>CM077462.1:85033009-85633009 GCA_039654755.1 Calcarius lapponicus | reverse complement strand
AGGTGCAAAAAGGGAAATAACGGCAAAAGAAAGTTGAGAGAAAAAACAGCTTTTGACTTGTTTATGGCCCACTAGAAAATACAAGGGATGATGTTCATGCATCAAGTATTTGCCTTCTTACCTCGAAGCTTTAGGGGTTTAAAAATCCCCAAACAAACACCCCCAAACCCACATCCAGAGAGTTCCTGGGTGTACTGACTGCTTGTAGATCCCTGCACAGCCACGTCCAGCAGTGGTCTGCAAAGCAGGATGCATCTCCTGAGGAACTGATTCCAACCCAAAAGCTGGGAGGAGAGCGTGGCACCACCATTACCAGGGCACTGACTGCAAAATGGAGCAGGGAAAAAGGCCAAGCAGGTGGCTCAGGCAAGGCCTGGGCTCTCTCTGAGAACAATGACATGTTTTTCATGAGGGATGCAGTTTGGGTACCAAGATGCTTCGAAATTTTCCAAGTTTCAAAGCAATAAGGGCCTTACTGAACTACAGCCTGGTTAAGGAGTTTGGAACAGGAATCTCCTCCACCCAAAGAACTCTGAGATGTGTATGAGGTGTGCAGAGCTAGGAATGAAAGAGTATTGTATTCCCAGGACAAGATATAAGGAAAGAGGTGGAAAAGGAGCCCAAAGAGAGGTGGAGCAGCCTTGGCTGGCACAGACTCATGACTCAGCGCTGCTGTTGCTGCTGCTTCAGAGGCCAAAGTTTCCACTGCGCTTATTTTGAAAGCCTTGGGTTGAGACTTGCCTGCCTTCTTAAATCCCAGGAAAAAGAAAAGCAGCTGCTGGGAAGGATGACTGAAGGGTTGAATGTGTTAGGAAAGAACTGAAACGCTGGGGTAGCTTGAGAAAAACCGAGGCAGCAGAGGAAAAACGATGCCCACGGAAGGAACTCGTGGATAATCCCACAGGCTGCAGGACCCAATGCCTGGCTCACTGGTGGGGCTGCATGGATAAGCAAAAGCAGCTCTGAAGAATAAAGTTTTTCATCTGCAAGCAGAATCACTTACAAGGATCCAAATTCCAGGCCCTGGATGCTTCTGAGCGCAGTAACCGGAAAGAAAAATAACAGCTAAAAGCAGGCTCAGAGAAACTTGCTTGCATCAGTTCAGCAAAAAATGGGGTTTCTTTATGAAGGGCTTTCTTTGTAGGAATAGAGTAATTGTAAGCTTAGCAGCCCCTTTATAAGGAACTAGATGTTTTCACTGAAAATAGAAGCTGACAGTCCTCCTCTGTTCTTAGAGAAATATTATTTTAACCTAAAGAATTCCATAAAAACTGTAGCAGATAGCTTAGCATTTTTAAAAGGCTGCCTTTTAAAATTCTTTTTAAACAGACTAATGCTGCAGTGTAGGGCATTTTCATTTTTCTTCTAACAGAACAACCAGTGAGACAGGACCAAAATCAGATATCCCATTTCCCCCCCACTTTAAGTTCTGACATGTGTTTTTTGGAGACAGAAAAGTACACGAACAACTGAATACAAAATCTACATAAAAAGAGAAGGTCAACGATAATATTGTTTGGAATGTCACTCATAGACCCACAGTCTTTGTTCCAGGCAAAGTATATTATATTAAATGTTAAATGGACATTTAATATAGAGAATTCTAAAGAGCTTCTTGTTTGGGGGGAAAAAAGGGAAATGTGCACTAAGAGGTTGAACTGTGACAAGTGCAGAATAGTATCAATAATCCCATTATAACATCTGATTTGTCAAACTTGTCTCTACAAGTTATTCTAAAATTCACAATAGTGTTCCTAACCATTTATGAAATGGAGCAGCTCAGTCTTTGTGGCCTTCACGGCCACTGATTCTCCATGGTTTTTTGGGAAGAATGGCCTGAATAGCCACGGGGTCCTACACTTCATTTTCCTGCCCTGCTTATGGATATCCCAGTGCTTTGAATGGAGAACATAATCCAAAGGTAGTACCAGGCAGGTGTTTTCTTTCTGGAAGTAGCAAGTTCTGCTGATGTATTGTGCACCACCATGGCTGAAAGGACCAAACCAGGCCATCAATATGTATGATCTCCATGCCAGGCAGTGACTGGGAAGTGTGGGCACTTGGGATCCTCTCCCAAAAAATGGAAAGTTAGTTGCTCTGAGATTTAAAACTAACAGAACAGTCCAGGCTCCAGGTTTATCTGAAATCACAGGCATTCCACACCAAACATGAGATTTTTCAGGGATATGGCCAGGAACAAAGACTTAAAGTGCTCATAAGCCAGGTTGAGACACAGGTCTTAGAGAGATTTTTTACCTAATGAATCTAAAGCTCGTTTAGAAAACACCAGTGATTATCCAAAAGAAATATCCTAAATTAAGTCACAGAATCCCAGAATGGCTTGGGTTGGAAGGGACTTTGAAGATCACCCAGTGCCACCCCTGCCATGGCAGGGACACCTTCCACTGTCCCAGGCTGCTCCCAGCCCCAGTGCCCAGCCTGCCTTGGACCCTGCCAGGGATCCAGGGGCAGCCACAGCTGCTCTGTGCCTGGGCCTGCCCACCCTCACAGGGAACAATTCGTGGGTATCAACCGAAGACATCATCTCCAAGCAAGGATCAGCCCCTTCTGGAGGCTCCCCACCACCCCTGGTTTGCAGGGTCCATGGAAGAGCAGGAGGAAGCCCACGGAAAGCAGCACAGTTGGTTTACAAATAAACCTGCCTGGCACGGTTGTCTGTGACAGATGGGATCAACCACAGCAAGATTCCAAAAGAAGGAAAAAGAGGAGCCTCACAGCCCTAAGGATCCATAGGGAAACATCACTCAGTGCAGGAGTAGGCCTGAATGGCACTGGCATTTTTGCTATTGGATCCAGAGGTTTCTTGGATACAGCTTTTCCCACTGCCCCAAGCAGATGTGCCAACCAAGCTTCAGGCAGCAACATCCAAAATAAAGTCGCACGCAGAGATTGCCTGGGTCTGCTGCCTTCTCCTATAGAAATTCCTGCAGCAGGAAAGGTGGAATATTGAAGTCAGACCTTGGATTGTAGGATTTCAGTAGCTGTTCTGTCTGCACAGGTAAGAAATTAACTCTGCTAAGAGCAAGAGGCACCACATTCACACAGCCACCACTGGAAAAAAGTCAAACTTGGATAAAGACCAGGAAAAGTATCCTCCAGGCTCTGGGCTAAGAGGAGAGTATTCCCCAGTGCTGGTGGACAGAACCATGGTTTTCATATGCAATTAAACCAACCCACTGAATGCCTGCTAAAATGGTTTGCAACACTACCAATAAAGTAGGAAGATAAATAATAAAGTGTGGCACCACTCTCCCACACTTCTGAGTGGTGCCCGTGGAGCACCTCAGGTCTCCAAGGTCACTTCTTACAGGCTGGGTTGGTTGGTTGGTTGGTTGGTTTGTTCAAATATTTTGCCTGTCTTTTGAAACAGACACAAACCAACACTTGCAGACACTCAGTGAGCTCATTCCTGGAAAAAGATTGCACTCTGAGGTTTTTCCTACTGTTTCCTACAGAAAGTTTGAAAATATAATAAATACACAGATGGCTTTCAAAGCAATTTGTTGTCTTTCAAATTAATTGCTATCAAATATAGCCAGATACAGCAGTCATTCAGTTCAGGATACCCAGGATGGAAATTTCAACATAATCCACTCATGTACTACAAGTGGAAGTTTCTCTTCAGAGAAATCACAGAATGACAGCTAAATTCCTTCCAAAGATAAGCCTGAGATAAAAGAAAAACCAACCTAGTTTCTGCATATGGGCTGATTACAAACTAAACTCTCCTCACAGGATTTGGAATACAAAAGAATCCAATTCCCTAAAAGATGAAAGTGTCCTAAGTCTTAAAAATACATCTTCCCTACACACACAAAACCTGATTTCCCAGGTTTTTTTAATTACTGCTTGACTACAAAAGTCATCAATTTTACCATAAAACAAAACCAAGACAAGATGTCTTAAGTAATACAGAAATACTCTAGAGGGAGGTTTAGCACTGCAGCAACTCTAAAATCATCCTCACAGGAAGAAACAAGTAACTTAAGTTCATCTGTTAACAAAACAGCCCCTGAGCAGTCAACCCACGGCTGCTCCTTGTTTGTCCCCAAGTCGGGGACCCACCCTTAAAATCCACAATCTCTTCCTGCTCTCCCACAGCAACCTCCTGCATCCTTTGGGATTAAAAAATCCAACCCATTCTGCCCAGACTGCAGGCAATGATCTCATGGAAAGCTGCTTGCTGGCTTTGCAGGGCAGGTACCTCAAGTTATTTTTTCCTGCCGCTCCAGGGGTTCCGTAGCTCGGAGGCAGAGGAAAGAATTTGCT
This sequence comes from Calcarius lapponicus, assembly GCA_039654755.1. Taxonomy (NCBI): domain Eukaryota; kingdom Metazoa; phylum Chordata; class Aves; order Passeriformes; family Fringillidae; genus Calcarius; species Calcarius lapponicus. The sequence continues at coordinate 85,628,719 of CM077462.1, read as the reverse complement.
TCTCCCTGGAATTTTTGTTTTGTATTCCAAGCCTGTTGTAAGGCTGTGTTTTCCAGGCTGCAGCTGTTTTGCCTGGTGGGGTGTAGGAATCAACCCAGGTGACTGGGGTTCCATGCTGGCAGGGTTCTATTTACAGAGCTCCCCAGCACCATTCCCAAATCTCCCAGCTGTTCCCAGTGTCCGCCATCCTCCTGCTCCTACAGTCACCACTCCAATAAACCAGTGTATTTTCAAAAGAGTTTAGTACCCATTCTATCACAGATTTGTGGTATTTTGGCTAAAATTCACTCATTTTCTCTCATTCCTTACGAGGGAAATGCCAGCACCTTTCCAGTCTTCACATGATAAAGTGAATTTTCACAAAGTGTTGGAATACATGATAAAGAACAGCAAAGGAAAAAAAATGAGCCATGGTAGAAGTTACTAGACACAGTGATGATGTCTGATTTTAACCCTTATGATTTTAATCCTCTGAAAAATTGTTCAAAAGGCCACTGAGCAGCATGTTAGAACATGATAAAAGAAATGGTCAGCTTCTCTTTTGCTTTTAAACCAGTACTTTCTGGCAAATATATAAACAAATTATATATAAAATACATATATAAAGATATAAAATCATGTTATGTATCTGCTTTATATATTATGTATACACATGCACATATTATATAGACAAAAACTGGCATGAGAATATTGTAATTTTTTAGGAAATATTAATGCATATATTCTGATGTCTTGAAATGAGTGTGTTTTCTAGGTCTGGTGAAACACAGGGTGAAGGAAATGGGTAAGGGTGACCATGGTGTCTGCTTACATCCACCTCCCCACCTTTCCTGCTCCTCTCACTCCACCTCCAGCTGCTTTTCCCTCTCACATCCATTTCATCTTATTTAAGGTTCCTCTCCTGACCACCACCATGGATATGAGCAACTGCCAACAGGACTCTGTGGCTATAAACTACATTACATTTTCTTTTCTCCACATTTGAAAATGTTTTAAATGCATGAAGTTTCTCTGTGCCACAGCCACAGCAATCAACACCGAGTGCCCTGTCCCCTCCTGATGACAGATAAGCTGGTTTTACTGAACACCCATAGCTCTTCATTGTTAATTTAACCTCTAAAAAACACAGAGAGGAGAAAAAAAATCCTAACAATTACTGCCTCTTTAAAAAAGAAAAACTGAACAGACACTTCTACTTGTGCCTCACTTGAAATGTAGCTCAGGGAATGGGCTCTCCCACCTTTTTTGTAGAACATCAGTGCCTTTGGTTGAGGTACTACAATTAGAAACTCATTAGCATGCAGGGAAACTCAACCTCCTTGAGGTTACTTGCAAATTCCAAGGGGCCAGGCCATGCTGATTGCCTGGAGTCACGTTTTACTCTGAAACAATGATAATGAAACATCAAGCAAAACCAAAACATGACAAGGAAGGTCATCTGTGTGTTCCCACACTGTGGGAGACTGGTATCTTGAGTTAAAAGTGTGAAATAATAGTAACTGCAGCAGAAATGTATTTATAATCTCAAGAAAAAAAACCCCAAAAACCAATATTTTACCTATTAAAACCAGGTTTTTTTAGAGATAGCAGCAAAAGCACACATTCAGTAAACTGTTTTTTCACCATAGGAGTATTCTCAGGCACTGATTTCAGGTAGCTTATTAATCATGGAGAACAGCTAATAATAACAATATAAAATTGCAATTTAAATGCTATTAGCAGGCATACTGTTAGTGGGAAATGAGAACCTTTCTGAGCTCTAATTTCTGAATATTAAGGTAACCCTCTAAGCATATATTAAATAATGCAGGACCAAAAATACAAGTGGAAGAGCTGAGTGAAGAATGCCAACTGATCACTAGAAAACTGCAGAATTGCTGATACACTGGGTCCTTCTCCCATTCATACCATGGCACAGCCTAGAAAAGCCAGGAAAGAACCCACTGGAGATGGGCAATAAGCAAAAAATAGCTCCAAAACCCTTCAAAGGCAACAGGTGAAAACACAACGCAAAAAAAAACTGGACAAAATAAGAGCAGGGGAATTTAAATCCAGGCCCTGTAATTCATCACATACATTTGCACCACTTACCATGTAATTAGGGGCAAGTTATAAACACTGGGCTGGGGTGTTTCACTTGCCTTTGGACAGGTTCTCCTGCTCCCAACAAAAGCACTCTGTGTTTAGAAACTTGGCACCCAAGTGCAGGGCACCAACCTACAATTTTTTTTAAACCAACAAAGCCTTCAGTTCTGGGAAAGCGATTTTCATTGGCCACCCTTCCACTGCTTCTCACTTGCCAAAAAAAAGTCAGATGTCAGAATATTCCAAATTCCCTAAGGTGACAAGAGGCATTTGGAGAGAATCTGTGAAAAGGTTTAGAAATCTGGCTTCATAAACTACTGAGCATTTCCAGCTCCCTTTAGAAGAGGTTTAAAAGGAATATCCCACTGCTGATGAATGCGACTTCCCATTTATTTGGAGCACAACTTCTCTCCCCAAAAGGCTTTATGTGAAATTTTATTACCACCTCCAAAACAGAAATCCTTTTAGAAGAAGCATCCAACATTGTTTTGGAGCTGTGCACTTATCAGCAATCCAAGGAAGCGATCCCACAAGACTTCATTCATAGAAACAGCTATTCAGTGAATCTCAAATGCTGCAGCTGCATTGCTGCAAAGCTGGGGGGTTTAAATCCAAGGAGCTGAAAGCCTCAGTTGTTAGGTCTGAGCTTTCCAAAACGCAGTGTAATTATTTTTCCAACTTATCAGGACTATTCCCTAAATGCAGTGACTGTTGTGTCTCTGCATATAAAAGACATTCCCAGTGTCTAATGGATAAATGTGTTAAGAACTGGTGTTACATTTTCAACATAATTTAAAAAATATCACTCAAGAAAATATTCTTAACCTCAGTTTCAGGAGGCACCATCACTGAAAAATTCAGGTATTTAATCAAGTTTAATACAACTGCCAATGGAATTGATACTTGCCAAGGTAAACTCATATCTGGAGGAAAAATGGGGAGCACCAATAACTTATGGCACTATTGTCAGTGAGTGGGCTTAATTCAGCACAAATTCCACGTGATGTAGGAAGGTTTTTCAGATGGGTTTTAGGCTGAGAAGACATGCAGAAAATCCAGCACTAAAAACCCATCCATCACAGGCACAGGAATCATCTTTTCCCAACTGACAGTGAAGCCTGGCCCCAGGACAAGTTTGCTCTGTGTATTTTGGGGGTGATGCAGCACTGGGGACTGAGAGGATGTTTAACATGACATCCTACAAACTGCACTTGGAAGCAGCCTGGTGACAGCTTGTGTTCTCACATTCCACGTCAGGCACATCTCCAGTTGGATTTATGGCATACCGAGCTCCACGAGCTCACTCCCTTGGATTTTATTCTACCTTTAATCTATTTTAAAATAAATTAATGTATTTTTAATCTGTTGTACTTGGACTTAAGCTCCAAGAGCCTTTACTGTAAATTAAACAGGCAGCTGCCCCTTATTAGATGCTTTCTAATTTTGGACTGGGGGAGAAAAAGCAATCCTCCCTCTTTTCTCACAAACAAATCAAAATTCATTCCCCTCCCTATCACAAGCATGAGGCCAAATCCGCTTTTATTTCAGATGAATGGGAAGCTGCTCTTACTGAAGAATGTGAATTTAAATTTATTTTGGATCGAGTAAGCCAGAACATTTCCTCTCCCTCTAATTGACCTGATTTTACCTTTCTCTCAAATTTCACACTGACTTCTGAGAAAACCACATGGAGTTTGACCTTATAACAATTGGGGAAAAAATGTTAAAAATGTTTTCTGTACTCGAGAACTTCCTCAAGTCAAAATACATGAAAATATAGAATGGGCCTAAGTCCTGTATAAATCAAACTGATTCAGAACTTCAACACATTTCATGGTAAGTAACTTATGGAAAAGATAAATCAACGAAGTACACACCATGGTAATTTGCTGATTAACAAATTACCCCAACAGAACAATGCCACAGCCATCAAAATTCTTCCAGAACCTACCTGTGCATATTCTTTCTCAATTGCAGCTCTTTTCTGACTGAATGCTCTGAAAGAAAAGCAAAGAAATTCAGTTAGAACATTAAGCAAAACACTCCAAATTCAGTAATTTTGTCAAAATCCATTAACACAGAGAGCAAAACTCTACAAATTCAATAATTTACTTTAAAAGGAGCTTCTGCTGGACAGCCTGCAGAGTGAAACGGCAACAAAAAAGGGAAATGGTTTGACAAGTGCACATCAGTAGCCCAGCAACGATTGTGTGTGGACTACACATGTGTGATGGCTGAATTTCCAAGTTTTATTGGGCAAACTCAGTTCCCAGGACTACTCAGTTCCCAGGCATAAATAGCATTTTCTTAATGAAAGCTCGTCAGCTTTCCCGTGGTACAGCCAAGGGAGGAATTTGGGAGCACAGAACAGGATTTGACTTTATGTATCTAGACAGACTTACTTAATTTTCTTCAGACTTGTTTTGATCAGAGTTATTTTCTTTAAGTTATACCACAAACTACTCAGCTTAAGGCTACACCATAGGCACAAAAAAATCTAATTATATTTCAATTAGTTACACAATAACCCTGGTGACAAGCCAATGAAAAAAAAACCTACACCTCAGGAACATCCTCTAATTAACTCAATAAAAAGGAGTCTGGACAGGCTCCTTTTATTCCTATTTCATTTCCTCCATGAAGAGTATCCATCCACATGCTACAGGCTCAGCTTCCCCAACAGGATGTAAAACAGAAGTTTAAATGCATCACGATTGCTTAAAATTCTTCCCAGACCAATGACAGCCCAAAAGATCTGGCCATATTCCAGCTCCAACAGTGAAACTTCCCAAATCCCCCTTGTGTAGCCCAGGTGGGTTCCAAGGGCTGTGTGATTCCCATAAGAAACACCTTGATAGTGAAGTTTCAACAGGTGAAGTTGGCTGAGATGCCTGTGAATGAATTTCCTTTGGAAAGCATTCCAAGTATTCCAGCTGTTATTATAACCCAATTTCTTTTAGCATCTCCTGTTCCAAAATCCAATATCCCAGTCAGTTTAGCAAACACCTAGAAACCACAACATTCCTCTGAAAAGGTTCACTTTTCTATCAGAAGCACAAAGAACTGCACAAATATCTCCAAGGAATAACCAAAATGTGTTATCAATATTGAAGAGGTAGAAGAAAACAAGTGCCAGTCTTTGGAACATAAATCTGGGAATATTTAGGTAAATAAAGATGTTTTCCAATTCTCAGCTAACTGCATTTCAAAACATGGAATTAGGGCTGAGTTACACCAAACCTGGATATGAAGTTGCGTATTTCACCTGAGCTTTTTCCCCAGCCCATTCAAACCAAATTCCTCTTAAATTAATTGCAAAACAATGACTGTGATAAGCAGGAAGCCCAAGATACCCCCAAAAACTTTCTACATTAAAAGTTTTGCACCAGAGAGAAAAATAAAAACATTCAACCAGCCCTCGTGTAGGATTACAAAATAACATGGGAATCAAGCTGATTCCCAAAATCAACTGAAATCTTGGAACTGGATCAACCACAAGCTCTGGCAGGAATGGATTGTACAGCAGCACCTCCTTATGAGAAATATTTCAGTTTTAGATTTTGTTCTGTATTTGAAATGGGGAAATAGCTGGCAAGATGCTGTATGCAGTATATAAATTTGTTTTGCAGGATGAAGAAGGTGGTTAAGCATGGAAAGGCTGTTGGGATCAGCCATCTGCATTCCCTGGTGCTCCCTGTGGCTTTGGGACTGCACTTCCCTCCTCTGGACCAGCACAAAGCTGCTTTGAACCTTGGGACAGCTCCTACAGCAACCCTCCTATGACAACTATGAATGGATTACAAAGCATGATGAAAGGGGAGACAGAAGTCAACACATTTCCCAGGAGAAAATTATTTTGAGCAGGGAAAAAGAGAATTCTGACTAATAAATGCATCAGAGTTTCTTAACTTGGGCAGTGTGAAAACTTTGACGTGTGTATCCAGATTTTATGTGCAAAGCTGGGATTGTCTTAACCTTATTGTCCTTCAGGGTGGATTTTCAAATCCATTCATATAAGGAAACATTTGTTTCCATGAAGTAATAAAAGGTTCTCTAACTACTGGCAACTTTTTACAACATGAATTAGTGAGTCTGCAAGAAAGCAGGAACATTATTTCGTGGGTTTTTAAACTAGGGAGCATTGATACTTACTTTTACACCTTTTTCTTAAAGTAACCATTAACTAAGTGCTGGAAACACCATAATTGCACTCCCCAAAAAGGCATTTTAGTTTGAGGACAGCAATCCCTCATTATCTTGTTTATCCTATCAACATTAATGAAATATATTTATTCCCTTCCCATTTTGCTCAGGCTCTGTGAGACCAGGGAATTCTAAAAAAGCAGGAGAAAGGAAACTTTTCTCCCTGCCATCCCCACTTTGCTAATAACACTCTTCCTAGTGTTGAGCCCTCAGTGCCAATTCCCAACCCCAGATCTCAACCATTGGCATGTATTTCCATCACTTATATCCATTAAAGGTCACAGATGCTATGAAATACTGAGGTGTCTTTTTATACTCCCATTGTAGAAGAGCATAACAATGTGAATTAAGGAGTCAGGTCAGTGGAGAATCGTATTTCATTAAGTTTTCCTACAGGGAAACACGAGAAACAGATGGGTTTAATTATTTCATGGATGTCCACTTGGGTTGGAAATGTGTAGAGCTCACACCTTCATGAAAAATCAATATAAAAACATTAAAATACACATTAGTGTTTTATAAGAGAACGTCCCATCTGCCAATATTGTACAGTTGTACAAATCTGAAGATCAAAGTCACAGCTTGCACAGCAGAAAGTTAAACCCAGTGACACCCCGAAAACCAGAAAGTGAATTAGTCATTGTATAAAAATTTAATTCCATGCAGAGCTATGCAAAAACGTAAACACACACTTCATGTTCAGGGTTCTTGAATAAAAGAAGAGGCTAAATTTGCACCTGTGAATTTATTTCTATTCAAAGGCTGAGAAATTTAACAACGAATCAGGCAAGGTCTGAATCCTACTTGGAACAATTTCTCGTGAAAGATGATGGTAATGATCAAAAACCCCAAGGTATTAACTGGAAAATTCATACAGCTCACCTGACACCAGCAGTTTGTGTTTGTGGGTTTTTTTGCTATGAACATTCAGACAGATGGTTTGGAAACTTGAATGAAATTTTAAAATCCTTACAATTAACACAAAGCCTCAGAAAACAGATAAACTAATATCACACCCAAAACACCCAAAAACATTAGGTTAAAGAAACACACCTTTTGACTGACCTTGACCTGAAATTAATTCACCTCATCAAAAATTCCCAAAGCAAATCTCCCTAAGAACTGCAGAGCACATTGCAGCTGGGTTAAAACTGACTCAGTCCAGCACCACTCGAGAAGATGAATCAGTGAATTTTGAAATACCCAAAAATTTCCAGCTTCCCAGAAAGTAGATCAAGGATAATTCCTGACAGCTAGAACACAGAGCAGTGGAAAAATATGACTTTACAACTTGTGCTTGTAATGTACACTGGGAACACACACACTCAGTGTGCACTCATGTCCAAAGTAATACTTTCCCGATTTTTTTTTAGTATACGCTCACTCCAAAATTTTCCATTAAAAACATGAAAACAGACAGCTCTCATTATAAAAAACGAAAATAAAAGAAAAAAGGGGAGCAGCTGGTTTTGTCTCAGCGACAAAAACCACTCCATCAACTTGAATCAACCCCAAATATTGTTGAATTTCTTTGTATTTATTCTTTCTTGCCTTCTTTTTAAACCATCCCAGACTTGAAATGGTTTTGGATGATTTTTAGTGGGGCACAGGGAATAAATAAGCATATTGCATTACCGCTGGCAGGATCAAGATGAAATTTAGTAATTATTGTCCACAAATCACTCCTGACCAATCTCTTTAATGGTGTAGACATGTGGGGAAGTGTTTCTGCCCAGGATGGCATTGAAATTCCAGCCTGGAGTCCCAGCCTGGCCTGCTGTTCAAGGCTGGAATGCCCCTGAACTTGGCATTTGCCTTTGCTGACCTTCCAGAGGTTCCTGCCAGCCCCTGTCACCCTGAACACAGGGTGCCTCCAGCCTGTCAATGTTCTCCCCCAATTCAACAAGCTTTGTTTGCTTCAAAAGCCCCGTGCCACCATCCAGGCTGTGACTGGAGTCATGGAGCAGCGCTGACCCACCGACCCTGAGATTCCCAGCTGCACCTGGCACTGCTCCCCAGCGCTCAGATTTGGGGAGCCCAGCCAACTTCCCACCCAGCTATCAGCCCATGTGTCCCCAGCGTGGCTCTGAAGGCGCTACAGGACCGTGTCAAAGGTCTCCCTAAACCACCACGTACAGCACAGGCACTGCCAGCTTTACCAAAAGGCAATCAAGCACCTTTTGCCCTTGGGAGTCCATGCTGGCTGCTCCAAATCACCTTTGTGTCCCTTCAAACAATGGAAAAGAAGGCTCAAAATTGTTTCCAGGAGGTTGTGCTGTGTTATTTACCCAGGAATTAAGGTAAAGCTGCTGTTCCCAGATCCTCCTGCCGGCACTCTTTGAAAATGGGTCCAGGATTTGCCTTCCTGCAGCCATCAGGAAGCTCTCCTGACTGCCATGACCTTTCCAAGCTGACAGGGAACTATCCCAGTGCAGCTCTAGAGTCCCAGTAAGCTCCAAGTCCTGCCCTGGCCAGTTCCATTGGACAGCTCCCAGTGCTTGGCTGGGATGGAGTTAATTTTCTGCACAGTGGCTGGGATGGGGCTGTGCCTGGGATTTGTGCTGAGAACACAAAGTTCCGGGCACAGATAACTCAGGGATGTTCCCATTATTGCTGAGCAGTGCTTACACAGCTCAAAGCCCTTCCTGCTCCTCACACCACAGGACGGTTTGTGTTGGGAGGGACCTTAATAATAATCTTGTTTCACCCCCTGCTATGGGCAGAGACACCTTCCACGATCTCAGGTTGTTCCAAACCCCATTCAGCCTGGCCTTGGGCACTTCCAGGGATCCGGGGGCAGCCACAGCTGCTCTGGGCACCCTGTTCCCATTAGTGAGTAGGCTGTGAGTGTGTAAGAAATTGGGAGTCAGGACAGCTGACCCCAAGCGACCCCAGGCCACAGAGCATTGTGCTCAGCACTAAAAGCTGGGGGAAGAAGAAAGAAGAAGGGATGTTCAAAATGATGGCATCTGTCTTGGCAAGCCATAGAATCATTAGTGTCGGAATAAACCTCAAGGGATCACCGAGTCCAAGCTGTGCCTGATCCCTACCTTGTCATCAGCCCAGAGCACTGAGTGCCACATCCAGCCCTTCCTTGGACACCTCCAGGGATGGGGACTGCAAACCCCCCTGGGCAGCACCTTGCAATGATTGACAATCATCTCCATGGGGAAACTCCTGCTGGTGCCCACCCTGAGCTGCCCTGGCCCAGCCTGAGGCCGTTCCCTCTCCTCCTGTCCCTGTTCCCCCTGGCTGTCCCCTCCTGTCAGGAGCTGTGCAGAGCCACAAGGTCCCCCCTGAGCCTCCTTTGCTCCAGCTGAGCCCCTTCCCAGCTCCCTCAGCCTCTCCTGGGGCTCCAGCCCCTTCCCCAGACCTTGACACTAAATTAAAATATCCTTTGGAATGCCAGCTCCCACTATAAAATCCAAAGGGGAGCAACCCTAAAATACACGGGAGGAGAGAATGGCCCAAAACATTTTGCCATCCCTTGAAGGAAAACAGGTTTTGTGAATTAAATCAAACCTTGTCTGGTTTAATTCAGTATTTTTATGTGGATGTCTCCTCTCACTTTTCCCCAGCAACATGAAAAATGCTCCATAATGAATCAGTACCATACAACCAAGTAACTGCTGTTACCTGGTTTTTTATTTAAGGACAGGGGTGTCACTAACAAAAGCACAACTGAATCCCAAATACTCCAGCCAACATAAATCATCGCCGTGGCTCTGTTCAGGGCAGGGGTTGGCAATAAATGCTGAGATAAGATAACACAGCAGCAGCTGCATGGCTAATGAGGGACTCCAGGAACACCCAAGCATGCAGGGACACACTGCATTAATATTCCCTGCCCATGTCCAGCAGACACAAAGACAACATACCTGGAGCAATAATGAATCTACAGAAATTATTCATCATGACAAGACTCTCAAACACTGCATGTAATAAGCTCCTCTTCGTGGCTTTTCTCTTTACTAAACAGAATTACCACTACAGAAATGTTTTAGGAGGTTTGCATAAAATTCTGAGTGGCTGAAGGGTAAATTATTTTTCAGAACACCACAATTTCTGAATTTATCTGTACGTAGGCTGCAGAAAGCATGGCAGGGCAACAACCAGGTTATTAAAATTTGGAACATACTTCACAGAATCCCAGAATGGTTATGGTCATGGGGGACCTATAGAACATCCCATTCCCCACCCTGCCATGGCAGGGACCCCTTCCACTGTCCCAGGCTGCTCCATCCAGCCTGGCCTTGGGCACTGCCAGGGATCCAGGGGCAGCCACAGCTGCTCTGGGCACCCTGTGCCAGGGCCTGCCCACCCTCACAGGAAAGAAATTCCTCTTAATAACCTTCCAGCTAATATCTAATCTAAATTGACTCTTTTTGTCCAAATCCATTTCCCTTGTCCACCTTGTCACAAAGTACTCGAGACTCCAAATTCAGAGATTTTTGTAGTCTGACTTTGCCTTTTCCAGCAAAACTCCTCCAACATTGATCACTGAACACCACAAATTGTATTTTTTATTTATACATCAAAAATTTGACCTCCAAAAATGTGACAAGTGACGTTTCACCTTAATTACATCACGTAAAAGAATTAACTCCTTTATTACAACTCTGTATGTCACACCACCACAAAATCATCAGCAAAGTCACCTCACCAGGGAATCCAGGTGCCTCCAATCACTTTTTGGCTAACTGTATTTGATTTAAACACCCTCAAATTTCAGTAAAACCAGCGCTGACTAACAGTTGATCTCATGCCTTTGTTCTTGCAAAAAGGCAACTGAAGAAATTAGGAAGTTGTAAGCAAGGAGAAAGTAATTTCAATTTCATTTGCACAGAATACTTCAGGTTCCTTTTCAGCCACTCCAAGAAAAATCACCAGAGGTCACATTACGGCAAATCACAGCCTTTATGTTCGGTTTTAAAAATAACAAACTCTCTTTAGTTCAATGGTTTTATATCACCTGAATGAAACAGATCCCTTCCTAGAAAGATGACCCTTTTATATGCATGGTGTCACCTGCCAGGGTTATGCTATTGCTAGAAACAAGCAGTTCAGCTGCATTTTTATCAAGGAGCAAAAGTTCCATGTCAGTTTTGAATAATATCAGCACTGCCACTATTGCCTTTCCTCCTGAAGACTTTGTACCACCTATTAAATAAACTCCACTGTGCTGGGTATTTAACAGCACTGTTCAAACACTGGTTTGCTGCCTGGATTTTGGGCTGGCTTTATTTGCCTGGTCTCCAATTAAACCTGCTACCTCCCACGTTACATCACCTCCATGCCCTTCAGCACAGAGATACACACGTGGAACTCCACCCCCAGCTCTTGTTAATGAACATATTTCTACATCAGAGCATTACCCTGGCTCTTCTTTCCAAATTACACATTAAGGTTTTCCCTGAGATCAGTAAAGGCAAAGATTTCCCTGGAAATGGTTGAGTGGGGGAATAAAACTGCTGAGTACTGCAGACCCTTCCCTAGAGCCCATCCCTTGGAATAGTCCTCATGCAGAAGATGTCTTGCTGCTCCCATTCCCAGAGCATCCCTCTTTCCACTCCTCACGTCCCTGATCAGGTGGAGGTGTCACTGACACTGTCCTCGAGCAGCCAAGCAAAGCTTTCACGCTCCTCCCTTCCTGCCCAGGGACCTTGCACGCTTTCCCTGCTCAGCCATGAAACTCCCTCCCTTCCCACACAACGGCATGGGCTGCTCCTCGGCTCTCTGCAAGTCCTGCTTAGGAAAACTAAGCTGAACCCACCACTCCTGGCTGCTTCCCAGGAAACTCTGCCCACCACCGCTGAATTCTGCTCTCATGACAGTGCATCTCCAGGTCCTGAAGGCAATTTGTGGTCACAGAAGCCCAAGCCACCAGCAGTCTGGACAGGATTCCCAACACCAGCCTCCCCTCCCACGGCAAGCACGGACGACGCGGAGTTCTCACACCACAAACATCCCAACGTGGGGTGAACGCAGCCTCCAGGCCAAGATTTTCAACGAGAACCTTGCTGGGCAGGCCAAGGTCCCACCAGCTGTGAAAGCACACGAGGCAGCAGAACAAACTCAAAACCACCCTGGAGAGGTCACCCACAGCCTCAGTTTTTGCCCACAAAGAAGTTCTGACCCAGCACGAGAAGCCAGTGACATTTCCTGCTTGTGGATCCACTTGAGGTCTGCCTGATCTCAGCAGACGTGTGAAGGGCATCTTTACAACTCGGGAAGCACAAATATTTGTAACATCAGGAAACTCTCTGCTTGCTGAGTCAAGGAATTCAGCTCTCCTTCCTGCAGCTCGCTGGCAGCCCTCACTTTCTGTTTACCTCAGTGCACTGCTCCAGCTCCCTGGCAAGCACAAAAGAAATAAAGAAGTGGCCTTTTTTAAAACTTGACTTTAATGTACATACTCTGTACTGTCTCCTCTTTAAGTCTTAAAATAGTTCTTCTGAACAGAGCTTCATAAATTCCTGCAGAAAGGGAGTAGCTGGCAATTCAAACATCCTGTACCACAGCAGAGCTCTTCTCTCCTCTACAAATTTCTTTCCACAACACATCTCACGATTTTCTAGCAGTTTTTCCCCGAGCAAACAGCAGCCACAACATCCACCCATCCCTTTTATAGCCAAGCACACAGTAATCCCTTGTTGATTCAGCTACTACAGAACATTTTACCACCCTGAGGAGCCCTGCTCCATCCTTCTGCTACACTGAGGATTTACAGTAACTCACAGCTGCACTGGATCTCTGCCCTGCAATTAGAAGCCTGCTCGTCTCACACCTAAAACTAATCATCTGTGACAGCTTTGCTACCATTTCTCCTTTGGAATGCTTACCCTTTAAATCTCCACTTATCCTCAACTAAGATAAAAGTACACGGAAGGGAAATTCTCCTGAGAGTAAACAGAGGTATTAAAGCTAAAAAATATTTAAACCAATATTTCAATGTATCAGGATACAGCCAGCTATAATCAAGGAATCAAAGTTGGGCAACATCTTTGCAACAAAAGCAGTCTCCTCCTGCCCTGCCAGCATCCATCCACCTACAATTGTTTTTACTCCAGTTTTCACACACGATTTTCAGAACCTGGATCATCCTCCTGCCATCCCCTCAAGCAAGTGAAGGCACTACTGTTCATCTCAAAGGAGTAATAACTCTGCCTTCCATGCCCACAGAGAGCAGATAAATGAGCTCCTGCTCTGAAAAACAAAAGCCACAAAGTCTAACTTTGAACATCTTGACTTCACAAGTTCTCACACACAGAATAGTTCAGGTGGGAAAAGACCTTGATGATCATCACGACAAACCATGAATGATTTCCTGCTCTTACAAAATGTCCCTTCCTAAAGAGCTCATCTGGATTTTCAAGAGAGCACTGCTTACAGTGCTCACAGTAGTTTAAAAGATGCACTTCAAACCTGAAACTTCCCCACACAATGTGTTATAAAGTCACTAATTTTTTTTTAGCAGGACATTAGAGGTCAATCCCAACTGGCACAGGCTAATTTTAAGTGCTCTTTACAACATACAGAACGTATTAGAACATATATATCTTGAAGCATTTTAATGCTCAGTAAAATTTATTTGATTTAAACAAAAAATATTAACACATATGCAAAATTCTTGGTGTGAAAGTACCCACAAGCAAATTTGGCCTTCAACAGGAGATAGCTGTGATTTTTATCAGCACAAGCTCCCAATTAATAAGAAATTTCTTCTCTATAAACCTAATCAAAAACAACAAAGCAGTTTTCCCCAAATATATTTGTGAGCTACAAATTTATTCATCATTTAAAATGTTCTAATGCACACTGCCTATGATAAAGCATGAAATATGTTCACCTCGTGCCTGAACAGTGCCCCTGTAGCAATGCACAGAGAAAAAAATTCCAGACAACATTCACTAGCGAGCAATGTACTCCCCATAAATCACATTACTGTACAGTTTGGGATTAGGATGAGTTGCCACTAGCAACAGAGCCAAAAAAATCAATTCTGTCACTATATATAGAGAATTCTTGCAAGCTCAAACGTAGCCAATGTTTTCAGCAATTTGTCTCAGAGAAGTATTAGCAGTCCAGCATGTGATCAGAGGAACATGACACCCAGACACAAAACAATGCTAAAACAATCGTTTTTCCTTCAGTAGAATAAAAAAAGAAAACAAAAAGAACTGCCAGAAAGCTGCTGGTGTGTGTGAGCATTTCATTCACCCTTTTCAAAATAAAAGCGTGCCCTCTTTATAGCATTAACATTCACAACAAATACAAGGATTGGTTTCAGAGCTTAAGAGTATTTAAAATGATCACTAATGAGTTTTTGTTTTAAAATGGGAAACTAAGCAAACATTAGGGAGAGATACAGTTTATATAAATACAAGGGTATTTTTCTATAGCTTCCCCAGACCTGATTCATCATATCCAAGGCATTTCCCTTTCAGGAAAAAAAAAAAAATGAACCTAGGATGTTATAATTCAGACTGTCTACCAGGAGCTTTTAGAAAACAGGAATATGAGGAGTTTCTCTGATCCCCATTTGCTTAACAGCAAGAAGCCAAGGCACATTTCATCATTCATGCTTCTTATTTCATCCTGGATCTGCAAGAGGTTTTGTAGCAGGCAACAACCACCTTGGAGTTCTTACTTTACTCATCTGTCACATTTTAGGAATCTTGACAGTGCCACCCAGGTTCATCACAAAGACTTCTCTCCTTTCTTTCCCTACAGTCTTAATATGAGCATTTCAATTTTAAATGATGCCCTTCACAAGGTTTCATTGTCACTAACACTGACGTAAGTCAAATTCTGTATTTTAATGGATTTTACAGCTAATAATAATTACTATAATGGGTTTTTTCCTCAAAGCACCATC
The DNA here is from genome assembly GCA_039654755.1 of Calcarius lapponicus. NCBI lineage: Eukaryota > Metazoa > Chordata > Aves > Passeriformes > Fringillidae > Calcarius > Calcarius lapponicus. The sequence continues at coordinate 85,613,553 of CM077462.1, read as the reverse complement.
ACCCTGTTTTAGAAGAGTACAGTACTGTTATTTTTTAAAGTCAGGAAAATGTTACAGCTCACTGAAAACATGTGGCACAATTTCTAAAATCCATCTGTAGATATATGTCAGAATCACAGAATCATTTAGGTTGGAAAAGACCTCTGAGATGACTGACCCCAAGTTTTGACTGATCACTGCCTTGCCATCACTGAGTGCCATGTCCAGTCATTCCTTGAACATGAATATTCCTTATAAACTTTTTCCCAAAAGAAGAAATTTCAGTCTATTGCCAATCAAAAAAAGATACGGAAAAGATATCTGAAATGGGTCAAGGCATCCTGTCTTCTTGCCACTGACAAGAATATTGATATTGCTTACTACCTGCAGCACCACTGCCTGCTCCAAGCACATATGGGAGTATAATGCAGTTAAAACCATCGTTCCTGAGCTCCAGCAAAACCAGAACAGGGCTGTTAATAAAGGTTTGTCATAGAATCACAGACTCGCAGCATGGTTTGGGTGGGAAGGGACTTGAAAGATCACCCAGTGCCACCTCTGTCATGGGCAGGGACACCTTCCACTGTCCCAGGCTGCTCCAAGCCCTGTCCAACCTGGCCTTGGACACTTCCAGGGATCCAGGGGCAGCCACAGCTGCTCTGGGAACCTGTGCCAGGGCCTCAGCACCCTCACAGGAAGAGCTTCCCCCCAAAACCCAACTATCCTTGCTCTTTAGCAGCCAGAAGTCATGCCCCTCATCCTGGCATTCCATGCCCTTGTCTCAAGTCTCTCTCCATCTTTCTTATGGGCTCCTTTCAAGTCCTGCAAAGGGCCATTAGGTCACCCCGAAGCTTCTCTTTTCCAGGCTGAACAATCCCAATTCTCCCAGCCTTTCCCATACTGCCAGTTCAGCAGCACAGCTGGGTGCAGAGAAGGCAAAAGGCATTTCAAACATCCACTGAGCTGTGTCAACAAAAGGGCCCAGCCCTCCTCTAGCACAGTATCGAGCTAACCTGCTAAATTTAGAACAAAAAAAAAAATCACAACAACGATGGACAAACTCCTCCAGCAGAGAGATCCATTTGCTCCCTGAGAGTAAAGAAGCGTTTAGATGCACGGAGAGATGAGGTCTTGGTTCTTAACTGGACAACTCCGCGCTGCACCTCCAGCAGAAGGACCTGGCAGCGAGCAGAGAACATCAAAGCACCCCCACCAACTCAAAGGAACTTCTCAGGGCAGATCAAAGCTCGAGGCACTTCATAAGCCGGGCCCGGGGTGTTCCAAACACCCCCGAAGAAGCCGGGAACAAAGAGCGAGGCCGTGCGGCCGCATCCCTGCGGCCCCGCAGAGCCCGTGGGGACAGACAGACAGCCAGCCAAGCTCGGCTGCGGGACACGCCAGCCACGGGGCCACGTCTCCCCAGGAAATCGGCAATAACAACACAGCTATGCTCGGTTCCAGGGAAGAGAAATGTGCCTTTGCTCCTCCTTGGGCTGCGCTTTGTAAGGATGGAGAGAAGGAGAGCAGGCTCTTGTCAAAAGGAGAGGGTGCACACAGGAAAGCAAGCACAGACAAAGAATTAAAGGACATTTTTATCAGTGACACATTTGAGGATGACTGAAGTCTTTACAGAGGTTTTTAAAACTATTTCTTGAGGACCTGAGCCCAAATGCCCAAGAGACACAAGATTCAGCTCCTCAGGCATTAGGGATCAAGTTCAGCCACTTTCCGCCAACAAGAGGCAGACTGCATCACCTCAGACTGCAACTTCAACCACTCTTTGGATACTACAATCAAAATTCTGCATATTTCCAAATGAAAAACTCCTGTAATCACAGAGATTACCTTCACCTCCTCAGCAGAAAAGCCTAAGCTCCAAATGCTTAGAAAAGCTAGAATATAGGGCCTTCTTTGTTTTCTACGCAGCTGATTAGCTCATAGCAATTAACTAAAATCTGCTTTCACATTAATTAATATAAATATGGACGAACAACATCTAGAAAAATTTTGTTTGCACTTTTAACCTATTTGAACATAATGCACATCATTCAAGCTCTGCATACATTCAGCCAAATCAGAAGGTTTTAGGCAGATGCTCCCCTGAAAGCCTGTACATCACAGGGGAAAAGAAATGAGATTCCCAAGGAGAACTAGTGCACTTCCCAAGCTTTCCCAAGTCCTCTCAAGTCTGCCACTATTTATAGTGATTCGAGAGACTCAACACCTCCCACACTGTTACAATTCTGAGCCTTTGCTTTGATTTGAAACACACAGAAAAGAGCTAAGAAGGAGGTACAAACCAGTCTTACTGCAACTGCAGAAATTACTTTTCTCTCATCTCTCTTTTATTACTGGGTGGGAAATGTGGGATACAAGGAATAGCTGCAACTCCCACAAACAATCCCAAAGACACTGGTTGTACAAGTACCCCAAAATACTAATGTTTGCTAATACTACAGAGAACTGATGTTCTTTAAACTGCAAAGAAAATATGAGATTGCTCAGAGATCCAGAGGAAATCAAATCATGAGCCTTGAATCTTTTGCATCCAAATTGCCACATTCTAGAAAGAGAGCATTAGTCTCTGGAACAGCCTCCCAGGAGATGCATGGAGTCCCCATTGTGGAGGTTTTCAAGATACAGATGTGAGGTAACTCCATCCAGGCTCAATTGCCTTGTAGGGTTGGATGAGACAGTCTTTTGAGGTATGCCCAGGAGGCAAATACACTTCTCAAGAGCATCCTGGTATTGTTGGTACAGTGAGGTACCTTAAGTTTACCACCTTAAACCAATGCCACAGGAGATGGTTCAACAAACAAGTTCAATTCAAATATTTGTGCTTTGCTGTGACTCCTGTCAAACAAAACCCACCCTTGTGATGGTGCTCTCTTAATCTCACCAAATCACACAGCCATGGAATGGCTGGGGCTGGAGGGGACCTCTGGAGACCCCCCAATCCAACCTCCCCGGCCAAAACAGGTTCACACAGACCAGTCTGGAATAAGCCCAGGGAAGGAGATTGCAAAACCTTTCTGAGAAGCCTCCTCCATGTGCTCTGTCATCCCACGGCAGTTTTTTCCCTCATATTGAAGGGGAGCTTCCTGCATTCCAGTTTGTGCCCCTTGTCCTGTCACTGGAAAGAGTCTGGCCCCATCCCTTGGCAGCTGGCCTGAAATACTTGTATGCATTGATAAGATCCTCTGTCAGCTGTCTGTCCTTGAGGCTGAACAGCCCAGTTCCCCTCAGCCTTTCTCCAGAACTGAGGTGCTCCTGGCCCTCCTCATCTTTGTATCCTCTGCTGGATCCTCTCCAGTCCTTCCCTGTCCTGTCTCTCTTCACACAACTCTGGCTCAAAAGAGTTGAGAAGAACAGAGGAAGAATGAGAAGATAAAGAGGAATTTCAAAAGCAGGACCTCTTTCTTAATTAGGTGTTACTAGGCAGTGATATGTACTTGTCCTCTTACTCAGCCAGCTCAGATCACAGAGAGATAATTAGAAACAATCACACAAAATCAATTAGCATGAAAGAAAACTTCATAAACAACAAGCACATTAAAATAACATGGGAAACCACTGCCATCTACTCCCTTTCTCACCAGTGGCAACACAGCTGAAAATGAGCAAAGTACATTTAGAGATAAGACAGGCTAAAACCAGCCTGGGAACACACCAGGACTATGAAAAGCAGGTGCTAGAAATCAAGGCACCCTAACACAGCCTATTACTGCTTTTCTGAATATTCTTTTTCATTCACAAGGCAATCTAGCCTGTCTTTTCTGCCCCTGCCTGGCTTTAGGATGGGAAGGCAATGCTTTTCAGGTCACACATTAACAGAAATTTAGCAGCCTAACACATGGCAATGTTTCAAGACAGAAATTCCCAATTATGTCAAGAGATTACAACTACTTTACTCCCTGCTGAAAGACTGAAAAATAGGGGTCAATTTTACTTCATTTTTCAAGAACTTTAGCCCCTCATCTCTGACACACTGAAATAAGAGCAAAGTAATTCCACCTTTCATACGGTTAAGTGATTTCTCAAATTCCCAGTTTGCAGAGGACGCCAAGCTGAGCAGTGCATTTGACACAAGGGAAGGACGGGGCCATCCAGAGGGAAGGATTAAATGGGATATTGGGAAGGAATTTCTCCCTGGGAGGGTGCTGAGACCCTGGCACAGGGTGCCCAGAGCAGCTGGGGCTGCCCCTGGATCCCTGAAAGTGCCCAAGGCCAGGCTGGATGGGGCTTGGAGCAGCCTGGGACAGTGGAAGGTGTCCCTGCCATGGCAGGGGGTGGGAATGGATGAGTTTTAACATCCCCCTCCCACCCAAAACCATTCCGCAAATCTATGATTCATTCTTATATCCAAAGCTCTTTAAAGGCACTTCTGATCTCAGCTCATCTCAGAGTATCATACCCTCAAGAAAAATTGTGGCTTGCTCAGTTTTTTTGCCTCCTCCCTTTTTTTTTTTTCCTCCTTCAAAAATGCAAACAGAACACAGCAGAGCCCTCTCAAAAAAAAAATCTTATTTATGCTCAGGATTGTGTGTATTTAAACATGGCCATAAGTGCCAACATTTTCCCCACTAAGACTGGCTTGCATCTGGCTAGAAATAACTCTACTCAGTGGCTCTACCACCATAAATCTTCGAAAGTCTTCTGCATGGCTGAGCTCTGCTCATAAAATTAGACACCAGCGCGTTTTGTCTGTCTCATTAAAAGGATGTTTGGTGGAGCCGGCGCAGGAGGAGAGAGGAGTGTGTGAACAACCTTCCCAGAGCCACTGGGGATTGGCCCAAACTGTTCTCACAGTGCCACAAAGAAAGGAACACTTAAAATAACTCCAAAGGCTCTCAGAAGGAGCGGCTCCAAAGGTTAGGAATCATTTTAAAAGTCTGAGAATGGAATCTCCATGCTTGCAGTAGCACACAGCAAAAAAAAAAAAAAAAACACAAACCAAAAAACCCTAGATTTCAATAGATTATTTTTGTAGTTACTCTCTTGGCTCAAGTTTCAATTGGAAATATTCCATTTGCTTCCTAAATAAACACAAGCCAAGACTTACAGCCATTAATTCCATACTTTCCCTCTCTTTCCTCAAGTTTTAATTGGAAATATTGCATTTACTCCATAAATAAACACAACCCAACACTTACAAGCCTAAAGTCAATAAGAAGCCCCCAACTTAATATAGTCCTAACATGCATTTAGGAAAAATGTTATTAAAATTTTAAAACCTACTATAAAAACCAGTCAGAAAAGTACCACATTGAGCCATTATAAACCAGTTTATACTGCAAACATTTGACCAGAGCAGCTTGGGTTTGATAAGGTTTTAGTCTTTTTTCAACTGCCAGTTTTTAAAAGTGCAAATGCAGTATAAGTATCAATTTTCTGTGTGCTTTCATATGCAAAAAGCAATCAAGATGATTAAACAAGGTCAATGATTTTACTAAGCAAAAAAAAGTTTAAAAATCAGATGCATATTCATCAGAAAACCAAATTCACTACATGTAAGATAAGATATTAGCTGGGTCAAAAGTTCAGTGGGAGCAGGAGAGGCTGATCTCAAGGACCAGCTGGGAATGAAAAGTAAGGACACCAAGTTCTCTGCAGCCAAGATAACCATGGTACATCGGCCCTTTTCTGGGAAAAAACCCCACAAAACAAATCCACAACCTCTTTTTTACCTCTGCCTCCCATACAGGAATATTTACATGGTGTAGGATTTGGTAATCTCATTCCCATGCTTCTCAGGATGCTGGAATTGACAAGGCACAAGGTTTTTGAGGTCTCCTGATGGGATACTGGCAAAGGCAGCAAAACCTGCAAAATAAACCTTTTGGCACCAAGCTAAACAGACCCAAAGGCTGAGGCTGGGTGCTGGGAGAAGGCTCTTTCCCCACAGGGTGGGCAGGCACGGGACAGGGAATGGTGACAGCACCAAGAAAGCCTTCAGGAAGCCTTTGGACAACGCTCTCAGGCACAAGAGGGGTTTTGGGGTGTTTGTGCAGGGCCAGGAGTTGGACTGGACAATCCTGATGGGCCCATTCCATCAGGATACTCCATGACTCTGTGACAACCATAGGAAATCAGGCCAGGCCACCCTGACTGTGCCTGGAATGGGAAGAATGCTCATCCTGACCTTTGTGGGATGTCCCCTGCAATTCCTCTTACACAGGGGTTTCAAAAAGAGCTGGGATGAAAAGCCTTGAGGGAAAGCCTTCACCACAAAAGTGATGTGATGGAGAAGAAGGAAAACCCAAGAAGCACCTTGAGTTCGAACAAGTGGATCAAAAGAATAAATTGCTGCTCCTTTAGAACCACCCTGTGCCATATATTTCAATACACACTGCAATTGTCTCCACGAAAATCTGTACCAAAGGCAACTTTACAGGACTCCATGGCAGCTGCTGGTTTCCCAGAGCTCTGCCAAGGAACATCGTGGTGAAAAACAAGAGTTGGGTCCAGGAAAAGCCATGCTCGGATAAAATTCAGGAAAAAAAATAAAATCAAACCCACAGGACTTTCTGCAAACTAAAGAGTTCATTCTTAAAAAATGGGGCATGAGTCAAAAGTGAAAATGCAACTTTTGGCAAGGAGTACTCAGAACCCAAATCCTCTTGTTATGTCTTGGAAGACAAACTCACACGAAAGCCACAGCTTAACAGCACAAGCCCAGGGTCTCCTGAAAGTCCTTAAAAATCAGACTTCCAGAGCGTGTGTTGGAATTGCTTGAAGAAAAAAAAAGCTCATTCAAATGCAAACCTCAGAGAAAAAAAAATGGGGAAAAAAAAGAATTTTCATGTTGATGTGAGAAATGGTTTGTTGGGCTTTTTTTTACACTACTCTGCTATAAAAAAGCAAACAAAAAAAAATCTTTTGATTATTTAACTTTCATCAGTTGAAAGATACTCAAATACTAAAACAGGGGACCCATTAATTTTTGTCTGTCAGGGATGAAAATAAAAGAAGGAATGTGGTCCATTTCTCAATTCCACTGTGCCAAGGCAGGCCTGAATCATTACACTGTGGCCGTGTTTATACTAAAACTCTTCTTTTTTTGCTCAGAACTTGGATTTCCACACCCAGTAGGCAACAGCTTTTTTTAAAGTACATTCCAAGCTTCCCTCAAACAGTTCCAGTCAAAACATCACCAGATTTTAATTCCGTCAAGAATGTGAGCATCTCATTAAAGCCCTGCCTAATTATAGGTAACGTGCCCAGACCACAGATTCTGTGGTATCTTTATATGGAATATTATTCAGAAGTAACTGCACCAACTTCTCTCAAAAATTCTGAAATTTCTGCTCATTTAGTGTTACAGCAAAGAATTTTGTGTCCTCAACTAATTAGCAGAGCCTGGAAAAAAAAAAAAAAAGAAAGTACAAAATAAAGTCACAATAATCACGAGTGGTGAGAAAGATCAACCCAGGAGGAAAGAAATGTCATCAGCTCGTAAGAAGATTGGAAGTTTTAAAGAAATAAATATTCCAGTCACACAAAGGAAAGCCTCAAGTGTGAGTCAAACCCAGGAAAAATAACATTTTGCACATTGTTTTGGGGAATTTTTCTGATTTTTCTGCTGCTTTCTACTTTGGCAGGTTGCAGGCTTCAGAACCTGTAAGCACAGCAAATCACTCTGCTGCTACTGAAATAAAGCCCCAAACACCAGAAGCAAGAATTGCATCTGCTGAATGCAGGGAATGACCTTGAGGGAAAAAGGAAGGACACATTTCTCAGCAGGATAAAGGGAAAAAAGAGATGGACCTGCTTGTGGATAGATGAATTTTTTAAAAAGGGGCTTTATCCGATACCACTAGCCAGAGGCAAACATGCTCTGGAGCCCAGGTTCAGGAATACCCAAATAAATTGCATTCCCTGCAGCTGGAGACTGGAAAGAACGGGAAGAAAGGTAAACTCCTCACCACCACCACGCCTGGGGGCAGGAAAAGCAGAGTTTTTTAAAATTATTCAGAATCTCTTATGGAATTCTAATACATATGGCTGCACACACATGCAAACACGTATTATTTGACAGCTTTTTTCTCCATCTGCTCCTCCTTCCACAGCTCCACAAGGCTCTTCCCTAACACAGAATCTTTTAAGGGATCTTGTAGATTTGCTGTATTTAGAACTGGAACTGCTGCTGGTCTCTGCTCCAGACTCAGCCCCAGCTGCCATAAACCTTATCAGGAACCTGCCAACACAGCCAGCCAGATTCCAGGAGCACAAATTCCACCAGGGAGTACAAAGTGTATCCAACAGCAAAAGCTTCCACGGAGCATAATTGAGCACAGAAAACGACATGTTAAAACGAGCAGGAACTGGCTGGCTACAGATGTGAATTCATTCATACTTTTACTTTCTTTTTTTAAAGATCTGTGCTGCTCGCTCTGGCTTGTTATGACAGGCTGAGGCACTGAAGGAGTTCTCTGTCCTCATCCTGGGCACAGAAACACAAATCCTGCCCTGGAATTGCTGCTTCCCTCCCAACCTGCAGGAGGAACAGCCCAGCAACAGCATCCAAGACAGGGAAGGGCTCACATGGGGAAGGAAGAGCCACAACATCTCCTCACTTGGCTTAACACATCTTCAGTGCCTCTGCTACACATTAAATAGGAAAGAATCTCAGGAATAGAGAACTAATTGAAATTCACAAGGTCAGAACTGGATAAAGAAAGGGAGGAGATGAAACACCTGGGAGGAAAAAAACAAAAAAAAAAAAAGAAGTTGACAAATTGGAAGGGAGAAGGAATTGTCAGGAGGCAGAGCTTTGGAGGAGAGGGTGGAAGACAGAAAATCACAGAATATTCTGAGCTGGAAGGGACCCACAAGGACACCCCACAAGGCAAGGCAGCAGCAGAAGAAAGGTGAGTAACACAGAGAAACGCAGCTTTATCAAAAAGAACGTGTCAGGAGGCAGAGACCACAAGAACAGAAGAGGGAAGGAAACAGAAGGAAGTATTTGTACATAGATTCACATCTCTGTCAGTTGCACAAGTAGATGGTGAGCCTGTCTTTTTGGCAATTCCTTTTAAATTATGAATGGGAAAAAAAGCCCTGAAAAAACTAAAATCAGGAGCCAACAAATGAAAGGACTGCATTGTTACTCCTTCTCCACCAGAAATCAGGCAATCTTTACATCTCATTTCAAATGACTTAAAAGGATGAGGCAACGTAGATCAGCACATCCAGACAGCCAAAACGAGTTAAGGCTTAAATGAGGTGAATTTTCCAGAGCTGTAACTCACAAAGCAGCAGCTGTGCCTTCCACAGGGGCATCAGGCTGGGCTTACACAGCGACTTCAAACCCGTGAGAACCTGGGCTGCTGCTGAGCAGCTTTGCTTTCCCTCTCCTCCCTCAGGTACTCATCATTCCTCCTCCCTCCCCTGCCACACTGGACCAGGGACTGGATTTATCAAAAAACCTGGGAGAAAAGCCAGGGAAGGTTTGATTTCAGGTGGGGGAGCTCCCTGATCCACAGAACACACGCTGTGCTGCAGCAGAATTAGCTGGGCCAGCAGACCTGGCCCTGCATCTTTAGTCCAAAGTTAAAACAGACACACAAGCACAACTTCATTTTCTCCAGCAAAACACAAATGTGAAGAAGTTCTAGAAAGCACATCATAGGATACCTCAGCAAAACCTGAAAAGGCGTAACAAGTGCTTTGGAAAAGCAGACCCCAAGCCTTTGAAAAAGCAAGGCCCGATGTTTAATGTAAAGCAGTTATCACTTAATGAGTTTATAAAGTCTGTAGCACATAAATACCTCACAGAAATGCCAAGTTGAATTAAAATGTGAATCATACAGAGTTCTTTACAATTCTGCAGGCACTGGTACACACACAAAAGGAAAGCATCCCTGTGTCCCAGCAAACCAAGAGCATTTGCAGACCCTGGCTGTGACTTACTTACTACCATCAGTCAAATAAGGCAATCTTAAAACCAAAATATAATATATGAATATTGCTAATGCCTGTGATAAATTCAGCCATTCACAGCCCAGCAAAAAAATAATTAACTCTGCCTAAAAGCAGCCAGTGTGGATGGAGTGAAGGACTCCTTGCCATAAATGTTGAAGGGTTTCTAGACCACAGCAACAAAACCTACATTTGCCTGTCAAGGAAAAAAAACCTTCTTCTCCATCCCAGTGGCAGAAAGACAACCTTTTTTATGGTAATGCCAACACAGATCTCCCACATGAAGGCATGAGATAGCTTTAGTGAGCTACAGAAGATAAACACATGTCATGCCTAAAAGTAAGCCAAAAGACCCTAAAAGCATCCTAAATCACTTGTTCCCCAAATTCCCCAGTCACTGAGCATGAAGAAATGTAACCGAAGAGCCAAACAGAGATTATAAACACAGAAATGTATTTTTAAACCTATTTGCTAACACATTTCAAACACATTCTTTATTAGAGTCTTGTCAAGTCATGGAAAGAGACTTCAGCTTTAGTGCTACTGAGCATCCACAGAGCAACAACACAGTTTTTTAAGACTGAAATGGACATTCAGTATTTTAAAAATAAATACTAGAATCTTACATAGTGTTAAAAGCCATCAAAAAAAAAAAAGGTAGTTACACACATATACCTCAACCCTGACCAAGATTCCCCAGTTTTGCATAAAGATATCAAAGCTGCTGGTGCTGCAAGCATGCTTTATGGGCTGGTAGGCTGCCAAAAATCATCTGCTAATACACCAGACAATAGATGTATTCTGCTGGAGAACTTTCTGATCTTTTCCTCCTATCACTTCTCTTTAGTTGCACATGAAACCCAACTGAAGCGATACAAAAAATGCAATTTGAATGCTTGCATTTATGTGCCAACAAACCAAGCAATTATTCACAATAAAGTAACTTTTTCAAACATGCATTTTTAATCACTGGATTGCAAGCCCTGATTCAGTGTTTCCTGTTGCCATTGCAGCACTTCACTTTCTGGAAATCTGAGCACAAATTTGTGCTCCTGCAGTGCCCAAAAGCTTCAAAAACGCTACCAAAGGACCCAAACTCTTCTGAGTCTTGATAAAGAAATGGCACTGTGCTCAAATTCCACACTTTGGGATAACAGCAGGGGCTTTCCATGAAAACAAACCTTCCTTCCAGAGACAGAAAGATCCTGTGTGTGGTTCCAGCTCTCTGGAATTCTCTGGAACCATGGCAGCTGCATATCCTGAATCCAGCCATGAATGATGGAATACTGGGGAGAGGTTGAAAACCAAATTCCCCCAGGAGCATCACACCCTGACCAACACCATGGAGCCCCCAAAGCTCCCCCCCCTTCCCAATCCAAAGGCCTCTGCATCACACACCAAGATCAGGGCTTGTTCAGCAAATGCTTTTAACCCCCAGCTCCCTGGTTCTGATTCTCTTATCTGACATTTGAACAAATCACTGACACCACTGAGCTGTCATAGCCCATCTCATCATCCCACGCTGAAAGAATGTTTAATCTGTAAATCCACACAGCAATCCTGCAACCAGAGTGCTGAACACACTCAGTGACCACGGGAGTGAATTAAACATATTAACCCAGCTTCCTCATCCCCAACATTAAAATTCAGAAATTTAATTAACTGCAGAAATTAAATTACATTAAAGGAAAATATTTTAAGCTGGCATTTTCACGTTTTCCTGGGTTTGTATCCACAGGCTTATGACATCTTTCAGCAGAATACAGGCTGAAGTGACCATAAGCTCCTGAAAAACAGCAAGTGCTAACAAAACCTGGGCTGTGGCAGCAGTACCCAGACTAGATGCTCTAAAAATAAGTTTCCATCTAAGGGGGGAAAATTCCTTGGATCAGTCTGTTACTTATTACTCAGCATTTGCGTGTTACACACTCCCCAGAATAATCTTAATCTGAGGAAGTGGACGCTGTGATCTTTCCCATAGAAAAAAAAAAAGTGTTTCAACACCCAAAAATACAAGGGGGAGAAAAGGCTCCAGCCTTGACATTCTGACTTATGGAGGACACTGATAAACAGAACTTCATCTGTCAAAGCCAAACACTTGCATTTAATATACAAACACCAAGCAGGAAATCTCATTTAAATAATTAACATGTGGACTACCCACTGCCAAAAGGAGCGGGGCAGCAATGGACTTCTGCTGAATATTTTACAGGAAATGGAATAATCAACCCTCTATATAATGCCAGGTACCCACTCCCACCAAACCTTTAATTTCAGGAGAAGCAATCCCATTAAGGAAAAGGAATAATGAAACCCCCACAACTGATGTTGTGTGGATTTTCTCTATTGTTTTGAACCCATGCAGAGTTTTAAGTTATAAATGCAGATATCTTCTTGTAACTTTCTGGTAAAAAAAATGCAATCTGCTTGAAAGTGCTTTTCAAAGCTATCTCTAGAGAGACATAAATCATCAGTGGCTTTAAAATATTTTAGTAATTTTAGCAGCCTTTTACAACTGGTAAATCAAAGTCTCAGTATATTATGTAAATAAATATTGCTGAGAAGACCAATGCTTTTTGGATGTTGTTTGTGAGTTTCTTTTAACATTTCCCCCATTGAAGAGAAGAAAAAAAGGGTTTGCATTGTGTTAGCTCCAGTTATAATTTCCAGCTGTGTCAAAACTTTAACAGCCTAAAAGCAGGAAATCCAAAGAGGAAATTCCATCGTCAGTTCCTGAATTTTGTAACTCAAATGTTCTTCCAAAAACTGGACCTTAAAGGAATTTTGGTAACATTTTCTGTAGCCTTACCTGATATCTTCCAGTAGGTCACATTCTGCCTGATGCTTGGCCTGAAGTTTTGTCATCTGCTCAACCTGAATGTTTTTCAGCTCTTGTGTAACTTTCACCTACAAAAAACCCAAACAAACCCAAGGACCACTTAGATTTTCTGCAGTTCAAGTCACATTTCACCAAGAAAACAAACAAACAAGCCCAAGGACCACTTATATTTCCTGTCCTTTAAGTCACATTTCATCAGGGAAACAAACAAACCAACCCAAGGACCACTTATATTTTCTGTAGTTTAAGTCACGTTTCAACAAGAAAACCAACAAACAGACTGGGAAAGGCTTCAGAAGGTCGGCTTTACATTTTTAGTACTGTTGTAGTTTTCCTTTCAGCCTTGTGATCCTGCACAGACAGAATTCCAATACTTTGGCAACCTGCTTGGTAACTGGCAAGGAGCACCAATGGCCCAGGTATTGGGAACAATTTGATTTTGGAAGGCAACCTTGGAATTGTTTTGTTCCTGTTTTTTATTTAAAAAGAGGTCTTGGTATTTAAGCCCTCTAGTGATCACAGGGAATCCGCATATCGGCCTAAAAAACGATCACCAATATCTCTGAACACATTATGCATTCATAAGGACAGAAATGCCAAACTGTTACTGCAGAGGGAAGAGAAATTCACAGAGGAAGAGGGCACTCATCTCCCTCTTCTTCACTAGCCAGGCAAAAAAAAATAAAATTCTAGATCTTATGAGTTTCCCCATTTTAACTCTGAAAATCATGCCCCAGCAACAAGCACCCTTTAATCACCTCACATAAAGACAAGTTTTTCACATGACACCAGAAAAATAAATCACATGTATGCTCCTGAATTCAAGCAGAAAAAGTGTCTATTTTTAACGTGAACTTTCAGCATTTTTGGTTTTATCTGTATATAAAAAAAAGCCCGACTCAAAATAAATAAACCTACACGACACAAGCCAGGTAATGGAAATAAGCTCAAACGAAATAGTACAGGCAAAGAAAATGAATAAATTAAAACCGAAATAATCGAAATTAAATTGGTGTTGTTTGACAAAAGCAGAGCCAGCCCCTAAAATAAGAGGCCGGGAGGCAGGAATGAGAGACCTTCACTGCAGCTGCCTGCCAGGGCTGCCGGGGAGCTCTGGGCACGACAAGGGAACCCTGCTCGCCTTCCCTCCTCTCCTGCTCACTGTGGCAGGGCTCTGCCAGGTGCACAGCTGGGCAACCTCCTCTCCCCACGGAGGAACCCCACATGGAAAACCTCCGTCCCAGCCAGAGCAGCCCAAAGCGGGGCACGGAGCAGGCACGGCTACAGCCCCAGGGAACTGCTGCCCGCACAGGAGCAGCCTCTCCATCCTCTGCACAGCCCCAGCATTCCGCACAGCCCCCAGAGCGAGCCCGAAAACCACCGCGGAGCAGCTGAAGGCAGCTCAGCTCTCGCAGACACCAACCTTCCTAGCCAGACAAGCCACACGGGGCACAGCGTTTATCCCAAATTTCCATTCCCGCTTGCCTCCGCCGCCACAGCAGTCCCCCCGCTGGGCAGCGCCCCACATGCCCAGGGACCGCAGGGTCACCCGGAGAGCCTCCCCGGCGCATCCGCAGCTCGTTCCCATCGCACGTGGGAACGAGTGGGGAAACCGCCGCACAATTCCGGCTGCCCCTGCTCCTGTGTGCTCCTGTGTGCGCTCCTGGCACACGCCGGGACAGGCTGCGTCCCTGGATCAACTCCAGACGTGACCTTCTTCCCCAAGACAACCAACCCCTCTCTGCTGGCACCGACGCGCCGCGAGAGCCCCCAAAATTCCCGTGGCAGCGCCCCACAGGCAGCACGACCTCGACGCCTCCGTGCAGCCGAGCCCTCTGCAGCCACTGCCCCCCTCCCAGCCCTCCGTGTCCCTCTGGAGAGCCCCCGCTGGAGAGGGGGGTTCCTGACGGAGCGCTGCCCCCCTGCACCTCCATCCTCGCCAGCGCGTCCCCGTCCCTGCCCCGTGCTGCCTCTCACCCCACCGCCCCTCCGAGGCCAGTCCCCAGCACCCCCCGGCATCTCCCCAGGACCCACCTTGCGGGGCCACCCTCGCCAAAGCCCCCCCGGCCCCCAGCTCGCCGCTGCACCCCCCCGCTCCCTTCCCAACACTCGCGCTCCCTCTCCGGAGCTCCCCGCAGCCTCCCCCACCGCACAGCCCACCCTGCGCCCCCCCTCCCGCGGCCTCGGACCCCGCAGCCCCCCGCACCCCACACCCAGCCCCCCAGCACGGCCCTCGGCCGCCCCCCGGCCCCTCCGGCACAGCCCCCCTGCCCCGGGCGGGGGTCGCACCTTCCTCGGCGGCGGCTGCATGGTGGTGGCGGTGGTGCTGCGCTGGGTATCCACATCAATTCCCTCCCCCCCGGCAGCAGGATGCGGCCCCCGCTGCAGGAGGAGGAGCGGCAGGAGGAGGAGGAGCGGGCAGCGACCGTCTCCCTCCCGGTTCGGGGCGAGTCCCGGTCGGCGGGAGGAGCGGGGAAGGAAGGGAGGGATGGAGGCGGGGAGGGACGGCGGGGGGAGGCCGCCTCTTCCTCACGGGCAGCGGAGCGGCGTCCCGGCGCTGTGGAGCGGCGAGGGAAACGAGGCGGCGGAGGGAGAGACTTCGGGAAAAGACGTGGTGGGGAGGGGGAGAAAGAAAAATAAATAAAAGGAGGAAGGAAAAAGAGAAAAAAAAAAAACCCCGACGCAGCGAGAGGCGCTCGGCGGCCGCCTGCGCCCCCCAGCGGCCGGCCCGGGGCCTGCGCCGCCCCCGGCGGCCGCCATGGGCAGGGGCGGGGCGGGAACGCCCCCGGCGCGCGCGGGGGGTGCGGGGGCGCCCGGCGGCCGCGAGGGGGCGCCAGGGGGCGGCGGCGGGAGCGGAGGGGAGGGGGCGCAGCGGGGACACAATGGGGACAGTGGGGGACACAATGGGGTTACAATCGGGATTTTGGGGTGTGCCAGGGTGTGCACAACGGGGTGTGTATGGGGGGTATGGGGTGTGCAAGGGTGTGCACAGTGGGGTGTGTATGGGGGGTATGGGGTGTGCACAATGGGGGTGTGTATGGGGGGTATGGGGTGTGCACAATGGGGTGTGTATGGGGGGTATGGGGTGTGCACAATGGGGGTGTGTATGGGGGGTATGGGGTGTGCAAGGGTGTGCACAATGGGGTGTGTATGGGGGGGTATGGGGTGTGCAAGGGTGTGCACAATGGGGTGTGTATGGGGGGTATGGGGTGTGCAAGGGTGTGCACAATGGGGTGTGTATGGGGGGTATGGGGTGCGCACAATGGGAGTGTGTATGGGGTGCAGAATGAGGGTGCCGGGCTGTGTAGGGGGTGCACATGGTAGGTTTGGGGTTTGCAAAGGGGGGTACATGAAGGATTTGGAGTTTAGCATAATGGGGTACACGAAAGGTTTGGGGATTGCGCAAGGGAGCACATAAGGGGTTTGGGGTTTGCAGAAGGGGGTGCACGGGGTGAAGGGGTTTGCACGGGGGGGGGGGCAGCGAAGGAGGGTGCACAGGGAGTGGTTGGGATGCTGTGGCACAAAGCAGCCATTCCCTTCCCCCCCCGGCACTTGCCAGGCTGCCCTAACAAAGCTGGGCAGCAAGAGCTGGACTTGAGCTGAAGCTCATGAGGGAGCATCACCCCTGACAGCAGCTGGAGAATCCCTTGAGGGAGAATCCCAGATCCTGGTGTGTCCCAAGGGCAGCACATGGAGAACAGAGCACCTGCACATGAGCCTTTGCAGGGGGTTGGTTTTAACCAAAGGAAAATAAAACAAAGCTGAACTCTGAGCATTGCAGATGCAGAGAGCCCAGGAGGCAGAAGTGATGCTCCCAGCCCTGTCATGTTTCGCTGGGTGTGAATGAAACACCCCTGATCAGAAGTACTTTGGGGGTTTTAACCCCCGCCCCCAGCACTGAAATAAATTCCTGGCCTTTGCTTATTAGTTCTGCTGCAACAAAATCTTTGAAATATTAACGTGCATTTGGCTGCTTCCCTTAAGCAAATTACAGGGGCAGTTTGCAGAGCATCGGGCAATTCCCATAATTGCATTTTCCCAAGTGCTCCAGCGGTGCTGCCGCTGCTCCATCGCCAGCTCCTTCATTATTGATGAGCTGCTTTGCTCCAGCTCCCAGAAAGTGACCCCTTGCCTTTAAAGATGCTTTAACCACCCTTAAAACTAAAGTGCAACTTGAATTCTGCTTTCCCCTCCAGCTACTAGTTTATTTAGTGCTTCTAATTAGTCTTAACTCTTTCTCCCTGGGAAATTTGAAATTATTAGCGAGACCTGGTGCAGCAGCAGATGCTGTGAAAAAATATTTCATCTCTCTATTAGGGCTGCAGGGGGATGGGATCTGCACGTGCAGCCCTTCATGGAATCATGGAACGGTTTGGGCTGAAAAGGACCTTAAAGCTCACCCAGTTCCACCCCCCTGCCAAGGGCAAGGACACCTTCCACTAGCCCAGGTTTTTTTAAAAATCCTGCCCAGACTTCTGCATGCAGGACTGAGAAGCATTTTAGGCACCAGGCCTACAGGCAGATGTATCATCCTCCCTTATGATGCAGTTGTTTTTCCACTATTTGCTTGTATTCTTCCATGAATAATGATGTTTTACCTGTTTGACCACAGATTCCCTGAAGCCTGACTCATGGAGTGTTGCAGGTTCAACGTGAATCCTGGAGGGTTTTGCATCTGGGATGATAAATCCTGATGGAGCTGCCCCTTGTAGCTGCCCCTGGCTCCTCCACATCTTAATAACACTGCTGATAATAGGAGAGAAAAAGGATGTGACACAAAGATTATCAAAAAGTCAATAGTGTAAGTGTCTGAGTGTTTTATATTTTATCAAAATACTTGTTTTCACAGCATATTTGTAGTTCAGCTTATGCTGAGCCTTTATCCCTTGATTTCTCCTTTCTTATTGCAGGCCTTGAAGGCAGTTGAGTCTCGTGGAATTCCAGAATGGTTTGGGTTGGAAGGGACTCTTAAGGATCACTCAGTTCCATCCCCTGCCATGGGCAGAAACACCTTCCACTAGACCAGTTATTTTAGATTTTATTGACCTTTATTTTATTGAAATTGAATTGACCATTCAATTTCATTTTTGTTTTATTTAATTTCATTCTATTTCGTTCTATTTCATTTCATTGCACTTTAATTCATTTTCTATGAAGGAGGATGCAGAATACAACCCCAGAGCAATACACACAGGAAACCCCAACAGAGATGAGACATCAAGGCTGGAAACCCCAAGAGCCAAATTCCAGCTGATGGTAAGAACCCACAGCTGAAAACAGCAGTTTATTCCCTCACCAAGAAGAAAAAAAAAAAAAAGAATAATTTACCCATAAAAGCAAAATTTGGAGAGGAACTTTAGGGAGTGGAGCTCCGTTGATTCCCATCCTCAGGCGAAGGCAACACGTTGGATCCCGGCTCCCGAGCGGCTGCTGCCTGTTCATTCTTCACACCTGAATTTCATCCCTGCAGGGGTTTAAACCTCTTCAAGCACAAAACCACGATGTGTTGGAGGGTTCTTGGCTGCCAGGACGCGCTGCCGAGCAGAATCCAGCGAGCTGGAACCCGCGCTGGGCCCGTGATTAACGCACGAGGCGGCTCCGGCTGCCGCAGCCTTGGCACAGCGGCTTCTCCAGACATGGATTTGCTCCCTGGGCTGGCAGGAGGTTTTGCTCCTTGGTATCGCAGATTTTGCCCCCTGGGCTCGCAGGAGCAAGCCTGGCAGAAGGATTTGCTCTCCAGTAGAGACTGTGGAAGGAGGGGGCTGACAGCACAGCAGCTTCCTCCAGGGGAAGTCAGCTTTTTACCTGGAATGTATGATACTTAATTGTAGCAAATATGGATGCTTAGGAATGTCCTAGAAGCCCAGAGTGGTTCAGATGGAAGGAACCTAAAAAAAATATCTCCTTCCATGCCTGCCCATGGACAAGGACACCTTCCACTAGCCCAGACTGCTCCAAGCCCCAGTGTCCAGCCCAGCCTTGGACACTTCCAGGGATCCACAACTTCTCTGGGCACCCTGTGCCAGGGCCTCCCCACCCTCATGGCCAGGAATTCCTTCCCAATATCCCATCCATTTCCTCTGTCAGTGGGAAGCCATTCCCCCTTGTCCTGTCCCTCCATCCCTTGTCCAAAGTCCCTCCCCAGCCCTCTTGTACAGGAATATTTACTTTGTGTTGTATGTGGATATATATGAATGTATAATAATTTATTTTATATTTAAATGAAACATAAATATAAAATAAATTCTTATTTATTATATTCTTCTGTAAGTAATGAAAAGCTTAATGGATATAAAGATTGGGAGAGACACATAGAGAGAGACATTGTGAGAGACACACATAGAATCAAATTCATTTATATTGGAAAATTAATCTAAGATCATATCTAGATAAGAACTAAATTATGAAAAAAATGAGAAGGAAAAAGTTAATAAAAGTATAATGAAAAAAAAAAGAAAGGACAAAATTATCTGGAACAATTAACCACAATTTCCGTAGTGTTCCTAACCACTCCAGGCTTTCCCCACATGGGGGTGCCATGGGGATGCGGATCACACCGATCCCACAGCCTCAGGTGGGGACAGGTGACAGCTCAGAGGCTGGCATTGCTCACTGCCTTTTGCCAGGACAGAAACACATAAAGAAGCATTAAAACATAGAGAAAAAGATGAAAGAAAACACATGGGTTGGGAAGGACAAGATTCATAAAGCATGCAGGAATTCTACAGATGGGGGGAAATAAGTTTGACAGGGCATGATGCATTTTCCCCCATGCACAGAATTCCTTGCCTCTTGCATGCTTTGGCTTTCCCCAGCAGGATTAAAAACCCCTCCTTGAGGTTTGCTTCATTTAACAGGCTGAGGAAACCTGGAGGGAGCTGCCAGGGAGCCCAGGGGGTGGAATCAGCCTCCTCCAGGTCCCATGGGATGGGAGGACTGCAGGGGGCTGGAGGTCTGGCCAGGCTGGGAGGGAGCCCGAGCAGCCCTGCCAGCTCCTGCTTGGGCCTGTTCCACCACACTTCGGGCAAGGCTGGTACACCCAACCAGCTCTGCTCCCCTCTCCCTGCTGCCCTGGCCTCTCCCCATTCCTCGCTCCTCGTGTTTACCATACCGGCAGGGGTGAGCCTGGGATTAATTTCCATGAGAACACGTTGCGAGTGTAAATACCTCTGAGCAGGGACGCTTGGCAGCTTTACGGGGTTTGTCTTCCTCCAGGAACTGGCAGCTTTCCTGCTCTTTCCCTGGTTGCATGTGACCAGATGTGAACACATCTGGAGCAGGACTGGCCCTTGGTCCCATCCCAGTGGGGCTGTGTTTCCAAGGCTATCCAGGTGCTTCTTGGTGCTTTGAAGTGGATGTGATGATACAAAACTGCTGATATAAAGCCCATCCAACCTGGCCTTGGACACTTCCAGGGATCCAGGGGCAGCCACAGCTTCTCTGGGCACCCTGTGCCAGAACCTCCCCAACCTGATTATAAAAACTTCTACCTTGTATCTACACCAAATCTCCTCTCTTTTAGTTTAAAACCATCACAACAGGCCTTGCTTAAAAGTTTGCCCCCATCTTTCTTACAGTCCCCGTTTGATTTCCCACACCTTCCTTGGGAGTACAGGTTTGCCAGACTGACAAATCCTGCAGCAAATTGGCTCTGACCCCAACAGCCTCGGTGTGTGCAGGTCCCAGAGAGCTGCAGCTGCCAGGAGCACGTCAGGATGAGGCTGTCAGTGGGCAGCCCTGCTATAAATTCCCTGCCTGGTCGTGCGTCACCTTCACCATTTCTCTCCCCCTTCTCTGTTAATGTGTAACCCAAAACTGGCCAGGGCACATTGCTGTGATCCCAGAATTATCTGTCCCCAGCCAGGTCCATCCCTGCCTGCTCCCACCAGGGTGTTTTTACCTGCAGGTGGATGGTGTCCTGTGAAGGGCAGCGCATGGGGAGGGCTGAGCATCCTGGGTCCTTCCGCTGGGTCTCCTGCAAGGTCTCCTCAATCTTCATCCTGGAGAGGAGAAGGCTCCAGGGAGACTTTAGAGCCCCTTCCAGCACCTGAAGGGGCTCCAAGGGTGCTCCAGAGGCACTTTGAACAAGACCTGTAGTGATGGGACACGGGGGGATGGTTTCCCACTCCCAGAGGGCAGGGTTGGCTGGGATATTGGGAAGGAATTGTTCCCTGGGAGGGTGGGCAGGCCCTGGCACAGGTTGCCCAGAGCAGCTGTGGCTGCCCCTGGATCCCTGGCAGCGTTCAGAAATGTGTAGATGTGGCACTTGGGGATGTGGTTTAAAGGTGAAAGTGGTGGTGCTGGGTAATGGCTGGACTTGGGGTCTTGCAGGTCCTTCCCAACCTTAGAAATTTTGTATTTCTGAGATTTCTTCCAGTATGATCCATTTTGTGATTCTGTGATCCCTCCAGGGCAGCTGAGAAAAATTCTGTCCTGAACAGAGAGTGAAAAGCCACCTGAAGAGAGTGAATTTCCTACAGAGATGTGTCTGAGAGCAGTTTTGGGGAGCAGGAGTTTCCCAGGGCTCAGGGCTGTTGTGTGGCTGGCAGAAGATGTGGGGAGCCCTCCTCCTCCTCACTAGCAGCAGAGGGACAGGGACTGCTGGATTGCTTTCTGCATTCATGGCACATCCAGAGCAGATGTGTGTGGGTCAGGAATGCTGTGGGAAGAGCTGCCTGACCTCCAGGGCAGGAGGAGGATGGAGATGCCAGCCCCAGGCTGCTGCCTGCCCTTATCAGAGCCCTGCTCTCCTTGGGGTTCAGCTGCACAGGGGCTGTATCAGCCCCCAGCTGCTGGGCTGGACAGGGATGGCTCCTTCCCTGTGCTGCACACTGGCCACATCCCAATCCAGCCCTGGTTATCAGCACCAGCCATCCCCTCCACCCTGGCACTGAGTTTCTCCAGGTGCTTTCTCATGCAGGCACCTTCATTCACCCTGGCCAGCCTTAAAAATCCCATTCCCACCTCTTTTCCTGCAGCCAGGGAAGAAGCAGCTGAAGAAAAGCCCTTTCCAACCTCAAACACTCCCAGCTGTGGGGCTTGGAATCTTGGCTCTCGTTCTGCCAAGGGGAATTGCAAACCTTGGGATCCGGATGCAGCCTCAAACCGTGGAATCACAAAATGGTTTGTGGAAAAGACCTTAAAGCTCATCCAGTTCCACTCCCTGCCGTCAGCAGGGACACCTTCCACTAAAGCAAATTGCTCCAACCTGGCTGGCCTTGGAAACTTCCAGGGATCCAGGGGCAGGCACAGCTGCTCTGTGTCATTCATGGTGAAAAATAAAGGTAAAAATTCCCTTTTCCCAGCACCTTTTCCAAGCAAAAGGTGTCTCTCTCAAGTCTTCCCTGACACGGGGCGCCTTTAAAGGGAACAGAGAGGAAGCTCCTAAGAAATCTCCTTTGGAAGGAGGCTGGACCTGAATGAGGAGGGAGCTCCTCGATGCAGACAGAAGGAGAGGAATGTGTGGCCTTAGAGGTCACCAGCCATGGAAATCTTGGAGTCACCCATCCTCTGCCAAGGCCAGGAAGGAAGTGAAACTGGCCACAGAGCTGAAAGTGTGCCATAAGCCAATTTCAGCCCTTTTTTGCCCATTCTGTGCGTGGCCTGGCATGTCCCGTCCAGAGGGTGGGTGTGGGAGAAACGTGGGTTCAGAGCTGGATCTTCACCCACAAAGGGGAACCAAAACTTCCTGAATGAAGGAGAAGTGGTGGGGACAATGTGCTGATGTGTCTCCAGCTGATTTAATTCCTATTCCTCTCTGTTTCCCAGAGATAATGCTCTGGGCTGCAGCATCCTGCTTGCTGAGGCAAGGTGACCACAGAGCTCCATCCTGAGGGCAGAAATGGTTTATCCCTGCTGCAAATGAGCAAAGGCACAGAAATCAACCCCTCTCCTGCCAGTTTGCCTCTTCTGCTGCTCGCTTGTGCCAGTGAGATGATGTTATTTTGGAGGGTGAGGCTTTGAGAGGTGAAAAGCCCAAAATGTGAAGGAGAGTAAGAAGGGGCCCCAGAGATTTTTATTCTCCTGGGGCATTATGGCTGTAATTACCAATCAAAGCATTTTAACAACAAGTAATCCCCCAATTTAATATCCCAATGTAAAAAGGGAGATCTGTTGAGTGGTTTGAGTTTCCCATGAGCTTGGATTACTGTTTTCAGCCTGAGCACCAGAAAGCAGCAACAAGCCCCTCACAGATACAAATTCAGTGCTGGTTTCTCACCAAAAGGCAGAGGAGAGCCTCATGGTGCCCTCTCAAAAATGAGTTTGTTCAACCCTAGTGGATTATCAGCACTGAATTAGGGCACACAATTTAGTGGTGAACACAGAGGGACAGGGTTAATGGTTGGCACAGTGACCTTGAGGGCTTTCCCAACATTAATGATTCTGCGATTCTTAATAATCAGCTGATTATTTAGAATCACAGAATTATTTAGAAACTGATGATTAGTTAATCTAAATAATCAGGAGATTCTAAATAATCTCAGGTAGGCTTAGCTGAGCTGGCAGCTGGGCTTGTGCATCACCTGCATAAAACCAGCCCCTCTCCACTATGAACACCTGTGATTTTCCAGCCAAAATTGCTTTTCCTGCTTTGATGGCATTGCTCCTGCCCTGGGAAAGGCTCTTTTTCCCCAGGAACAGCTGATGGGGAACAATGGCAAACACGAGAGCCATGCCAGGGAGTGAGTGTTCATCTCTGAGTCACAGGGGAAATGAAACAAGAATTTGCGCCGGCTTTTAACTCCATGAAATACTTAATCCGTTCGCTTTGCCCATCCACAAATGCAGATCTTAAATCTGGAAAGTCCCAGCACTTGGAGGCATAAACATGAGCTTGGTTAAGCTTTATACTGGCCCTACAGAGAGAAGATGCCTGTGTGGGAATGTGTGGCTTAAGAAAGCTCAGGAGAAGGGCTCTGGAGCCAGGCTGGCAGAGATGGGGGTGGAGGAGAGGAAAAGGCTCTGGGGAGAGCTCAGAGCCCTTGCAGGGCCTAAAGGGGCTCCAGGAGAGCTGCAGAGGGACAGGACACAGGGAATGGCTCCCACTGCCAAAGAGCAGAATTAACTGGGATATTGGGAATGAGGAATTGTTCCCTGGCAGGGTGGGCAGGCCTGGCACAGGGTGCCCAGAGCAGCCGTGGCTGCCCCTGGATCCCTGGCAGTGCCCAAGGCCAGGCTGGATGGAGATTGGAGCAATCAGGACTGGTGGAAAGTGTCCCTGACCATGGCAGGGGTGCCACTGGATGATCTTTGATGTCCCTTCCCACCCAAACCATTCCATGATTCCATGAGCTGCCCAGCATTTGCAGGAGCCAAACGGCCCCACCAAGCCCCAGATCTCCCAGGCATGCCCAGGATGCCCCTACACCGTGCAAAGTGAGGATTTTCCACCCTTGCTGCTGCTGATGATTTGGCAGGCACACTGTGCCGCCCACGTTGGCTGCTCTGCATGCCCAGAGTGGCAGCAGTGCCAGGCAGGGCTGGCTGTGCTGCAGAGCCCTCTGAGTCACCCGCTGTGCCACGCTTGGCTGCCGGCCACGGCGCGCCCCGGCTCGGGCTGGAACCCTCGGAGCTGGGAACGCCCTGGGACAGCACCCAGGGTGCACATCAGAGTGTGCAGCACGGGGCAACTCCATGGCTGCACAGGCTGAGGTGAGCTTTGCTGGCACAGAGCAGCTCCGTGCCCCAGGTGAGGTGGATTCAGCAGCCAAGGAAGCGCTGCCTGGGAGTGCAGGATGTGGGGACATTTTTTGTCTTCTGAGCCTCCCTTTTCCCATTACAAAAGGCATTTCCCAGGGCTAGGCTGTCCCTTGGACCACCCTGCCTCTGATCTCACTGAGCCCTTTGCCTTACCCACGTTTTTGTGTGGCATCCCCTCATCCCACTGCTCCCCAAGGGTCTGCTCACTCCTCACCAGCACCTTGGGGACACCAGGTGACATCAGGATATTCACAGGGACGTGGTCCAAGCGCTGTCCTCACCCAGCAGGAAGAGACTGGACAGCTGGAGGAGGAGGGATGTGAAGGGTTAACCCAGTGCCTGGCTCTGGGCTGCTGATCCTGCACATGCCATGTCCCACTGCAGGAGATCCTCTCCTACATGCTCCAGGGAGCCCTGGAGGGCCAGGACAGGCTCAAGAGCTCTCGGAACAGCCTCCATCACTCCTGTAACCACCTGCACAATGGAATGGGAATGTTCAGGGAGTTTGGGAGCAGAACAAGCTCGGGGAGCACGCTGGGTTGAGAGAGGCAGGGCTGGTGGAGGAGCTGGGAGGTCCCACAGGGGAGCAGGAAAATCTCCATCCTTGGAGGCAGCCAAGCCTGTCCTTGGCAAAACCTGACCTCACTGAAGGTCAGGCTTGGAGCAGAGACCCCCCCCCCCCAGCCTCAGTTATTCTGAGGAGGCCTGTAGTCATCAATTGTAGTCACCATATTTGTAAAGTCCCATACCTTCTTGGGGGCTTACCTACAGGCTGTTCCTCACCACACTGACTCCTTCTTTCACAGATTGTTCCTGCTTCTCCAGGACTCCTTCAAGGCTCTCCCTGACTAGCCAACCCACCCCCTCTTTATCCCAGTTATCTTCATTAGTCACAGCTGCAGCCCATTGAAGGACATCACAGCTGCAGCCCATTTAGAACAACTGGGACTATATACAGATATTCAAATATTATACAGATATTTTACTCAAAGGCCATCTCTACTACAGAGGCCAGGATGTGGTGCAGAGCTCCTGCCCCAGCTCCTGTGGATGCTGGTCCCACAATCCTGCCCTGTATTCTCTGTCTGCCATGGGCAGGGACACCTTCCACTGTCCCAGGCTGCTCCAAGCCCTGTCCTGGGCACTGCCAGGGATCCAGGGGCAGCCACAGCTGCTCTGGGCACCCTGTGCCAGGGGCTCCCCACCCTCACAGGGAAAAATGCTTCCCAATACCCCATCTATCCCTGCCCTCTGGCAGTGGGAAGCCATTCCCTGCGTCCTGGTCAGCTCCAGGACTGAGCCTTGCTATCACAGACATCTTTTATGAAAAATCCTTTCCTTAGGATTTTTCCTCCTGAGAAGCTGAGGGGCCTCAGGAACAAAATGTAAACAATGGTTATCTGCTGCTGTGGGATGCAACAGGGGGATCTTGGATTGGCCCATGTTGGATGTTTCTAATTAATGGCCAATCGCAGCCCAGCTGGCTCGGACAGAGTCCAAGACACAATCCTTCGTTATCATTCTTTCCTATTCTATTCTTAGCTGGCCTTCTGATGAATTCCTTTCTTCTATTCTTTCAGTATATTTTTAATGTAATATATATCATAAAATAATAAATCAAGCCTTCTGAACCATGGAGTCAGATCCTCGTCTCTTCCCTCACCCTGGGACCCCTGTGAACACCTTGCCAGAGCTGCCCACCTTTCCCATAGCCGAGGTGGGGCAGGAATCACAGAGCCAGGGTGCTGAGGAGGGTCACCCCTGTGCTAGGGATGCCCCAGCCCTCGCTGCTGGCCCTGAGGGATGCCGGAAGAAGCAGAGCATTGTAGCATTGTATCCCAAAATAGCGGCCTCCTTGCGAGGGAGAAGTCCATGGAGTGCCAATCCTGCCGCAGGAAGGTGAGTGACTCACTCCCGTGGCAGCTGGAGGCAATCCCTCTCCCTGGTGATTACCTATCTGCAGAGAAATCTCCATCCACTTCCCTTGGAAATACCTGCTCCCGAAATTATCCCTGCCTGGGGTTTTCTTATCAGATGATCCATTTGTTCCAAAAATCACAGAGCCCTGGGGGTTCCATCTGTGGCTCCAAAACTTTGCCGTGGACGCCCCATGGCTGACTCATTGAAAGGGACAGTTTGGACAGTCCCCACGCCTGGAATCATCAGGAAACACCTGCAGGCTCTTGGCTGAGGGAAGGGTCTTCCTCAGGGGGTTTCCTAAGCAGGAAAAGGTAGATCCCAGTGACGCTGAGACTCTCTTGGTGCTGCATGAGCCTGTGGTTCTGCTTTAATAACAGCTGCCAGCCCGTGTGAGTGCCATTAAATGTCACCAGCTGGAGGGTTCAGAGCCCAGACACACTGGATTTCATGGAAGTTCTTGTGGAAGCCAAAAGAAAGGGATCTGACCTTCTGCTGGCCTCAGCAGAACTCCCCATGAATGCCCCAGTCTGTGACAGGGACCCACAGCTCAGGGCAGTGGAGGCACAGGGGACCAGGTCATGATGCTGCTCCATCACTGATGTGTTTGGGATCCTTGGATCAGAGTAGGACAGGAAAAGCTGGGCTGGAAAGGACCTCAGGGGGTCTCAGTCCAACCTCCTGGTCATGGCAGAGGCAGCTCAGGTTATTCAGGGCTTTATTCAGCTGGGTCTTGAAAAGCTCCAAGGACAGAGGTCACACAAGCTGCGTGTGGTGGAACATTTTCCCTTATCCTCAGCCTGGAATGTCAGTGGCGTCCAAGCCAGCAGTGCTGCCAGGATAACCAAGACTTCCTCAAAGAGGCCTCCCCATCACGAGGAGAGAACAAAGACAGCAGTTCCAGGGAGCACCACCATCACCTCCCCTGGAAAAGCCCAGGAGCAGCCCTGGGAGATTTGGGCAGGAGCCCTTGTGTTGTCCTGAGCTGCTCTGTGCACATTTGGATGCTGCAGGTTTGCTCCATTTTCCAGCTGGGAAAATGGTGCTGGTGTGAAGGTTTGTCTCTGCAGAGGGAGGACGCACTGCAGGTCCCACTGTCCTTCCCGTCTCCTGTGCCACAGACTGGTGACTCCTCTGTCCCTGGGGATCATGGAATTCCTGTTCCCCTTGCCTCTCTCCTTGCCCACACATCTCTGCTCCTTAGGCACAACTTATCCTTCATTTAGAGAGAGTCTCGCTGATTTCATCAAGCACTCAATCACTCTCCTCTTGTATTTAACTTGGAAACCCTTTCCTATCATTCCAAGACTTGCTTGGACAAAAACCAAGTGCAGGACCAGCTGTAAGATCTGTCAAGCAAACTCGATGCCTCCAAAGCTTGTGCAAACTTGGAGTTCCCAGGACTGCTTGGCTGAGGGCTGGGAGCACATTTACGTGGAATTAACCATTTGACACGGGGGAATTGGCTTCTGTTTAGCTCAGAACTGTCCTTAGCTCCATGTCCAGCTCCTGGAGGACGTTGGAGCTGGTGCTGGTGCCCGGGGATCTCCAGCCCTGGGAGTGCACACCCAGCATGCCAAGGCTCTCAGTCCCAGCAGGGATCCCGAGCCAAGGAGGCGGCCGGGGAGACTCTGGATTAATCTCTGGAACGTGACCTTTCCATGCTGGGAGTGGTGGGAGAGATATTTTAACTGCAGTGGCAAAGGTCCAGAGGAGCAACACCAGCCAGGCCCTAGATAACAATATTGGCCTCCTGACAAGGACTGCAGCTGGGAATGAGCCCCAGGGCTGGGCTCCCTCTTTGGGCTAGGACAAATCCATGTGGGCACAACCTCCCACCTTCCCTCTCTGCTCCAGCCAGGAGAACAGGGGTTGGTCACAGAACTCTGCACTCCTGAACCCGCTTTGCGTCTAATTGGTGTGCTAAATGAAAAAAAACATACAGGAAAATGTGATTTAAAAATAAATAATGATGATGGAGGGGATTTTAAAACAGAGAAGCTGAATTGCATCCATTTCTGCAGGGAGGTTTTCCTGCCCAGGGCAGTGCTGGAATTCCCATCGCTGGAGGGATTTAAAGCTGTGTGGATGTGGCACTTGGGGACATGGGGCAGTGGTGGCCTTAGCAGTGCTGGGGGAATGGTTGTACCTGAATGGTCTTTAAGGTCTTTTCCAGCCTCTATGATTCCGTCCTTTTTATTGACAGTTAAAGGAGATCCAGTGTTGTTTATCTTCCAACAGGGTTTGTATCCATGGGGAAGCTGCTAAAGGATGACCTGAGTGTAGGGGGACATCACCAACCTTCTCCCAAAGCGCAGGAAGCAGGATGGGTGACCCAGGGACATTGGGAAGGTGTGATGGTGCCCTCCCCATCCTCACCCATCCCTCAAATCCCCACATGATCCGTTTGGGCTCTGAGGAGACCCTTGGTGTGATTCTTTCATCCATTTGAAGTGAATTTCAAATAAAATTTATCTGAATTTAATTTAGATGGACATCAAGGGGGCTCCAGGCAGGGCTGGACTCACTGGGGCTGAGCTGGATGAGGACTGTGTGACACCCACAGAGGCTTTCTGGGGCCCAGGGCCATCCCTGGGGGTGTCTCTGAGGGAATCTCCCTGAGGACACAAGGTTGTTGTGGAGCAGAAGGGGAAGGAAGTGATTTCAAAAGTCCCGTAGTGAGAACAAGTTTGTGTTTTGTTTTATTTCAAACAAAGAGGCTCCAGGGTGGGACCCTGTGCTGGTCTCCATGGTCTCACTGCTCGGAGCTGGGAGCGAAAATAACAGCCCACAAAACTACTGGAAAATGGCTTTTTCTCCTGCAGGGAACTTGTTCCTGAGGCTCTCTGGGGCTTTTGTTTGCCGCGGATTTCATGAGGATCAGGTGGAAAATGGGAGCCATGGGGTGCCATGGGGGCCCTGCCACTCCGTCCCTTGAACCAATCTGCACCTGGGGTTAATCCATCGTGGGGCCAGGCTGTGCTTGACCCCCAGGCCTAGCTGCTGGTGGGTCAGCCAAGCTGTTACCCCACAAAATTTGGGGGTCATTGGACCCCAAATCCGGCTGCCCATGCCCATTGGATCCCAAGCTGCTGCCATGGCTCCAGGCACAGCTGGGGCCACTCCTGTACAGCTCCTCAGCAGCTCTGCAAATAGAGAAATGAGGAGAAAGGAGCCTTTTTCAGGAACCCCCAGCACTATTTTGGGCTGGGATTATTAAGTGGATGGGTTGCTGCTGCTGGTTTTAGGAGAGTTTGGTTTCAGGAAACGTGTTTACTTGTGTTATTGAATTTATTGAATGCCAGGATCAGTGCAAAACCTCCTCCAGCACCAAGTTCTGTCCTCCAGGACACCTCTTCCAGCAGCTCCTGCTGCTCCAACTTGCTCAAACCCTCTTGAATAAGACCTTGAATGGGTTTGTTTGGTTTGTTTTTTTTTTTAAATCTGTCTTATTTACTATTTTCGAGGCAGTCCCAGAGGAAGAGGAAGTGTCATAAAATCTGGCAGAAAACTCAGCATCTCTGCTCCTAAGAAAGCCATCAATGGGGTCAGCAGAGGCAGAGGTGACCCTGTAGAGCTGTCCTCCTTGAGTTTTATGATTTTTATTTTTTTTTTTTTTGTGACCTCCCCTCCCTCCCCGCAGAGGCTGCAAAGCAGAACCAAATCTGGGAAGCCACAGCGCACACAGCCCAAGCCTATGGGTTAATTTTAACACACCTGCCTTGGTGTGAGGCGTTGCATTTATTTATGGTCTTCCTAAAAGCACAAACGCTTCTGGCCACAACAGGATGCTTGTGTTGAGGGCCTGGCAGGCAGCTCCTGCTGCCTGGGGTGTCAGGGCAGCACCCCTACCCCTCTGTGCAAGCATCATCCCAAGGGGGGAAAATGCACTGGGAATCTGAAAACCCCTCCAAAAACCTGGGCTATGCAGGAGCTGGGAGAAAAAGCGAGTGGCACCTCCATCAGCCTCCTGATGGGGAGGAGGAGGAGGAGGGGAGAGACATCACATGCGCTTGGTGGGGAGGAAACGAAAGCTGGGCTCAAATAAAAATCCCCAACCGCTGGTGGAGAAGAGAAAATCCACACCCAGATGGCCACAGAGCAAAGCCCTCCCTGCACTGAAGCAATGTGCTCAAGGCTCTCTGCCTGCAGCTGCTTGCCCCAGAGAGCCTCAGGTCTCCTCCAAATCCCTTTTCCTCACGGAGCACCAGCCCCAGACAGCAAAGGTCCGTCCCTGTGCCCTGTCTGCATCCATCTGTCAGTTCCCGTTCAAGGGATTAGTGGGAAAACGGTGGAAAGGGGAGGAAATGTCTCTCTGTGCTCAGCATCCACCTCAGAGGGGGCAGCAGGAGATTTCCCCAGAGCGTGTGAGGATGAGGGATGGACAGAGGGACAGGTCCAGACCTCAGGTTACACTGGGGAGGTTTAGATGGGATATTCAGAAAGGTTCCTCGGCTGAAAGGGTGGTAAGGCACTGGAACAGGGAAGAGGTGGAGTCACAGTCCCTGGAACTGTTGAGGAAATGTGTGGATGTGGCACTCGGGGATGTGGTTTATCAGTGAACACAGCAGTGCTGGGTTAACAGTTGGACTCCATGACCCTAGAGGGCTTTTCCAACGCTATTCATTCCAGAACTCTGTGTTTTCCAGCCCCAGTCCCACCTCCAACCAGCCCATCCTATCTGGCTGCTGGAAGGTGCTCCCATGTCTCTCCCCAGCCCCTCCTGGCCTCATCTCCAGCACACCCCAAAGGCTCCATCAACACAGGTTTCCTTCTCCAGCTGCCTGGGCTTTTGCTGCCCCTTGAAAGTTGTTGGTGGTCCTGAGTAAGAACATCCTGGAGGGACAATCCAGGCATCCTGGGAAGCTGCAAAGTCACACCAGCTCCCATGGGGTGTCCCTCCTGCAAGCCCAGTCACACAGGGCAGGGCGTCAGGCTCAGCCCAACACACCCAAAATGTCTTACTGGCTGCACCTAAGGCTTTAAAAACAAAATAAAGGACAAAAAAGAAGAGACATTTGATATATGCCAGCACTTCTGCCAGTATCTCTCTGTGTGTTTGAGCTGCACCCATGGGTGCAGTGCAGGCTCTGCTGTGGCCAGCCTGACCTCCCCGGCCCACCCATTCCTGTATCGCATTCCTGCCTGCTAGTCAACATGGGAATGTTTTGACAGTGTCTTAGAAACCTGCCGGGCTGCCAAAAGGGTTGAAAAATGAAGCCATGAGGGGAAACGTGGGGCGGCTTTCCAGGTCAGCTCGCTGGGTATTGCCTCTGTCTTCTGCTCTGCAGCTGCACAAATCATCGGCTTTTCAACAGGATTTAAAACATCTGCCTCCTCCTCGGGCTGCTGTGGAGCTGGGAAAGGGAGATTTGGGGCGAGGGAGGCTCTGGTTTTGGGTGCCCTGGGTGATAGGTGCATGAAGGACAGAAATGAGCAAGGTGGGGTAGGGTTGACGCCCTCCTTCCATCTCCCTCACGCCCAAACGAGAGGAGAAAAAGCAAAAGGAGGGAAAGGAAAGGCTTTTCCTTGCAGTGGGCAGTGAAGCTGGGAAGCTCCTGCTTGCTGGAAGCTGCTGGGACTTCAACCAGGCTCAGGAAAGGTCTGATGGGAAGAGGGCTCTCCAGGGGACACCTCCCTGCTCCAAAGAAGCTTTTAGAAAAACATCTCCTCAAGCAGCCCTCGCAGCCAGCCTGGCCATGATGAATCACCTCTGGAGATGAGGAGGGCTCCTGCCTCTTGTTTTTGAGTTGTTTGGCTTCATCCTGCAGAGGAAGAGCTGCAGGTGTTCAGACCTTGGAGGAGCAGGCTGGGGGAGATGGCGCCAGGCAAGGGTCACAGCCCCTGCAAGGACAGCAACAGCTCCCTGGACATCATCCATCACCTCTGGACATTGTCCCTCCTTGGGAGGGGGAAGGATTGGGGGGATGAAACCCAGGTGCTGTGATGGGGTGAGCGCAACATTTGCCCAAGAAGCGTTTCCAAATCCAGGAGGGATGGGCTGGACTCAGCGGCCAGGGCACCCAGCTGAGCCTCACTCGGGCATCTCCCTCCCTCTGGGCAGGCAGCAAGCCTGTCCTTCCTCCCTTATCAGCCCCAAATAGCTGCGATGTGATGTATTGTTTTCCCTCCTCAAACAAATTACATCAGAAGAAGGAAACAGGAATTTTTTTTTTTTTTTTTTTTTTTTTTTGCTCTTTTCTGGCATGGAGGTCCGTGAGCAAAATCTCTGCAGCGCCGTGTCCATGCCAGGAGTTCATATCCTCTTAAAGCCTCCTGAGCCAGCTGCCACTTTCTGCTGCTGAATAATAGATGCCATTGGTGTCCTTCCCCTCCTCCATCAGGGGCTTTGTGCCCCCCCGGCTCAGCCAGGGGGCCCAAGGAACCCTGGATGGAATCAGATCCAGCTGGGGAAGGAGAACCTGGCTGTCACCCAGGGACACAGATGGGGAACACTCGGGGGAGCACTGGGGCTCGTGGCAGTGGAAAACAACTGGGCCACCTGCACGTCATCCCCTGGGGCTGTGCCTGCTCCCCCAGCCCCACAGATCCCAAGGGCTCTCACCCAGGTGAAGGAGGGAGGTTGGGCTGGACCTGGCCGCTGCTTCCCTCGGGCACCTGCAGGAGAGGGCAGGATGTGAAGGGGCTGCTGGTGGCCCTCCCCAGCTTCCTACAGCTCCCTGGGAGGCTGTGTCCTGTGGGGCTCTGTGGGGACAGCAGGGCAAAGAGGATACACCAGGGAGCAAACCTCGAGCAAAGCTCCTGCCGTGTCCTCCTGGATACAGCACTGATGAAAAGACCCAGCATCCCAGTCCTGGCATCAGCCCCAGCACCCGTGGAAGTGAGTCTGGTCTCAGCCCAAGCTCCAGCCCCATCCATGGTCCCATTCCCGGGGCAGAGAGGTGGGAAGGGTCCTGTCCTTGTCCTGACTCCGGCCCCATCCCCGGGGGAGGATTTGGGGGGGCAATCACCAAATTGTCAGTCTAATGTCAGTCCCAATTCTGCTGCCATCCATGCTCCCATTTCTGGAGGATTTGGGGGGCAATCACCTGTGTCCAGTGTCAGTCCCAATTCTGCTGCCATCCATGCTCCCATTTCTGGAGGATGGAGGGGGGAGCTCTCCTGTCCCAGCCCCAGTCCCTGTCCCATCCCCGGGGGAGAAAGGGGAGAGCGGTGGGTGCCCAGCCCCGATCCCACCCACACTCCCGTCTCCGGGGCAGGGAGCGGGGGGATCCTGCTCTATCCCTAACCCCGATCCCACCCGCAGCGCCATCCCGGAGGGGGAACAGAGGGGGCGGCCGGACTCCTGTCCCGGTCCCACGCACGTTCCCATCCCGGGAGGAGAGAGCGCTCCTGTCCCGTCCCCGGGGGAGGGGCGGTCCCGACCCGGGCGGGGCAGCTCTGGCCCCGGTCCTGCCCCGTTCCAGCGCCGTTCCCAGCGCCGGGAGGGCGGTGCGGCCCCGCGGCTCGCTCACGCGCGGCGGCACCGGCACCGGGAAGGACCAAAGCCGGGCATGGCACGGCCTCCTGAGCGGGGCCATCGGCGCTGAACCCCCGGCACGGAGCCCCCGGCACGGAGCCCCCGGCTCAGCATCGCCCGGTGAGCGCGGCCGCAGCGGGCAGGGGACCATGGGGGGACCATGGGGGGATCACGGGGGGGATCACGGGGGGGATATGGGGCTGCCCACGACAGGGAAGGACGGGAAGCGACCTCCAGGGTGGAGTGGGAAACTCGTGAATGGGGACACGCGCATGGGGGAGACGCGAAACGCACGGGGTGGAGGGGACACGCACACACATGAATAGGGGACACGCACACACATGGGCAGGGGACACGCACACACATGAATAGGGGACACGCACATGGGCAGGGGACACGCACATGGGGGTGAAGGGGACACGCGCACACATGGGCAGGGGACACGCACACACATGAATAGGGGACACGCACACACATGGGCAGGGGACACGCACACACATGAATAAGGGACACACACATGGGCAGGGGACACGCACACACGAATGGGACGCGCACGGGTGGGACACACGCACAGCCCCGGACACACGGACACACGCACATGCACGTTGTCGCGGGTGGTGGCACTTGTTGCTGTCTGGGTGACGCGGGTGACACAGAGCAGGGAGCGGGGCACGGCACGGACGAGCCCAAGCCCGGCTCTCCTGCTCTCCTCACTGCCCGGACTGCCGCTGAAAAAGCCCCAAAGTGCCCCAGAACGGGGCAGTGGGACCAGCAGCCGGCAGGGAGACGCTGGCACGGGCGGGTCCTGGCACGAACGGGCACGCAGGGAAGCCTCCTGCTCCTCTTGCTCCTCTTCGCCTGAATTGTTGGGTTTTTTATGCATTAATTCACAATAATGTCTTTTCTGCTGAGTTTCTCCCTTCCCTGGGGAGTTCTCTGGCTGTTTGTCCGTGATTTCCTGCACACAGCTCAGGTTAAACCGTGGAGCTGACTCCCTGCTTTGCTCCGCGTGTTTTTCCACCTCTTTGCGTGCTGTGCTCCCTATGTAATTTCTTTTGGGAGTGTTTTAATTTACACTGCAATGGCGATACTCTCATTTCAAACTGTTTGACCCCTTCTAGCAGCTCCTAACACCCAAAACACCCTTCTTCCCTGAGATCACTGCAGGAACAACTTTAGGGGCAAAACATCTCATTTCTCTTTCTGTTCCAGTTTTCTTATCAGTTTATTGCAAAAAGGCACTTGGCAACCCACTGCCTTCCTGTACACGAGGTGAGGAGCAGCAGACCCAGCACTGGGGCATGGTGGCCCTGACTCGTGGTCACTGCTGCCAAAATTGGGCCGTTTCATTACCACCAAATTCCTCTTGTTTTCCCTCAGGCAAAGGGTGGCTGATAGGTTAAGGGGCTCCAGTGCAAAGGGAGAGACCCCAAAATGCTCTGAGCCCCAAAGCACAGCCTCATCCCGGGGCTCAGTGGTTTGTAAAAGCCCCAGAAGGATTTCTGACGGGTCATGGCACTGAGTGACTTTATCCTGTCTCTGCCCAGTGCGATTTTTATCTCGGGCTGTTGACAGGGAGCCAAAGCCACGAATAGTTCTCTGGCAGCCGAGCGTGCTGCCGGGCTCCCTCCCCAGCGCTGAGCAGCCCCCGCCAAAACCGGACTGGGAGCCATCCGTGGGGCAAAGACACTCTTGCATCCGTGGGATGCTGCCTGTGGAGCAAAAGGTTTGTCCCCCAAAGCCGTCCCCCGGTGGGGTTTTCTGGTGGTGCTGTGGTGGAGCCCGGTGATTGTGTTTTCCTGGTTGTCCCCCTGAGCGCCTTTGGTTTTTCCAGGGTGGTTGTGACTCGCTTGGTGTGGGCAGGAGGGTGGGAGGCCTCCATGGAAATGTCCTTTCTCCCACATACACAGCTTGTAGGGTCACCAAATGAGCCAGAAACTGGTCCCACGCTCTCCCCTCTGACTGTTGCTTCCTCCAGTGGGCATCAAGAGGTCATGGAGGGCAAAACCAAAGTCAAACTCCTGACAGAAACACCATCTTGTACCTCCAGGAAGCCTAAAGCATGCAAGTGCTCATTTTACCCCGTGGAATAATTAAAACTGGAAGTTTGAGGGCTCAAATTGGATCTGCCCCTATCCCACAGCAGGGAAAAACAGGCAGGGAGCATCACCTTTGCTGAAGCAGGAAGGGAAGTGTTGATGAAGGGATTAAATATTGGCCAGGGTTGATGTTTGCTTCCAGCAGGATCCATCCCCAGAGCCCTGCCGTGCTGGGAATTGAGTCAGGTTCAACTGAATGAAGGTGGCCTTAATTACCATTGTCACTGCTGGTTTTAATGCTTTCTTAATTCACTTTAAAGCCACAGATTTGATTAATCTCAATTGATTCCCCGTGGTGTGGAGCAAGGCAGGAGGTTTTGGTACCCTCAGGGAAGCAAAATCTGGAAGGGAGAGTGATTCAGGGAGGAATTCAGGGAGTTTCTTGGGGGAAACCAGAAATTCCCAGAAGAAGGGATTTCTCTCAAAGCAAAACTTTTTATTTGACCTCCAAACAAAGCCATAAAGTTCTTTTAAATTCGTTACATCTTTTCTCCAGGCTTTCTCTCCCGTTTTTGGCTTGGATCAAGTTACTGAAAAACCCTCTAGGAAACCAAAACACCCCCAGAAAAATATCTTTCACAGTGACAACAAATTCAACTCTGCTGTTTCTCAGCCTGCTGACAGGAGGGGAAACTGAGGCAGCATTCCTGGAGTGGAGCTGCCCTCCAAAGGTGCTTTTTTTGCAGGGACAGAAACACAGATTCTCTGCAAGGTTTTGGTTTAATTGAGCTGTTCTGGCTGTTTTGGGGCTGGAGGAGGGGGTAAGCAGGGATAAAGGAGGGATGTTGCCTGGCAGGGAGGTGGATAAAGCTGTTGGGATGTCCTGGAAATGAATTTCGGGGGTGTCTTGCTTTGGGATTGCCGGGGCGAAGCGCTGGGCATGGTGGAGCTGGGACAGCTGGGGATGGTCCTCAGCCCACACTGGTGGCTGGGGCCAGCCTGGAGGAGAAGGGCTCTGAAGGTCACCGTGGCAGAAAGGATCCAGAGGGAAAGGGCAGATGGAAAGCAGGCGGTCTGGGCAGGCTCAGATTTCGGATCCCGTCTCACGGCTCGGGAGCACTCGAGCCCCTTGCCTGTTTGCTTTTGGTCACAAAGGCTTGGAACCACAACCCCAGAGCAGTGAAAAACGATTCCAGGTCGTTTGCTTCCCAGAGTCTCGAGCGGTTCCTGATCCTGAGCGAGGATTTTGATGAGTCCACTAAATGCCTCAAAATTGGGGCAGGGAAAACAGCCACGTTCCCCGTGTGTCCTTTGGAAGGGAGTCAGGGAGAAGATGTGGTGAAGGCATCGTGGTTTCAGCCTCCAGCATTAAACACTGGGAGCTGTGGCACCACCAAGGGCTGCCTCTGTGAGGTCCTGCTGGGAAATTAATCCACATTAATTATTTGGGAAGGCCAATTAAACCTCATCAGCCCCCTGTGAAAACGTATGAATCGCAGCCGTGATTTGGTTGTGCTTTGTCTTCAGTGACTTTCCTGCTGCCTGGCAAATTCCAGCATGAAACACAGCTGGGATGGCACTGGGAATGCTGGAAAATGGGGCAGAAATCAGGAGCCAAGGCCTTTACTTGGGAATTCAGTGCCCGTCCCGTGGGCTCCCTGTGCAGTGCTGCCCATCCCTCAGCTGCCCGTGACCTTCTCCCATGACAGCCCCCTCCTTTCCCCTGCTGGCTGAGCTAAATATCCCTGCAGATCCAGTTACAGGAGCATTTTGGGATGCTGACTTCACGTGCACATGCCTGTGGGTGCTTTATTTGAGGGCAGTGATCTGCCCAGGCTGCTCCCATCACCAGGCTCCTCTCCTGTGCTGCCTTCATCCTCTGGCACTGAGGTTTCCTGGGATTAAACTCATGGGATAAACAGGTCCACACTGCAGAGAGAGGGATGGTCCAGCCACTGCAACCTGCACGTGGTTCAGCATGGAGGAGACTATGAGTGGATGGCTGGAGGGCACCCAGAAAGCTGTGCCTGGTCACCTGCATCCAATGCCAGAGGAAAAAGCCTCCCACTGTGACCCCAGAAAGGGCCAGGAGATGAAGTGATGAGGCAGATGCAGGTGGTGCTCACCAAAGCATCGTGGTTTGTTTGCTTTTGGGGATCACAGAAGTGTTTATCCCGCTTGGCATCCTCAGGGATTGCTGGTTCTTCTCCCTCCCCTCATCCCGGGGGCTGGGGGTGTCACAGCTGGCATAGGTGCCACCCATGGGCACAGCAAAGGGCAGTGCCAGCTGCCAGCCCTTGTGCCTCCACGTGCCTTGGCTGGCCCTGGCCTCTCCAGCTCGCTCCCTGTGGATGCAGTGAGGGGGTGGACTGCAGCCACGGGCCCTGTGCACACAGCAGGGTTTGTCCCAGGGATTCTGGGCCAAATGAGGCTAAAAAAGAGGAAAAAGAAAGGCTTCTGCATTCCCAGGAGGAAAAGGAGGGAGAGCACGACAGCAAGGACAAGGCTCCATTCAAACCAACCAGCAAGCACTGTTTGCTCCTTGTCCTGAAGGTGGAGATGAGGGACCGGGCACATCCCTGGGCAGCCAGAGGAGATTCCCCCCTTGGCTTACGGATGGATCATGACTGGGTTTTCTCACTGGGGTCTCAGGAGCCTGTGGGAAGCTGAGCTGGAATTCAGGGTGATCTCCCCCATCCGTTGTGTGCAGGGGAGAGAGGGAATGCAGACGGAGAAATCCATGCCAGGCTGAAGCCTCTGGAGCTCTGTGACCCTTCCCTGAGCCTTTTGGGGCATCTTGTGTGGCTTCCCTCGGTCACGGTGGCCTGTCCAGCCCGTTTCATCAGCTGCCAGCTCTGTGGGCAACCTCTCTCTGCTTGGCCACAGAGCTGCAAAGCCCAGAGGGGAGGAAGAAGCTGTGGGGAACAGCAGCTGGAAAATGTTTTCCCATCTGCCAGAGCTCTGTTAACCCTCTCCATCCACAGCCACACTGCTGAGGGCTTGGGGGATGCAGGATGGGAGCAAAGCTGAGCTGAGTGCAGGAAAAGCAAAACTCGGGGCCAGGACAGTGCTGGTTCCTGATTTTCATCACAGAGTGGTTCCCAAAGTAGTGTTGGGGCTTTTGCAGATATTGCAGATTAGCTGGGGGGGTGAGTGAGTGTGTGGTTTCAACCCCTGTCCTTGGGAAGAGTGAGCCTCAGCCAGCCCTGTTCCTGCTCTGCTCCAAGGGGAAAGCCGCAGCATGGGGGAAACATCATCAGGGATGGTGTCAGTGCACTTCTGGACAGGTTGTTTGATCCAGTCCCCGGAGCAAGGCCTGGAGTTATCCCCTTGTGATGGGCTGGAAGCATCACTTCATCCCTTCTCCCTCAGCAAACAGTTGTCAAGGTGCTTTTTAGTACCAAAGTGCTTTACTTTGGTGGGAGACCATCCAGGCTGGCAGCTTTGCCTCCTTCCCTACAGTATCTGGGTTGGAGGTAGGGGCAGGATAGCTCTGGGTCTGGTGTTTATTTTGCCAGAAAGGGCATGGTGGCACCAGGTTAGAGCTGAGCCCTTCACCTGAAAAGGCCGGGATTGCTCTTTTCCACCTGAAATCCTGGTGGGGTTTGGGCCAGGGTACATCCCACACGCTCATTCCAAGGGCACCTTTCCTCGGAGATTTTCTCCTGCAGGAGCTGCTGCTCCCTGAGCTCCTGGGCTGGATTTGTCTCCCTGTGACCCCCCATTTCCACGGGCTTCCCGTAAAGCAGGGAACAGCAGGGACATGAATCCGGCTCCTCTTACGGGAAGGGAGGAAATGCATTTTAATTTGATTCCTGACCCATGGGCTCACTCAGAGATCGTGTGTCAGCAAAGCCCAGGGCACAAAAGGGCCCTTGTCCCTCCTCACAGACAGGCCAGGCTCTGTGTGTCTGCAGAGACCCTTTCAAGGCCGTTTTTCTCCTCCCAGCTAATCAGTCCCGTGCAGAAACCAGCTCTGCACAAGCAGGGCTCAAGGCCAGCGAGCAGGACTGTGACTTGGCCACCATCAGCCCAGCACTAAACCCATTAAAAAGCCCTCATCCTCATCAACAGCCAAGCCAGGCAGAG
This sequence comes from Calcarius lapponicus, assembly GCA_039654755.1. NCBI lineage: Eukaryota > Metazoa > Chordata > Aves > Passeriformes > Fringillidae > Calcarius > Calcarius lapponicus. Next base: position 85,573,589 of record CM077462.1, on the reverse strand, counting down.
CCCCTGTGGTGGAGACCATGCTCCTTTTGGCAAGGTTTGATTACAGGGTGCGATGAGGTTTGCCCTACCAGGAGGAGCTGAGGACCTCTGAAGTGGGGGCCAGTCACGAGGGTTGCTTGCTGAAATTCCACTTTCTAATCCTTTCTGCCTGGAATTTAGCAGGATGCATTTTTAGTGGTGTTCATCTGAGTCACCCCTTGTGGCTGGTTAAACACAGAATGGAGCATCTTTCCTGTTCTGTGATGCAGGAGAGCAAATTTCTCTGTGAACCTGGTGGGAAGGGGGGTTTGGGACATGGAACTGGGCTGCAGGAGCTCTGAGGTGGACTCCCATATGTGGCCTGGGGTTTGTTGGTGACTTTAAAGCAGCTCAGTTCTTCCTCTGTGCTCCAGATGCAAAATGAGGTGAAATAAAACTCACCTCATCCACCTGACCGTAATTCCTCCATGCCAGGGATGCTCAGTTGTGTCACCAACACCACGAGGCCGTGGCGTCTGTGGCCAGTGATGTGCTGCCCTCTTGAGCCACTGTCTCCATGTCCTTACAGCCTCTTTGCTTCCCCCCCAGGGTGATGGAGAACCTCACAACTCCTCCAGCCTGGACCAGGGTCGCCAACAGCTCCTTGGACCCGGGTGGCACAGATGACAACCCCTACAAGTGCGTCTTTGACGAGGACTTCAAGTATGTCCTGCTGCCCGTCTCCTACGGCATCGTGTGCGTGGTGGGGCTCTTCCTCAACCTGCTGGCCCTCTACGCCTTCATCTTCAGGATCAAGACCTGGAACGCCTCCACCACCTACATGTTCAACCTGGCCATAAGCGACACTCTCTACGTGGTGTCCCTGCCCCTCCTGGTCTACTACTACGCCATGGGGGACAACTGGCCCTTCAGCGTGGGGCTGTGCAAGATCGTGCGCTTCCTCTTCTACACCAACCTCTACTGCAGCATCCTCTTCCTGCTCTGCATCAGCATCCATCGCTTCCTGGGCATCTGCTTCCCGCTGAAGTCGCTGCGCTGGGGCCACGTGCGCCACGCGCGCAAGGTGTCGGTGGCCGTGTGGCTGGTGACCGTGGTGTGCCAGTCCCCCGTGCTCTTCTTCGTCACCACCAGCGCCAAGGGCGACGCCATCACCTGCCACGACACGTCCAGCAAGGAGCTCTTCGGGCAGTTTGTCATTTACAGCTCGGTGATGCTGGTGCTGCTCTTCTGCATCCCCTTCCTCATCATCATCGTCTGCTACTGCCTGATGGCCCGGCGGCTGCTCCAGCCCACCCGGGGCATTTCCCGCCTGTCCCGCTCCAAAAAGAAGTCGGTGAAGATGATCATCATCGTCCTGGTGGTCTTCATTGTTTGTTTTCTTCCTTTCCACGTCACTCGTACCTTGTACTACTCCTTCCGGAGCTGGGACCTGAGCTGCCAGACCCTCAACGCCATCAACTTGGCCTACAAGGTGACTCGTCCCCTGGCCAGCACCAACAGCTGCTTGGATCCCATTTTGTATTTCTTAGCAGGGCAGCGATTCATGAGGTTTGCGGGCAACAAAGTGCCGTGGAAGCCTCAGAACGAGGTGGCTCTGGGCATCGTGCCCAACAGTCACCTGGGAACCAGTAGCGACACGGACACGCTCTCCAAGGATCTGAAATCCTAGCTCTGCCCCGCAGCAGGAGGGTTTGTCCTGGCTGTGGAGGGAGGACAGGATGCTCTGGGGCCCGAGGCTTTGGGTGTTTGGGGTGCCTGGGCTTGCCCCTGCTCCGGTGTGGTCTGTGTCAAACGCGCTCCTCTGCTTGTTTTGCTGTACTTTTTTCAGGGAAGGTGCAGCTGTGGTTGCACACATGAACTCTGATCTCTGCCTCTGCATCCCAGGCTGCCCCTCTGATCAATGCTGAGGTGACCAAATCTGGGGAACAAATTGTGCCCTGAGTGCCCTGCGTCATTTTCCCAAGCAAGAACGCCGTGTGCAGAAAGTTCCCCTAAAGAATTCCGCCTGCAGATTGCCTGGCACAGGGGGGGCCGGAGCTCCTCTGTGCCTTGGCAAGGCAGGAAGGGCTTTGGATGGATGAGGAGAGGCAGCTGCAGTTCTGCTGAGCAGCTTGATGCAAATGTCAAGGACAAGTATCACCCACAGCAGGAAAGGGTCTCTTCCACAGCTTTGCAGAAATGCTCTCCCAGCTTCAAGCTGGCAGAAGAGGGATGGAATCCCCAGCTCCTGTCCAAGGGCTGCCTTCCCTTTAACCTGATGGACATTCCATCCCACTGGAGTGCCCTGGTAGCAGCCCACTGGAGTTTACTGGTACCATCGAGCAGCTCCCCTGTAGGTTTCTCCAGTGGGGCCAACATCTTCCAAAAAACCCATTAGTGCTTCCCAACAGCAGCAGTCACCCTTTAAAAGCTTTTAGGAACCTGCAGCTTCCAGCTGCTGGCTTTTAATAATCATCTCCAGCTCATTAAAATTTAAGGTGAGCTCTTCATGTCTTTTTTTTTAAGCCCCCTTCCTGGTGACTCATGTTTCCAGCCCAGCAGCAAAGACCAGAGTCCATCCCCTTGGCTGAGCGCTGCCACGTCCCCATTGCTGTCCCTCAGAGGTGACAAAATTTGCCAGCACTAAACCCTGAGTCGAGGAGCTGCAAGTGGCGCTGAGCTTCACCCCATTCTGCCTGGATTTGCAAAAATGTCCACAGAACATTTCACCAGAAGGTGCTCTTGGTGTTTTCTCCTGCAGTTGTTGGGTTGGAGAGCCCAGAGCCCAGGTCCATGGTTTCCCTGCCAGGAGGACGCTGATTCCTCTCCCCAAAAATGAAAATTGCTTGAGCTGCAGCACTGGGCGAGTCACATTTTGTAGAAGCTCTATTTCAGGACTAGGCAAACACATTTGATGTTGGCTTGGACCCAGGCCTTAGTTTCTCCCATCCTTCCTTCTTGTGAAGTTTGGTGGAGACAAAGCCACGCCGTGATGTCACCAGGTGTGTTCAGTCACGGGTGACTGGGACCATTCAGGGCTAACTGGGAGGTTCCTGTGGTCCCACCCCCAATAGGGAGCTCTTGTCCCAACCAACAGTGTCACAACCACAGGAGGCAAAGGCAAACAGGACATTTGTAGGGTGGTTCATGCCACCCTCGAGTGTGTTAGGGGTAGGATTGGGTTAAGAGCGGACTTGCACCATGGCAGCACCTTTATTCCTTTGTTCTTGTGGAGGGAGCTTGGCTTGATGGTGAGGGTCATGGCACAGTCACTGGGGCGAGACAAACAGCTGGGAGAAATGAATTCAGCCAGGCCACTGAGCTGGTACAAACATCACTCCAGGCCAGGCCTTGCCCGGCCTCCCACACTTGCCGAAAAAGCAGCGTGGACACGTTCCATGCCCTGAATAATTCAACAAAAACATACCCAAGGTTTTCTGGTCCTGCTTGGAAATCCCGCCTCCCTCTGAGCTGGCCTCGAGCCACCACCCTGGGCAGCGCTGCCAGTGCCATCAGGGGTGTCCCTCATCCTGTGAACCTCATCCCAAGTGATCCCACTGGCCAATGCAGAGCAGTTGGAGAGGTAGCAGCTGGAAATCTGGCTCTAGACTCTTTTTTGTTTTTGTTTGTAAAAGCACTAACTTATGCTAGAAAAAAAAAAAAGGTGAGTTTTATGACAGTGACTGTACATTTTTATTTTTGTAACATGCAAACACCTCAGATTTCTGACAGTAAATGAGTTTATTTCTACTACAAGCACTTCTCTGCTGTCTCCTCTGGTATGTAAAAAGATGGGTATTGGGGGTAGAAACTGGGTTGTTGAATGCCATGGAAATATTTTAAGCTTCAGGTACAGCTGTCCTCTCCTTTGTATATCTTGATCTCCATCTAATTTAATGAATTCAATCTCCACTCTTGATTCAAGATTTTCATGGGGCTGGTGCCACCAGTTCTGGAAAAATCCAGAGACAGCTCTGTGACCATGGCAGGACAAAACCCCTTGGAGTATGACAAATTCAATAGCCAACCTTTTTAGGTTGTGTCTCCATGGTCTTGGTAGATTCTCCTAGGCTGCTCTTGTTGAAGACTAGAATAAATTGTTAGATTAAGTAATTAATTAACAAATCTCAAAATAATGAGTCTCCCATCCCATATAACTTATTTTGGTTTTTTCTGGCTCTCCCAGTCACTCAGAAGCCCCCAAACCAAGATGTTGGAAACCTCTGGTTCTCAGAGGCTCCTCATCTTCTCCAGGAGAAGCCTAACCACAGTCCCCATGAAAAATACATTTGGTTTCAACTTAGTGTTCATTTAGTTTTCAATTTATCTTGGTCCCCAGCCTGCCTTTCACTGGGCCTTTCTCTCTCAGTGAAACAAGGCTCAGGACACAGTCAGCTCCATGGATGTGTTAATTCCAAACTGTGGCCAAGTCACCTTGCAGTCTGCTCAGGAATAATCTGGGCAGCTCAGAAAGGAACTTCCAAGGGATATGGATGATGTCTGCAAACGTAATTTTATGGAAACTCACTGCTCTGTGCATCCCTGGCAGTGTTCAAGGCCAGGCTGGACAGGGCTGGTGCGAGGTGTCCCTGCCCATGGCAGTGGGGTTAGAATGAGATGATCTTTAAGGTCCTTTCCAGCCTTTCTGTGCTTCCATGGCTCTCTGGTTCTATGAATTCCTTCACTTTTCATCCTGAAGCTGTTTTCAAATCAGTTTACACTTGGTGTCCCAGCAATGCCTTTAAGGGGCAGCCACAATCGCTCATCACCCCCTGTGGGACAGAAGCCCTTCACGGTCCCCAGCACCAGGACAGAAAGCTTTGCTTTGCTTACTCTTTTCAAGAACTTTGCAGCCCTCAGAGCTGCCAAAACACAAAGTCTCAAAAGCATAAAGCCAGAGAAATATCTGTGAGCACCAGAATTGCTAAATTAGATATCCCAGGATGCAACCTCTGAAAAGCCCCTCTTGATTTTCAGCCCAGGTTTTGGGGTTTCTCTCTGGGGGCAGTGCCCAGGGACCAAGGGCTCACATGTGAATAGGTTTCACTTTTGGGATTTAGAGCATCCTTCCCAAATCTTTACTGCAATGACTCTGCATAGCTCATACCAGCCCTGAGTCACCCAAACCCAAGAATGAGAATTAAGAGAAACAGCCACTGATGGGGAGCACAGAGGTTGTGCAGAGGAATGAGCAGAAAAAAGCCACCCAGCCGTGCCAAGTGGTCACAAACCACTTTTTCTAAATATCCCTTAGCACAGGCAGCAGGAAGGGAAAGTTAAGAGCACTGATGGTTTCCTGCCAAAGGAACAAATCTGCCACATGGGCTGGAGGGATGCACACTTCTGCTGGACCTTCCCAGCATCCAAGTGGAGAGCTTTTCCTTCCTGATCATGCCTTCCTAGGAAGCAGGCCCTTGATGGAACAGTGGCAGGCAATGGGCCATGCTGTTACTGTAAACACTTGGTGCATCCACCTCTTTTTCCAAGTCCTGTCTCCATTTTTATTCTGCTTTTCTGCCTTGGGGGCTGGATTATCCAGAAGAACAAGTCTGTCTGCCCCTCCAAGTCATCCCTGGCCAGTTTGATTCAGGGACAAAGTTGCCACACTGCTGAGCTCCTAGGAATTTCATGGGAAATTGTGACATGAAGGAATTGTCACCCAACAGCTCAAAATCTGTTTTAGACACCAAAGAAACCTCCCCCATGCCAGAGCCTGAGGTGGCTTTGGAGAGTGATGTGTGAGGCCCAAAGGCCACCCAGCAGGCCAAAGCTCTGTTCAAACACAGGGGCAATTCCCAAATCCCACAACCCAATATTATTGCAGAAATTCCCCCAGTATGGATGGGCCAAGGCAGCAGTTGCTCAGGGAGAAACCAACCCAGTGGGTGTTTGAAATAACACATCAATCACCCAGCTTTGTGAGGAGTTTATTTGAAGACTTTCACAGCTTCAATACCAATATTTGCAGACTCTGACAAATAAATGCTCATGGAAACCTGAAAGTTTAAAATAACCCTTTAAAAAATGATTTCTCCTCAAACACCTGCAGTTCTAAGCCGTGGCTAAGCACCAACATTTTGGGGGTGTTTGGGGGAGCAGCTGGATTGTGCACATGTAGACGCACATGCATGTGTTGTATATAAGCACACAGATGCCCACAACTCCATTTTTCCATGCTTCAGGATTAGAGAAGGGTTTGAACCCTCAAGCCTTTTGCCTGATCTCCCAAGGGCAGAGGAAAGCATTCAGGAAAAAAAAAAAAAAACGCAGCCAAAAATTTCAGAAAAAAATCAGCCAGAAAAACCCCAAAACCTAATTTATACATTAACAGCAATTCTACAAATCCTCCCAGCCAGCTGAAACCTTCCTGGCTGTGCCTCCTCACTCCTGAGATGAGCTGCAAGGTCTCAGCTCACTGCTGGGGGCTCCCACTTTTGCAGCACCCCCCAAACCCCTGGGTGGGTTTTGCAGCCCCCTTTGATGCTGCTGGTGGGAGAGCAGGAGATTCTCCCACCATGGAAAGGCACTGTGTCAAAACCCCATTCCCAGCCCCCCTTAAATCCTGGGGGAGCCTCAAGATGCCCTCAAACCACCAAGCTCCCAACTTTGAAACTGGAAAGAAAGGGTGAGGGGTTGCTTGTGGTCTCAGCCTGTGGGGGACCTTGGGAGATGGTGGGAGGTACATGGAAGATCCTGGGCCCAGCAGTGCAAAATCCATCCTGGGATGATTTTGAGTGGAGAAACAATTTATCTGAATAGGCTGAACCTGCAGCAGCAGAGTCCTCTGCTGGTGCCAAGGGGATGTGCCAGCAGCAGGGTCCTTGTCCCAGGCTGGGATTGTGGCACTCACAGCCACTCCAGGCAGGGTCCTGATTTTCATCCATGGCGCTTTCCAGGGAATGGGGAAGTTTTCTGTTCACTTTGAAGTTTCCCTTGTGTGGTTTCTCCTCCTGTGATCTGTGGTTTTAATGATGGGGGAAGAGCCTGGTCACCATCAACTCAACATCCCACCTGCTGTTCCAGCTCCATCCCTTCCCCTTGATGCTCATTTGACATGCTGCCATCCTTTTCCTCAGCTGGGTTGGAAAAAAGTGTGCTGGGAACTGGCTGGACACCTTTAGGAAAGGATGGATGTGCATGGATGGAGGTGGAGGCCACTTGGCACCCGGTTGGGAATGTCCGTGGTATGTGGTGGGGCTTCCCCACCATCGCTGCCTTTGGAAATGAGTTTATTTCAGACAAATCCCTGATCAGTCATTTATCCAGGCACTGAAACTCCTTACAAGCCTCCTCTGGTGAGAAGCAGCAGGATGGGATGTGGCTCCTGAGCTTCTCCAGGTGAGCAGCTCCACCACCCCCAGCCGGATGCAGTCCTTGCCCTGCTCCTGCTCCTGCTCCGTGCCTTGGGTGCCTTTTGCAGCCTGCCAGCAGGACAAGGTGCCACGTGGGTGCCAGCACAGCCTGTTTGCAAACAGGGTGTGGATTCAACACCCCTCATGGCCTGTGGAACGAGTCCATCTGGTCCCAAAGGAGCCCTGGGATGGGACTGCAGAGCAGGCTGGGAGCTCCTGTGGGGTGTCCAGCTCTTTGGTGACATCCTCTCGCTGCAGGAAGGGGGAGGTGCTCAGGGAATCCACTCTTCTGGTCCTCCCTGGGCAAAGCAGCCCAGCTGGGAGTTGCTAAATGACCCAGATCGTCCCTAAATAGCTCTTGGAGCCCTGTGCTCAGCAAGATGCCGATACTCCGATGCCTCACCCTCCAGCATCCTCCCAGGCTGAGCTCGCAGGGCTGGCACCCAAAAATAACTCCCTGGGGGCAGTGGGTGGGTGGGCATCGCTGTCACTGCACCATCACCAGCGTCAGCATTCCCAAGCCCGTGTTTCCAAGCCCATCTGCACTCCCATTCCATCCCCAAACCCCCCTGGCACGTGGCATCCGAGGAACCCCGAGGAGAAGGAAGTCTCAAAAGCCCTGGAGCAGCTTCCCAGCTTGTGCCTCCCCATCTGCTCCTCCTCAGGCAAATGGGCCCCAAGCAGGGTGCTCTGGGCTAGGGGACCCCTCTGTGGTCAGCTCCTGGAGTGGGGAGCAGCAGCAGTGCCAGGGGGGTGGAATCTTTGGGATGGTTTGGGCCTGGATGGAACAACACCAGGATGATGCCTCAAGCCAGGGCTGTGGGCAGCCATGAGTGCCCCTGTCCCAGGATGCCAATTCCATGCGGTGATTAACACCCCACTGTCCTGACCCTCATCCAAACTTTATGAGGTCATTTCCTCGAAATCCATCATCCCTCCCCAGGCAATGCTTCCCAGATGTTGCAACCCATCCCTGCACTTCAGCATCTGGCTGGTGATGTGAGGCAGCACAAAGTCTGGAGCAACAGCAGCACGTTCCAGCAATCCCATGAAGCATCGAAATCCCCCTCATCACCAAAATATTTCCCATTTTTTATCCCAATTATGGTAACTGTTGGAGCGTCCCCAGAACGCAGCTGGATTGAAATGTGCTGCAAATTTGGGCTTGTAGCAGCTGCTCTTCCTCCTGGTTGCCCATAGATGGAGGAAGAGCACTGCCCCCCTCTGGGTTCCTCCTTTAGCCGCCTGCTTGATGGGGGCACGTGGTGTTTGGGGGGCAGGTGGTGTTTTGGGGGTGTGTGGTGTTTTGGGGGTCTCCTCCCCCCTGCTTTAGCCCATCAGATGTTTGGTTTGGGTGATTAAAGCCTGTCCTGGGAGAGATGTTGGCACAAGACCTCAGTATGAGCCCACAGGACAGAGGTGAGCCCCCAGGACCCCGTGGACCCTCTTGAGGCGCTCAAGATGCCCAGGTGGCCACATCCAGATGGGCATCCCCCCCATAACCAGGAGCTGCTTTGGAGGAGTCTGGGTCCAAAGCGTGCCAGTGGTGGTGCAATGATTAATCTGGACATTCCCGGCCCAGGGCTATGGATCCAGCTGGTGACGTCCAAGGAGGGTGAATCATTCCACACAAAGATTTACCACCAAGGTGCTGCTCTGCTGATCACAGGCTGATCTTTAGCTGAGGGTGGAGATATTTTGCGGGGGGAATAGAGAAGATGGGGATGGAATTGTCCAAGGCCAGGTTGGGTGGAGCTTGGAGCAACCTGGGATAGTGGGAGGCATCCCTTCCTGTGGCAGGGGGTGGAACTGGTTGATCTTTAAGGTCCCTTCCCGCCCAAATGATTCTGTGATTTCTATAAATAACTCAACTCCCAGAAAAACATCATCATTTTGGGAGAGATAATTATTCCCCTTCCTGCTTTTCTGATACAAATCACTTGATTTTTCATTTCAAAAATGACACTTTTTTTTCAACAACAACAAAAAACCCCCCCACAATACAAACAAAAAACCAAACAAACAGCCTCCACTCATTTATTTTTACCAAAATAGGCAAGGGTTAAAAGAAATCAACAGAAATTACTGCCTTTGACCTCCCTCTGACCGGAATCATGTTTTCCTCCCAAATTTTGGTTCAGCCAGCCAGTCACAAAGTGCCTCCTGCCCCGGCCTTGCCCAGGGCTGGCTCTGTGGCTTCTGTCCGGTTTCAAGTTAATGGGATTATTGTGAAACTGGTGGACGCACACTTGACGTCGACCCTGTGTGGGAGGAGAGGATCAGTCTGAAGACTGTAAGAAACCCAGTTTAGTAGGAAAAAAGGCAAGAGAAAGACTCAGTTCCCTCATTACCCTGCAGATAAAGCTCTCACAAAAGCAGGGAGGGGAAAAAAAATCCTTTTCCAATAAGAGCAAATGTTTGCCATGCACGGTACCTTAGTGACCCCAGGTAATCTCAGGTTTAATGACATGGTTTAGTACCACTGAAAAGGGCCTCTTTTGTGTTTCTCAGGCTGTCACTCAGAGATCTCTCCACTGGGGAAGAGATTTCCTACAGATACCTGGAGATATCCTGGTAACAGCAGGTGACACTTTTCAAAAGTGTCTTGTGAAACCTGTTAGATATATAAATAAATATTTATGTATTTTGAGATGTGCTGTGCATTTTTTTCATGCATATTTGCATAAGCCCCAGTGCCCCATTGCTGGCAGAGGTCACTGGGAAAGGGACAGGGGGAAGGAATTAGCAATGTGATACCTGCTCTGAATCACACCCTGCTTTTGTGGCTGCAGGATTTGGTGAGAAGGAGGTGGGGTAAATTAGATAATCTCCAGAAAATTTCCCTGCTTTGGAAACTTCCCTGCTTTTATAACCTCCACACATCGCTGCCTCCTCCACGTGGGTGCTGGAGGGAGAATCTTGGTGGCTGGAACCCCCCTGTTCCATCCAGGTGATCTTGGATTTTGATCCTGTGTCTTGGGCAGGTCTTTCACAAACATTAATCAGTGTTTGAGGTCTCCACTGCCCCTTGGGGCCTGTCACAGCTCCAGCCCATCTCCCTGTGGAACAGCAGGGCAGGGACAGCTCGCAGGAGATGCTGCCACCTCCTCAGCACTGTGCAATTCAGCACAATTAATTTTATCCACCACCACCACCACCAGAAGCTCTGCAGATCTGCGCTGTGGGCTCTGCTTCCTGTTAACTCCTTTTGCAGCTCTCAGTGAGTTGTTCCTCAAAATCTTCCACATGCTCCAGTGGATTTTCACATCCAACTTGTGTCCATCACCTCTCCATGCCTCCCATTTGGACATGCCATGGATCATCTTCAGGAGATTTTCTTTTCCTTCCCCTGGTGGCATTTCTCAGCCTGCTGTTTGGACCTGGCTGCCCTGAGCCTTTTTGAATCAGTGCTTTGCACTTGCATCCTCAGCCCACTTCCACTCCCTATGCAAACATTTCATCCTGTTCAGCTGCTTAATTGTCAGGAGCTTCCTCATTTCTCTGTCATTTCCTTTTTTGCAGTCAAACACTGCAGCACCAGGAATTTTTTCCCGCTGAAAATATTTTGCAGCAATACTGAACCTTCTCTGCTAAATCCAAACAACTTTTTAACCATGGCCAGGAAGGGGTTAATCTGGGCCGAATCAAACTCATCAAAATAACACCCAAGGACGGTCAACCCTATGGGTTGGCCATGAATATGTGCTCTCTGAGGATGGAGCATTAATTCATGGCTAAATTAGGAGGGATTCCAGGATCTGAGAGCTTTAAAGGCTTTACAGACTGTGGGCCTTTACAAAGAAAAGTCCAGAGCATCTTGCAGCAGAAGCATCGCTTGGATGGTCACCTTAAAAGAGAGAAAAGTAAAATCTCTTAAATATTGCTGTAGAAAATTAATTTTTCTCATATTTCATGGTATAGGCCAGGGTCCAGGATCTCACCTCCATCAGCACCTTCCCAGGGCAAGGCTGGCTGAACTGGGTGTGCTGGGGAGCCCTCCCTAACACACACAGTGTTCTGGGACAGCCAGAAATAGTGGCAACCAAAGGGTGCTTCAGTCAGGAACACAGTGCTGTGGACATTTCTACTCTGGGCCTTGGGGTTTGGCCACTGTGGTCACCTCCAGGTGCCCCTTGGCCACTGTCCTCCAGGGACAGCCTCTCTGCTCTGGCCAGCAGACTCGGGGCTGGCAGTGATTCTCCAGACATGTAGCCTCAGTCTGATGAGCCTAAAAGGAATATTTGTTCTGGCCGTGGGCCAGGACACTTTAACTTCCCAGCCTGAGCCCCAGAGAGTCACTGGTCAGTGTTGTGGCACAGCAAATGCCTCGTCCTGGCTCTGCCTGTCACAGCTTGGCCACCCTGAGTTCAGCAGCAGCACCCCAAGCTTGTGCATGGATCCTCCAGGAGAAGAGAAAAAGCTAAGGAAAAGCTAAGGAAAAGCATCCTCAACTTGTAACAATGCAAAACGTGCAAATTTACCTGGCTGGATGGTGTCTCTACACCCCTAAAACAAGACACAGCCTTTTTTCTTGCCCAGGAAAGCTCAAAATCTGTGAATTCACACAAGGGTGTGAAAGTGCTGTCTCGTGCAGAGTCCCTCTTTGTGTTGCTGAAATGTTATGGGCACAGCAGATGCCCTTGGTATGCAGCCAGATCCTTTCTCCAGGTGTGCAACTCCCTGCTTGGCTGAGCACACGTGAAGAGATAAAAATCTCCTGTGGATATTTTGGGGGTTCTTAGAGATGAACCCCTTTCCTAACCTTTCCATCTTCATGGAGAACAGGGATGGGGACATCTCCTTTGTCTCCTAAATGCCATTCCCCTACACCAGCTCACTTCCTTGCTGTTGTTCTGTGTGGCCTGAGGGTTTGAACATAATCCAGGGAGCAAAAATGGAAATTCCCCAGAGCCCAGAGGGAAGGAGGATGGAGAGGGAGCAGTTCCTGATCTTGTGGCAGCAGCGAGGCAGCTCTGTGTCCCTGGTTATGGAGCGGGCTGTGCCAGCTGGGAAGCCACAGGGACAACTGGGACACAAAGTCAAGGGCAGGCTGACCTGGGGGTCACCTCCTGCCAGGCTTTGCTCCCCACCACGGAGGCAGGGGCGGGAAGGGCCTGAAGTGATGAGCCTGTGCTCAGAGAGAGGCAGATGAAACCCAGGGTCCTTCACCCAGAATCCCTGGAAGTATTCAAGGCCAGGTTGGACAGGGCTTGGGGGCCTCGTGGGAGGTGTCCTTGCCCATGGTGTGGGGCTGGAACAAAATGGTCTTTAAAAGTTCCTTTCAAAGTTCCTCAAATAACTCCATGATTCTCTGAAACACACCTCAGTGTGCTCATGAATATCTGCTGTCTTAGAGAAGCCACCATCAGCCCACCCAAAATCAAACACAACCAGCTCTGAGAGCACAAGAGTAACACATGTTCTGCTATCGCATTCTCTCTATTTATCTTCTTATCACAGGGTTTTCCCAGGATTTTCTAGCATCCCTTGTCCCCACAGGGGTCAGAAAGCTGAAACTTCAGGAGCTGTCACTTCCCGGTCTCCAAACTGAGCCAAGCGGCTCCTCCGCACCCTGTGGATGGATACCCATCGTTAGAGAGAGTGCTGAAGCACCAGCTCTTCTTTCCAAGCTCCTTGGGATTTCTGATCTCTATTTCATCACCCCTTTTGCACTTCCCCGGCATTGTGTCTCAAGTGCAAATACACAAATTTCATCCCCCCTGGTGCACTTCCCTGGCATTGTGTCCCAAGTGCAAACACAGGGGACAACGGAGATGACAAATTGCCACTGGCTGTGGGGAGAAGCATCAGCAGCACACATCAATTCCTGGTTAAAACAAACCATTAAAACTAGCAGGGAAGAAGATGTGGTGTCCTAGGAAACATCACGAAGAGGAGCTGACTTCACTGTCCAGGCTCTGGCTCAAATTCTGGTGCTGCTTGTTTGCGCCTGTTATTATTTCCCCTCCAGCTTCTCTTTCCCTCCACATTTTCCCCTCTCTTTCATCCCAGTCTGGGGCCAGGAGAGCTCTGCAGAAGGAACCCTCATGGGGAGTGTGAAAGGACAAATATTTGGCTTTTTGCGCTGTTTGTGTGCAGTATTTCTGGGGCACTGGTATTTCCCTGGTGCTCCCACTGTGGCTGCTCGTGGGAGGTCACTGTAATTCAGAGGTAGGCAGCAAGCAGCTCTGCATAATCCCAAGCCTTGTCCCCAAATATTCAGAAACTGCTGGTTTGTGGCATTAAGGGCTTGCATTGTCCTTTGAAAATGAGCTTTTCTGTTGGGTGAAGGGATAAAAGAAGCAAGATCCTTTCCAGAGTATAAAGGAAAGGGAATCAGGCAAATCCTCAGGGATGCTTAGACCTGCTCAGTGCACACCAACCTATATGCAAAGAACAATGTGGAAGTCAAAGAAGATGGATTGGGAGGTGAGAAAAGTTTGCAGCACATTATTGAATTTTAGAATCATTAAGATTGGAAAATACCTTGAAGATCATCGTCATCATTAATGTTGGGCCAGGCAGAAGGACCTGAAGTATTTGACCTCCACCCAAGGCCAAGGGAAGGGGAACACCCAAAGCCAGGGTGATTTCCCAAGGGAAACAACCCTGAGCATGATATTGCATCCAGCCATGATGCCACAGAGAGCTGGAGAAGCAGCCGGAGCCTGGATCAAGGTGCTGGGAGATGCTCAGTTATAATTATTTATAGCTGGGATTTGTAACCCCAGGAATGCAAAGGGCAGCAGAGCAAAGGAATCCAGTTGGAACATCCATGATTTTGGACTGGGTCCCACAGGGGCAGGGTTTGTCCATGCCCCCAGGGCTGGCAGAGAGTGTCCCTCTCCTATCTCTGGTGCAGTCCAGGGTGGCTTGGCCCTGGATGCTGAAACCATTCCGTGCTCTGCAGCTCAGCCAGTGGCTGTTCTTATCTCAGCCCAGCTCCCTGCGTCTGTACCAGCCCTTATCTCCCCCCAGACACTCTCCCTGTGCTCACAAACTGGGAGACAGTTTTAACTGGGAGCACTTTGAAACTGAGAGAGCATCTCTCCCCTGCCAGCTGGGTTTGCAGGCTGGCTGAGCACGGAGGGGTGGTTTGGGACAGTAAATACGTGGTTGTACCCATTTCCCCCTATTTTTTTCACTGCTTCTCTCTACATTTTCCATCCTCAAGCCCGGAGGCTGGCTGCACTGGGAGGAATGTTTGGGGTGTGCTAGGAGGCCTTGCTGGAAGAGAGGGGACCTCCAGCCCCCCCTGCACAGCTTGGGAGGGACACAGTGACCCTGTCCCCTTATCCACAGTGGGTGAAAGGTTCAGGATGCCCCCGAGGGCACTGAACCAAGCAGCCCTGGAGGACAAGCTCAGGCTGGAGCCAGAATAGGGTTGTTTGGGCTAAAGGAGGAGCTGACTAGAGCTGCTGAAGGCCCTCAGAAATCTGATTTTGCTGCAGGACAAGGGTGTGCAGCTGGGGCAGAGGGACATCACACCTCCTCTGAGCAGCTCCCAGGAAAACATTGAGCTCCAGCCCTTTGAATGTCCCTCTGGAGCACCTTTCCCTGTCCTGTCCCTTCTTCACTCCACATTCGTGAGCAGTGAGCTGTGAGATGATTTATGGACTAGAAAGAAGAAAACAGGACAGAAAATTATGTACAAGAAGTTGGGGTTTTTTTATAATGAGGCTGGTGAAACACTGGCACAGGATTCCCAGAGAGGTGGTGGATGCCCCATCCCTGGAAACATTCAAGGCCAGGTTGGATGGGGCTTTGACCAACCTGATCTGGGTTTGAACTTTGGTTCCTTCCAACCCAAACTGCTCTGTGAGTTTATGAAAGTAGGTGGCTCTTCATGCCACAAATCCTTCTCCAACCTCACAGTTTCTCACCAGCCCAATATTTCCCTTGTTTTTTCCCCCAAACATGATGTGACTGTGGCTCTTTGTGCACAGCAGTGCGAGAGGTGCAGGTGCTTCCCAGTGCTTCTCATCTCCAGAGGAGCTTGTGCTGCCTTTCCAAACCAGTTGGAAAGGCGTCCCTCTCCAAGGAGAGCAGATCAAGTAGCCACCATGCCCAGATGTTTCTCCTGGATCAGCCTTCTCCCTCATTTCATCCCTGCCCATGCTGTGACCATCTGGACTTGGGCACCTGGTCCAGAGGGCACAAGTTCATCCACTGCAGCCAGAGCTTTTGTCTCTGTTCTAATGTGGTGCTCATCCTTCCGAGGAACATCTGGAGGATGTCTGGGATTTCATGGGGAGGGGAGC
This sequence comes from Calcarius lapponicus, assembly GCA_039654755.1. Taxonomy (NCBI): domain Eukaryota; kingdom Metazoa; phylum Chordata; class Aves; order Passeriformes; family Fringillidae; genus Calcarius; species Calcarius lapponicus. Next base: position 85,558,018 of record CM077462.1, on the reverse strand, counting down.
AGGAGCAGGAGGAGGAGGATGAGCTCACTGTGTCCTTGCAGAGCCACTGCATGAGTCAAGGCAGGGCACTGCACTGCTGCTGTGCCCTGTGGTGTGGGGGAGAAAGCTTCCCAAAAAGGTTTGGAAAGGGATGGAATGATGCAGAAGTGTGGGTCAGACACCCCCTCATCACACACCCATCTGTGGCTTCAAGGACTTCCCTGGTCACCTCCCAGCATAGGAGAAACTCCCCCCTTCTCAGAGAGTTTATTTCCTAGGGTGTCCTCTCCTTTCTGCCCTTCCAAGAGGCTCTGAGGCTGGCAGGGACCTCTGGCAGACCATTTAACCCAGTCCTGAAGAGGGGGGACTGGGAGTGGGCTGCTCAGGGCCATGTCAAGATGCATTTTGAGCATCTCCCACAACCTCAGCTGACCACCCTCACAGTTTGCACAATCATTTTCTTATGTCTAAACAGAATTTCTCATGTTTCAGTTGGTGTTCACCAGCTGGATACCACTCCAACGACTCTGGCTCCATTTTCTCACTCTCATCTTATCCATTGCCTTTGGATTTTAGCCTTGCAAAACAGCTAGAGGGAGACAGTCCCCCTCCTTATCCCACTCAGAGAAAGGATCTGCCTGAGCCAGAACCTTAGGGAGGTCCCAGCCTCCCTGCCCCTCCAGCTGTGACCCCTGAGAGGGCTCTGGGCAGGCTGTGAGGGATGAAAGGGGTCTGCCTCCCCTTTGTCCTTGTATGGGAATTTGCATGGAAGCAAACGTGTAAGAAGCTGGCCAAAAGGAAATACTCAGCGTGACATGTCAAAGCAGATTTTAATAAATGTTTACAAACCTCCCAGCAGCCAGGAGGGGGAATAAAGAGGGAAATAACTATAGGAAAGGACAGGTTTACTATTTAAAACTTCTTTGATTCATTTCTTACCCAAAAGGACAATCAACTCTTACTCATTTTCCTCAAATCAATACAGCCCTCTGGGAGTCTGCATGGCAGGCCTGCATCATCCCATGCAGGGGCAGGCGAGCCCTGTGGGGTGTGGGAGAGGGACCTTCCCAAAATCCAGGATCTGTGTCACTGTGGGAGCCGGGTGGCCCTCAGGGACAAGGTTTGTCTCTGCATGGATGGTTCTGCTGACTCTGAGCTGGCTGAGGTGCAGAGTTCCTGGGAAGGGGAGAAGGTTTTCACCTGCCCCAGGTGAATTTAGTGAGAGGACCCATCCGCTGTGCTCTCCAGGGGCATGTGGGTTGGAGCAGGGAACAATTCCCAAGGCTCTGCCGAGGCCTCTGCTTTGTGGCTTGCCTTGGCACTGGGCCATGGCGTGAGTCACAAGCCACTTGCTTTTTGTTTAATGTCCCCATTCCGGCTCTGCAGACTCGATCAGAGGGAAGTTAATTCATAAACCCCTACCAATATTAACTGCCCCAGCAGGAGGAGGAGGAGGAGGAGGAAGACAAGGAGAAGGAGAAGCCAGGCTCTTTGCCTTCACCACGACGCCACTGACTCGTTTAATGTCGCCTGCTGGCGTGGCTGCGTTTTCCCCCACTGGTCTTAGGGTGATGATGTGACAATCTACGACAATGTGACAATCACAGCAAATATGTGACAGTCCTAGGACAATGTGACAGTCACAGCTCCTCTGTGACAGTCTAGGACCTAGGTGACAGTCCTAGAAGCAATGTTGTTGTCATGGCTGTTGTCTCCCCTGGGTAGGTGCAGGCCCTGGCGCAGGCCCCTGCACACCAACAAAGAATTCTTGGGAACATAAAGGAGGAGGAGCACAGCCCCCTGGACATGGAAGGTGCCCAGAGAGTCAGCACACAGGTCCCCATCTCCTGGGGATGTCTCTGACATCTGGGAGCTCTCCCAAGTTAATGCCTGGCAAGGGATGAGCATGGAGAGGAGGGAGGAGCAGGGCTGCTGGGACATGGAGAGAGGGAGAGGGAGAAGAGCCAGTGGAGGAACCTATCCAGGAGCTGGCAGAGTGGGAGCCAAGCCCTTGAGCTGTGCTGGTTGTTTGCAGGACTGAAAGCCCTGTGCATGCACAAACACAGGGAAGGGCTCTCTTTGGAGGTTCCCAGTCCTGGGAATGGCCCAACCAGGCCATTGCTGCATTGGCTCGTGGGCCACATGGTGCCTCTAAAAATCCCAGAGATTGGGACATTTGGACACTCACCCAGCAGGAGATGAGATGCAGCTTAGCCCTTGTTCTGGAATCCAGCAGAGAGGCATGTCCAGGTGTGTCTGGGTGAGAGGAGACCACAAAGTGTGTCATGCTCAGAGGTCCTGCTTAGCCAAGGGTGGTTTGCACCTGCTCTCATCCTGGGTGGGGGGAAACGAGCCTTTCCTTTCATGGCTGGGTTAAAAACCAGATGTCCAAGTGCCTGGAAAACAGAGATTTAATTATGTGCTTAATTACAGCCGCCCTGGTCTCAGCCCATCTTGGCCTCTGGATGACAAGGGTGGTGAATAATACTCAGAGCCACATGTCAGGGACAGAGCCCACCACAGCACATTCCAGAGAACATCCCAGGGCTCCCTTCTCCAGCCACCCTGCTGAGATGAGCCCATTAGGACCAAGGACAACCCAAGCCCAGCAGTTGTTCCTGGGGGGGAACACAGCACCTTCACCTCCCCCTCCAACAGGGATTCAGATGAGGGCACAGTCACATCCCTGCACAGGAGATTCCCTTGAACCTTCCTGGAAACCCAACCATTTTCCTTGTCTGCCATTCCCGTTATTTTTCTGGTTTTATTTTAATCTCCTGTCTGTTATTGTTCAGTTTTCCTTTGAGCAAATTTCTCTGAGTGTCCAAGAATAGAAGACACATCAGATAATACTGGGAAGGAAGTGAGAGTGCCTAGAATTACTGGATATATTAAATCAAACCCATTTCATCATTTTCTCTGTTTATGCCAGATTTGTCTGGGTATTTATCCCTTAAGTTGGAGGAGTCACCAGTGCTGAGATCAGGACTCTTGGTTTGACGTGCAATGGAGACAGAGTGACCCAGGCACTGGCAGCTCCTGGCCTGAATAAAGGGATTTAAAAATAATTACTTGGAATAGGAAAGAATAGACTAGAACCTTATTTTGCAGGAAAATGACTTTAAAAAACAAATTCAAGAGGCTGAAATGCTGTGAAAGGTGCTGTGAGTGAGGTCACCCGCTGCTCCTGAGCCTGCCAGCACATGCAGGCTCCCAGGCAACGAGCTGATCTTGTTTCCCATCAGATTCCCCTCCTCCCTCCCTCCCTCTCTCCCTGCCGAGGTGCAGAACTCAGCCCCTGCCTTGGTTTTGCAACACATCCCCGACGGGATGGACCTGCTTGAACATTTTTGGCTGGGGGCAGGTCTCAGGTGTCCCAGATGGCAGAGGACAGGCAGGCTGAGGGGGAGGAGGGCCCTGCCCTGCTGCTTCTGCACGGGAGGTTTTACCTGTGGCAGATGTGGGACACAACCTCCCAATGCTCTGTTTTGAGGGTTTTACAGCTGTGACCCAGAAACTGAAAAGCTGGGTGTTCATTCTTTTGTGCAACTGGAGAAACTGAGGCATGGATTGAGGTCATCACAAGATCTCCCCAGTCCACCCTGTCACTCCCAGCCGCGACAGGCAGAGACCTCCTTGCTCAGGATGGTCTTACAACATCCCAAAGCTACCACCTGACATATCAACATCTCTTGAGAACCCAGTGAGCATTTCTGGGCCACACTCCTGTGCTGGACAGGCACCAAATCCCACCCACTGAAACCCGCAAGCACGTGCAAGCCACCACATCAAAAGAGAAGGTTCAGCAGCCGTGCCTGGTTCTGCCCAAATGCAGACAATTGATGGCCAGGACCCCCCAGGATTGTATTTTCCTTGTTATGGTTTCCCCCCGGTGTTTGGATGAAGTGTCGTGGGCACTGGCTCTGCTCTGAGCTTTGTTTAGGAGGTGCTGGCCCAAGGTAATGCTGCTCCCAGCACTGCTGCATGAGCACCACATCCCTGCGAAAACCCAGCCCATCCTGGGATAGCTGTTCCTGTCCCCCCTCCCTTGTCCTGGGCAACCCTGAGCTGGGCCCCAGACCCCTGATTCCTGCTCCTAGTGTTGCCCGTAACACCAAGGAAACCCTACAGCAAGCCCTGAGTGGGGTTTGCTGGGAGCTTTGAAGCCCCTTCTCTGCTTGAACAGCAGCAGGTCCAAGGGATTTTCTAGTAGATTAGGTGGGGGAAAAAGTGGGAATATAATTCCCCTTTGGGAATGGAGGACGTGGAACTGTCCCACTGTGGGGCTGCTCCTGGTGAAACCTCCAACGAGTGGTGGTTCAGTCATCTCCCAGCAAGCAGAGCAGAAAAACCCTCTTATGCCATGATTCAAGGAGTATTATTACCTGGGATATCTCCAAATCTTCCTATAAAACATTCCCATCACATTTGGTTTATGTGAGTGCAAACCTCAAGCACTGGTGGAGGCTTTTTGTGCCCACCCATGAACGACGGAAGAGAAAAACTGTGACTCAATTTCACAGTCACAGTCATGTCTTTGTAATTCTGCTCTTCCACAGAAAAAGGAAAAAAAAGTCTTTTCCTTCTTATCAGGAGACCCGATTCTTGGGAATTTAAAAAACAAATCACTTGGGACATGCCTTCCCCTTTCATCTTCTTCAAGGGCACAGTGCGATCTTCTGAGAAGCAGAATCGAAAGGGAGAAGTAAAGACATCTGAGTAGCCCCCACATAAAAACATCATTGAGAAGCAGAATCGAAAGGGAGAAGTAAAGACATCTGAGTAGCCCCCCACATAAAACATCATCAGTGATGCCAGACATGAAACAGAGTTTTTTTTCCTCCCCAAAATAAATGTCCAGTTTGGTTTCCTCTGCAGTGGAAGGAACAGGGAAGTGTGGTTTAAATATTTGCTGTGGTGGCTGGGTGTGATGGACCCACCTGCAGAAAAGGGAGAACCAGCCCAAGACTTGAGCAGATCCCTGTGTTCTCCTGGGAAGCAAACGGTCCATGCTCTGAGTTTGAATTTCTGGAAGGCTTTGCTCCCTCTGGGAGATGCCTCGTGCCTTGAAGCTGCCTTGAAATGCCTCATGCCTTGGGTTATTTTGGGTTCTCAGGAATCCCCAAGGCCCCCATCCCTACAGCCCTTGGCAAGGGGCTGGATAAACTGAGTCAACAGCGCTGCATTTAATGGTATTAAGGAAGAAATAACTTCAATTGACCTGAAAAATCACTTAAGAAAATACATAAAATTCCCATTATGGAAATGCACAGACTTGTTGCACAGACTAAAAATAGCACATAGAGGTGAAAACCAAAGGGTTTTCAGGACGGAGGGCAAGGAGCCAAAGGAGGGATTGTGGCCAACCTGGAGGCATTTGATTTCCACTCACCCATGAAAAGTTCTGAGACATCCCCATCCCAGACCCCAGCTCTGTCATCGAAGAGAGAAAGCTGACCACAAAATTGTGAAGGTTCAAATTGTGAAGGTTCAAATTGTGAAGGTCCAAATTGTGAGGGTTCAAATTGTGGAGGTCCAAATTGTGGAGGGCCCCTCATGGCACTGGAGGGTGACCAGTTTCTCCACCTCATAAGTCCAGCAGTGATTTCTGATTGTCTGATTTCACCCCCAGCTGTGTGCACTGCTCTGGCTGTGGTGAATTCTGGTTGCAGCAAGAAGGTGCAGGGTCTCATCAGAGTAGACCTCAGGAGATGAGACTCTCTGCACCAAACACCTTCTCTGCCAAAAATCCAGGGTCTCAAAAGGTGCTGGGATAGCAGATGGCCATGGAGGAATTTGGGGTGACCATATCCTCTGAGCTGGTTTGAAAAGAGAAAGTTGACATCAAATGTGACCTCCTCACGAGCAAGCTCAACCAGATCCACCACCCTGGCAGGCTGGAGTTGTCAGGACATGAGGAATTAACTCCATTTCCGTTATAAACAGCTTTTAGATGTAATGAAAATCTTCATGCAAGACGTCTCCGGTCTGGTGAGACACGGTGGAGCCCGAGGCAGAAGGGACCCAGCCTGATCCCTGCATGTCTGTGCTGGGGAACAACCTGAGAGCTCTGAGGGACCGTGGGGACAGCCAGCATCTGGTGGTGGGGACATCCCAACCCCGAAGCCCTCACAAAGCTTCAGCATGTGAAAAATGCTGCTTTTCACCTCCAAGGGGTTTTGCAGCTGTTGAAAGACCACGGTCCCAGTTCCAAACTGCCTCCCTGGCCTTGACCACAGAGGCTTCTGTCCACATCCAGCCATGCTGGGGTCTGCTGGCAGCTGGAAGCCTGGATAGCGGTGGGAAGGTGGAATTACCCCTGGGAGGAGCAGTGGCAAAGGTCACCTGCACTCAGGAGCTAATGCAGTTACTGGCAGCATCCAGCCGGAGGAACAGAAACCAAGGAAACTCAAACCCAGCCACCGTGCCAGCCCTTTTTGCCAAGGATTAATTCACTCAGTCAGACTCCAAGAGGTGTCTGAGGAACCCAGGCTAGTCTCTTTCCCCATTTATTTTTCCCAATGATCCTTTGGTATGAATAAAAAGAGGTATAAAAACAACGGTTTGCGTGAAATCTAATTTTTAGACCCAGCTACCGCCTCCAAATTTGCCTCTCCTATCCCTGATCAGCGCTCAAAATGTAATTTTGGGGATTTCCCTCCAAATTTGCCTCTCCTATCCTTGATCAGTGCTCAAAATGTCATTTTTGGGGATTTCCCATTAATTCCAGGTGCTCTAGGGCTGGGCTTGTGGCTCAGTGGAGGTGTTTGGAGCTGGCAGGCAGCCAGGAGCCACTATTATATTTTCTGTTTTTTAACACTCCCACCACTATTTACAGTGTCCCCACAGCGGGACAGCCGGCTGTTCACCTTGGGGACCTGCAAGGACGCTGCCGTGCTGGGAGGGAGGAGGACACCAGCCTTCCCCAAAGCCAGGGGCAGCACTGGAGCTGGGATTGATGCCCTCGCTGTCAGTTCATGGGGGGAATGAGCTTCATCCATCCTCAGCTGCATTCCCCGGATGCTTGCGGGAAGTCCTGGGCTCCTCATGCACGGATGTCGGGCTTGTTTGCACAAGGTGCGTGTTTTCTGGGGAAAAGCACATTTCCCCCCCCCATTTTCCTCTCCCTGTGTGGAGGCTGAGGGAGCGGGGAATTTCACAAGGGCACCGAGCCACTGCCAACCCAACCCCACAAGCCCGGGCAGCCCGGGATGTGAGGGATGGCTCCAGCCTGGCTGTGGTTGCAAATATTCGTGTCAGATCCTGCCAGAGCCCATCTCTCTCGCTGCCCGGCTTGGCCGTGGGCTCATGCCAGGATCGATGAAAGCCCGTGCTGTCCACTGCAGCAGGATCCAGATGCCTCCGTCCATTCTGTACAACCCAAACCCTCTCACAGCATATTTGGGTGCCTGCTCAGTGAGGTGACACTGGGGAGTCCCCTGTATGGAGTTCTATCATCTGGGAAATGCCTTCAGCACTTCCCTTCCACATCCACCGAGACCCATCACAAGCCCCCCAAAAGAAAGCAGGGAATAATCCCGGAGGGCTGCCAGGCAAAGGAAGGGTCAAGCCCATCATCCAGCGGATTCTCAGCATCCCAGTGCTGTTTATGCATCTGCCATTCCATACCCAGCCCGTGCCCCCGGGGTTCTTTGCCTTATTGCTCTTTAATTGCCCTGCTCAGGAAGCGCGGAGCTTTGACCGCCTGGTTAATGAGTACGGGAGGCATCGACACCGTCGGCTGCAGGGAGACCCTGTCCCCGACACCCAGGGCCAGGACAATCCAGCTGTTCCCTATGCGTGGGCATCCCACACAGTAAATCCCACTTTTGGGGCGGTTGGAATTCCCCCGACACAGGTGCTCGCCCAAGATCCCAAGCCAGATGTTTTCCTGGGAGCCCCCCATGCTGGCCCAGCTGTTTGTGCCCCTTGCCTCGCCCCAGTCCAGCTGTGAGCCCTCCCCAGCCCGCTGCGGGCGCTCCCGCAGGTGCCGGGGCCGGAGCGGGGCGGAGCGGGGCGGCCCCGGGGCGGAGCGGCGGCGGCTCCGAGCGCTCCGTGCCCGGGCTCCCGGCGCATCCCGCTGCCGGTAAGTGCCGCGAACGGTGGGAACGGCATCGACCCAGCGGGGCCGGGGTGGCACCCGCTGGGGCAGAGGGAACCGGGGAGGCTGGGACCCTAAAGGGTCAGAGCCAAGCGGGCAGGATGGGATCTTGGTGAGCTGGGCAGGATGGGGTGGGATGGGGATGGAAAGGGCAGGATGGAGCCCTGAGGGGTCAGAGTGAAGCCGCTGCCTCCCCGCGCATCCCGCTCTGGTAAGTGCCGCGTACCGGGAGTAGGGGACCAGCAGAACCGGGCGAGGATGGAATTCAAGCGGGCAGGATGGGACTGGACAGGACAGGATGGGACCCAACAGGGTTAGACCCAGCTGGATAAAATGGGACTGGATAGGACAGAATGGGACTGGACCTGGCAGGAAGGGACCCTAAAGGGTCAGAGCCACCCAGGCAGGATGGGATCTTTCAGGGTGAGAGGGAACCCGCTCCTTCCCGGCGCATCCCGCTGCCGGTAAGTGCCGCCAGTGGGGAGGGGGGACGGGGCAAGGCGAACCGGGAAAGGACGGGATCCGAGCGGGTCAGAGCGAACCGGGCAGGGTCAAACCCGAGAGGGCAAAGCTGAAACCCTCAGGATGGGATCCATCGGGGTGCAACCAAACTGGGCAGGATGGGGTCAGACTGGGCAGGACTGGACCCAAACAGATCGAATTGAACTGGGCAGGATGAGGCAGAAAAGGAGAGAATGGGATCAGATCCAGGGAACAGCAGTGCTTCGGCTGGGGTTTGAGGTGGTCCCAGAGCCACTCCGAATGGAAGATGCCAGACTTTGCCCTTGGGGAGGTTTGGCAGCTCTTACCATGGAGCAGGGCTCAAAATGCCACCGTGATGCCCCTGGCAGGGCTGGCGCAGGGTGGATTCTCCCCTGTCCCTCTGCACCCATGGTCTGGGGTGCCTGCGTCCCTCAGGCATCCACAGGGATTAGCCCTGTGCCAGAAGTTGCATTGCACATAAACCAAACTTAAATCTGCTCGAGGGACCTGGTTTTCCTTGGCACTTCTGCTGTGGGTGCAGGTAGCCTGGCATCTACCTTTTATATATATATATATTTATATATGTTTGTGCATGTACACTTCCGGAGGTATAAATATATTCCTATATGTGAGCATGTCTGCATGGACATGTGTGTATAGATGTATAAATATATTTCTGTATATATGGATGGAGTTATGTATCAACATGAGTGTGAATCCATGTGCTCAGGGACATATATTTGTGTCTTGGTAGGGGTATAAAAGTTTCTGTGTATGTGTGTATATATTCTGTATATGTGAGTGGAGATATTTATAATATTTATATTTATATTTATATTTATATTTATAGATTTAGTTTTATACATTTATAAATATGTAATGTGTGCATGTGGGGAGCCATAGATGGGGTTGAATGTAGTGAGATACATATGTAGAGAGATGTGCAGAGGTGTATTTATGTATAGATATATATGTTTATATTTGCATTTGTACTTATATTTATATTTACATGCATAGAGGCATAGGTCAGCTGAGACTGGGAAAGCTCATTGCACCTTCCCTGTCCCCATCATTCCCTTTCCAGCAGGGAATCACAGCCCAGGTTGCCCAGAGCCTCCTTGAGGTGCTGATTTATGATGGGGCACCAAATTGTGGGAAGATTATTGTGCTCACCCAAGGACAGAGTGGCTCTGCCACCACCCTGTGCCCAACAATCCATGCTTGGTACCCCAAAATTCCCAAATTTGCCCCAATTTTTCCACATGATTACACCCTGTGACGCTTCACTAAATGAAGATTTCCCTTTAAACATCCAAGCCTGGCTCCCCACCAGGCAGATGGGCACCTGAGGATATTTTGGCGCCAGCCAGGAGATGTTTGGGGATAAGGATGTGGTGGCTTTGGCCAAGTGACATGCAGGATGGAGCATCTCCCTTTTCATGCTCTTTGAAATTTGCTGAGCTGCAGCTTTCACTTCCACCCAGCCCAGATTTGCAGCCCTGCCAGCCAGCCACAAAGACCAGGGTGGGAAAGATAAACCATGGAGGAAGATTTCCGAGGCACAAAGCCTTCCCCACATCCTATTCCAGGGCAGCAACATCCAAAAAGCTTTCCCCACCATATCCAGCTCAGAGAACCCCCCTCCAAATCAAGAGCAGGGTGTTAATTAAAGCTAATTGCAGTGGAGAAGGGCTTGGTTTTGAAAGCAAAGAGGTTGCAGGGGGCACATGCGGGGGGAAGCTCGCGGCTGTGGGTGATTATTTTTAATCTCTTCCCCATCTGGCCACAGAGCAGCCCCACTTCTCTTTCCTGATCCTTGTTCCTCCTCTGCAGTCACCTGGGATGAAGGTGACCCCATCCTGACCCTTCCCAACACCGCAGGCACCCCCTTTTTCCCCCTAAAATTCTCATTTCCCAATGGATTTCAGCCAGTGGTGGCGGGGGCACCAGATCCTATGGATGTGGGAGGTGCCAGCCCCATCACCCCAAGAGCTGGCAGGGATTCCCGTGATGGGGTTTTGGGGTGAGAAAAGGGACTTTTGGGATAATCCACCCTGATAGACAATGAGGTGGGAACATGCCCTGGGCACAGAAAGTGGCTGAGGCTGAGGGTCTCAGTGTGGTTTCATTAATTGGTTTCATTAATTGGTGGGCACTGGCAGACTGGGATTGGGGGTTCTGGGTTTTCCTCCTCTCCTCCAGCTTTCCCCATCCCTCCAAACCCAGCAGCAGGGGGGTTCAGTGCTGTTTCCCTCTTACAAAGAGGGGGTTTTTCCTCATTTGCCATATTTTTGGGGGGATCCCTTCTTTTTTTTTTGGCTGCTCTTCCTTTTTTTGAGTAACTGAAGACGTAGGTAGCCTTGGGCATGGTCCTGAGCAATGCCCTGCCAACACCTCCACAAACATATGTTGAAAAGGGGTGTAGGCCACACTGGTTCACTTCAAACTCAGTACCTGTGCCTCAGTTTCCCTCGTTTTACTGCAGCATCTGCACAGCTGGTGCATCTTTTTCCTCTTGGTGCCACAGTGCCAGGGGACTTTCCTGTCCCCAGCATCTGCCCACACTTGGAAGGAGCCAAATACGAGGCAAGTGAGGCAAAAACGGAGGAAAGACTCAAAAATGAGGGAAAGCAGCCAAAAAATGAGGGGGGGGGGGGAATTTAAAAAAATTACAGAAAAAACCAAATAATCGTGAGCCAGCCACATCCTGGCACCCAGAGGCAGGAGCACCCCCCGCCTTGGTGGCATCTGTGCTGTGCCACAGCTGTGCAGAGCCATTCCTGCCAGCTGCTTTCTGTTCCCCAATTCCCCGGGGTGAAAGAGGAAAGGGAAGTGTTGCTCAATGGGGTGAGCACAGCACCCACAGATGTGCCAGGGGCTGGCAGAGCCGTGGCTCCCAGCACACCAGGGCACCCCAAGAGGTAAGAGGCGCTTCCAGGACCCCTCTTCCCATCCACCTTGCCCCCAGTGTTCCTGGTGGGGACACTGGGGGGGGTGGCAGAGGTTCCTGTGGGTGCTGTCCCAACTTTGGGTCTTGGGGGAGGTTTGGGGGGACCCAGGGGAGCTTTGTGGGGAGCCAGGGGAGAGGGAAGTTCACAGCTCTGGAGCATTTATTGGCTTGGAGGTGGGGGAGGTGGGTGCTGGGACTGCCTGGAGCTGGGGTGACAGTGGGGTGACAGAGGGATGCAGGGGGGCACTGGGGGCTGCTGAGGGCTCAGTGAGGTGACAGAGGGACTCAAATAGGGTGGGAGGGGATGAATGGGGGTGCAGGGGGGCTCAGCAGCGTACCAGGGGGATGGGAGATGTGCAGCAGCCAGGGGACTGATGCACAAACCCCAAAATTGCGTCCCCCACACTGACGCCATGGCTGTGCTCTGGGGACTGCTGAATACCCAGACACCTGAAATGGGGGGGCACAAGCTGACGGGGGTGACCCCTGGACTCGTTTGTGTCCCCCTCCCTGGTGCCCTGTGCCCCATGCTCCTCGCTGGAGCTTGGGCACCTCCTCCCTGCCTCAGTTTCCCCTTCCCAGTGGGCACCCCCGTTGCAGGCAGGTTTGTGCCCAGGGCAGCAGGGGAAGCGGGGGCTGTGTCTCCGGCAAGGGCTGCATCCCGGGCAGGGCAGGGCAGGGCAGGGCAGGGAGGAGGGGAGGCAGCAGAAGCGGCTCTCGGGACCCACGGGCGACAGACGCTGCCCCAGGGCAGGGACAGGGGGCTCATGGGCTGTGCCACCGCATCTGCCGCGCTGCTCTCAGCCCCTGAGGAAAGCAGATCTCCGCCTCCCCTGCTTAGAGCTGGGTGGGCTGGACTGGAGGGCTCTGGGCTCGTTGTCACCGCGCTGATTTCGGGCTGGAGGGTCGCGCTGGGCTCGGCGCTGGTGGCACCTCCCGGGCTGAGCCCGGCTGGCTGCGGGGCTTTGGCACCCCCTGCAGAGGCGCAGGGAGCCGTGCCGGCGGCCAGCCGAGCATCCTGCCGCAATTTCCTCCGCCGGAGGGGGCTGGCAGCCGCTCGGCCCTGTGCAAACCTTTCTGGGCGGGATAAGTGTCGTGGGATGGTGGCAAGTGTGGCCACCACGCTGCCCTGCGCGGTCCCACTCGCTCTGCCTAAATCCATCACTGCGGCTTAGAATCGTGGAATCACAGGAGGGTCTGCGATGGAAGTGACCTTAAATATTCATTCCAGTCCCCTGCCATGGGTAGAGGCACCTCACACTAGTCCAGGGTGCTCCAAACCCTGTCCAGCCTGGCCTTGGACATTCCAGGGGGGGCCACAGCTTCTCTGGGTAGCTGAGATCTCCCGGAGCAGAGGGGATCCCTTGGAGCAGCTCTGTGGCCTCCTCTGGGCTCTCTCCAGCAGCTCCACGTCCTGCTGCTGTGTCCCCAGGGCTGGGGCAGCTCTGCAGGTGGGCTCTCACCTGAGCACAGAGGCAGAGGGGCAGAATCCCCCCTGCCCTGCTGCCCGTGCTGGGGGATCAGCCCAGGGCACGGAGGTTGCACATGGTTGGGTCATGTCCAGCTTCCCATCCACCAAATTGTCCTCAGGGCAACTCTCCATCCCTTCATCCCCCAGCCTGTGTGCATGCTGGGGGTTTCCCCAACCTGCAGATCACCAGTTCAGGTTCATCCTTTGAGGAGGCAGACGAGTCACCAGCTGTCCCCTCTGACATTCGCAGGTGCTGCGGAGGGGCCACACCAGCAGAGAGGACATTGACGGCTGGGAACAGCAACATGGCCAACCTGACAGCCACGAGCAGCGGGAGGAACTCGTGCACCTACCACGAGGAGTTCAAGCAGGTGCTGCTGCCCCTGGTGTACTCGGTGGTGTTCGTGGTGGGGCTGCCCCTCAACGCTGTGGTCATCGGGCAGATCTGGCTGGCGCGGCAGGCGCTGAGCCGCACCACCATCTACATGCTCAACCTGGCCGTGGCCGACCTGCTCTACGTCTGCTCCCTGCCTCTGCTCATCTACAACTACACCCAGAAGGACTACTGGCCCTTCGGGGACTTCACCTGCAAATTCGTGCGCTTCCAGTTCTACACCAACCTGCACAGCAGCATCTTCTTCCTCACCTGCATCAGCGTCCAGCGCTACCTGGGCATCTGCCACCCCTTGGCCTCGTGGCACAAGAAGAAGGGCAAGAAGCTGACGTGGCTGGTGTGCGCCGCCGTGTGGTTCATCGTCATCGCCCAGTGCCTGCCCACCTTCGTCTTCGCCTCCACGGGCACACAGAGGAACCGCACGGTGTGCTACGACCTGAGCGCGCCCGACCGCTCCGCTGCCTACTTCCCCTACGGCATCACCCTCACCTTCACCGGCTTCCTGCTGCCCTTCGTGGCCATCCTGGCCTGCTACTGCAGCATGGCCCGCATCCTGTGCCAGAAAGACGAGCTCATCGGCCTGGCCGTGCACAAGAGGAAGGACAAAGCCGTGCGCATGGTCATCATCGTGGTCATCGTCTTCTCCATCAGCTTCTTGCCCTTCCACCTCACCAAGACCATCTACCTGATCGTGCGCTCCTCGCCCGCCCTGCCCTGCCCGGCCCTGCAGGCCTTCGCCATCGCCTACAAGTGCACGCGGCCCTTCGCCAGCATGAACAGCGTGCTCGACCCCATCCTCTTCTACTTCACGCAGCGCAAGTTCCGCGAGAGCACGCGCTACCTCCTCGACAAGGTGAGCTCCAAGTGGCGCCACGACCACTGCGTCACCTACGGCTCCTAGGCGGGGACGAGGCCGCCTCGGTGCCGCCGAGGCGCGGAGCAATTTTGGTCCAAGCTCCAAGGAGCAGAAATGGCTTCACCAGGGACGTGCTGGAGGAGAGGAGGATGGCATCTCCCAAGCTGTCAGCCTGGTGGTGGATGCGTGGTGATCCACCTCCATCCGGTGGTGCAGTGTTAACCCCATCACAGATCCAGTGTTCTCTCCCTTGCTCACCTGGAGCAGCTCAGAACCTTGGTGGTCAAGCCACCGATGCAATAAAAATCCACTGGGACTGTGGAGAACAAGATGGAGCTCCATGGAGGACACATGCCTGGCTCAGGATGAGCTGCTGGCAGATGGTTTGTCCCCATAATTAAAAATTCCATGATAGGGACAGCATGAAGGCTGGGGAGGGTTTGGTTCAGCCCATATCACGGGGCCATGTGTTCCTCCAGCTCAAGATCAGTGTCACAGGTGGTTCTAGTGAAACATCCTTTTTGGGACACCCCTATCCCCCAGTGCCCGGAATGAGGCCACACCAGCTAGAGACACAACTCACTGGTGCTGCAAAATAGTGGAGGAGCACCCCTGGATGGCCTGGGAACCAGGAAAGGGGACATCAGGGCAGCTGGAACACCCATGCTGGATTTCCCACTGAAGCCACAACCATGGGCTGAGTTAGGCACAAGACAGCAGCATTGCCACCTGTCTGGAGACCTTCACCTGAATCCAGCTCCCTGCTTATCCCAGCACCCCAAGTCTGGCCCATGCTGGCGCCAGTGGTGCCCTGCTGTCACCTCCTAACCAGGACCCACCACAATCAGAGCCAGCACACATGGACACAACACCCAGAGCTGGAAGATGCATTCCACAGAGAGCTACTCAGTGTCCTGGCCATACATCCCACAGCTGGCTTTGCCTCTCCACGGAGCTGGGGCTTGAGCTTTGCTCCCCCAGCCTCTGTTGGGATGCTGTTCCCTCACAGCAAGGAGGGATTTGCGAGGTGGATGCAGCACTCATCGCTCTTCTCTAACATATAGGATGTATAGGATTAACTCCCTGCTCTCTCTCAGATGGGTGTATACACCCACTGTGTGTACAGACATAGAATACATCCCAGCAGAGGGAGGTTTGTGGCCCAGCCCAGGCTCTGCAGTGCAGAAATTCTCTGCCTGAACACGGTATATGTATCTATACAGTGTGTATATATATATATATATATATATATATAAATATATATGTGGATGACTGCATTTTTCATGTCTGCTTATAATAATCACACCTAAGTGGATTGAAGTGATTTTCTTCCAATCTCCAGGGCTGAGCACCCCTCCAGCTTGGCTGCCTGCAGCTGGCCAAGCGTGCAGCTCCATCCTGACTTGCTCCCTGCAGGTACACAGTGTCTCCTCAGGTACCTGGGCACCCAAGCATCCAGTGCTGGCAGTCCCAGTGTGTCACCTTGCTGTCATGAGGATGAGGAGGGTGTCCAGAGTGGTCACAAGCTCTTGGATGATGCTCAGAGATCTCAGCATCACGGCTGGGCTGGGAAAGAGAGGGATCCTGCAGCAGCATTAGCTCAAGCCACCTGGTTTTGCAGGAGCTGTGTCCCCGTCCTGACAGTGACAGTGACTCTGGGCTGGGGCACAGAATGTGATGGAGGAGGCAAAGACAGCCCTGTGCTTTCCCTTGGCCTGAGCTCATCCACGCCAAAATTCCCTCTGATGCACCTCTGGGGTCCTGCAATGGAAGGGCAAAGTGCTGGGGGGCTGCGAGAGCGGAGGCAGGAGGGACAGCCCCAGCCCGATGTCCCCATCTCTTCCCAGACAGGAGGAAGGTGACGGAGTGGGAGGGCCGGGCCACGCCATCCGGACCCAGGAGAGGGCGCAAAATATTTAGATTTGGAGAAATCCGGCTGATCTGATCTGTGGGTGTCCACCTGGCTCCAGGGAGGGAGGGAGGGAGGAGCCCTGCAGCATCAGAGCGCCCAGCGCCTGCAGCGGACCCATGGGAGGAGGTGGCAGAAAAATCGAACCACAACAAAGTGCTGAGGGGGGAGGGAAAAATTAATCAGCTTCCAAAAAGTCTGGTGGTGGCTGCAAGGGCTGCACGGGCTCGGGTGGTCACATCCAACAGCCTCAGGATGATGTTCCTGATACTGGAATCACTAATTTGGAGTGTTTTTGAAGAGGAGGGGACACACAGAGCTCTCTTTGGATCTCGCCACGTCCTGCCCTGCCCTGTCAGCAGTTCCCTTGGCCCCACCAGGCCTGGAAGTGATGGGAATAAAGGCATGCCTTATAAATGGGGTGAACACCTCAGCAAATCTCCTTTGCTTGCCAGATGCTCCAAGCCAGCAGCTGAGGAGCAGCTCCCACAGAACCGAGCGGGGATGAAATACACAATTTCATCATTGTCATAAAATCTGCCCAAAATGCCACCTGGGGGGACACTGTGGGGACAGGAGACACCCAGGCCTGGGGGAAGCAGGGAGGAGGGTGGGAAGGGAGAGGCAGGGAAGGAAGACTTGCTGGGGTGGAGCATCTCACAGGCGCTTTTTAGGCCCTGAAAAAATTCATTTACAGGAGGTGTTGGATTTTTTTTTCTCCCCTTTTTTGTGCCTTGGGGTCAGAGCCAGAAATATCTTCTACATGGCCAGAACACCTCTGCAGCCCCATCCACGTCTCCAAGGCCACAGCTCACCCACCAACCATCCCAGCCACCTTCATTTGTCACATCCCCAGCGATAAATCTGCTGTCTTGGGGGGAGAAAAGGGTTATAGGCTTCAAATAGCAAGCGCTGACAAGCGCTGCTGAAAACCCACGAGAAAGTCTGTTCACGGGGCAGTGCTTCCCTGCAGAGCTTGGCAAGTTGGGAACAAGGTGTTCTCTCCTTCCTGAGACGAGCAGCAAAGCAGGGTCTGGAGGAATCTGCTGCAATGGGAAGAATCTTTCACTGGCACTCACATTTTTGGTTGTTTGTCCTGTTTCCCTCTAAAAAGAAAAAGATGGGAAGGGATGGACGGACCACAGAGTGGTTTGGGTTTGGGTTGGGAGGGATCTTAAAGACCACCTAATTTCAACACCCCGCCATGGGCAGGGACACCTTCCACTGTCCCAGGTTGCCCCAAGCCCTGTCCAGCCTGGCCTTGGACACTGCCAGGGATCCAGAGGCAGCCACATCTTCTCTGGGCACCCTGTGCCAGGGCCTCACCACCCTCAGAGGGAAGAATTTCTTCCCAATATGCCACTGAAATCTCCCCTATTTTAGTTTAAAGCTGTCCCTCTCATCCTATCACTATCTACCCATGTGAAAAGTTGCTCTCTCGTTTTTTTATAAGCCACTTTATAAAAGGGGAGGGGGATGAAGGATGCTGGGGCGGGGGGGTGTGGGAGAAAGGATGCAGGGGGTAAGGAAGGATGCGGGAGGGAGGTGAAAGATGCGGGGGGGGTGCGAGGTGCTCCTGCTTAGCCCGGGAGCGAGAGGACAGCTGTAAAGCCGCCTTCCTCTCCCCCCCCCCCTCCCCTCCAAAGGGGGGGGAAAAAAAAAAAGAAAGAAAAATTAAATAAATAATTTTTAAAAGGGAGCAAAACTTCAACCCTCCCCCTCTGCGGGAGCAAACCCCGCCTCCGGGGAGGAAAGTTTATTTGAATGCAACAAATAAAAAAGCAGGGGGTGAGGGAGGAGGAAAAGCCAAAAAAAAAAAAAACGAAGAAGGGGTGGGGGGGGGGGGGGATGGGGGGAGAGAGAGAGAGAGAAAACAAAGCGGGAGGGATGCAGCCCGCCGGCAGCCCGGAGGAGGAGCGGGGCCGGGCGGTGCCTGCGGCGGGGCCGGGGCCGGGGCGCGGCGGCGGCGGGGCCGGGGGGCGGGCGGAGGCGGCGGCGGCGGCGGGGGGGCACCGACAATGGCGGAGGGGGGCAGCGGCCGGGGGGTAGCGGCGGCTCGGTGCCTGCTGCCCGCCTCCTCCCCGCCTTCCTCCTCCTCCTCCTCCTCCTCCTCCTTCTTCTTCCCGGGTAGGAAAGTTTCAGCGCCGATCGCGGAGCAACAACCGGGCCGGGCTTTTGGCAGCCTGGCCCCGTCGGTACGGCAGCTTTCGCTTCGTTTCACCGAGCCGGAGCCGACGGGCCCGGTTCATGCCGGGGCTCAGCCGCCGTCCCCGGCTCCACCGCCGCCCCCGCCGCCGCCGCCGTCGCCGCCGGGCCCGGGGTTAAACGCGGAGCCGCCGCGCTGGCCCAGCGTCCCGGCGATGCGGAAACTCTTCGGGGAAAGCTGCCGGCAGCCCGCGGCGGCCACCGGGAATGGGATGGGGAACGGGAGCGGCAGCGGGAGCGGGAGCGCCCGCGGAGCTCCCCCGCCGCCTCCGCCCCGCAGCCGCGTCCCGCACCCGGCGCTCCGCTCTCCCCGCGGAGCTCCGCCGGAGCCCGGCCCGCATTCCTGGCATAACTCGACTCGACCGCAACCACCCTCCTCCTCCCCATCACCCCGCTCCAACGGGGACGACGGAGCCGCGGCGGCCCGTTCTCCCCGCGCCTCGTCGGGCAGCGAAGGCGAGGGGCAGAGCGCTGCCCTCCGGCCCCGCGCCGCGCGGAAGAAGAAGAAGGAGGGCGCGGAGGACGGCGATGCCGAGGCCGAAGGCTGCGCCAGGGTGGTCCCCCGCCACCCGCTGCCCATGGTGGCCCGCGTCTCCAAGGTGAACATCCTGCCCTTCGGCAGCCCCGGCGGGTCACGCAGCAGCAGTCGCTATTCCAGCACGGAGACGCTGAAGGAAGAGGAGCAGTTTGGAGTCTGCTGGCCCGGCCAAGGACGGACTCTCCAGGCGGGTTACGGTATCTATCGATCGCCCAGTTTCGGGGCCAGCGACGGCCTGGCCTGGGGACAGCCGGGGGTCCGCGTCCGTCCCAAGCTGTCCCAGAGTGTGGCCAAGGCAAAACCGGACTATGGGAGCGAGAGCCTGCACCAGCCAGGGCTGGAAGGGGAGCGGGCCAAGCACCGCAAGTCCTTGTCCAACCCCGACATCGCCACCGAGACCCTGACTCTGCTCAGCTTCCTCAAATCGGACCTCTCGGAGCTGAAGGTGAAGAAGAAAGGGGTGAGGATCGGCCTTGACGTGGGCTCCGATGGATGCTCCAGCAGTGCCAGCCCTTCCCCAGGCGGCTGCGGGGCCGCTCATCCCCAAAACCGCTGGGCGCCGGGCGAGCGGCCAACGCTCAAGGACCTGACGGCCACTTTACGTCGCGCCAAGTCCTTCACCTGCTCCGAAAAATCCGGGACGCGGCGGCTCTTCCTGCAGAGCACCATGAAGCAGAGCTCCTCCGAGCTCCTTCTGGCCTCTACGGACAGCCAGGACCGGGTGGCTCCAGGTGGGGGACAGCAGGGGGACGAGGATCCTCTCCCCATGGTCGTCCAGGACCAGTACATCCAGGAGGCGAGGCAGGTGTTTGAGAAGATCAGCAGGATGGGTTCCCAGCAGGATTACGGCTTTGCCGCCGAGCAGAAGGACAGCGGAGGTGTGGAGGGTGCTGAGGTGGCACCACCGACGACGGGGACGATGGACGTGACGCTTCAGGGACAGGTGGAGAGCACGCCGTGTTTGAAGGACGTGGAGCTGGAGGAGAACCTCGCTCACAGCAAATCCGTGGAGGAGCTGTCGGGTCACGAGTCGAGCGTGACGGACGAGGGCATCGTCACGGAGCCAGAGCCCGTGGGGATGCCCTTCCAAGGCCTGCACAAGGCTGTGGACGCCTGGATGCTGCCCAGTGCCGGGCCGGCAGCGGGCGGCTCCGAGACGCCGCTGCCCGCTCACCCTGTGGCGGCGGTCGAAGACCTTCCAGCTGGCAAACCCGAGGCGCCGAGCACCCCTGGCAGCCTGCGGCGCCGACGTAAGTTCCCGTCGGCGGGCGCCAATGGGATGGAGGGCGGCAGCGAGGGTGGCACCGAGCCCTACCGCTCCCTCAGCGACCCCATGCCTCACCGGAGACGCTCGGTGGCGGAGGAGGCCAAGAATTTCTCCGTGGACAGCAACCTGCTGGGCTCGCTGAGCGCCAAGGCGGGCATCCCCCAGCCCGCCGCCATCGCGGGCAGCGCGGGCAGCGCGGGCAGCGACCTGTCCCTGGGCAGCGATGGGCCCCGCGACTACAGCAGCCTCATCCGCACCATCGTCAGCCAGCCCGGCGCCATGGCCAAGCTGGGTGACGACAAGGCCAACGGCAAGACCATCAAGAAGAAGTCGCTGAGCGACCCCAGCCGCCGCGGCGAGCTGGCGCCCGGCGCCTTCGAGTGTCCCGGCGAGGCCATCAGCGAGCTGGAGGCCAGCATTCCCCCGTCCAGCAGCGAGCCCATCCTCTCCGCCCAGCCCGCGGCGCCGGGCACCGGCCGCGGCTACGGCTTTGACCCCAAGCTGGCCGAGGTGCTGTCCCCTCGCGTCGCCCGCCGCAGCTCCAAGAAGCGCTCCAACCGCGCGGCTCACCAGGAGAACCAGCCGCCCCCCGCGCCCGCCGTCCTCGCCAAGAGCCGCCCGGCCGCCAAGCACGTGCGGCACACCAGCGAGCCCGCCACCTTCGTCCCCATCGCCGTCCCCGAGCCGCTCGTCCCCTCCGGCCACCACGGCCACCTCCCTGCGCCGGCCGCCGGCCGCTCACCTGGGAAATCCTTGCCGACCCTGCAGCCTCCCTCGCTGGAGGATGTCACCAAGCGGTACATGCTGGCCCTCAACTCAGGTGACACGTGCCCCGCTCCCGGGGATGGCCCCCGCTCGCCACCCGCCGCCCCACCGCCCCGGCTGCCCCGCTGCTCGCGGCTGCCCGACGAACACGGCCCCAGGACCAAGCCACAGGTGGTAAGTGGCCATCCATGCTAAAATCACCTTTGTTTCATCCAAAGCACTAGTGGCCTTGGGGTCTGTCATGTGTCCCTTGTGGTGGATGGACAAATTCCCATCTGCAGAGGCACTGCTGGATGGGCCAAGAGCCCTCCCAGCCCTTTCTGTTGGTCCCCAGGGGATGAGCTCTTGTTTGGTGGGGCAACCTCCCTGATGAAAAGGCGACTTTTGGATGGGAAAAAGCAGTTTTCAGGTTAAATAGCACCACGTTTTGGTGGAAGAGGGTTTTAGAAATGTATTATGTTTATATATAACATCTCTCAGTGGTGCTATATAAGGTACTGTAAATTGACCATCCCTGAGATGCTGAACCAAAAGTTGCCTTTTCCTTGGCTGGGAAGGCTGGGAAACAATCCTTCTGCTTGGGAATCCAAATGCTACTTGCCTTTGCAAAACTGCATTTCCCCCCCAAAAAAACCACCATCCCTCTACTTGGGATCATAAGCATTGCCACGCTGGTGCGTGGGAAAAAGGGGGAAAAATATTTTTGTGCATGCACTGAATATTTGATTGATAGGTGAAAGTTTGATCCTCTCTGGGGAAGAATTGGCACAGTCTGGGGGACGTGTAGGTGCTCTGCTCACCCTGAAGCGCAGCTGCCTGCTTTGGGATCTTTCCTGGGATGGGCTTTTGGCATCGCTGGCCCCTTGGCTGTTGTTTGAACGTGGACTTGGGTTCCCATCACTCCGGGTGTTTGTGCCGGGAAGGGCTTGAAAGCATCACCTCCTGCTGCGGCACAGCAGTGCCAGCACCCACGGGGCTTTTAATAGCTCTGGGAGAAGCCCAGAAATACCCATTCCCGTGGGGGATCTGCTGAGAGCTCGCAGGAATGACGCTGCCAGGGCTCTCTCCCCTGCTCCAAACTGATTTAAGAGGATGGGCTGGACCATTCCCTTCCAGCAGCCACTGCCGGCAGCCAAGCGTGAAGTCCCCGGGGCTGAGCCCGGTGGTGTAACCCTTGCTGGCCAGGGCAGAGCCACGTGCAGAGAGGCTGCTTCTCTTTGGATCCTCCCAAAATCCCCCAGCAGCTTCCCCCCAGGGTTTTCTCTTGGGATCTGGCATCCTCCTCACAGGATATTCTCATGGGATCCAGCAGCCCTGCGGCATCGTCGTCCCCAGGAGGTTCTCCTGGGGTCTGGCATCACCACAGCATCATTCCCCCAGGTTATTCTCTTGGAATATGTCATCCCTGAAGCAACATTCCCCTCAAAATATTCTCCAGGGATTTCTGCTCCCCATCCAACTCCTTCTCCTGTTGTTGTCCCCGCTGCCAGACTGCAACTGTTGGTGGCTGAGAACAGGATGGCCACTCTTGGCCACTGTGTGAAACATCCTTGAGGATGTTTTGGGTGAGTTTTTGGGCAGCATTTTTTGCCTGATGGACCAGTTTAGGTTTAGTTTTTTGTTTTCTCCAATCGTGGGCTGGAAAGTGCTATGAAACCATTGAGCATTATAATTAAAATGGGTTAATGAGGAACCTCCTGGAGCTTTGGCTGCTGCCGCCGTGGGGACATTGGCAGGTCCCCAAGACGAGGCTGTGTACCCAGTGCCATTTCTAAATAATTTATATGTTTAGTTTATATAATATATGGTTTATCTCAATAATTTATAGAGAGATATTTCTTACTCAGGCAGGTCCCTGTGGTGTCTTTGGGCTGGGACACGATGGCCCCAATTTCAGGGATGCTCTGCTGACCCCACACCCTGATACACCCCCAGCCCTGGTCTGATCCCAACCTTGGGATGATTTGGGGTGGATTTTTACCAGCTGGGAGCCCTGTTTGGCCGAGCATGTCCCCCAGGTGGACGGGCCACCCTGTGGAAGCAGACCCTGGGGATGCTGCTCCTCACCTTGCCTGAACCCTCCGGCCCCGGGGAGCAGGGTGCGAATTTTCCCTTTTAAGGGCAACACCACAGCGGTATCTTCAAATCTCTCTCCTGCCTTGGGATTTCTTTGTGCTCCAGCCATATCCTAACTGAAACCAGGATTTTTATTTCTCCTTTTGATTTATTAGATGGTGGAGCTGGGATGTTTTATTTCAGATGGCATCAGCTTTGCCTGGGGGGGCCGAGGGGGACCGAGCAAGGGGGTTGCTTTAATCCTAAGTGAGAGCTCTCAGGACAGGATATAACTTGGCACTGGGATGGTTGGCTGGGATCATGGATTTATCCCTGACCAGCAGAGAAGAAATCTCCTTTATTTTTTACTTTTAGATTTTTTTTCCCCTCCCTAACTCAATGGGAAGGGCCAGCATTGTGAGGCTGTGAGTCTGCATGGGGAAATGGCCACATCCACTTGGGAATTTTGTGGGATGGGAGCATCCATCTTCTATTATGGTGGTGATGGTGAGATGGTGTGCACCTCCAGCAGACTGTACTGGGAAGGGATTCATAATGGGGTCTGGCATCTCTGGGGTGATGCTCCCTTAAAATATTCAATCCCAAAATCTTTCACCCTCAAGATATTCCCTTGGGGCTGAGCATCCCTGCAGCATCATTCCCCCAGAATATTTTCCCAGCTCACGTGGTTTGGTGGTGGCTTTGGCAGAGGTGCATCTGGCACATCCCACCCAGAGAGGTAAATGTGGTGTTCTCCCTCGGGGGCAACACTGTTTGTCCTGGGTGCTTTCCAGCAATTCTCCATGAGGCTGGAGCCATCCAGTTCATCCTGGGGGCAGAAGAACTCCTTCACCCTGTGCCTGATGATGGGCACCAGGCTTTTAATTGCTATGGGGTCATTAGCAGCACATCCCACTCTGGGGACCCTGTGGGAGGAAAAACCCCAAAACTCAAGGTAAAGATTTTTTCCTGCTTCCCGCATCCCAAAAGCTGCTGGAATGGGCACCAAATGTGTGTGCACCTATGTGCAGCCCCACAGTGCCTAGCAGCAAGCCAGGATGCATTTAGGATACTTTTGGGATAGATTTGGGGTCCATTTGCTGCTCAGGATACCAGACTGGCAACCCCTCGGATCTCTCTTCCCCCCATGGCTGAATCCATCTGAGGATGGACAATTAGGTACGCTCGCTGTCCTGCTGTGTTTGTTGACTTAGCGGCACTTGGATTAAACAGGAAAATATTGATTTAAATATAGCACCTCCGGGGAGCAGGGGAGTCGTGGGAATGTGGCCTTCCCCACCTGCCGGTCCCGAGCGGGGCGGCCGCACCCCGGAAAAGCCATCAGGGATGGAGGGGATCCCGCAGGGAACGGCGGGGGTCACGTTCCCAGGGAAGCTTGCGTAAATTTCCTCCCCAGCATCCTCCCTCCCGGCTCATCCCCCCTCCTCCAGAGGCTCCTCCTCGCTGTGGGGACAGCTCAGAGCTCAGATCCATGCACTGCCCATATATTCCTGCAGTTTGTCATCTTTGGGCTCAGTTTCCCTCTGTTCCATTTGTGTGAATCCCCAGGTTTGGGGTTGTGGCTGGGAGTTATCTTGGTTTTTTTGGTGTTACTGGAAATCTCTAATTAATTAAAGCAGCTGCAGGGGAGAGGTGGGAATGGGCAAATCTTGGCTCTCCTCTCCCTTCTCCAGTGGTTTGCCCGGGTTCTGCTGTGCTCAGCGAAATGCTGGAGTGGGGGGAAACTGAGGCAGCCCTTCAGAGAGGTGGGATGTGGGATGGAGTGGGGGGAAACTGAGGCAGCCCTTCAGAGAGGTGGGATGTGGGATGGAGCAGGGAGAAGTCGGCTGGGATCAGGGGATGCTGCCTGTCAGTGGCATGGATTGACCCTGGGATCAGGGGGGTGACCCAGCCCAAATCCCCTTGACTCTGCCCATTTTTGTCTTTCTTTCCCCACTGCCAAAATCCCTTATCTTTGCCCATTTCTTATTCTTTCCTTCCCCTGTGCCAAAATCCCTTATCTTTGCCCATTTTTTACCTCTTTCCTTCGCCGGTGCCAAAATTCACTTAACTCTGCCCATTTTTATCTCTTCCTTGTCCCTAGCGCCAAAATCCCCTTAACTCTGCCCATTTCTGCCCCTTCCCTTCCTCACTGCCAGCGCTTTGAACAGGGCTGCTTTGTCCCTTGTCCCCTGCACTTTAATTAAAAGCCTCTAATTAATTAGGCAGCGAGCTCCACCGGCGGAGTGGGGGTGATCCACGTGGGATGTGCATCCTTTAAGGCCTGTGCTGGTGGTGTGGGGCAGGATCCAGGCTTGGAGTGACAGGGTGGTGCTGGGGGCTGGCCTTGGCCTGATCCAAAGGTCAGGCTCTTGGCAGGATCCAGGCGCTGCAGCCAGGGTGGGAGGCTGGAATGGGCTCCCAGCCTCTGGAGGGACCCACAGTCCTGCAGCTGGGATGCACCAGCAGCTCCCTGGGGATGGGGTGGACACGGAGGGAGAGGCTGGTTCTGGAGCTTGTGCATCCAGGAAAATCCCTGGAATTTGTGTGGATGCGCATCCCTGCACAGGGAGTCCTGGAGTGCAGGGATACACAGACAGGGGGTGTGGAAAGGGCCTGCCACAGGGACACTCACAAAGGGAATCTGGGGGGAATTTGACAGCATTTTTTTGCCTGATGGACCAGTTTAGGTTTAGTTTTTTTATCTTCTCTGATCTTGGGCTGGAAAGTGCTATGAAACCATCGAGCATTATAATTAAAATGGGTTAATGAGGAACCTCCTGGAGCGTTGGCTGGTGCTGCCCTGGGGACATTGGCAGGTCCCCAAGACGAGGCTGTGCACCCAATGGCGCTTCTAAATAATTAATATTATTCAGGTAAGAGGTCCCTGGTGCAGGGATGCACACATGGGGGTATGGAGAGGGCCCTGGTGCTGGGATGGATTCTCAGAGATGCTCTGGGCAGCCTGCCTGCATCTGTGCACAGATGCCTGGGCTTTTCCATGGAAAATCGCATGCCTGCAAAGCTCCTGGGAGGAGGTGGCCTTGCTCTTCCATCTGCTCTTGCCAGGGAAGCAGCAGGTCGGCCTCCCTGTGATGTAACCTCCAGGTAACCTCCTGCCAAACCCAGCTGGGATGGAAGCTCACAGCTTCCCAGGGGTTGTTCCTGCAGCCTTAATCCATCATTGCAAGGGTTGTAGGATCCTTGGAAGTGTTCAAGCCCAGACTGGGTGGGCTTGGAGCAACCTGTTCTAGTGGGACGTGTCCCTGCCCATGGCAGGGGGTAGGAACAAGATGAACTTAAGGTGCCATGTGGTCCAAACCATTCTGTGATTCTCTCACTCCCTGATTTAGAGCCTTTCCCAGGGATATTTCTGAAGAGGGAGCTTTCCCCTGGAAATTGATCCCTGTGCGATGGGAGTGTCCAGAGAGGGGGTGTGCTGAGGTCTCCTCTTGCTGAGCTCCCTCACCTGGTCACAGCAGGTCCCATGGGGCATCCCACAGCTTCAGAGCTGCAGCAGGAGCTTCTCCTGAATCCAGGATGGAGAAGGAGGTGCCCTCACACGAAGGGAAGGTGCAGCAAGGCAGCTCTGGGGTTTGGCCAGTACAGTTTCCTCTTCTCTTAGGGCATGCCCTGGAAAACAGGGAGAAGGAGACTCCCATCCCCCCATCATCCTGGAAAACAGGGAAGGAGATTCCCATCCTCCTGGAAAACAGGGAAGGAGACTCCCATCCATCCATCCATCCATCCATCCATCCATCCATCCATCCATCATCCATCCATCCATCCATCCATCCATCATCCATCCATCCATCCATCCATCCGTCATCCATCCGTCATCCATCCATCCATCCATCCATCCATCCATCCATCCATCCATCCATCCATCTCCTCCCATCTCCATCAACCTCCATCCATGTCCGTGCTCCCATCCAGCCATCCCCCTCCAGCCATTCCCACCACCTATCCAGGACAGCAGTCTCCAGGCATGATTTTCCAAGAGAACATGGTCCATTTTCCAGGGTGTCTCCTCCTGAAGGCTTGCACAGACAGAGCCCTCTGAAACAAAAGCCTTGCCATTTCCACCATGGTGCTTCCAGGCCAGGATGTGTCCAGTGAGGAAAATCAGCCACTTCCACCCCCTCTCCCTCAGTGTGGCTCTTTTTAAAGCTCCGATGGTTGGTCCCAGTGGGGCTGTTTCTCCGGACTCCCTTGGTTTCCATGGAGAGGATGAGTGAGGAATTTCAAAGGGAATGGCTCCAGTAAATGAACTCTTCTCTAAAAATAGTGTGTTTGCTTTTGGTTCTTTGGGAACTGCAGCCTGGCCAATGGGAAGGAGAAGGAAAATCAGCATCTGGGTAAAAGTATTCCAGTAACTCCCTCTTGGTGCGAATTCCCGTTGGAGCCGCTCAGCTTCCGGGGATCAGGAGGCCGATCCCAGCTCCTGCCCTCATCACCACCATGCCTGGGTGCAGCTGGGGGCTGTCCCCAAGCCTGCTGCTCCCCTGAACCTTGGGCAGGGTATTGTAAGTAGAATCCCTTTAATCCCAGTGGTGGAAGGATTGGAGGGAGCAGATGCTGGGCTTGTGTGACCCCCATGTCCTGCATTGTCCCAGAAACCCCAGGCATGTCCCTTTTTGGGAACCAGGAGATGGCCACCTCCACCTTCCACCCCTCCAGTGACATCCAGAACACCAGTGAGCCCCAGCAGGACATCCCTGCATGGATGTGCTGGGAAAAGGACACCCATGCTAGTACCCACCACCAGGTGTCCTCTGGAGGAGTCACCATCCCAGGGAGGGGACAGCCACCACCAGGTGCCCCCTGGAGAAGCCACCATCCTGCTGTGGAGTCACCAGCATCCCTGCGTGGGGCTGGAGAAGGCTTCCTGGTGGTGCCGTGGAGTTGCTATTTGTGACTGGCTGTTCCTGAGCCCTCTGATACTCTCCAAAAAAAACAAAAAGGGAGTTGTTTGCATGGGAAGATTGGCATCTCCGAGCCTGGGATATGGTTTCCTGCTTTTTTTAGCTGGAGTAGCAGCAGACTCGCTGGCCTGCCCTGATTTGGCATCCCTCTTCTTGCTCTTGTTTTTTTTTTTTTTTGTTTTTTTTTTTTGGGAGAGTTTCATCCTGACCCCTCGGCAGAGACACCGTCGCTAGCGGGAGGGGATCGGGTTTGGTCCTTTTGGTGCTTTTTGGGTCGCCCAAAACCCCGGTGAGATGGGATGTAGATGGCTCAGAGCCTCGGTGAGCGGAGAGGGAGCTCGTCCCTCCGTCGTCCAAACCTGGCGCAGGTCAGTGGATGCTGAACCCCCCCTGCTCCCCCCTGCCCCCGCCCCAGGGTGTGCTGTGACAGTGACAGTGGCAGGGAAGCTGTCACCTCTCGCCCTGGCTGCGGTGTGACGTGGGCTGTGGGCGTTCCTGGCAAGGTCTGTGCTTCCCCCCCCCGTCCCCAGATCCCTGCTTGCAGCTCCAGGACTCCGTGGGGCACAGCTGGGTGAGGGCTGGTGGTTGTACCTCGGCTGCTTCCCGGCATGGATCCAGGCAGGAGGGACAGGAAAGGTCCTGGCAGGGGCATGGAAGGGGTGCTCAGGTCTCCTGCCTCCTCTGGGTGTCCATCAGCTCCTGGGTGCTTGTGGATTTGTGCTAGCACCTGTTTGATCCTGAGAGTCCATCTGTCAGCTGCTGGGTGACATTTCTGGGTGCCCATGGCACCTGGGGGGCCATCAGCTCCTGGGGCCTGTGATTCCTTCTGGATTTGTGAGTGTCCTGACACCTGTTGGATCCTAGGAGTCCATCAGCCCCTGCATCCCCATCCCCTCCAGGTGCCCAGTGGCTTCTGGGTGTCCGTGGACTGCTGGGTACCTGTTGGATGCTGGGCATCCATCAGTTCCTGGGTGCCCGTGGCCTCTGGATGCCTGTGAGTGTCTATTGGCTCCTGGGTGTCCTTCAGCTCCTTTGTGCTTGTGGATCCATGGGTGACCAGAGTGTCTTTGGGATCCTGGGCATCCATCAGCTCCTGGGTACCCAGGGAGTCCCCATTGGCTTCTGGGTGCCCGTGGACTCCAGGGTAGCTCCTGAGCAGCCATCAGCTTCTGAGCATCCATCATCTTTCACTCCTGGATACCTCTTGGCTTCGGGTGTGCTTGGAATTCCGGCTCCGCGTGGAGACCTGCATCCCCATCATCTCCTGGGTACCAAACACCTCCTGTGCCCATCACTCCCTGCATGCCAGGCTGGCTCCCTCCTGGCTGTCCCAAGGCTTCTGGCCCCGTTCCAGCAGGCAGCCAGGGCACCTCCCTCCCTCCTGTGCCAGGCTGGCATCCAGCAGTGATGCCAGGGAGTGCCAGCATCGGGTACCCCTCTCCCTGGCTTCCCTGTCCCCCAGAATCCTCATAACCATTGCTTTTGGGGTGATGTGGGATGTGGGGTCAGCCTTGTGCCAGCAGCAGAGGATGCTGGTGGGGGATCCAGGGATTCCAGTGAGCTGAGGGGGAGGAATTGCTCCTGCCCCGGTGGGTGCAGGGCCAAGCCCACTGGGAGGCAGCAGGGAAGGAGCAGGGGGAGGGAAGAAGAGCTGGGCTGACCTCAGCATCTGGAAAGCTGCGCTCTTGGGCCGTGGCCTGCGTGCCGAAAACCGGAGGCAAAAAAAACCTTCCATATTTGGTGAAAGTTGCTCCAGGACTCGGCAAAGGCTGGCAGCAAACGGGGGGCCACAAGCCCCCAGCTCTGCCCTGGACCACTGCTTTTGTCAGGGCTCTGCAGACCTGCCAGGGGATGGGTGGGAGCTGGGGAGGGTTAAATTGGGGTGAGCATCTCCAGTCGGGTGGGAAGGGGGGCATGGAGAGGGGGGATCCGTGGGATGATGCCAGCAGCACAGGGAGGATGCAAGAGATGCACCAGCACAATCCTGAGCTCTGAATTTTGGCAGAGGGGAGAGCCCCTCACCCCAGTGCCATGGGTGAAAATCCCACAGGAAAAGTGCATTTAGAGGAGGAAAATTTGTTGCTTTGGGAGATGAGTCTCCTGCAGCTCCCTGTTCCCCATCCCACTGGCACTGCTCCCAGCACTGCTGCTCCCCTGGGCAGCACAGGGATGCCCAGCATCCTTCCACCCTGCCTTGGAAAACTTGCCCCAACTCCTTTATTTTTTATTCCCATTTTTTTTTCTCACACTTTAAAAGCAGAATTGCAGCCAGGCCGTGTCCTCCCGGGATGAATCACCGCAGCCGAGAAGTCCAAGAAGGGAAAACAACTGAATTCCCGTGCGCTGGGGCTAAGGCTGCCCTGCTCCTCCTCCTCCTCCTCCTCCTCCTCCTCCTCCTCCTCCTCCTCCTCCTCCTCCTCATCCTCCCCATCCCAGAGGAGGTGGTGCTGCTGGGTTTCTCCATGGGAGCATCCCTGACCAAATCAATGCTCCTCTGTGAGCTGGGAGCCTGGGAAAAACCACGGCCGAGGGAAAAGCAAACATCTCCAGCCCCGGGCCTGCGAATAAACACGGGAATATTATTAGTAACTGAAGCAGGGCTGAATCAGAGCTGCTGATTTATGCTCTTATTTCCTTTCAAGAAGTTACTCTTTGGAGAGCAGCTCGGACTTTCCTTACCCGTGGGAGAGCGGGGAGAGGCTGGGCAGGGAGGGAGAGCGGCCCCGGATGTGATTCCCTACGGCATCGGGCAGGCTCGGGCACGGCCCCTCTGCTGTGCCACAGGTCCCTCTGTTCCCATGGCAGTGGCTTCCCCAGGACCTGGTGGTCCCAGGGATGAGCTGGCTCTTATTCAGAGATGAGAGGCTGGTGGCAGGGAGGGAGGGATTGGAAGCCAGGGATGAGGTGACACCTGGAAAAAGAGGTGGCTTGTGCTCGGGGATCGCGGTGGTTGGCACCCAGGGATGGGCTGACATGCCCAAAAAGGTGACTGGCCCCGTGGAATGGAGGTGGTTGGCACCCAGGGATGGCAGTGGCCGCCATTCCCCAGCTTTATGGCACTTGTGGGACTTAGGGCAGAGCATCACTGATGCCAAGGGAAAGGCTGCTTGGGTTTGAAAACCCTACAAAACCCAACCTCCTGCTTTAATGCTTCCCAAGAGGACAGAATGTGATTTTTTTTTTCCCTGAGTGATTTCCTGCCAGAGGCTGAGTGATGGAGGCAATAGAGGATTGGATGGAATAGCATCATCCTGTTTTGGGAGATGGTGCCAGCCAGGGGCTTTTCTGGCTGCACAAGGAAGTTTTAGATGCCAGGATGATGCTGTTTGTTGCAGAGGTGTTTGCTCATTGCTTTGGGATGGATGGAAGCAGGTCCAGTTTATTTCCAAGCCCTTTCTTTCTGGAGTTTTGGTAGAAATAGAGCTGAGGATGTGTTAAAATTGTTAAGCTTGGGAATTCACTGAGCACTGTCCCTGTGGACCAGTGGCTCCCACTATGTCCCAGCTCCCTCTAGTGGGATCTACCCTGGGAACAGGCATGCAGGGAAAGAAAAGGTGCAGAAATTCCAGATTCTTTCAAACTGGGAATGCTGGGTTCAAGGAGGTGCCAAGATTCCTGTACCTCCTGGCACAACCCTACTGTGACGCCCTAGAGAATCTCCCATCACGAGCTGGCAGCAGGAATGAGCTGTAATTGAGGGAAAAGCAACTTGTATTTATTTACTCTTTAAATTTTGGCGTGTTTTGGAGGGGGTGGGAATAATTTTGCTTGAGGCAGGGTTAGCTCCTCCTTCAGCAGCTGCAGGAAGGCCCTGAGCAGCAAATCCCACTCCCAAAGTGGTCTAAAATGCTCCATTTCCTCCCCTAAATCTGGATATTTTTGCCCCAGAACAGGGTCTCAGGGACAAAATCCCTGCTGCAGCTCACTCAGGCCATGTCTGGGTGAGTTTACACCAAAGAAAGGGACAAACCCTGAGTGCTGTGGGTGTGGGAGTTTTGGGATGATCTCTGGGGACGCAGAGATCCTCCTTGCCATGGGATGTGATTTGAGCATCCCAGACGTGGGGTGACAGCAGGAGGAGCACCCTCCCACACTGACCCAATCACCAGGGCTTGGGACAGTGGGGGGAGTCCTCAGAGTGGCTGGAATCATCATCATTCCATGCACTGATGTGTGCAGGGGCTCCAGGGCCAGGATCTGTGCGATCCCTCATGGAATGTACATTCCTGCTCTCCCTTTGGCCTTTGTTTGTTTAAAAAATGGATGTTTTAGGACTTTCCTCCATCCATGCCTCTTTGATTGTGGGGGTGGAGGCAGGACACAATATGCCATGGCCTTTTCCAAATGCTTTAGGATGTTTTCAAATCCCTGGGGATGCTCAGACTCCTCCTGCATCGGTATTCCTGCTCAGGGAAAAGCGAAATGATGGGGTTGCTCCCTGAGCCTAGTTAAAAAATAAAATAAATCAAGGTGGGAGAGTTCCCATCCTTCAGGGCTCTGTTTCCAGTGTCAGAGGGAAAGCTGGGGGAAAAAGCTTTTCCTTGGCCCCCATCCCAGGTTTGGGGTGCTGCTGAATCACCCCCAAACCCCAGGTGCTGGATCCTCTCCATCTCTGGGTTTTCAGGAGCATTTTGCCACGCTGGCACAAACCTTGGGATGGGGGATGAGTCCCTTGGCTCCATCCCAAGGAACTGGCACACGTTTCCCAGGAGGGTTTGGGGTTTTGGGAGAGGAAACGCTCAGGTTGGGGGAAAAAAAAAAAAAAAAAAACAACAGGGGCTGGTCCGAAAGGAAATCTAAAGGTGTTTACAAAGAGCCGCGCGGCTAAAAATAACCGGCTCATATTTTAGACAGCCCTAAAAATAGGCAGCGCTGTTGGAGTGGCCAAACACTCCCAGGAATTTCCTGTGGGCTGCGGGCCGCCTGCAGGGGGGTCCGGGCTCGGCCGACCGGCATCGCTCGGGCTGATGGAGAGGGGAGCCCCGAAAGCGCAGCGGGGTTCGGCTCCTTCCTTCCCTGGCTCCTTCCTTCCCTGGCTCCTTCCTTCCCTGGCTCCTTCCCTGCAGAACGGGTTTGACCCTTCCGCAGCCATCCCGTGCCGCATCCCGAGCGCTCCGAGCCCACGGGAGGAAGGCGCGGCAGGAATGCGAGTCCTCCTTGCTTGCAGTGTTCCCGGGACACGCTGGGTGGGATGAAGGGATGGAGCCAGGAGGAGTGGGAAAGGCTCTGCTGGGATGGAGGGACCGGGCGGTCCCGGGGGAGGGCTCGGGGAGCGGCTGCGGGCGGAGCCGCCGGGGCCAGCGGGGCCGGACCGGGCAGGGACCGGGACAGGAACGGGAATGGGGTTGCAAACCAGAGGGATTGGGGATTGCAATGCGGTGGGACCCAGGTTTGCATCCCTGGTGGGTGCAGGAGGAATGGAATTGGGATTGCATCTCAAATGAACCTGGGATTGTAAAAGGAACGGGATTGGGATTGCAGCTCAAATGAACCTGGAATTGCAATGCAATGGGACCCAGGTTTGCAGCCCTGTTGGGTGCAGGATTGCAAGAGGAATGGGATTGGGATTGCCACCCAAATGAGCCTGGAATTGTAAAAGGCATGGGATTGGGATTGCAGCTCAAATGAACCTGGGATTGCGAGAGGAATGGGATTGGGATTGCAACCCAAATGAATTTGAGATTGCAATGCGGTTGGACCCAGCTTTGCACCCCTTTTGGGGGCAGGATTGCCAGAGGAATGGGATTGGGATTGCATCCCAGATGGATCTGGGGTTACAGCCCAAATGGGTCCAAAACCATGAGCCAGGTGGGTCCAGGATTCCAACGGGAGTGGTTCTGGGATTGCAGCCCAAATGGATCTGGCATTGCTGTGCGGATGGGCCCAGGCTGGCTTCCCTGTTGGGTCTGAGATTGCAACTCAAATGGTTCTGGAATTGCAAAGGAATGGGGTTGGGATTGCTGCTGGACGGGTCTGGGGCTGGAACCCAAATAGGCCCAGGATTCCAACACAGATGGTGCCCAGGATGGCAAATAAATGGATCTGGGATTGCAGCTCAGAGTGTTGCAGCCCAGCTGGGCTTGGACCTGCAACCCAGGTGGGTTTGGGATTATAACCCAAAAGCACCCAGGACTGCAAGCAGAAGGGTCTGGAATTGGAATCCAGATGGACCTAGATTAGCAACCCATTTTGTTCTGGGATTGGAACCCAAATGGATCTGGAATTGCAATAGAAATTAGTCTGGAATTGGAGCCCAAATAAACCAGAGGTTGCAACAGAAGCATGTTTGCAATAGGATTCTAGCAGAGCCCAGGATTTTATCCCTATTGGATCCCAGATTGCAATGTAGATGTGCCCAGGATTGCAACTGAGATGGGTTTGGGATTGCAGCCCAAATGCGCCTGGGGTTACCACCAAAATGAATGTGGGATTGGAGCTCAGAACAGCCCAGGTTTTCATTCCAGATGGCTCTGGAATTGCAATGCAGATGGATCCAAGCTTGCAACGAAACTGGTTCTAGGATGGCAGCCTAAAGGAATCTGAGATTACAGCAGAAATGGGTCTGGGATTGGATCCCAGAAGAGCTCAGGCCTGGGATTGCAAACCAAATAAACCCAGCATTCCAACAGCTGGGATGACCAGGGCGCCGCAGTTGTGGGAGCAGGAGCTGCTGCTGCCTTGAGAGCAGCCTCATGTCCTCGGTGCAATCAGCATTCCCTCCCCCTGATCCCGGGGTGCATGGGCAGCTCCTGCAGCTCCCGTGACCCGCCCCGGGTGGTCCCTTCTCTGCCGCGCACCCTTCCCGGGGTGGGGTGCTCACCGTCCTCACTTCCAAGAGGAAATTTACTGGCTGCAATGAGAGGATGCAGCCCTGCTGCACGCCGTTGCTGTGGAAACGGGGTGAGCGGCTAATTAGATTTAATTAACGAAGCAGGAGGGGAGCGTTACAAACAGATCTGGGCAGGATGCATCACCCGGCCAGCAGGGATGTGGGTGCTGAGGCGGTGATGCCGTGGGGGGCGAAGGGGGCGTGCCTCAGTTTCCCTGCCCGCAAGGCCGGGGAGGGGGACGGAATCCCCGAGGATGCTGAGCCCCCCGCATCACCCGTGCGCCCCCCATCCCTAAAAAATCCGGCGTCCCAAGAAAGCACCGTCTCCCCCCGCAGCATCCTCGCTGGGCGAAGCCTTTCCAGCCGCATCCCTGGGCGGGATCCGGCCCTGCCTGTGTGGGCTCGGCTCAGCCTCCCGCCCGTGCCCGGCCCGCTCCGGGGGCCGCGGACCCTGGCGCGGCCGCGGACGCAGGCGCAGCCCCGCACCGCTCTGCGGGAGGGCTTTCCATCCTTCCATACATCCCCCCGGTTCCACATCCACGGCGATATAAATAGCGCCCCGCTCCTATTCCCCTCCCCGCCGCATCCCGGCGCAGCGATCCCGCTCGGGGCGGACACCTGGGGATAGCGGCAGGGAGGTGAGGCACGCCGAGGGGATTTCTGCGCCATTCCTTGGGCCGCGAGGGACGGACCGACCCCCGGCAGCCGCATGCTGCAGATGGTGAGGACCCTGGCGCAGTTCACCATCGCGCTGGAGGACATGCGGGACATCGGCGACGGCATCGACGCGGCCTTCGCCGCCTCCGGGCTCAGCGGCGCGGCCGAGGAGCTGCCGGACAAGGGCTGCGGCGGCCGCGGCGGCACCGAGGTGATGCCCCGGGGGTCCCGGGGGGGCGCCGGGGGGATGCGGGGCCGAGGCGGGGGCGCGGGGGATGCGTCACCATCGGACACGTGTGCGGTACCCGGCACCTGTGGGTCTGCGCCGCCATGGCAACCGTGCCTCCATCCTCATCCCCGTGCCTCCATCCTCATCCTCATCCCCGTGCCTCCATCCTCATCCCCGTGCCTCCATCCTCATCCTCATCCCCGTGCCTCCATCCTCACCCTCGGCTCGACGCCCCCGGGATGCTCCCGCCCCGAGGGGGTGATGGGGGCGCTGGAGCCATCGCTGCTGCCGCTCCCCCCCCCCCCACCCCGGTGCTGATTTACAGGCGGAGGCGTCGGCTGGTGGGAAATACCCGATTCCAGGGGCTGATCCCGGGGGTGCTGGGCGGGATGAGGCCGGGGCGAGGTGGGGGTGTCCCCGGGGAGAGCAGATGGAGGCTGAAGCATCTTCAGCCCCCCGGCGGAGAGGATTTGCAGTGGGGCACGTCCTGCCTTTGCCCACGGGTGCCTTTCCCCCAGCTCTGCTCGTCCCAGTGGGAATTTGCCCCTGCCGGGGTAATACTGGTGCTGTAAGGGTGGGAAAAAATCCCCTTGCCAACAGTTGGGCCTCATCCTGCGTGTCCCCGCTGCTGCTGGTGCAGCTGAGCCTGGGCAGCTCCTGGGTCTGACCCCAGGACAGCTCCGGGAAAAACAGGAGCAGCAGGGAGCTACAGGCTGGTGAGGGCTGGGGAAACTGAGGCAGTCTGGGGCATCAGATTCCCCTCAGCTCCATCCTCCAGCGAGCGCCCGTCCATCCGTAATTACCGCTAATTAATCCAGCAGTGAGAGTGTTCATAAGCTCTCTAAGCAAGCGGGGAGGTCCCAGCTGGTGTTCCCAGTATCACCATGGTTTCCTGGTTCCTGGAGAGCCTTGGACCCGTCACCAGTATTTGGCTCCAGACAAGAGTTTCCTCCATGCTTGGTTCCATCAGCAGCCTGCTGGGGAGCAGGGAAACTGAGGCACAGCTCTGTCCTAGGGAGGGATTAAGCCAGGATCCCTCTCCATTGCTCCCTGGGGACCACGAGGGGCATGCCGGCCTCTCTCCATGGTGAGGATGGCCAAACTTCTTCCTGTGGCTGCAGGGCAGCTTCACAGCTCATTGTGTCCCCACTGGGGAGGACACGGCCCCACATGTCCAGGGGCTCATCCCACAAGACTGAGGACATTTGGAGGGTCTCTGGAGATTCTGCACATGCAAAAGTTTTGGGGTATCTGTGCACCCAGGGCATCTCTGCACCAAAAGCTTTTGGGATGTCTCTGCACCTGGAATCTCTCCTTGCCATGCCGAACCCTTGGGGTGTCTCTGCACCCGGGATCTCCGGGGTGTATCCAAACACAAAACTTCTGGGGTATCATGCGCCTCTGGAGCATTTCTGCATCCAAAACCTTTGGGGCCCAGGGCCCTTGGGGCATCTCCCACCGAAATCTCTTGGGGTGTCTCAAGCTTGAAGCATTCCACAGCAGCCTTGAAGCGTTTCACACCCAGAGCTGCTGGGGCGTCTCTGCTCCCAGAGCCTTTGGAGCGCCTCACACCCAAAACTTTTGGGGCGCCTCACGCCCCGGGCCCTGGAGCGCTGCCCCCCCGGGCTGGGCCGCAGGCAGGGCACCCGGGAGGGGTCCCTGAGCCCCACGGCCGAGCAGCCCCGACCCCTCCGCCTGCCAGGGCTCCCCGCTGCTGGTCCTGCCCCGGGTGCCCGGGGTGCTGGGCGGGAGGCGAATTCCTGCGGGTCCGCTCGGAGCGGCTCCCGAGGGCTCCGGCTCCGACCCATGTAGGGCTGTGAGCTCCAGGGCGGGCTCCTGACGCGGCCGCGGAGGAAACCAGGCGTCTGTGCGCTCGGTGTCATGTACTTCCTAATCCTCCCGGATTCCTCCATCGGGCTGCAGAGGCAGCGCAGGGGAGCTGGACGCCAGCCGGGCTCTCCGGTGCTCCGCCAGCCCGGCACGCAGCTCCCCCCGAAGGGCCGCCTCACCCCAAAGCCCCTCGCGTGTCTTTTCCTCCCGGGCAGGACATGAGGAAGCACGTCATCATGACCCTGCTGGACACCGAGCAGTCCTACGTGGAGTCCCTGCGCACCTTGATGCAGGTAAGGCGGCGGGCTCGGGCTGTGACGCCCAGCATCCCCCTCCGTCACCCCAAATCCTGGCTCTGGGATGTGCCACCAGCTGGGTGGCACCGGGAGGGTGTTGGGGACAGCGGGAGCGGAGCTGCGACAGCAGCGTCAGGAGCGGGGTGTGCGAGTTACCTCCGTGCCCAGAGCGAGCCTGTGACATTCCCGGCGTGCTGTCACCCGGCAGGTAGCGTGTTCCCAAGTCTCTTGCCGTGCTTGCCTTCCAAAATCTCCTCCTGGTGTTGCACCCCATCTCCTGATGGCCCTGCCCTGAAATCCCCCGTTCCCTCGTGCTCCCGTTTTCCTGCTGGGATCATCACCTGCAGACCAGAGCCAAAGGTTTTTCTCAGGCTTTTTTTGCTGAGCTGGTTCCAAACCCCCTGGAGCAGCCTGGCCCGAGGGCCCTTCCCGCGTTTCAGATGCTAATGAAGGTGTTTCAGCCGGTTAATGACGGTCAACGCCCTGGAGACGTCACCTGGCCGAGGTGTGGCTTGTCCAGGGGGGGGGAGACACCAAAAACTCTGAGCTCTGCAAAAGCAGCAGGGCCTGTGGAACCTCTGTGACAGTCCCCAAGGGCATGGGGCGCTCCGTCCCACCCTGCCGTGGGCTCTTCCCATAAATGCCCCACAAGGATGCCCCCAAGGTGGACTCAGATGTGCTGCAGGAGGAGGCTGCTGCCAGTGCAGACCTTGGCTTAGAGGGGCCAGAGGGCTCTGGGGCTGATTCTGGGGGGAGCTGAACAGGGTTTGGGGCTGGGGGGTGTCCCTGCTGGCGTTGGCATGGAGAGAGTCTGTCCCGTGGTCTGTGCATCCTCTGAGGCGGGAGGGACACGGCTGGAGTTAATGCCGGAGCTCTTGTCCATGACGCAGTGCCACCGGGGGGACCTGGCTTTCGGGCTCCAGGTGTCCCCACCTCCCTCTCCCAGCCGGGACAAGGTGCTCAGAGCCTTGACATGGCTTGGTGGCACTGGGCATGGGACAAGGACCAGCTTGGAGCATCGTCCTGCAGCCAAGCCAGATGGTGCACGGGCAAGCCCTGTCTGCTGTCCCTGGGTGCTGCAGCAAGGGCTGTGTCCATGCTCTTCTTCCCAATGTGGGAATGCATGGCACAGTCCATCCCAGCTCCTGCTGGAGCTGCTGGACACAGTAGGACAGGTGAAGGGAGTTAGGAGCCTCAGGATGGATTTGGTCCTTCTGACTTGGATCTCCATGAGATATCTGGCATCAAGGTGATCCCTGGGGAATGAGTCCTCCTTGACCAGCTTGGTTGGAGAGGTCTGAAGCCGCTGGAGAGGGGTCCTGTCCTCACTGCTCAGCTCCATGGTCCTCCACACATGCTGACAGCCACCAGCACCCCGTACTGGTCAGACTGAGCGGGTGGCAAGGCTTGAGAAGACCTTCCCCATCCCGCTGCATCCCCTGCAAATCCATCTCTCAAATCCATCTGCAGCTCTGCCCCATGCATGGAGGAGAGGGGTTTCATAGCAGAGCCCCCTGCCCAGCCCTGCTGGGGACCTGCTGGCCCTGAGTATTGCTCCTTGGCCATTGTGTGGTGGTCCAGGGCATGACCCAGTGGGTGCTGCTGGTTCCAAGCACCCTAAATCCCACCAGGAACACTCCAGCATTTGGATCCCGGGGTCGTGTCGCTGTCATTTCCAAGCTAGGTCAGGCAGATGGAGCTGGTGAAGGCTCATGGCAGCAGAGAAGGCTCTGAAGGCCCTGGGACAGAGGATCCTGTGCCGTGCAGGTTCCTTGTGCAGGGCTGTCCCCCCTCCCCACACAGCTCTGGGGATTCACTGAGGGACCCAGGAGGGCTGGGCTGCAAAACCTCTCTGGTCCTGCTGACGGGTCCCAGCATCCCCTGGAGGAAGCCCCTGCTGCAGGGTGCCATCCATCCCCATGTTCACATGGGCTGAGGGATGCAGCCTGGCTGGGGAGGGAGAGGGAGCCTCCATGGACGCCGGTGCCTCTGCCCGCCCGCAGGGTTACATGAAGCCGCTGAAGCAGCCGGAGAACTCCCTGCTCTGTGACCCCTCGCTGGTGGACGAGATCTTCGACCAGATTCCCGAGCTGCTGGAGCACCACGAGCAGTTCCTGGAGCAGATCCACGACTGCGTGCAGAACTGGCACGAGAAGCAGAAAGTGGGCGACCTCCTGGTGCAGTCGGTGGGTCCTGGCGGGGCGATTCCCCCGGGAATGCGGGCGCGCCCGCTGCTGGGCACGGCCCCAGAGCGGAGGTTTGGGAGCAGGAGGCAGGGCAGTGATGAAAGGATGGGCCAAGCAGGCCTGGGATGGAGAGCAGGAGACGATCTCCAGGCCTGCTGTCTGCTTAGCATAAGGGTGGGAGCTGCTGCTCCCGGCTGGCTCTGCAGCTCCGCGTTTCTGCCTCGGGAGCGCAAACGTCAGGGCTGAAAAATCGAGGTGGGCGGACGGCGGGTGAGCCCTCCCTGCGCCAGCCCAGAGCCACAGTTAACCCTTGGGGCAGCTCCTTCCAGGCTCTCCAGCCCTGTTTTCCCCCCACCCAGTTCTCCAAGGATGTGCTGGTGAACATCTACTCTGCCTACATTGATAACTTCCTCAACGCCAAGGACGCCGTCAGGATCGCCAAGGAAGCCCGGCCGGCTTTCATGAAGTTCCTGGAGGTGGGTCCTGGTTCCTGTCTCCATAGATCCTGGCCATGATCTAGAGCCAGGCAGAATGGGAGCAAATTTACTGCCAGACTGGGAATTTCCCCCCCACACACACCTTCTTGGTTTTGTTGCAAGGAGGGTCACTTGGGATGAAGCGGAATCCTGTGGGTGGTGTGGAAGTTTGGACCCCACACCAAAATGGGTGATCCTGGCTTAGTGGGAGGCTGTGTCCCCGCTGTGTCCCACCGAGGGGCCCATCCCTGTCCCTCCTGGGTGTTTTGCAGCAAAGCATGCGGGAGAACAAGGAGAAGCAGGCCCTGTCAGACCTGATGATCAAGCCTGTGCAGAGGATCCCGCGATACGAGCTGCTGGTGAAGGTGGGTGACACCGGCGTGGTAGTGTCGCACCAGCAGCGGGGAGGCCGCGGCTCCTCCTCACCCCCACACAGCTTTCAAGGCTCACGGGTCTCTCCTGACCCCTTTTCCCACACCTTGTCACGAGGTTGGTGTCCCCAGGTGTGCACATGCCTTACCCTCAGCCTTTCTGCTGGACGTGTCCTCCCCTCCCTCCCTCCCTCCCTCCCTCCCTCCCTCCCTCCCTCCCTCCCTCCCTCCCTCCCTCCCTCCCTCCCTCCCTCCCTCCCTCCTCGGGGCTGGTTCCATCCCCAGCGCCCAGGGCAGCATGGAAGGGTCTCGGGCAGTGACGCTGGTGCTGCCAGAGGTGACAGCCTGGCCCTGTCCCCCCCGGCAGGACCTGCTGAAGCACACGCCCGAGGACCACCCCGACCACCCGTTCCTCATCGACGCCCAGCGCAACATCAAGCAGGTGGCCGAGAGGATCAACAAGGGCATGAAGAGCGCCGAGGAGGTGGAGAGGAACGCCCGCATCGTGCAGGAGATCGAGTCCCACATCGAAGGGATGGAGGATGTACGTGGGGGGCGCCTTGCTTGGGCTTTCCTTCTCCACAAAATGTCCTCATTTCTGCTCTTTTGGGTCACCCCAGGCCGCTTGGGCCGCTTGTTTGCTCCTCCGGGTGCAGCTTTCCCCATCATCATTTGGTCTTGGTGGGCCCCTGGGGGCTTGGGAAGGGAATGTCGTTCCCATTCTGAGCTGGGGGATGCAGGGGCAGGCATGAAGGCCACAAAGCTCCCCGCAGCTGCTTCCCAACCACGGCTCTCTGTGTCCCCACAGCTCCAGGCTCCGCTCCGCAGGTTCCTGCGCCAGGAGATGGTGGTGGAAGTGGTAAGAGTGGGATCTGTGGGGCCGTGGGACCACACCCTGGGTGGGCAGTGGGAGGCTGGGAGTGCAGGTCATGGGGTGCCTGTGTGCCCATGGGAGGCTATGGATGGATGGATGGATGGGATGGATGGATGGATGGATGGATGGATGGATGGATGGATGGGATGGATGGATGGATGGATGGATGGATGGATGGATGGATGGATGGATGGATGGATGGATGGAACAGATAGATGGCAAGGCAGCATGTGGGGAAACTGAGGCAGGGCCCTCTCCCAGCACTGGCACAGATGGTCACTAAGCCCCTGGTGTCTCCCACTGCTCCACAGAAGGCGGTGGGTGGGAAGAAGGACCGCTCCTTCTTCCTCTTCTCGGACCTGCTGGTGTGCACCACGCTGAAGCGCAAGTCGGGCTCGCTCCGCCGCAGCTCCATGAGCCTGTGAGTACCTGCAGGCTTGGGGACACCCCCCGGTGTCCCTGCCAGCTGGCCTGGCTTTAGGGGGCTGTGGCTGTGGCTGCAGCTCGGCCATCCCCCCCCACCTCCCAGGTACACGGCGGCCAGCGTGATCGACACCGCCAGCAAGTACAAACTGCTCTGGAAGCTGCCCCTGGAGGACGTGGACATTGTCAAAGGTCTGGCACTGCCTGCTGGGGTGTCCCATCTCACCCCAAAACCCACGGCTGCCCCTGGCTGGCAGTGCCAGGGAGGGAGGGCTTAACGCCATGCGTGTGTCCCCACACAGGTGCTTCACAAGCCACCAACAGGGAGAGCATCCAGAAGAGCATCAGCCGCCTGGATGAAGACCTCAACACGCTGGGGCAAGTCAGCAAGCTGTCAGAGACCCTCAGCTTCCCCCACCAGGTATGGGGATGGCAGCCCTGCAGCTGTCCCCTGGTTGGATACGTTCCCAGTAGGAACACACAGGATGTCCTCAGCCAGAGGGGACAACCTGTGGCAGGGCTGGTGGCCACAAATGCCCTAAAGCCACAAAAGATGTTGGGGCAGCCTCTTTTGGAGGATGCCAGGGGGTGGACAGGGGGTTATCAAGCACGTGGCTTGTGGTGGCCTGTCCCTGAGAGCTGAAGCATTGTCGCTGTCCCAAGGGCCTGGATGACGTGATCAAGGACCTGATGGCCGCCATCCACCGGGAGCTGTCGGAGAAGCAATCCCTGTCCTTCAGCATGGCCTTCCCCCCCAACAAGGTGGAGCTCAGCACCACCAAGGCCGACGGCACCGAGTCCTTCATCTTCGAGTTCCCCAACCCCGACGCCCGGCTCGGCTTCGAGCAAGCTTTCGAGGACGCCAAGAAGAAGCTGGGTAACAGCAGGGGGGGAGCTGGACGTGGTGGTGGGCTTTGGTAGACCCCTTTCCTCCATCACTTCTTGATCCCCGGATCTGATCTTCCCAGCTTCCAGCAAAAACTGCCTGGACCCGGAGTTCCTCAAAGCCATCCCCATCATGAAGACGCGGAGTGGGATGCAGGTACTCAAAGCCTGGGCTCAGGCACCCCACAGGTCCTCCCCACCCCAGTGGTCTCGCTGCCGGGCAGCTCCTGCACCCCCCCTGAGCAACCCACCCTTCTGCTCCCCCGCAGTTCTCCTGCGCCTCTCCCAGCCACGGCAGCCC
The DNA here is from genome assembly GCA_039654755.1 of Calcarius lapponicus. Lineage (NCBI taxonomy): Eukaryota > Metazoa > Chordata > Aves > Passeriformes > Fringillidae > Calcarius > Calcarius lapponicus. The sequence goes on along the minus strand of CM077462.1, from coordinate 85,514,763 downwards.
GGAGAGCTCGCACGAGGTTTGGGTTTGCAACAGCGACGGCTACGTGGGGCAGGTTTGCCTGCTGAGCATCCGCAAGGAGCCCACGGTGGAGGCCTGCATCGCCGTCTGCTCCGCCAGGATCCTCTGCATCGCCTCCGTGCCCGGCCTCAAGCGCGCCTACAGGTACGACACGCTGGGTCCCGCGGTGCTGGGGACTCAGGGTGGTGTCAGGGCGATGCTGGAGCTGTTTCTCTCCCTTTTCTCCTCTCCCTCCTTCCCTCCCCGGTGGCAGCAGGGAGCGGGCGGAGCCGCTGGGCAGCCCCTCGGCGGAGCTGGGCCCGGCGCCGCCACCCGAGGACGCGGGGCCGCAGCCGTGCCTGCACATCTCCATCTCGGGCTCCTCGCTGGAGCTCTCGGAGCCCGTGGAGGGCGGCAGCAGGGAGCTGGTGCCCTTTGACAGCGACGACACGGACGATGAGTCCTCGCCCAGTCCCTCCGGGACGCTGCAGAGCCAAGCCAGCCACTCCACCATCTCCTCCAGCTTCGGCAGTGAGTCCTCCCCAGCCCCTGCTTAGAGAGAAAGAAATACACTTTTTAGCCCCAAAATTACAGGCAGCTCCATTGTTTTGGCCTCTCTGCCTTGTATTCCTCGGGGGAATCTGCAGGTGGAGGCTTTTAAGCCTGGGAAAAGAGATGTTGAGAGGCATTGAACCAGCAGTGTGGTACTGAGATGGGAGGGGGGGACTTTGGGTGAAGCCTCGTGGGTTTTGGGGCTCAGCATCCCTGTGCCATCCCCTGGGCTTGACATGACCCGTGATGGTCTCTTCCCCGTGACTTTGGAGGTCGTGGTCTGACCCATTCCTTCCTCCTCCTCTTCCTCCTCCGCAGATGAGGAGATCCCGAGCTGCAAGGAGGCAGCGGTGGAGACGACGAGCTCGGAGGAGGAGCAGGAGCCTGGCTTCATGCCCATCCCTGGCACCTACGGGCAGAGCCGGCGCGGCGAGAGCCCCACGGACGGGCGCGCCCTGCGCCGCTCCAGCCGCGGCTCCTTCACCCGCGGCAGCCTCGAGGACCTGCTCAGCCTCGACCCCGAGGCCCACCAGAGCTCCATGTGGCTGGGCACCGAGGACGGCTGGTAGGTCCCCGGGGTGGGAATTCCTGCCTGGAATTCACGCCAGTCCCTGGGGGAACCTCAAGCTCGGCTCTCCTCCTGCAGCATCCATGTGTACCAGTCCTCGGACAACATCCGGAACAGGAAGAATAGCATGAAGATGCAGCACGCTGCTGCTGTCATGTGCATCCTGTGAGTGGGGAGGGAAGGGGGATTTTCAGCTCTGGGGGGGCCCAGAGCAGGGGATTTGGGGCTTCTGCAGCTGGATGCCAAAGGCGGTTTGTGCCCACAGGTACCTGGATAACCAGGTTTTTGTGTCACTGGCCAACGGGGAGCTCGTTGTGTACCAGCGGGAAGCAGGTGAGGTTGGATTTGGGATGTCAAAAATGCAGCCCCAAAGTGGTGGCTGCTGGAGGGTGGCTTGGGCAGCCCCTGGGGTGGGATGCTCGGGGTGGCATCCCTGGAGGGATGCCTAAGATACCACACTCGGGGGCAGGTGGAGGTGGGCATTCTTCCTGCCACTGGAACCCCATGGTGGCACCAGTTTATGTCCCCTCTGAGGGGTGACCCGGAGAAAGCTGTCTTCAGCCACCACGCCCCATTGTCTATATCAAGCTGGACTTGGTTTTGGGGGCACTTTAACTTACCCACCCCAATCTCTCCGCGCTCTCAGGCCGCTTCTGGGACCCCCAAAACTCCAAGTCCCTGTCGCTGGGCTCCCCGGGGAGCCCCATCACCAAGATGGTGGCTGTGGCAGGGAAGCTGTGGTGCGGCTGCCAAAACCGAGTCATCGTCCTCAACACCGCCACGCTGGCACAGGAGGTACAGGGGGGCAGTGATGGGAGGTGTGACGGGCACCACCCCTGGTGGCATCACGGGTGGCGTCACGGGTGGCTTGTGTCCCCTCAGCACACGCTGCAGGTGGGGCAGGACGGCGGGCGCAGCGTCACCTGCATGGTGAGCGCGGGCAGCGGCGTGTGGGTGGCCCTGCAGGGCAGCGCCCAGGTCAGGCTGTACCACGCCACCACCTACGAGCAGCTGGCAGAGGCAGACATCACCCCCCCGGTGCACAAGATGCTCGCAGGTAAGTGACACCCAGGACACGTCTCCAGGGGGTGTCAGCGCCCCTGGGAAATGCCCTGAGGGGTCCAGTGCTGGGAGAGTGAGGAAGCTGCGTTTGGGGAAGGAGATGTTGGGCAGCTGGGTAATCCCACGTGGAAGTAGGGCAGCCCCTGGGGGAATGGATAATTCTGTGCTGAAGCAGGGTGGTAATCCCATAATCACAGAATTTGGAATTCCTGAATGGTTTTGGGCTGGAAGGGACCTTAAAGATCATCTAATTCCATCCCTGCTATGGCAGGGACACCTTCCGCCATCCCAGGGTGCTCCAAGCCCCGTTCAGCCTGGCCTTGAGCACTTCCAGGAATCTACGGGTGGCAGCCTCAGCTTCTCTGGGAATCTGTGCCAGGGCTCACCACCCTCACAGGGAACAATCCCTTCCCAACATCCTCTCTCAGTGGGAAGCCATTCCCTGTTGTCCTATCAACCCACTGTGATGCCACCATCCGGGGGTGGGTGTGAGCTCCCTTCCCCATGTCCCATGTGCCACGCACAGATCCCCTGGGAGAGGATCCCTGTGGGTGGGGGGTTCCCAGCCCCGTGGGGCAGGGCCGGGCACCGATGGATGGATGGATGGATGCCCGGCAGGCTCGGATGCCATCATCCGGCAGCACAAGGCCGCCTGCCTGCGGATCACGGCCCTGCTGGCCTGCAAGGAGCTGCTGTGGATCGGGACCAGCGCCGGCGTGGTGCTCACCCTGGCCGTGCCCCCCAAGGCGGCCCCCGCGTTGGTGGGGCTGTCCCAGGGCCACACGGGCCACGTGCGCTTCCTGACGGCCATCGAGCTGCCCGACGGCTTCGACGTGCTCTTCCCGCTGCCCAGGGACACGGGTGCGTCCTGGCGTGGCTGGCGTGTCCCGCTCGCGGCGCTTCCCGGGAGCGTTTGCGGGGCTGGGAGTGAAATGCCAGGGTCCCCGTTCCGTTCTTGCCTCGTTCAAATCCAGGGTGAAAAACTGGCAGTGGAGGGTGGGGGAAACTGGGTGCTCAGCTGCCCAATTTGGACAAGCCCAGGTTTCCCAGGGAGACCCAGATTCCCATGGTGTCACCCAGCCCAGCTCTGAGGAGGAGGAGGTGGGATGGGAGCTGGCGGTTTTGATGGAGGAGCTGATTTGGGGGCCCGGTTTGGGCTGGGAGGGGCTGTTGGGATGAGGGGAGCCTTTCGGGGTCCCTGGGGAGGCGGCGGAGGCGGTGACAGCGTTCGGGGCGTTCTGCGCTTGCAGGGGCCGAGAAGCCGAGCGAGGCGGAGAAACGAGACCCGGCGCGGCCCCGCGCCCCCGCCCTGGCGCTGTCCAAGCCCAAGATGTTGGTGATCAGCGGCGGCGACGGCTACGAGGATTTCCGGCTGACCAGCAGCAGCGAGACCGTGGGCAGGGACGACAGCACCAACCACCTGCTCCTGTGGAGAGCGTGACCCGCCCGGGCCAGGAACGGGGGGTGCCGGCCCCCCCTGTGTGCAGAGGGGGGTCCCGGCCCCCTCCCCAGCGCCCCCCGCCCCAGCGCCTCTCATCTCCGACCCGGCTGCTCTCGGTGTGCTCGGGGCTGGGGGGGCGAGCCCCGCTCCCCCCGACGCCCCCCTGGACTCGGGGGGGGACCCGCAGCGCTTGGGGGGCTCCAGAGGATGGGGAGGGGGCGGGGGTGTGCTCGGGAAGGCGCTGCGGAGGAGGAGGAGGGTACCGAGCATCCCTGGGGAGCGGCCGGAGGATGCCCGACAGCCAGGATCCTGCCTTGCTCTCCGGTTTTGTGTGTGCCTGCTTCACGGGACCCCCGGCCACGCCGCGGGACCAGCCCAGGGACAATCCCGACCCCAGCCCGCCCGCGGTGTCCCGCTAACCCGCTCGCTCCATCGCCAGCACCCAGACAGCTCTGTTCGTTTGTTCGTTTGTTTTAAATATATATATATATTATATATATATAAACATCCTTATTTATTTGGGGGTTCGGGGGGGAGCCAGGGGCGTCATCGCCGCGCTGCCAATCCCCCCGCTCGGGAGCTGAGGGGTTAAAACTTCCCGGAGCATCGCCCCGAGGGAGAGCCCGACCCCGCCGGGCCGCGCTGCGCTGCCGGAGGGGAGGAGGGAAGGAAATCTGGGTGTCCGCCCCTCCTTCTCTGTGATTCCCAGCGGGATTTTGCGGCCTGGGAAGTGGGATGAAGGCGCCGCCGCCGTGTGAAGCATCTCTGGATGAGAACAATCTCTGTCCCCCCACCCTTACAATGGGGGGCACCCGAAAAATGAGACTGTGCTGGACCAGCCCTGCCCCCTGTGCCCTTTTCCTCCCCCATTTTCCTGCTTTCACCCCAGGATCCAGGCGAGATCCGTGCTCCCAGACTGGGACACCCTGTTGTCCCCATGGGAGACGTGACAACCGTGGTGGCAGGGATGAATCAGGGTGTCCCCAGTCCCACACAGCTGGGTGAGTGACAGGAATGCTGCCATCCCACATGGAGCCGTCCGTCTGTCCGTCAGCGGGGTGAGTGGGCGTGTGCTATATTTGGGACGATGAGGATATTTTGGGAAAGGGATTGGGGGGGGGGGGGGGGAAATTTCGGTCACTCGGGGGCTCTTTGTTATTAAAGGTCACCCGTGGCAGAACGATCCCAGCGTGGTCTCGTCCTTCCCCTCGGGATGGGGTGGCAGGGACGGGGTGAGGAGGGGCGCGGCTCCCACCACCCACTGGTGATGAAGACTCCGGTGGGAGGAAGAAACCGTTTCCACCACCGGGGTGCAGTTATTCTGTCCCGGAAAACCCAGAGGAGGATATCGGGATATCCCTCCCTTGTGCCGCAGGGCACCGGGACGTGGCACTCCCCGGGTGGACAGACAGCCGGACAGGGGACTCCTGGGGAAAACCGAGGGGAACAGAAGGGAGTCTGACGACAACCGGGTGTCCCCACTGTGTCCCCTAGGGAACAGGACAAGGTGTGCTGTAGGACAGGTAGGAAAGCGGGGCGCAGCGCTCAGGGGTGCCCCATGCGAGCCCACCTGGCGAAGAAAGAAAAACCAACCCTTTTTCTTGTTCATTTAAATTCCTGCTGGGCCGGTAACACCCACCCCGCTCTGGCCGCTCCCGTTTTCTCCGCGGGTGGGACAAAGCCCATCCCAAATCCCGCAGTCCCCGGCCGCGATCCGCAGTTCCCGCAATTCCCGCAATGCCCGCAGTCCCCGCCGCGGCCGGGAGGTGGCGCTGCCGCGGGGAGCGAGGGGGGCGTGGCCTCAGTGCGTGACGTCACGTAACGGGGCGGGGTTTGCGAGCCGCGCGCCCGCGGGTTCATTCATAGGGAGGAGGCGGGAGCGACGGGGCCGCCCCGGGGGGAGCCCGGGGGCTCCGCGGCGGGGACAGGTAGGGACCCCCCCCTTTGCCCGGGATATTCCCATTAAGGGCCATTCCCCCATGCGGGCTCTGGGGTTGGGGTTTCGGCACCTTTGGGCTGTGCCAGGAGGGGGGTCCGGTGCTTTTGGGGGTGCTTTGCGCGGTGTTTTTGTCTCGTTTTATCCCTAAAGCGTTTGGGGAGCCCCGCCGGGAGTGGGGGGCGCTCCGCGGGTCCAGGAGGCTGCGGCTGCTGCAGCGCCAAAGTAGGTTAAAATAAGGGGTGGAGAGGAGGAAAAGTAGGTTAAGGAATACTCAGCAGCAGCTGCCTTGGGGGAAAAAAAGGTAGCAGCCGTGTGGGGTCTTTTTTTTTTTTTTTTCTTTTTTTCCCCTATATTTTATTTTTTGCCGGAGCTGGAAAATCCCAGGGCTCGGAGCCAAGGGGCCGGGGATGCTGCGGGATGCTGCGGGGCCGGGACGTGCCGCTGCCGGGGCTGAGCGCCGCCCCAGCGCTTCCCTGGGGATGGTTTGACTTTAAGGTTGGAATTCTGTGGCTGCTCCTTCGTTCCCAGCGCTCCCCTGGGCCCCGGGAGCGCGGTGATGCCGAGTTTCGCTCCATCTGCCGGACAATCCCCTCCTTGTCCCGGGCAGTCTCCAGCAGCTGTTCCCCGAAGTTTTTCCGAACAGTTGCTCCTTTTTCCCTCATTTCTCCGCAGGAGCCGTCGGCTGAAACCCTGTTCCCCCGCGGGGAGGGGAAGCCCTGGCTGGAATCCCGGCGGGCAGTTTTGGGTTACAGATTCTATTACGGGGAGCTGGGAATAAACGGCTCATGTGATCCCGAGGGATCTGGGGACGTTCCCAGCACCGAGTGGCCCCTTCTGGTGTGTTGGCATTGATGCAGAGGTCAGCTGGGGTTCGGGGCTTGGAGTGTCCCCAAAAAACAGCCGGGTCTGGCACTGGTGGGGTTATTTTTTGGTTTCCTCTGGCAAATTCTGTCGGTTTGAGGAGTGTGTCGGGGCAGCTGGGGATCTATGCCTGCATAGCCCTATGCATCCCTACTTGGGATGGCCCCAAGCTGCCCCCAAAAGTGGGTGCTGAGCCCTGGGCAAAGCTCCAGTGCCAGCCAGGAGCTGGCACCCTCTGCTCCCTGCGCCTCCCGCGTCCCTGTGGCAGCGTTTTGTTCATCTGAGGGATGCCTTAATCCCTGGATTAAGTTTGGCCTCTAATCGGCTTTACCCCTGCTCCTGGTGGTGGTTAGATCCAGTTACCGTGATCTGGAATGCTGGGGGTCCCTCAGCCACAGTGGGATCTCCCTGTCCCCTCCTGAGGCCATTCTCTTCCCCAGACATCTCTTGTGTCCCCAAAGGGCTGGAATTGCACAGCCCCGGAGAATTAAAATGCTCCACCTTGGGTTCAAACTCGAGTTTTATTGGATTGTAGGGTGCAGAGCTTGCACAGAGTACCACATCCCTTTGTGCTCCACGGGCACATCCCAAATCCCTGGGGGATTCAGGGAATGGGCTGGCTCTGTGCTGGCATCCTGTGGGGTGCTCCTGTACTGGGGGAAAGTGGAGTACAAAGGATGCTCATTTTGGGCTCTGCTCATTTTGGGTGTCCCAACTCACGTCCTCTAATCACCCGGCTCACCCCCAGGGCCCCCCTCACGTGTAATTAGCTGTGTCTCGGCATGGTGCTGGCCACTAATTAGGAGAAACTCGTCAGGCCCAGGCTGTAATGAAGCTCTGCCAGGGCTCTCACAGGACCGTGACGACCAGGGGGAATTTCCATGCAGGCGGCAGGATTTCCATGTGGAGGCTGGATCCGGGTTTGGGTTATTATTTATTTTTTCCTTCCTTCCCCTGTGCTGTCAGCATAGATTTTAATTTTAACAACCAATTGCTGAGCCCAAAGAGGGGGGATGAGGCTCTGGGAAACACCTCTTGCTTTGTTCGAGGTTTTATTTAAATATTTTTAAATTGTTTTTAGTGACTTCATTTCCTTGTGACAGATGCAAAAGGATTTCCTCTGGAGCAGGGAAAAACCTTTCTTTAACTTTGTTTGGCATCATCTGCTCCTTGCATGAATGGTGTGAGGTTGGTGCCTCTCCAGTTTGGGATGGAGCTGGGATCTCCGAGGGAAGGGGTGATGCTGGCCAGTCCATAAAATCTCTAAAACAACTTTCTGGGAGATGGTTCAGGACTGCTGCTGTGGGGGTATTTAGGGATGAAAGGGAGAAAAAGGGCCCCCAAATTACTTCTCCAGTGGGGCTTTCCCTGGATGATGACCCTGCTGCTCCCCCTTGGTCAGGTCTCCCCAAGGTGATGGAGGGAAGCGGGTGATGAAGAGGAGCAGGTGATGAAGAGGAGTGGGATGCACTGGTGGCTTGTCACCGTCCTGGGGGTGAGTATGGCCTCGTCTGTCCCATCCCAATCCACCCCTCTGCTTCTCCGATGCTCCACCTCCACCCCGCCACCATGCAGGACACGGGGATGGGTTTGCATCCGCCCTGGTGCGTCCAGTGAGTTCACATCGCTCAATCTGCTGCAGAGGGCCATCCGCTGGCTGTGGGGCAAGCCGGAGGGCGGCATTTGCCACCGGAGCCACAGCAGGGGCGGCACTGAGCGCTCTGATGCCCCGCAGGTGCTGAGCGGACCCGCCCGGGGCTCGGGGAGCTGCAGCGCTCCGGAGCGGGGCAGCGCGGGATGCCCGCCCGGAGAGGAGCCCAGCGGGGTAAGCCGAGCCCAGCGGGGTTAAGCCGAGCCCGGCTGTGCCTGTGGCACGCACGGCTCACCCCCTCTCTCTGCCGCCCCGCAGGATCCATCGGGGCCGTGCCGAGCGTGTCCCCCCGGCACCTTCTCGCTGGGGGCCGCGTCCTGCGCCGCGCACAACGCCGTGCCGGGCCGGGAACCGGGAGCTGCTGGCGGCGGGGACGGCGGCGAGCGACAGCCGCTGCGGAGCCTGCCTGCCGGGGTGAGCCCGGCCCGGACACCCAGCCCAGCCCCAGCCCTGCCCGGGCTCCGGGGCCGCGTCCTGACCCTCCCGTGCCGCCCCGCAGGTTCCACAGCCCCGGAGGGGAGGACGAGCCCCGGGGCCGGTGCCTGCCCTGCGCCGCCGCTCCCCGCAGCACCCCGGGCTGCCCAGGTGGGTGCTGGAGCCGGGGATGCCGCCCGGGGATGTCACAGGGCGTGTCCGTGTCCCCCTTGGGGCGTCCTGGCAGCTGAGGACACCTCTGCCCGCGACACAAGCCGATTCTGCTTCCCTGGGCTCCAGCCCTGGTGCGGGGCTTCTGTGGAAATGGGGTGTAATCCCAGCAAAGCCTCTCTCTGAGGGTGATCCCGTCCTCCCCGCAGGCCGGCGGCGAGCCCGCAGCCCCGAAATGCCGGGCCGGGCAGCAGGAACCAACGGGACACGCGTGACCCTGCTGGGTGAGGAGGAGGAGGAGGCGGCAGCAGCGCAGGCGGCCGTGCTGACCATCGTCCCGGTCTTCTGTGCCATGGGATTGCTGGGAATCCTGGTCTGCAACCTGCTGAAGAAGAAGGGTTATCACTGCACTGCCAGCAAGGAGCCCCAGCCCGGCGGCACCGGTGAGCCCTGGTGATCCCACATCCATCTCATCTTGCTCAGCCCATTCCTGTGGTTTCTTGTCCTTGTCCCAGGGCATCCTGTGTGTCCTTGGTGTGCCTCATCCCCCATCGCCGAGTTTTCCCTCACTTCTGCTTCCAGGTGCCAGCTCCATCTACCAGCTGGAGGATGCCAACGAGGACACCATCGGGGTGCTGGTGCGGCTGATCACCGAGAAGAAAGGTCAGGGGGTCCCTGGGACGGGACAGGAGGGGGTGACCTGGGCCAGAGCCCCGTGACCCCCAGCTCCTCGGTGTCACACACAGAAAATGCAGCGGCGCTGGAGGAGCTGCTGAAGGAGCACCAGAGGCAGCAGCTGATGCCACCGAGCTGTGCCCCCCTCAATAAGTAAGAGGCTGCCCTGAGCACCCCCTGTGGTGGGAGCACGCCCACCATGCTGATGGCATTTCCCCTCTCCCCAGGCTGCACCTCCTGCCTCAGTTTCCCCCCGCCTGCCACCACCAGCAGCACCTGCACACGGTGCAGGGCCCGGCCCCGTGTGCCCGCTGCGACCAGAAGTGGCCCGAGGCGCTGCCATCGCTCGGTGCCGCCAAAGCCCCCAAAGCCGGAGCTCATCCCAGCGAGGTGACCATCCTCTCCATCGGCAGGTAAGCAGGGACAGCCCCGGTGTGTCTCCTCTGCAGGAGGGGACAGGCTGACGTGGTGCTCCCCGACAGGTTCCGGGTGTCCCGGATCCCGGAGCTGAGGAGCGAGGCCGGGGGGGAGCCGCTCCGTGGTGCCCTCCCCGCGGGCAGCGGGATGTGACCCTGCCATGGAACAGCACCAAGGGCCCCCACCAGGTGAGGGGGGTGGTGGGGAGCCCTGGGGTCCTTCCTGGACAAAGGGGTTCTGAATGCTGGGAAATGGAGCAGTCACAGTGTGGGGACACAGTGTGGGGACAGCGAGGCAGCAGGAGGGTGTCCCTCGCTGCAGGGCCTGGCAGGGCCTGGCACGGGCTGGCACGGCCGGGGGTTGCTCCCTGACTCATGGGCAGCTGCAGGGGCTCACGTGCCCTCGCTCACGTCCCCGTGTCCCCTCCTCCAGCAGCACTGCTGCTGCTGCTGTGACCATCCAGCCCTGGGCCCCTCCCGACATGGACATGGAGGGGCTGGAGTGTGGCCAGGGCAGGGAATGGAGCTGGGAAGGGAGTGGAGCACCAGGAGAGGCTGAGGGAGGTGGGAAGGGGCTCAGCCTGGAGAAAAGGAGGCTCAGGAGGGACCTTGTGGCTCTGCTCCAAGGGGACAGGACAGGGGGAAACAGCCTCAGCAAACAGTGCCAGGGGAGATTCAGGTTGGGTAGTGACAGCCATGGATGGGTGACACCGAGTGGCTCCTGCCACCTTGCAAAGGGGCCAATCCAGGCTCACCTGTGGTCCATCCCTTGTCCTCCACAGCAGGCACCTGGCCTGGGGGCTGCCTCGGGGGTCGGTGACAGGCACAAAGACCCCGTGGAGGGCTGGAGGACACCGGGTGTTGTGTGAAAGCCAGTCCTGCTCAGAGCTGTGAAGTGCTGGAGGTGGCAGCTCAGCTTCTGCTCCTGCCACCAAGGTGTCCAAGAGCAGCACAGCAAATCCAGCGTCTCACTTGGCTGGTGAGAAGGATTCTCTGTCCCTGAGGCCTGATGGTGGCCACAGCATGGTGGCCTCACAGATGGTAACTCCAGGAGCTGCGATGCCAGGGGTGGTGGCCACAGGAATCATCATCTCTGGGAACTGTGATGCTACCACACAGCTCCACTGGAAGCACAGAGGGCACTGGATGCCATTTCATGGTCACCTTCTGGCTCTGTTGAGCTCTCCAGGACCATCACGAACTCCTGATTTCCCTCCATCACCTGGTGCCAGCGCTCAGCACCGCAGGATAATGAATCACTGGACTCCCCCCTTCCCACAGCCCAGCTGGAGCATGGATTGCTCTGGGCAAAGCTGGTCTCCTGCATCCATCCATCCGTCCATCCTCTCTCCAAGGTCCCAGTTCAGGAGCACACGGTGGTGGTGCTCACCATGCAGATGACACATTTCACTTTCCATAGGAATTGCTTCTATGGGATCGCGCTGGCTTGGCCGTATTGGGATCACTGGGATAACCCACCCAAGGCTAGGTTGGAGACCATCAGCCTCAACCATCAACCCAAAAAAGGGTTTATGGCTGGTCCCATTCACCTCCCCACGACATCACCGTGCCAAAAAACCAACCACCAAACCCTCTCGGGCTCTTTTATTTATTTATTTAATTTTTTTGGGAAACATTTTAATAGTTATCGAATGTTCTACATCTTACAGTAAATATCATACAGTTACAAACTCTTGGCTGAAATCTGTCAGGGAGATCACGACCTGATCTTCAGAACCAAAAACCAGAACAGAAAACAAACGGGAAAACAACCCCAAATTTACACTTCAGATGGACAAACTGAGGCTGTGGGGCTCTCCAGGGCATCAGTCCAAGGCCATGTTCCCTACACACCTGTGAGATGTAGACTTGGAAGACGTGGTTACTCTTGGGTTAAAATTTTTTTGTTGTTGCTGTTCTTTCAGGAGACTTTTTTTTTTTTTTTGGTATTTATTTTTATTTAAGAGGTCCAATAATAGTTAAAAATGAGCTGGTCTGGTGGTTGAAATCAATTTAAAATTAATTACATAGAAAGAGGGGTGGGAGCCTGGTGTGGGTTGAGGCCGTGTTGTGGGAATGGGAGGGTTTGGGTGTGATCCTGCACCTTGCCATGCTTCCCTAAAATCTCTCCCCCGATCCTGAACCCCTCTTCACCCTGGAAAATTCCATCTCCCAGCTCCATGTCTTGCAGGAGGATGCAGGGAGGCTGCAGGTGGCCATGTTGCATCAAGATTATTCCCTACAAGCAGCACAGTTGAGCACTTCCAAATGGGAATCGCTCCTGTCAAACCACAAATTCTGCTATTCCTGCCCTGCTAACGCTCCCACAACTTCTTTTACCTGATTGCCAGAGAATCTCCAACTGCCAAGGTGCAACATGCCACAGAAATGCCTTTTCCAAGGATTTCCTCCCTCCCAAGCTCCGTCACAGGCTTTTTTTTTCTTTTTTTTTCCCCTAAGGGAATGCTAACACACAGCAGAGAAAATATTTGGAGGCTGATCCTGGCTTGGGAGCAAAGTGAAAGGAAGATGGGCAGAGGGTGACCACAGCTGGAGGGCCTAAAAATATTGGCAATTAAAAAAAAAAAAAACCCAAACCAAAAATACCTGGATTTACGGGTATCCAGCAGCTCTTATTGCTATTGTTGGCTGGTTGGATTTTACCAAAAATAAAGCCTCAAATGTTGTTTTCCACCCTGCTGAAAAAGTCAGGATCCCATTGCGTGCCCTCCAGCTGGGAACCATATCATCCCCACATTCCCAGAGGGGATGGCAAAGAGGCAGGGGGTCTCTCTGGGAAGGACCAGATTCAGTGGGATGCTGGTGGCTGGAGGAAAACCTGATGCTCTGAATGTCCCTCATTAAAACAAACCCCTTAAATAACATTTCCTGGGAATTACATCCCAAAACTGAAACTATGCTGAACTGAGTGGTTTATTATTCATAAAATGCAGTAGCAAATCCTTGCCTGGAGGTTTCAGCCACTTGGAGGCATGATGGCCTCAGGCTTCAAGGGGCTCCTGGGCTTTGGGGGTCGCCACCACTAAAATCCTATTTTCCCCCCAAATCTTGCATTGCAGCTTGTGTCTTGAAGTAAAGGTAAGGTCTGGGATGGGTTAATGGTTCAGAGTTTTTTCCTTCCTCTTTAGCTGGAATTTTAATCTCAGACACTTCAGTGGCTGCTAAGGATGGTTTAACCCCTCCTGCTCTTTCCCACTGATGCCCGGTGTGATCCTTCACTGTGGAAAACCCTTTTCCTTAACCAGCATCAGCAAAGCTTTGCTGGAATGAAATATCTGAGAAGCTGGTGGCCCCCATCAGTGTCCCCCACTGTGACCTTCCCAGGACCCTCAGTTAAGCCATGACTTGGGACCAAGGGAAGGACTTGGGACCAAGGGAAGGACAGGGAGCATCTGCCCACCTTGGAAGGAGCTACCCAAGCCTGGCACCGTGTGGTGGCCCTGGTTCCACACAGTGGCTCAAGACTGGTTATCAAATGTCCTCACTAAAGCCTCTGGCCCAACAGGTGGCAAATATTTCACCTCTCCACGCTTTGGTTAATTAGTACTTCTGCTGGGAATAATGGGATGAGGAGCACTGGATCTGCTATTGATCCAAGCAAAGGAATTAAAAGCCAACTGTCCTGTGTCAATGGGAACACTGGATGATCCACCACGCTGAGCTCCTGGGGCTTTCTCCCCCATCTTTAATGTATCTTTTCCTTCCAGGAGAAAGCCCAACATCTCCTTTCCACACACAGTCCAAATTTTAGGAGTGGTTCCTGAAGTGGTGCAGGGTGGCTGGGACAGTGGTGGGATGGTGTCTGCTGGTTCAGGATGTTTGCAGAGCCCAGGCTGGGATCCCAAAGCTCAGGAACCCCACAGACCAGAGCGCCATTACGTTGGGAGACCTGACTCAATGCTGACAGACAGCTCCTGATGTGTATCACAAAGTCAACATGAGAGGGGAAAAAGGGGATCTCAGAACTCTTAAATTCTTAGGATCTGGGGATTTTTTGGCCCAGGTTTAACTAAAATGTGCTACAAACACTGCAAGGATGATGTGTTGGTGTTATTTCCCAAGGTCCTGTTGCTCTTTACTAATCAAGCCAAATGGGGAACCCACTGATGATTGGTTCTTTTTTCTCTTTTTTCCTTCTCCTTTCCCTCAATACCACCCCAAAGTGCAGCCCAAGGGTGCCCCTTCCCCACCCCACAGCACAGTCTTCCCCCACTTTGTTCCTCTCAAGGCTGAGGAGGTCAACCAGAGCTTTGCTCTAGATTTCCTTTAAAACCAGCAGAATCAACCAAATCACCCCCAAACAGAAGTGCCAACACCCAACCTGACAAACTCCTGGGACCAACCAGTGGGAGGGAAAGTCCTCCTGGGATCCCTAGGCTTGTTACTCCCCACCTGCCCCAAGGGAAGGAGCTCCAGGAGCAGAAGCCAAGCCGGGAGACTCCACTGAGGGCATGGAACACTTTTGGCACACTTGAGGCAAAAATCAAAACCCAACCAAGCTTTTGTCTTAAAAAAAACCCCAAAAAAGTCCCAAAAACCTTGTTTCTATGCTGGGTTTAGTGACAAGGATTTAAAAACAAACTGGCCACACGCATTGTCTGCAAATCCAAACTGCCTCTGCTGCCCTCAAGACAACTTATTGCTCTACTTGGACACCCCGAGGGAGGATGTCACCAGCTTCCTGTCCCCATGTCTCCAGGTAAGCCAAAGCCCCCCAAAATGACCCTGATGCCCACAGCCTCTGCATGCCTGCTGTCCCCCATCCTGGTCCATGCCAACTGTGGATCACCTTCCCTGCTGTCACCTCTTCTCAGGTGCCTTCCCGTGAAGGAGGCGACGTGTTTATTGCTATTGCTTCCTCCTCTCCCACCTCTCCAAGCAGAGCAGCCAGACATCATCCCCCTCCCCAGCCTTTCTCCATGGTGCTGGTATTTGTGCTTGGATGAACGTTTCTCCTGGAAGTCTTGGAGCTGTAACCCAAAGAATGGGAGGGGGACATCTCAGCTGCCGCTGAGGCAGTGCAGTTTGGTCTCAGCCCTGCCAACACCGTGGGTGCAAGCTGAAGCCACCCATTCTGCCCTCACTCTGCCTTGAAGACTCATCTCCATCAACCAGACGCCCTCTTTTCCCACACCACCATACTCTGGAGAAGCTCTTCAGACCAAACCCTGAACCTGGATGAGCTCCTCAGACCAAACCTTGAACATGGAGGAGCTCCTCAGACCAAACTCTAAACCTAGAGAAGCTCCTCAGACCAAACACTAAACCTAGAGGAGCTCCTCAGACCAAACCCTGAACCTGGAGGAGCTCTTCAGACCAAACCCTAAACTGAGAAAAGCTCCCCATATCAACCCTTGGACCTGGAGAAGCTCCCCAGATGAACCCTTGGACCTGGAGAAGCTCTCCAGCCCAACCTTTGGACATCTCCTTGCTTCCCTCAGCAGCTGCCCAGCACATCTGTGCCTGCAAACAGCAGCCACACAAGGAAGGAGCCTCCTTCTCCCTCACACTGCCCCAGGATGTGGCTGAGGGGGAGCATCCTGTTCTCCCAAGGGGTTCCAGATGCTCCCAGGGCATGCATCTTCCTGCTGCTCCCTTCCCATCACCCATGATCCGTGTGCCCAGTTGGAAAAAGCAGACCAAAGACCCGCTGGTGACCAGTCCTCGTGCTTCCTAAGACAAGTGTGTTACGTCGCTAATTATATTTATATTCTCTTACTCCTACAAAAAGAAGGGATGAGTTCAGAATTCCACTGCAGATAATGCATTTATAATCTATCACGACAGCTATCTGGAAGACACCAATTTTCTTGTAATATGTTATGAAAGATTGAATAATTTATATTCTTCAACTAAAAATACCCAAACCAAATCGGAATAAGCCTGCCTACCAGCGCTGTGCTTTTCACATAGTACCCTGAACATCAACCACTCTTACTAGCCAAAAAAAATCTAGGCTCTTGTCAACAACAACGACAACAGAAAAAGAACAGAAAGAACCCAAACGAACAAGAAGTGGGGGGATCTTTGCACCACTCAGCTGGGCAATGCTGGAAAAGTGAAGATTCTGAGCTTTCAAATGATAGGACCAAAGAGAGAACTCGACTATTGCTCAGTGTCAGTATGTGTGTTACACAATTCATGTGGGAGGGGGAGGAAGGGGGGAAAAAAAGAGGCAGAAGATTAGAAAAAGCAGCTTTTACAAAAACCACTAAAGAATGCATAAAGTGACCCTTGCACTTTTTTTTGTTTTTTTCTTTTGTTCTTGCAAACAGACGAGGCGCTGCAGCCCAGCGGCCGCAGCACCGATGTAAGACTTGTGTAGTTGCATACAATGTTTGACTCCGGATCTGGAAGAGAGCAAATACATTAAAAACAGAGAGTTATAAGGATGTTTTCCTCTGCTCTGCACCCCTGCACCACGTGGAGCTGATCCATATGGAATTTAACCATCCCTGTGGGCAATTTGTCAGGCAAAGGAGCTGGGAAAGCAGCAGCTCGCCCGCCTGGCGGTATCCAACTATCCAACGAAGAGGATTACAAATATGCAGATGAGCTGCTCCCTGCTAATTGCTCACCAATTTGGGAGGGGCAGGATTAGCCCGGTGTAATTTGTGTGGCACAGAGAGATTTTAGATAACCCCGGGGCTGGATGGGATCTCCATGGGCAGCATCGTGTTCCCATCAGCTGCCTGTGCTGGTAATTGGGCGTGATGGGCCAAGGGCTGCAGGAACAAGCAGCTGGGATTTCTGGGATCCCAGGCATGACAGGAACACACAGGCAGTGCACGCAACCCTGGTGCTAATGAACAGCCTGATCTCCCAGCAGGGGAAAGAAAATATTCCAGGGACACAAAGATGGGGAGGGACTCTTTGTCCGGGAATGCAGTGAGAATGGTTTCCAACTGCCACAGGGCAGGGTTGGATGGGATATCGGGAAGGAATTCCTCCCTGTGAGCCCAGAGAAGCCCCTGGAAGTGTGCAAGGTCGGGCTGGATGGGGTTTGGAGGCAGCACTCACATGGATTGGCCAGTGGTTTACCAGTGTGGAGGTACGTAGCTGTAGGTGGGGGTTCCTTGAGCCCTGTACGTTGGCACGGACACTGGATGTGCTCCGATGGCAGTGTGTTGGGGGGTGGTCAACAAGGTTCCTGCAGGGACAGGGAAACACTTGGCACGGAGCAGAGGAGCTGGCATCCATGCCTGCAGTGGGGCAGGGACAGCATCAGCTGCCTCCTTTTCCCTCTTTCCCTTTTTTCTCTTCTCCCTTTCCCCCATTTTCCCTTTTCCCTTTCCCCTTTTCACAGATAATTCAGAATAAGAGCACCCGAAGCTCCAGCAGCTTTTCCATGCTAACTCTGGCCCTTAACCTTAAGGGTTTTCCTTGTTTTCTTCCAGTGTTCCTTGTCCCTAAAGACAGGAAGCAAAGCTGGCCACAACCTGCTGACATCTACCTGCTGAAAGCACCGGGACAGCAAATCACTGCAACAAACTGGAAGGGATGAGGGATGCAAAGGGAGATGAGGAAAAAACCCAACAGGCCTCCAGGAAAAATTAAGATGAGCCTTTTTTTAAGTCTGCAGCCAGTCAACAGAGGGATTTCAGGTCAGAATTTGCACAGTGCCTTCATGGGGAGGGAGGACACAGCCCTGGACTACTCTGTTCTGGGAGCAGCTGGGTGCTCAAACCAAATTCTCATTTTCTGGGTATCTCTCTACAAATGTTATTAATGAAATTCTAACACATCCTATGTGCATTAATTACACTTATCCACTTCTCAATATAAGCAACAGTAAGTCTCTCAGAGTGGTTCTTGTCACATCCAGGCTGCAATATCTGCTTGGAATAGGGATTGTTTCCCATTACAGACTCCTATTTCACAGCTAATGCAGATGCAAAAGGATGAATGATGCATTTCTTGGCATAATTCAATATACAATCCCAAGAATTGTTAAGGAGAAAAATACAGGCTTTGGAAAAAATAAAATTAAAAAAACACAAACCCTATCCTACTTAATGTGCTATTAATTGCAGTTAGAATCTGCATGTAAAATGTAGAGGAATTGGGATAGATAAAACAAGGTTAACATTCATTTTGTCCAACAAAAACATGACCAAAAGTGTCTTTGAGAAAGATCTTGAGGGAAATACAACCACTTGAGGATGGAGCAGCCTGGTTATTCCTTCACTTACAGAACAGACAGAAGAAGGGACAATAATATTTAAGGATACAGAATAATCTAAGGATGCAGGAGTGAGGCAAACCAAAGGTCTCCTCCTCCAAATTGTTAAGGAGAAAAATATAGGCTTTGGAAAAAATAAAACCAGCCCCTATCTCACTTAATGTGCTATTAATTGCACATTATTATTATCCTTATCTTTAAGGATACAGAGTAATCTATCTAAGGATGCAGGAGTGAGCCAAACCAAAGGTCTCCTCTGCTGTGTCAGATCAGGATTTGGGACAAATTACCTTTTGCCTGCACAGGAGCAGTACCCAGCAAACAAAACCTGCAGGTGAACCGGGGCAGCACTTGGGACACAGGGGGAATTTTTTTGCCCGGGTTTCCTTACCTGCTGACATTGCCATGGTGGTGCCAGCCACCATGCCCATGGCCACGCCGTTGGTGCGGGGCGCGGCCACGGGCGCGGGGTAGATGGCCGAGGGGATGCTGTTGGGCTGCACCACCGTGGTGTGGTGGATGACGTGAGGCTGGGCCGCGTACACGGGCTGGGTGTAATAAGCTCCCTGGTGGAGAAGGGGAAAAAACAGAATCCCATGATTATTCCAGGTTTTTTCACAGCCTAAGGAGTCCTCGGTTCTGTAACTCAAGTGCTGCCCAAGGGCTGCTGGGTGGTGTTCCCATGGATGAGCTCCTGTGCCTGGGATGCCTGGAGAAGGCTGAGCTAGAGCAGAGCCTGGACAGAGCTAAAGTATAAAGCAGGGATTTATTAAAAGGAGCTCCTCAATGGATACACCTTGGGCAGCACAAGATGCTACACCCAAGATGAACCAAAATGGTCACAAAATGCACAGTCGCTCACAGGATCTCTCACTTTTATAAATTCTGCTCCATTTGCATATTGGAGTTAATTGTCCAATTACAGTCCCATTCTTCCTGTTTCTTTCTTCATTTATGCTCTTGGGCCTGAAATTTGGATCATCCTTACTCCCCAGCTAGAAAAGGAATTGTATTGTCTGCCTACTCCATGAAGAGAGCTTACCAACACTTAACATGAAGCTCAGAGCTACACACCAAGAATTCACAAAACAGACTGAAAAATACGGAAGATAAAACTTAAGGCATCACCAAGAGACCTGAACCTGGGAATATGTGGAATGCATGAGGAGGGAATCAACAGTCAGAGAGTCAATCCATCCAGGACAAACCCTGCTGCCTCCCTTTGATGGGATGAAACAAGGCCTGGACACAAACAGCTGCTGGTGTAGAAAAGGAACAAGAGATGGAAGGAAAGGACAAGCCATGGTTCTTGGATGATCCCAAGATGCTTGGGTCCAGGTATTGTGTCATCTTCTTGGGTTTCACACAAGGTTCCAAAATCCAGGCTGCCAAGGCTCGCAGGGTTTTGAAACAAGGGGAGAAGGATCCATGGGAATAAAAGGAGCCAACAGAAAAAGAAGAAAAAGCTTCACATGAAGAGCCTGAAATGAGAAGAGGCACAAGGGAGAGAACTGCTGTCCCCAGGACAGGCAGCAGCACTGTCAGGACCTGCAAACCAGGCAGGGGAGGAAAGAAAACAAGGAATTGAATCAGCAAAAGGGAGATTTTACTGTGCATCAGTGAAAACCATTAGAGAACCTCTGAAGGTCTGGATTAAGGGGAAAAGGAGGCACAGGGCAACTATTCCACCACTTTTTTTCTTTCAGGAGCTACAAATGTTCTCAGGACAAATGGCAGATTCTGTGACTGGGATTGGAGAGCAACCTGTGTGCAGGGGTGGGCTGGACTGCAATGGACTCAGGTGTGCTGGGGCATGGCTGAGGGGACAGGAGGTGGCACCTACCTGGGTGTACAGGTTCTGCTGGGGGTAGGCACTTCTGATGGGGTACATCGCGGTCTGGTACGGGTTCGGAGACGGCGAGTAGGGAGGAGGGGCGTTGTTACTCTGGGTTGGTGGCACCTTGTAGGGAGTCCCCGCAGTGTACCCTGCCACAGACACAAGAGGGGTCCCAGTCAGGGCCTGGAATGGATGCTCAGGGCTGGTAGGAGGGGCTGGGAGAAACCATTCCCTCAGCAAACAGGCCCTGAAGACTGCGTAGGATGGAGAGGAGAAGGCAAGGCTCAGCCCAGCCAAAACACTTAAATATATTTCACTTATTTATTCAAATATATTTCACCTATTTACTCAAATATATTTAACTCAAATATGTTTAACTTTGCTCCACCAGTGTTCAGCAATTAGAGATGGCCAAGATTTCAAGTCTAATATCCCACATTATCCTCCAAGCACTGAAACAGGGCAAAGAACACACAGAGCTTTTAGGAGCTCCCAAACAGCATCTCACCCCCTCCTGATTACTGCAGATTGGAAAAATAGGTGTTAACTAACAGGGGGAATAGCTGTGACTCTTTTCCTCACTCACATTAGCAGGAGGGTAACCATCTTCCAATGAGAAGTGGAAAAGGTTTGAAATATTGATCAGAGCAGAAGTGCAGCCTCTTCCATCAGGACTCCTCCAGGAACCCGGCATCACCCACAGACCAACCAACCTCCTGGTTTTACATTTAATGGATTTTTTCTCTATTTTGAACTAATTTTTTCAAACAAATACCTCAGAGGCTGCCAGTTCTCAGTGTCACACTTCATTTCTGAGAAGTGTCTAGAGGTGTGGACCTGCTCAAGCCTGTGTGGTTTCACCACTTTGAATACCAAGACTTGCAGTGTTTCCTGGTTGATGAATCACAGACAGTTTATCTCCTATATTAAAAAGGTATTAAAACACAATAACCCAGGCAGAGGTAATCTGCTGTGTTTATAAACTGGGGAAAAAACAGAACAACCTGCAGGTAAAACAATGTGAAAACAAGGTTTAATGACACAAGATGATGGAGGCTCCTCTCTGTCTGGCAGATAATTTTAAAACCTAATTATGACTAACACCTTATTAGGATTAGGCTGGCGTGGCCCTTGCTGTTGCTGCTTTGTGGCTCAGCTGCAGCAAGCCTTTAAGCTCCAGCTTCTATTAAAATTGCTGATTAAATCCCTCATGTCACTCCAGAAATCTCATCCCTTATTGATCCTGCAGCTCACAAGTGCACTGGATTGCACAGAAATGTGTTTCTATAAAAGGCCTCTTGTGGGGGGAAAAAGAGCTCAGTGGGGAATTTTGTGCTGCTGCTTGTTTCCAGGGTTCATCCCAAGCAGGATTCCTCAGCTGGGCAAGGAACTGACAGGACGCCCACAATTCTGCTCCTCTGCCTCCCTCAGGTGAGACCCCACCTGCAGAGCTGCCTCCAGCCCTGGGGACACAGCAGGAGGATGTGGAGCTGCTGGAGAGAGTCCAGAGGAGGCCACAGAGATGCTCCAAGGGCTGCACCGTGCCCATTGTACAGCTCCTACCCCAAGGAATGCTAGGGACATCCTTTTTCCAAGAGAAAGTCTCCCAAAGACTTTTAAATATTTATTTTTAATAATTCTTTTAATAAAAAGAAATTACATTTCTTCCTCTCACCTTGTTGTGTAATTGATTGAATTTAATAGGAGAAAGGAGTCTGGAGTAGCTGTAAGGTGAGGAACCCTCTGACCCCACACCACTCATGCCCCAGATTAAGCAGGGGCCATAGGACACCCCACATACCAGGGAAAGCATCCCAGGGTTTATCAGGGAGCTTATCAGCCCTCCTGGAGGCACTACTTATCCTCTTCAGGGATGAGAGGACAACGCTGCACTGGAAAAGCCTGTTTGACTGAGATCCCTCAATGGCATCTCCTCCCCCTGCTCCTGCTCAGCCAGCCTGGGTTACAAGGTGGGAGTTTCAACAGTGCTCCTTGAAAATCAGGCTTCATTTTGGAATTCTTTCAGTTTTAAGGGAACAGGGAATAATGTCCCTTTGGAGATAAACACCTGTGAACAACCCTGCGTTGCTCCCAGGGATCAAACACTCAGCTAAGAGAGAGATTTCACCTTCTCCACTGGAATTCCTCTGCAGGAACAGCAGGAGGGTCAGTGCTCTCCTTTTCATGATCCTTCATGGTTTTAATCCATCAAAGCCAGGCTGGATGGGGCTTGGAGCAGCCTGGTCTAGTGCAAGGTGCCCACAGGGGTTGGAGCAAGATGATGTTTAATTCCCTCCCAACCCAAACCAGTCTTCGATTCTGCGATCCCAAATAACCCTGTCCACACATCACCCCCCAGCAGGGGAGGCAAACAGGCACAAACCAACCCAGTAGCCCCCAGGAGGAAAGGTTTATTTACTGAATGCTGCAGAAGAAGCCTGGTAGGTTCTGTTCTCCGTGCCGGTGTCCACAGGGAGGTGGAAGGTGCCCTCGGTGGCACAGGACGAGGAGGTCTGGGGCCAGGCCTGCTTCATCAGAAGTGTGGCTTGAGTGGAGACAGAGAAGAGGTGTCACACAGAGCAATGAGAGACAGCTTCCCACTCTTAGCTCACACTGGAATCACACCTTGGTAATCTCTTCCCTCCAGGTTCCTACCCCTGAGGTGCTGAGCCCCGCGGAAGGGACTTCATGCTTTGGGCAGGGCTCGGAAATCTTCCTGGAGCAAGGATGTTCCACACCCTCCACATCTTCTGAGACACTGAATTAGCTCTCTCTCTGAAGGTACAGCTGTGAATCTGGAGTGCCACAGGGCTGGAAGTTGGGAATGACTGGGATCAATCCTCTGGAGTGTGGAGGCTGAGGAGGAATATTGCACTGGGGCCACAGCTTCCAGCAGCACAACACATCCCAGAGGATGGAAATCCACCTCCCAGAGAGTGCAGGGAAGCACTGCTGCAGGTCTGCTGGTCCACCAAACCCCCCTGAGACTCTCTTGGACTCAGACAGGAATGGGGAGCACAGAGGACACCCAGCAGTGCTTCTGTGCTGGCCATCAGCAGCTGTGGGAGATACTCATGGGTCTGAGATCCACAGGATGCTGCTCCACTGCTGGAGATGTGGAACCCTGCTCCTCCCTCCTCCTCCTCCAACAGAAAACCAGGGGGTTTGTGGGAAGTCAGAGATTCAAGCCCAATTTCTCCTCCACTCAGTCACTGATCATTTTCTGCTCCAAGTGTCTGCCCTCTCCCAAAGGTTTGGGAGTTATTAAGGATTTCCAGGCTGCCTTGCTTTATTTTCCATGCTAGGCTGCACTCAGGAACATCACACTGGAGAGCAACTCCCAGTGCTGCCACAGAAACACTCCCTCACTTATGCTTTTACTCAGAATCAGATTCACTTTTGCCTCTGGATTTCACAGAGGTTTTAATCTCTGAGACTGATGAGACAATTCATTCCAGCGTTACACGAATCCTTCCTCTGTGGTTTTCCCTCTCCACATTAAACCTGCCACAAAATCAAGGCAATTTGGGTTGGAGATGGCTGGGAGATTGCCACAGCTCTGTATTTTCTTTATTAAATCACAGATACTTGGAGAATCCATCACTTAAAACTACACAAAAGGTGGACCAAGGAGACTTCCAGGAACATAAATACCTCCTGCTCCTTTGCAATAATTCACAGGGATCACAATCCAGCCATGACTATCTAATACCATAAGGGCCACCTTCAACCAGTGTCTTCTGGATTTGGCTTATCCTCTCACCTAAATATAAATAAAATAAAGAGTTTTTATTAATTATCAGTTTAACCCCTGGCAAATCAACCAGTGGGAGCTGAGCAAACAATGTGAGCTGTGGGTCTCTGCAGCACTGGGATTGCTCTATTTTCCTGACAGGACCTTTAGATGATGTGGAAATGTTCAGGACATATTTTAAGTGGAAAAGACAAAAATATGAACCCTTTCAAAGCATTGTAGGAGATCTTGCTTCCCTCTAACAACCTCATTTGTGATGGATACAGCCTCCAGTTTGCAATAAGCTTAATTCCCCAGGCAGTCCCATGCCTGAGTGCCTCAAAATGATGAGAGCATCTATTCCTGGAAAGCTCCAGGATATTCTCCCCTCCAGACCCCAAGATACCCCTTAGGGGACCCCAAGGACTGGTGTCCCCAAAGAGTGGTGGGCACCTCTAGAGGATGGCTCAGAGCACTGCTCTTGCTGGAACTCCCTTCTGCAAAGCAGCATTTCCTCCAGGCAGGATCCAGGAGCAGGAATGGGGGATTGGAGCCTCCCCACAACATTCCCACACAGATCCCTCATTTCTGGGGCTGATTTCAGCCCTGCTCTGTAAGGGCACTGCTGCAGAGCCATTACTTCTGCCCTGCATTATTAATAAACACAGCTCCAGCCTCCACGAGCAAAGTGTGTGTCCTACTTTCAGGAAAATAAAAAAGGGAGGCTTTAATGAAGGAAGTTAAAACAAAACAACCATGAGCAAGACAGAATGCCTGTGAGGGAACATGCACCAGGCTTAATGAAGACATACATAATTTTATTTGTTTTTAATTGTGTCTCTGCAGCAGAGTGATTTTAGATGCTCATTTCTGCATACTTAAAAGGGATTTTTTAAGAACAGTGTCCTAAAAAACAGGCTTATTGCAAGCATGAGTTTGCAATGCTGGTGTTATACCTTGTGTCTCTCCCTCCAAAACCTGTGGAAAAATGCAGCAGGAAAATCACACAAGGCAGGAACTTGAAGTGGAATGGAAAGGAATTGATAGAATCACAGAATATCCTGAGTTGGGAGGGATCAATGAGGATCATCCAGTACAACTCAAGCCCTTGCATGTAGGGCTCCTTTGGAATAATCTGGGGAATAATTTAATACCTTTTGGGCTCAAACACCAGCAAATATCTACTAGAAACTTGGCATTGGGAGAGGGAGAAATCAAGACTGGCTCCAGTCACCATTTCCCTTTCCTCACTGGAGGAAACAAGAGGACTCCAGACTTCTCCAAGTTCCTCTCCTTGTTTCCTTGTGATGCTGTTGCAAAGCTTAAGTCACTACATCATTGAATTTCCCATGTGGATCCCAGGGTTCTGGGAACCATGAGGTCAAGAGAAGAGCATGAGGCATGGCTGACTTCCAGTGAACCTTCAGGGAGTGTTTGGAGAACATCAGGGACAAAAGCAGGTGGGATTTGAAGACTGCAATTATCTTCACTCAGGGTTTGATCTCCTGCCAAGACTTTGCATGGAATCCACCAAAATTCATGAGGCTTGAGGCAAGAGACATCTGAGAGGGAGCAGGAGCATCTTCAGGGTGGAGCAGAGAGGGTGATCAAGCTGGGACAGAATGGTTCTGTTCAAGAGACCTTGCTTGCAGGTACCTCCCAAGAACTCAGAAACCACAAGCTCTTCTGACCCTTTCCAACCTCTGTTCCAAGCAGTATTGAGGGACACCTTTCCCTGGGATTCCACATGGAGAATCAGATGAACCCTGGGTTTGTGACTGCTTTTTAGAGAGCTGGAGGGATTTCTGCCAGCAGGAACCACCTCCTGCCCAGCCTGGGAGCTTTGGAACAGGACCTTGTCCATGGATGGGATGTTCAGGAGCAGTTATTCTGCTGGGAGCATGCAGCATCTCTTTCTTTTTTAGACTCAATGTTTAAAATCCCTTAAAAACATAATTAGAATTAGTCTGCTGTTTGAGGAGTCCAAGATTTTGACCCCCAAGCTGATTCCCAGTGTGTTTGAAGGACACCAGGAGCACATTCCTCTCCAGGCTTTTTCCAGCCTCCTGTGTGACAGCAGCTCCTTCAATCTGAGGAAACACTCTCTGTACTGATGAAGGTTTTAGCTCAGCCACTGAACCACAGAATTAGCTCAGCCCAATTCCATTTAACACAGTTGAGGATGCTGTCACTCTGTCACATGTCCCCACTGCTGGGAGATTTTATGGCACTTCTTTTCCATCAGTTAGCTCTCAAAATCTCTTATTTTTTTCCTCTTGGAAGTCTGCTTTCCATTGAGAAGGGACCACTGAGTGTGGTGCTGGGAGGTCCAGAGCAGCAAAGCCTGCTCCTGCTTCCCAGAGTGGTTGAAATGGTTTCAAATCCTGCTGTGATATTAAATGGTATTGATTTCAAGAGCTGCAAAAATTGTTTGTAACAGAACCACAGAATGGTTTAGGTTGGAAGGGACCTTAAGGACAATCCAGTTCCAACCCTGTGCCTTGGACACCTTTACCTAAACCAGGTCTCTCCAACTTGGCCTCAAGATTTGTGGGAAACTCTATACAAGTTTCAGCATTTTTATTCCAATTTTAATTTCTGAATTTTAATTTTCATAGCTTCCTTGCTAGTTTAGAGCTTTGCTGTGTTACCCACTGGAAGGTTTTTGTTCTCCATAAAAATTGACCTGTCAGATCTCTGGACATCAGGAGATTTCCAAGATGGAAATTATTAAATGGTGTGTAAGATGTACAAGAAGCAATTCAGACCCCCCAAAAATGCTTGTCATTGAGTGATTTGGGGTTTCCTCTCCCTTGGGTGTTCCCTTGGCCATGTGCCCACTCAGTGGAGGAGCTGCTGCCTGCACGACTGGGGACAAGTGACATTTTGTAATATCCAGGCCAAAATGCCAGAATGCTGCAGTATTTACATTCCTGGCTGAGCAGGGAGGACATTGCCAGCCTCTGGCAGGACAAGCTACTAATAAATTTATGGGCTTTTTCTTATTCTGTGGAGTTGTTTTCATTTAATTCCTCCAGTGTTTTATCCTTCAGGGGAAAGGAGGGTGGCCAGCACAAATCCAGGGGAACAAAAATTGTTTCATGTTCCATGTTAAGGCTTTAATGGGAAAAAATGCAGCTAAAGACCTTATTAAAAGCACATAAACCCAAACAAAACACAACAGAGCCCTTCCAGAATCATCCACAATAAACAGTTTTATGGAATATGTGTAAACTGTGACGTGGAGAAGACAAAACCAAAAGATTTTGGCAACAAACCCTTCATTCCTGTTTCATCAGCCTTGGAAAGCACCTGAGCCTGGGGATCCACTGATTTTATGGCAACTGGGAGACCGAAAACTTGGCAATTAAGGGGCACAGAGGGTTTAGCAAGACTGGCACAAAGTCCAGCTCTTCCTGCTGCACACTGAGCTCAAAAGGCAGCTTCATTTGGAAGGGCTAAAATCCTGCAGCTCTTCTGAGGCAACACCACTCAGAATAAACATCTCAAGCAACCAGAAGTCGAATGGAAAGGTGAGATGTTATTTTTCATCTCCAGTGCTTGGAAATGGATGAGTAAGGAATGTTTTCAGGCCTTTCTCAGGATTTTTACCTGGGGCGTAGCCAGGGCTGCTGGTTGGATACATGTTGGGATTGTAGGCTGGGGCAGCAGTGGGGTAGCCTGTTGGATAACCTGAAAGGAGAGGAAGACAGCATTAGGATTTTATCAATCAAGCAAGGATGGCAGCCCTGAAAAGCAATAAACAACCTGTGTGAGCACAGAGGCCACTGAGGGAAAACACAGGTGGATTCTCTGGGGATAGGAAGGACCATGAATGTGCTCCACGTGTGACATCATCAATATTTCATCCTCATTCCTTTAGGAAACAAGGATCAGAATGCAGAAAGCAGGTGTGCTCACTGTGCTTTGGAGAAAACTGCTGGGAAAATCCATACTCTGAACGTGGAATTCATGTACAAAACCCCACCAGCACAGCAGTATTGGAAAGGATTTCCTGGGCTGCGTGGCAGCACTTTGGAGGGCTCAGCACTCCCATTAAGCAGAGTTTCTTGCTGAAGGGAAGACAGGGATCCTGCAGGAAAACATGCCAGCCTTGGATTCACCCATGGCTGCACAAGTGCTGCTCCCAGGAGGGACCTGATTACCTGCCAGGCCACCTGGAAGGACCCTCTGGAGCCAAGCAGGGTTTAATGGGCACTTTGGGCAGGGCTGCAGAGCATCTTCAGCTTGCATCAGCCTCACTGGCAGGGGTCACAGGGAGTTCAGGGGAGCTGTGTGATGGCAATGAGGGGCTGCAAATCGTGGCACACCCCAGAGCCTGTGTGCACCCCCACAGTGCAGGTGTGCAGCATCCAATTCCTACTTCACTGGAAATTCCTCTCCTCTGTGGAGAGCACAGCCACAAGCTCTGCACCTTGGTCTCCTCCTTTTCCACAGAATCACACCCTGTCCTGAGCTGGAAGGGAGCCCAAGGATCATCCAGCCCCACCCCAAATCCCACCCTGGGCATCCCTGGAGTGCTCTCCAAATGCTCCTGGAGCTCTGTGGGGCTGTGCCCATTCCCTGGGGAGCCTGGGCAGTGCCCAGCACCTCTGGGGGAAGAACCTTTCCCTAAAATCCAGCCTAAACATCCCCTGGCACAGCTCCAGCCCTTCCCTGGGGTCCTGTCACTGCTCACCATTTTGCTTTTCATTTCCTTCAATTTCTTGCAGGTTTTCCCTACAGAAAAGAGCAACACCTGAACAACTCCATCCTCCTTAGGTGCTGCTGAGTAAATCCCCCTGGCAGAGGGAGCAGAACATGTTAACCCTGCTTTGCTGGTGCACAATTTGGCTCTGCTGAGTGTCACCACTCAGTTTATCTGTGTGTCCCCTTGGCCAGCATCCCAGAGCAGAGCCAATGCAATGGCCCTTGGAGAGTGTTTCCATGCCAAGCCCCACTGACACTGCCTGCTGGCTGCCAGCAAAGGCTACAAGGAGGTAATTAGCAGTGGATTTACACCCATCCTTTTTAATATTTCATTTTATTAAATAAAAGCCAGCGTGGGTCTGTATTTCCCTCTTCTGAGCACCAAAAGAGCCACAGCACAGTCCCCCCTCCCACAGCCCAAATCCCACTGCTCCCAAACCCTGGCACCACTGGCTTCTGTGGCAAAATGTTGAGGTTCATTTGAATAAATCTAATTCAACAATCATGGCCACTGTACTGGAATAAATGACTGGATGTTCTACCCTCTCATTTTCATCAGTGATATATTTGGCTTCTAAATCAGGTTAATTAAAAATTGCTGTAGTTAATGTTGGATAAGCAGCAGTTTAACAGATTTTTTTGGTTGTTTTTTAGGCTACACAGAACTGTGCTTTCATCGTACGCAGGAATATCTAAACCCTTTCAGCAATCAAGGAGCTCCTTAGAAATTTATTTGCAGATCCAGTGATTGCAAGCAGAGCATTAATGATGAGGATCTTAAATCAGAAACATCCCTTCTCTCCAGTTCATTAGAAGACAACCGTGTCTTTTCCAGGACATTCATTGCTCCACACTCTTCCTGTTTCCTCCTGACAACCTGGCCAGGGGTGCTAAACCAACCCCAGCTCACTTCTTGAAGTGAATTTTCCCTAAAATTGTGCATTTTCCTGTGTTTCTTCATAGGGTTTCATCTTCCTGGCACATGGGTTAGTGGAATCCCAGACTGGCTGGGGTTGGAAGAGACCTCAAAGACCATCCCAATTATCCCAGTTCCCTGCCACAGGCACAGATGGTGCTGGCTGTGTGTGCCATGGTGCTGGGAAGTCCCTTGCCCATTTGCAAGGGATATAGATGACAGGCTCTTGGGGCTCCAAGAGGTTCTTCTGACCTTTGCTGCTGGAAAATCCCCCCAAGTGAGCCCCAAATCCCACAAACTGCTGCAGTCTTTAGTAATAATCCTTAATTACCAGTCCTCACTCACCAGCCATGGCAAACACAGTCCTGTGTTGTCACAAATGTTTCACCTGTGCCCTCTGAGGTGCCACCAGCACTCACCCACTGTCAAAATCAGGGAAAAAACCTCCTTTACTCGGACCAAAAATTGCAGCATTGGGGTTATACCTTAGGAAAAGCACCTGAAATAAGTCAAACCACAAGAAAAGTGAGGTTTTGGGTAAGATTTTCCATCCAGCTGAGTTCTGAAGGATTTATTTCAGGCAGATGGAAGCCACTGTGTATTTATAGAATCACAGAATTGTTTCACTTGGAAAAGATCTTCAGGACCATCAGGTCCAAACCCACCCCAGCACTGCCAAGGCCACCACTGACCCATGTCCCCAAGTGCCACATCCACACCTGTTTTAAAACCCTCCAGGGCTGGGGACTCAATTGGTATTTCTCCTTTTTTGGGGGTTTATTTTCTGCTTGGCAGGACACTTCCTTACCGTGGTATCTTTTGTTGTTCTGAAGGTAAGTTATGGCTGGGTTTGCATTCATTTCAGCTCAAATAAATCTGATTTCTATCAAGGAAGCTTTAATAGCTTTGGATGCCAAAAGAAGCCCTGCTCTGCACTATCTTCCACTCTGATCTCATAAACTTTGATAAGTGCTGACCTCCAGCAAGAAAACTTGTCCTTTCTATTTTAAGGCAAAGCAGAGATGGGAAAGGTACAGGAAAATTAGTGTGGATTGCTCCTTTTTTTGGACATAGGGAAAAATAAGAAAGTAGCAGAATCTGGGGCAATTGGTGCCAGAAGAAACATGCCTGGAAATTCCCAGCACTCAAAATCCAGCAGGTTTAAAAATACATGAGGCATTTTTTATTTAGCCTGTTGTGATTGGACAAAGGGAAAGGTTGCAAACTGCAGGAAGGTTGATTTAGATTAGATATGAGGGTGACATTTCTTACAATGAGGGAGATAAAACATTGGCACAGGGTGCCCAGAGAAGCTGTGGCTGCCCCTGGATCCCTGGAAGTGTCCAAGACCAGGCTGGACAGGGCTTGGAGCAGCCTGGGATAGTGGAAGGTGTCCCTGCCTATGGACAGTGGATGACCTTTAAAATGCCTCTTCTGACTCAAAACTACTCCACAGTCCTGTAGTTTTTATATCCTATTGGTTTTGAGCCTTTAGGATTTGTTTGTTGTCTCTTCTTCACCCCCCAAATAATCCCAAATCAGCTCCCACATGGAAGAAAAAGCTGAACTCCCCCCATGATGGTCCCCATGCCTTACATTCCCTTGGGTACAAAACAAAGTCTGGATCCAGAATGATCTCAGGAGAGGTGACAACACCAAAGCATCCAGCATCCTGCTCTGATTTTCCCCCTGGAAAATCCAAGACACCTCCTGCAAATTCCTGTGCCTGCTGCTGACAGTGCTCCCCTCCTGCCCTGTCTGTCCTGCCTCATCACCTTGAATGAAAAATAACAGCAAAAGGCTCAAACCCACTTGACATATAATGTCAGGAATAGAAAGAAAATATCCTTTACTTCCTATGGATCTGCACATGACAGGACTCTGTCTCTGCTGGGCTTGAGGCCTTGCACTGGTGCAGAAGGAAAGAAAATGAGATGAAAAATATTGAACAAAATTTATTAGATTCCTCGTAGAAGAAATCCAAAGTTGTTTTGTGGCTTATTTTAATTTAATATCATCTCCACAATCAATAGGAGTAAGAAAGGCAGTGTTCATTTAATCTCCTCCCCAGGGAAAACACACAGCACTCCAGCTCTGGGAAGCACTGGCTGAGCTGCTTTAAAAAATCACCACACAATAACTGTGCAAAGCAAAAAGCACACAGGGCTGCATCAAGTATGTATTTAAAAGCCATCTTTAATTTTTCATGTATTTTAAATGTTTCTGTAGCAAAATCATCTCAATAACACCCAAACCATGACAATATGTAAGTGCTAAAGCTCTGAAAGTTCTCTGGAAATTCTTGAAAGAGAATTTGCTTCTCCTTGGCTACAGAGCCCATGCTTGGTCCATGGTCTCAGCCTCTCACCCACTGGGAATTGTCACTTCCAACACTGAATTCCAGAATGTGCCATTTCACTTTTACAAGTGTAGTTTCATTGACCATTATCTGATCAAGGCCTTAATTGCTACGAGCAGCTGACATTAATTTACAAGACAAAATATTCTCCTTCTTTCTTTTCCTTCACCAGTCTCAAGCAGCACAGACTCCTGAAAGTGGCCATGTCACAAGGATTTTTACAGGCTGATAAAGTCCCTTATCTAAGGGCAGGACAAAGCACCATAAAACCACACTTCAGCTCCTTGAGCTGCCAAGGACTCCAGCTCCAGACTTGCTGCAAGTGAGAACTCAATTAACCACCAGCAATCCCTGGAAAGAGAGGGCAGGCAGCCACACAAAACTGTCCCTCTTGTGGCATTCATTGCTCTGAGGTGGGTAAATATGAGATAAATCGGAGATAATATGAAGTAAAATTGTTGCCCAGGGCACAGGGGAGTCCCCATGCCTGAAGCCACGTGGATGTGGTGCTTGGGGACATGGGTCAGTGGTGGCTTTGGCAGTTCTGGGGCAATGGTTGCACTCAGTGCTCTTGGAGGGCTTTTCTAACCTGATTCTGTGCTTCTGTTTTACCAATCCTCCCTCTAAACCCTGTTGGCCATTGTCCACCCCTTTGTTTCTGCTGAGTGACAGCTTTGAAGCTGCAGCAGCCCCAGGAACATTCCTGCTTTATGATCACCTCCTCGGGTCAGCCAGATGGAGCCAAAGCATTTTCGCCTGCAAAACACTTTCATGTTCTATTTTAAGCCCATCCAGCATTTCTCCTTCTTTAGTGCCCAGCCCTCAGAAACTCTTCAAAACCAGGATTTACAAGCACCTTCTCAGGACAAAAACGTGAGAGGCTTCATGCCTTCAACTGCTCACAGCTGTAAATCCATTCCCTTTAGAGCTATTGGGAATTCATTCCTGCAGAAAATCCCACGTTGGGAAATGAATGATGTGCAGCTTTGGTACTTGAGGAATTACCCCAGAAGTGAGAAATGAGAGAGCAGACACCATGTAGGCTCCCTGGCACAGCTCCACCGAAGCCTCCAGCAGCCAGACTGGCAGGAAAGGCTCCTGAAGGTTGATTGCTGGGAGCAGTGACAGCGGAAAGAACGTGCCTGGAGATGTGGTGGAGAGGGGACACGGGGAAAGGAGCTGAGGAGGACATCTGGGAGCTCCTCCTGCAGTGGAAATCAGCCTGCAGAGAGGAAGAGCTCCAGCATTTCCCAAAGGACTCGCAGCAGGGGTGCCATCAAAGCTTGCTCTCCCATGGCATGAGCCAATCTCATTCCAGAGGGGTCTTCCCAGCCTGCCTGGCTCCTCACAAAGGTGCAGAGCTCCAGGCTTAGCCTGAGCATCTCCTCCTGCCTTTTGGAACATCCCTCAGCATGTGGGATTTAGGGAGGTGACCTCTGAGCAGCATCTCACACAGGGCAGTGCCAGACCTCCCCTGCTCAGTGGGAACTGTTTATAATATCTCTGGGTGAATCTTGCTCTGCCAACTCAGGGCAGGAAGGATGGGATAACCTTTCCTTTCTTCCCTCATCACACAGATCCATTTGACACATTTCCATGGCAAGTTCTACCCAAACTTCTCCCAAGGCCCCTACAAGCAGCCAGGTAAATGCACCTGGATGCTGCAGGAGCCCAGGGGCTGGAGCAGGTTTTATTTCCCACTGATCATCCCACAGCTACCCCATCACTCACTCACCTCCTTGCCATGAAACTATTCCAGCCCACTCATGCTAAATGCATGTAAAAATAGAGGAAAAGCTGAAAGCAAGGGAGGGACTGTTCTGAAGAGCAAGTTAATGGATGGTTGAGAATCCAGCACTTCTGAAGGCTCTGAGGATAATAAATACATTTGTTCCCATGAAAAAATGCCACCCCCTTATTACTGTTTCAAGCCTCATCAGCCCAAGAGTGGAGCAGTCAAATGAATGTGGATGCACCAGACACAGCAAGGGCTTTAAAAAAAAGATTTGCACTCACATTTGACAATCTCACTTCTGGAGACCTTTTACAGTGGATTCTTTTTCCCCTGAAGGGTCCTTCCCTTTATATGAACAGCAACTATTGCCTGCTCATTACACAGAGCCACACAAAACCAACCTTCCACTGTCCCAGGCTGCTCCAAGCCCCATCCAGCCTGGCCTTGGACACTTCCAGGGATCCAGGGGCAGCCACAGCCACTCTGGGCACCTGTGCTAGAGTTCCCACCCTCACAGGGAAAAAATCCTTCCCAATATCCCATCATTCCAGCCCCACATTCCCAGGATGTGAAGACATTACAGAGGGGGAGGAGGCTCCCCAGGAGGGGAGGCAGCTCTGGACTTGCAGAGCAGAGGATGAGGATGAGGAAGGAGGAGTGCAGGTGCTCTCTGGTGAGAGGATGTCTGTACCTCCTTCTGTCCTTCCTCTCCCTCCCCAGGATCACAGCTTGGTCAAATTCCATTGGTGTGAAAGCACAGCTCCTTAAGGAATTTTCCTCAGGGCTTATCCACATTGCACAAGGCTTGGAGCCCAAGGATGGGAGCTCCACAGGCACCACCTGTAACACAACTGCAACCCCATGTAGAGACCCAACCACCCAAAATCCCCACAAACCCCACAGGGATCTGGCAGGAAATATTGCTTTTTGATTCCCATTTCCTTTCTGCTGCACAGGCTCCCAAGAAAGCACTGCTGCCAGGGCTGGCAGTAGCACAGGGGTGATGGGGACAAAAGCTCCAGCCCCTGGCAGGGCAGCTGAGCCACGTGGCACTGCCTGTCTGTCCCCATCCCACAGGGACACAGGGTGACACAATGAGGGCCTGCCTGCCTGGAGGAGCTTCTCCCAGCTGGAGTTCAAAGGCAAGGGGATGGATGGATGGATGGATGGATGGATGGATGGATGGATGGATGGATGGATGGATGGATGGACGGATGGATGAATGATGGATGGATGGATGGATGGATGGATGGATGGATGGATGGATGGATGGATGGATGGATGGATGGTGGGGCCTTTCTGCCCTGAGGAGCTGCAGAATCCTGGCTGCTTCCTGCTGGGAATTTGGCTGGGCAAGAGATGATTTTGCACAGAGCTCTGAGCTCTTCCATGGGACTTTGTGGTTGCACCATGCCACATGTCAGCTGGAAGCTGTTTCCTTCATCATGCCAGGAGTTAGGAGAATTTATAAGCTTAAAAAGATATTATGGAAGTGACAGAAGCACTGTTTTGGACACACATTGCCCTGATTTTCTCTTGCTCAAACCACACCTGCTTTCAGACCAGTTTTTTAAGGCTCAATACAGTTGCAAGCTGTAGGACAAAAGAAATTGTTCCATTCTTATTTAAATTCCACCTCAGTTTTACTTCCCACCTACATCCAAAACAAACCTCCCAG
Source organism: Calcarius lapponicus (assembly GCA_039654755.1). Taxonomy (NCBI): domain Eukaryota; kingdom Metazoa; phylum Chordata; class Aves; order Passeriformes; family Fringillidae; genus Calcarius; species Calcarius lapponicus. The sequence continues at coordinate 85,479,845 of CM077462.1, read as the reverse complement.
GCCTTACTGCAGCTGTCTGAGTATGGGATGTGTTTGGATGAGCAAAACTCATCCTGAAAACTGGGAGCAACTGTCCAAAAATATTAGAGAGATTGTTGACTGCTTAGTGCACACACTATAAATAAACCAGAGTGACAGAACTTGTCAGACTGTCAATCAATATCACTTCTGGGCCACAAACATGTGTCACATCCTCTCCTGTGCTCAGACAAGGCTCTGTGGGAAAGAAGTTCTGGAAAAGGGTTTAAGTTGTGCAATACTGATTCTCCTTACAATGATTTGCTTCGTTCTGTATTTGGAGAATCCAAAGTAGGGTATGAACAGCCCCTGCTGATTAAATAAAAGGCTTTGTTGCTCCACAGAAAGTGGAAGCCTGAGATAAAGAAGCTCCTTTGCAGTTTTTCTTAAATACTCGGTTGTGGCTCAGCCTTATCCAACAATGCTCCCCAGGGAAATATTCAACTGGAAAGATTTAAAATAAATTAAGATGGTAGAAGAGTGCTCAGCTTGAAACAGACCATGTAGCATTAGAACCCCAGGATGGTTTAAATTTGGAGGGACCTTAAAGCCCACCCAGTGCCACCCCTGCCATGGACAGGGACACCTCCCACTGTCCCAGGCTGCTTCCAGCCCTGTCCAGCCTGGCCCTGGACGCTCCCAGGAATGCCTTCATTTGCTTTTCAGTCATGAATTTGCCATTGCCCTGAATTTGTGGAGGGTGAGGAGAGCCTCACCTGGATGCTCCTGGTCTGCTCTGGCAGAGTTTTTATTTTATGGCAGCTCCAGAGGGGTGAGAAGGCCCTTTCTGGAGGAGCTGGGAATGGAAATGCAGGCAGGACTCTGTACTCTCCATGCCCTCAGGTTATAGGTTACAGCAAGATATTTACAATAATATTTACAGTAGCCCTTTGTGATGTCCAAAATGCACTTGTTCATCTGGCTAATTTTCAATCCATCCTTTTCAGCTCTGCTCCAAAGCCAGGAGCTAAAAAGAGAATCAGTTAAAAATCCAGTTTTTCTGCTCCAGCTGTAATTCCTGCTCTGTCACAGAGTGTGGTCCATGCAAAACCTCTGTGCTTCCAGCTAGGGAAAAGCAACTGCTCCACATTCCTGATGCCTTCCTAGAACCTGGAACTGGGAATTTGTCCCTGTTATCTGTCTATTGTAATTTCTTTTTTTTTCCTGCCAACTTGGTGTTTGCAACAACTGGGTACAAAATAGAATCCTGGAATGGCTTGGATTGAAAGAGGTGATGGCAAAAAGCTCCTGCCTTTTAGTTTTTCTTATTCCAAATTATTGAATTGAATTTGCCAGCTTTGGAACTGCCTTAAAAAATTATATTCCAGGTGCGTGACCAAAGCCAAGGTGCCCAGCACTGCCCTGAGCATGATCAACGATTACACAACAGAAACTGCCTGGTAATTAATCAATTAATCAGTAATCCATCAATTAATTGACTAATTAAGTCTCTCCATAGCACAACATAGTTCCTGGCTCCCATCTCTGCTTTTTACACTCCACTTTGTCCTCTGGCACTGGCAGCATCCTCCTGATTTCCTCCTTGATTCACACCCTTAAACAACATCTCTGGAGACACCAAATTTCCTTTTTCAGCTCATTTTAGTAACAGGCAGCTCCAGAACAGTCAAAACAATGGTACAAATCAAATTACTGCCCCAAAGGGCTAGTTTCAAAGTACTAATGTCATGATTTTCATTTGCAAAGCTAAAAATTCAAAATGATAAAATATTTAGGGTTACAAGAAGAGGCCAAACTCAAGGAAGACTCAGGTTTGGGGATCACAACAGCCTTAGATATTGAAATTTTGAAATGCTCATTAACTTTCAAAGGTCCATATGGTATTTTGGACATTTTGGCCTCAGACCAGAGAAGTGAATTGCTCTCAAATCCATTGGCTATGGACAAACACAGCAGCAGATGGAGCACACAGAGAATATTAACAAAAGCAGGTTTTGGGTGTTAAAAGGCTTAATGGGTCTCTCACATTTATTTGGGCCAGGAGATGGGATTCAAATTATGCTTGGGGGAAGCTGAGAATCCCTAATATTTGAACTGGCAAAACTCCACAGTGCTGTTTGAAAAACGGCTCTGGTGGAAATAAAATCTGATTTCACCAGCTTGGAAGTGCAAAGGTTCTGCCAGAAAGGCAGCAGGGATACAGTGATCCCACAAAGATCCCTTTTCTCAAGGTTTTTGTTACTGATTTTCCAGCCAAGAGCTGGGATGAGATTCCCTGACTGCTCCACCTGACCCTTGAGAACCCCACCAGCTCCTGCCCAACTCCCCAAAATCCAGGGAGGAAGAACAGCACTGGAATCATGGGGCTGTGCAGAATTTATTACTTCTGGTTCATAAACTGAATTTTTCAACCCCTAAAGAAGTGTTATAAACCATGCTCATGGCCTATAATCCCTCTTCTAGAAAAAAAACCAAAAAAACAAACAAACAAACAAAAAAAACCACACAAACCCAAGAAATTTCTGGGAATACTTGAATTAGAATTATGTTTTTGCACCTGGTGTTCTGGTAGAGTGTCTCTTCAGAAAGCTTAGGAAGAAAAAAAATAAATACAAAAAGGCAAATAGAAATCCTTTCCCTCCATCCTGTAAATATTTTATTCCTTACAAAAAGCCCAGAAGAGACTCCAAACATAATAAACCCCACAGCTGAGGGATTTTTTAGCACAGTTTTCATTTGCTTGCTTTAAAACAAGGATTTCTACACTGGCCCAACTCAGCAAAGCAATTACTAATTAAGTAAATTACGTTTTATGGTTGAGGTGCATCCTCCTGGTTGCTCAAGCAGGTTAAAAGGGATAAATTTGTTGCAGGTCCTCTTTTACTTATTTTTTAACACAGGGAAGCAGGCAGGCTTGTTAAAAAAAAAAAAATCCCAAGATTTGTGCGGGGCAATTATTTCACATGGATAACTGGGAGACCCCTGTGACTCTCAGGATGGATGGCAGATGGAGAGCGAGGGAGGAGGATGGAAAATAATTTCCTGGAAAGGATTGTCCAGGTTGCCCAGGGAAGTGGTGGAGTCCCCATCCCCAGAGGGATTTCAAAAATGAGGTTGCTCAAAGCTCCATCCAAGCTGGCCTTGGAGACTTCCAGGGACAGGGGAATTAAAGTCCTGAGGGCACTCTCTGCCCCCTCATTTCAGAAGGGCAATGTTGGGTTGTGTTTAGGGAATAGCTGTGACTTTAACATCCTCCAAGGATTTGGGGATTCTCTGCTGGGATCCCAACAATCCTCTCAGGAATTCAGTCCAGGAGCCGATTTCTCATCAGGAACGTGGGGACCTGGCAAATCCAAAATGAGTCATTGTACTGCAGGTAGGGAGGCTGCCTTAGAAATAACACATCCAGCGTGGCTGGGAAACAGCAAAAAGGATCAGCAGCTCCCTCCAGGAATAGCAAATTGGAGTAATGGACTGAGATGGAAAAGGGAGAGGGGAGAAAAAGAGAAAAGCTCAGAAGTGAAAGGAGTGAAAGGCACAATCTCGAGCAAAATAAAACCAAAGGGTTCACATCAGCCCCCTCCTGTACTGGGGGCTGCTGGGTTGAAAAAATCAGCTTTAAAAAGAGAAGATGACTAATTATGGTTTGGGACTCAGAATATCAGCAGGCTTTGGTTTTACCAGCAGAACCTGAGGGATGATTTAAGTGAGGAGTGAAGATAAGGAGAGGGTAGAGGCACCCAGGGGAATCTCTCAGATGGACTTAAAAGTTGTTAAAAACATACAACAGTATAAAACTGCCATTAATTCATGGCATCAAATATACTTCATAAAATACCATTTGGGGCATTTGAAACTGAAAATAGCAATATATACACATAGGTATGGATTATGGAGAGAATCATTGAATGCTTGGTGGAAAAGGACATTAAAGCTCATGCAGTTCCCTCCCTGCATGGCAGGGACACTTTCACTGTCCCAGCTTGCTCCAAGCCTCATCCAACCTGGCCTTGGACAATTCCAGGCATCCAGGGGCATCCACAGCTTCTCTGGGCAACCTGTTTACTCTACAGAGCCAAAACTGCTGGCAGGTTTTGCCTTTGCCTAAAAACGTTAACAGGAGCAGTTGAGAAATAAAAGATCGGCTGAGGTCGTGTCTACATTCAGAAATAACTAAAATAGGAAAAATAAACCAAGTTTGTGTTTATCCTGGCACAACACGACTGGCAGCACAAGATCCCTCACCAGTTCTTCTGTAGGCAGTGGTGCTGCTCTCCCTTTAGATCCCCTGAAATCCTCCTCTGCCTGGATTTGTGCCTCCCACTCCATCTCAGCACGTCGCAGACCTCCTGTCATCCACAAAGTCCTGGTCTACTTCCAAGCAGGGCAAGCAGAAGCAGCATCTATTTTATTGGATAAGGTTCTTTTAAAAGCTCTATGGAAAGAATGCACTGAAATGATTCTAAATCCTCAGCTCTACAAAACGCTGAGACAATTCCTCATCTCTGAGCTCTTTATGGATTCACACATTGCACAGGTTCCCAGAGCAGCTGTGGCTGCCCCTGGACCCCTGGAAGTGTCAAAGGCCAGGTCGGACAGGGCTTGGAGCAGCCTGGGACAGTGGAAAGTGTCCCTGCCTGTGATGGCAAAGGAGGCTCTGAGGAAGCTTTCCCATGGCCTAAAGAAATTATCAATTTCCTCCAGGAATCTGGTTTTAACAGACTGATGGGAAATGAAGCTGCCTTAGGAAACACCCCTGAAGATTCTGCTGCTTGTTTTAAACACAAGCAAGTGCCAGTTCCAGGTCACCTGGCAAACATCAAGCGGGTCAAAGGCAGTTTGATGTCACCTCAGTGACATCCTGGGTGTCCCTGCTGGCACAAAGTGACTCCTTTGGGTCAAACACCCACCAGGCAGCTGCTCAGGCAGTGCTCCTGTTCAATGCCAATGAACTTCTGCAGATTTCCAGGACAAGATCAATGCATTGCAATTAATTTGTCCCAGTGACTGACCTGCAGGATCTCCTCACAGCAATAAATTGAGGGAAACCATGACAGAAGAGCAGCTTCATTTCCCAGGTGGAATTCTAACGTGTGGCACTCAGCCCCTGCTTCTCCAGGTCACCCATGGCTCAAATCTCAGCTGTTATCCTTAAATAAAGTAAAATGAGACCTGAGATCCAAAATCCAGCTGAAGACAAGCAATGCCCCAGCACTGCCATCAAGAACTGGGCTTTCTGCCCCAATCCTTTTCAAAAATTACAGGACCAACAGCAAAGAAATTGGGAAATATAATAAGAATTGAAAGACTCACTTTTAGCATTTAATTTCCAGTAAAACAAATTAATTAGAAATCTGGAATTCTCTAAATTTACTTTGGAAGCATTTCAGGAAATGTATATTAGTTCAAACTACCACAGAATCTCAGACAGTTTGGGTTGGAAAGGATCTGAAAGCTTGTCCAATTCCAGCCCCTGAGTAGGCAGGGACACTTTCCACTACCCCAGGCTGCTCCAAGCCCCAACCAGCCTGGACACTTCCAGAGATGGGGCAGCCACAGCTTGGGAAATGTATCAGACTTGTAAATGTCAAGGAGAAGAAATGACCTGAGGCCAGTTTGCCACTGTCACAGCTCTGGCTGAATAAGGTTTAAAAATGCATGAAGACAATCATCTCTTTTTGCAGCAGGTTCTCCTCCCTATCAAAAATAAACTAACACACAAACCATTTAAATCAGCTTTATAAAGGGCTCTCACAGGCTGTAAGTCACAACTAAAAATGCTTTTAATGCCATCAAATAGGAAGCAAAGTTTTAGAGCAGAATATTTTGTATGAAATTTCAGATGGTTTGAGTTGAGAGGGACCTTAAAAAAGATCTAATTCCAATCATCAGCCAAGGGCAGGGACACCTTCCACTGTCCCAGGTTGCTCCAAGCCCCATCCAACCTGGCCTTGGACACTTCCAGGGATCCAGGGGCAGCCACAGCTGCTCTGGGCACCCTGTGCCAGGGCTTACCACCCTCACAGGGAGGAATTTTTTCCCAATATCCCATCTAATTAAAGTCATTCCATGACCATATTCTTGTGAGTTGCAGTACATGGGGAAAGCAGGAGAAAAAGCTCAGTGTTGAGAACTATCATCAGTCCCATGGCAAGCTGCTGGAGAAATTTATTGCAATAAATACAGGCCTTTGGCATCCAAAGTCTGACCATAGTGCCTTGGACTGGTCCAGGGTTATCAGCCAAGTGGAGGAAAGGAATTTCCAGAATGGGCCTATTTAACAGCAGAAGTATTTCAGGAAGAGAATTATTGTGGGTATGATGTCACACATTCCAGAGAACACTTAGATGTGCTCACTAAAAGGAAAGAATGGAATGGAAGGAATAGAAGAGATTAGAATGGAATTGTTCAGTTGGAAGGGATCTACAACAATCAGTCCAGCTGCAAACTGGGTTCAGTTCAAAGGTTCAGTCAGAAAAAAATTATATCTGCAGCTTCAGTGCTCACCCTGCAGGAACCTGAAAAACTGGAGAATAAAAAATGTTTAGGAGAGCAGCTCTGGGAAAATCCCCTCTCCTCAAGGGCAAGAGCAACAGCACAATCCTGAGAAATCCATCACACACACACAAGAGTCCACACCCCAGCAGCATCTACTTATGTGCTCCTCTGCCCCTTCCACAGGGCTTCCATTCCATTCCATTCCATTCCATTCCATTCCATTCCATTCCATTCCATTCCATTCCATTCCATCCCATCCCATCCCATCCCATCGTGTCTGTCTCTCCTCCCCTACCCCTGGACCTGTGTCTGGCAGGACCCCATCCCAAGGAGCCAAGGTCACATCCCACCTCCCTTCCCATGCCCTGATTCACCCAAGGACACCCTGGTTAAACCCAAACGGGTGACATGTGACAGGTCACACCCCAAAGCCATCTCCACCACATTTCTCCCTGTTCCTCTCCACGATCCTCCTGTCAGCTGTGACAGAGTTTGTTTCTCAGACCACCCCAAATTCCTGCATTTTCACACTTGTACAGCAGAGCCTTTGCTATCCAGTGCCTCACTTGCCCCTCTCTCCTGGCTCCCTTTATTCCAGCCTGGGAATATCTCTCCCTGCACTCCAGTCCCTGAGGATCAAGGAATATCCATCTCTGCAGACAGAGCTATTAATAGTCACTCACCTCCCAGCTGCAAATTCCAGGCTCTTCACAGCCAATCCTCACCCTCCTTAAATGTTTCTTCTCATCACTGTAACCCTCTCAGCCCACTGAAAGCCCAGTGTTTTAATCTTGCAATATTAAAGATGATTCTAGCAGGCACTTCAAAAGAAAAGGAGCCAATAAGAAACAAACAGTTGGAGGTCAGGGTCTTTCCCTGCTCGGCTCACAAAATAAAGAGGTGAGATTCCTTCCCCCCTCGGTTCCTCTGTGCAAATTTTAATTGCTTTTCTGACATCTACAGAATGTAATCTTCTTCCTGTGTTGTTCCTAGGATTAGGGCAGGACGAAGGTAAAGCTATTTTTGATTAATATGGAAATCAGAAATTACTTTCCAGAGAAAACTGGGGGCTGTTCCTAATGCTGCTTTATCTTTGGGGAATTACAAATCTGAAGAGTAACAAGAGTGAGATGGCAGCTCACTGAGTCTTCCAACCTGTGCAAAATATGCTTAAAGACTTTCAAAAATCTCTTCTGATGGAAATATGTGATTAATATAGTTAAGGGAGTGTTCAAGCTGAAGACAGAGTTAAATCCCCACAGAACAGAGAATATCAGTTTATCTGAAGGGAAAAAAAAGGTTGGGAGGCCACATGGTGCAAAGAAATCTTCCTGTGTTTGAGGAGAAATGTAGTAGTTAATGTAATGGTTAAATTTGTTCCCAATTCAATGCTGTTCTTGCTGAAGTACACATATTCCTCATCACCATTCAGCTGAATTTCTAATGGGTGAAAATGTGAAGAATCCAGTGGCACCCAGCTCTTCCTATTTGTGTGAAGGGAAGAATTTGGAGGGAAATAAATAAATACAAGGGGATGCAGTGAAAGGGCAAAAGGGGATGACTTTAAACTGAATGAGGGTGGGTCTAGATGGGATATTGGGAATGAATTGCTCCCTGTGAGGGTGGGCAGGCCCTGGCACAGGGTGCCCAGAGCAGCTGTGGCTGCCCCTGGATCCCTGGCAGTGCCCAAGGCCAGGCTGGACAGGGCTTGGAGCAGCCGGGGACAATGGAAGTGTCCCTGCCACGGCAGGGGTGGCATTAAGTGAGCTTTAATTCCCTCCTAACTCAAACCAGTTTAGGATTCTGTACCTGGGGATAAAGACCCAAAGCCATGTCAGCAGCCCCATCTTCCTGCCAGCAGTGCCAGCAGGACTAGGAGAATGGAGATGATTTAGGAGTAAAAGAGGGACATCCTGCCAGGTCTAAGCCTGGGGAATTTCCCTCAAGGTCCCTGTGAAGTCCCCTGGAAAGCCCTGTTCCCACAGAGCCATGTGTGTTCACTGAACAATGGGAAACCAACCATATACTGTACTGCTTTTTAATGTTATCATTGGATGCATGAGATTTAATGGGATTTTCAAATGGAATGGCAGCACTTCAGCTGTGTCTGGAAACAAAGGCATTGACTCTGCCTACCAGAGAGGAGTGAAAAGGAGACAAATGCATTTTATCATGAAAGCCCTCAGACACTTTCAAACAGATCCAGGAATCAAAAGCTCTGTGTAAAGAGAAGAAAAGCCCTTCAGGACCTCTTGGGCCACGCTTCTGTTTTTAAAAATGACAAGAAGTGGGAGTAGGATATTTAGTGTAAAGATACAATGTGGGAGCACGAGGCTTGGCATGTCCAAAATTGATTTAGATGTGGGAAAATACTGAAGCCTGCAAACTCAGAGGTTCAGCTTTGTGTGCTGGAGAGAAAAAATACACAATGACATTGTCACGTTCAGTGGGGATCCAGCAGTACAATGGGGATATTTATATATATATAAAGTAATTCCCCATTGTCCTGTCCCTCCATCCTTGTCCCCAGTCCCTCTGCAGCTCTCCTGGAGCCCCTTCAGGCCCTGCAGGGGCTCTGAGCTCTCTCTGGAGCTTCTCCTCTCCAGGTGAGCACCCCCAGCTCTCCCAGCCTGGCCCCAGCCCTGCAGCAGCTCTGGGGGCTCCTCTGGGCTCTCTGCAGCAGCTCCAGGTGCTGCTGCTGTGTCCCCAGGGCTGGGGCAGCTCTGCAGGTGGGGTCTCACCTGGGATCAGGGGCAAAATCCTCGCAGCTCTGCAGGTGGGGTCTCACCTGGGATCAGGGGAAAAATCCTCCTTTTCCTGCTGCCCAGGATCCCCTGGGGACCTGGGCTGCTGGAGCACGTGGCCGGATTCTCCCGCAGGAATACAAATTACACGATTATAATATTATTTTAGCAGTTGGCCATGGTGACATTTCCTGCTGTTAGGTGGCTCTGGTCCTGCCAGGATGGATTAGCAAGGCTCACCAAACATTCTGTTTGGCTGAGGAGCTGCTGAAGGGCACTGCCTCCTTATTCTATTAAAAGTGCCGCAGGAACCTGGTAACATTTTCCTGTTGATCTCCAGTGCTCTGATAAATGGAAACCTCATCCCTTCCTCCAGGAGGAGAGGAGACATTTTTAGGAAGGGAAGCCAATTTCCCCTCAGTGTTATTGAGTTAAAGCAGGTGGTTGAGTTTCCAAAGGTGTTAAGGTCGTTTTGTTGTCTCCCACCGAGCACTGGTCGAGCTGTTGGAGCAGCCTTCAGGAATGGAGATAGAGGAACTCCAGCTCTGCAGGCAAATTCCCACAGAGCATGTGCTCCAGCAGGGAGGGCACACTCAGTACATGCATCCTGACAGTGATGGAACACATCTGAATGCACAGAGCTTAGAACAATTACTGCTGAGCAGCCCTCAGCACACCAGGGGCGAGAGAAAGGAGAAAAAACCAACCATCTTTGGAGAGATGAACAATCCTTCTCGTTATCAACACTTCATTTAGTATCTTAGTTGCTTAAACCCAATTATATCCAGCAAAGACAACTGTGAATGAAGAGGATCTGAGCAACCCCAGATAATGGGAGAAGATAAAAACCCACTCCAAGAGTAATGACCTGATTTGGCATTCATCAGTTGCTGGGTAATGAGCAAATGCTGATTTCAAATCTAAATTCATGTCAAATGCTTCTGGATAAAATTAACTCCCAGCATATTTCAAAACACCCATTCCAAGTGTCGCTGCTGCTTCCTCCTTTCCCCTCCAGCAGACCACACTCTCCCCTCTTCCACAGCTCCTGCTATTCCTCCTTCCACCACTTGCCACATTTTTCCAGGCTCTGGTCCTGGAAATGTCCAAGGCCAGGTTGGAAGGGGCTTGGAGCAGCCTGCGATAGTGGAAGGTGTCCCTGCCCATGGTGGCCTGCTTGGATGAGATAACCTTTAAAGACCCCTTCCAGCCCAATCTGTCCTGTGATTTTATGACACTGAAATATCCCTAAGGATATTTCCCACCCTCTGCCACTCCCCGGTGTCCTGACCTTCTGATCAGCACTCTGAGTGTGCCTCGGCACAGGAACACCCTTGGCACATCACACAAAGAGTTTGCATTCCTTGCAGTAAGAGACAGCCTTGTGTCTTGGTTTTATATTAAACAATAAATTCAAGGCTTTCAAAGTGTAGCACAAGTGAAGACGGGCAGGGGTGTCTGCCAAGCAGAGGGAGGTAAAGCAGGTGTATGTCAGCAGGAGACTGAAAAAAGAGGAGAGATCTCCCCTGTATCCTGCACCACCAACTCCTTGTGTGAGCCTCAGCTCCCCCTGATCCATCAGTGCCTTTCCTCTTTGGCCTTACACGTGTTTTTCACACAGGCTGTGCAATCTGTGACTGGCACCCATCTGATTTAAACCACTGATTATTTATTTCCCAAGAAACTGGCACTGCAGGAGATTTGTTGTCACTGGTAGCAGTGAACAGATCCAAACACTCTGCTTCTGCTTTGGAAATGTTTAGGCTGGAAAAGACCTCAAAGATCATCAAGTCTCACCATGAACCCAGCACTGACAAAGCCACCACTGCCCCCATGTCCTCAAATGTTACATCCACATGGCTTTAAATCCCTTCAGGGATGGGGACTCCACCACTTCCCTAGGCAGTGACTGCTAGGGTTGGACAACATTTTTCATGTGGAAATTTTCTCAATTTCCAATCTAAACCTCTCCTGGCCCAGCCTGAGGCTGTTCCCTCTCCTCCTGTCCCTGTTTCTCCCTGGCTGTCCCCTCCTGTCAGGAGCTGTGCAGAGCCACAAGGTCCCCCCTGAGCCTCCTTTTCTCCAGGCTGAGCCCCTTCCCAGCTCTCTCAGCCTCTCCTGGGGCTCCAGCTCTATTCCCATCCCTGGATAAATATGGCCAGAAACCCTTCCTGCCCAGCCACGGCCAGATGTGCACAAACAGATGCCAACAGATTTCCATTAAAAAAGCCCTGGCATCGTCCTGCAGGGCGATGGAGAATTGTGGTAAAAGCTCTCACCACCATCCCAGACCATCAAAGTGTTGGCAAAGACCACAGAACACCATTTAGACAGCAAATTCCCTTAATTCTGGCTGTGTGAAAAGACTGGCACAAAAAAAAAAATCCTCTAAGCCTGCAAAGTGTTGGTGGGAATGGATTATAAGAACAAAAATGTTGTGGGCTCTGGGTGGAAGACAGGACTCAAACTCAGCAGCCTCCAGAGGAGGACCTCAGTGTCCTTGTTTCCCGCTGTTCCCTACAATTTAACCACTTTTTGACCTTAAAGAACCCTGAAGCTGGTGGGTAATCCAGCTGTGATGAGATTTCCTACTCCTTGATGAAACATTTGAAGCTGCTGTTCAGTCTGTTGATGGATCCTTTTATATGTCTGAAGCTGCTTTTTTCCTGGTGTTTTTTTTGAGGATGAAGGGCACCCAGGGGACACCCAGCAGGGACTGCACAGGTTCAGAATAATAGTTCTGCAAAAGCAGGAAAGATCTGACAACAAAGGCTGTTTCTCTCTCCTCCTTGAGCCATTCCTCCACTGACTTTTTGTACTCTGGACAACCAGGCTCTGAATCAAGAAGTGGCTTCTCCAATTCCAGCTTTTCCTGAAGTGGAATTTAAAGCTCTTTAGTCTTTAAAACTCAAGTGGTGCCTCCTACAGACCTGAGCCATCCTGTCCAAACAATATTTCAGCTTGTGTTCATCTCTTCATGGACATCAGGGATGCCAATCCAGCAGCTGAAGCTCTCAGAGAGTACAAGCACAGGAGTCTTCTCCATTACTTTTCCACTGACTGTACCCAGCATCTTCCTGTCACTTGCACCAAAAACTTCATCCCTGTCTTCAGCTGCTGGTGGGACATTCCAAACTCCTTGTGTGTAACATTCTTAAACACAGCTTCCCCACCCATCCAGGAGCCAGAGCCTCTCACATCTCCACTATCAAAAGAGCTTTTCCTTCAACCTTGACTGAAGTTTTGCTACTCCAAATACTGCTGGAAAGATCATTTCCTTAGCATGTGCCTTTCTCCCTTTACCCAACTTGATTAACTCTCTTTCCTCTATTAAAAGTAAATAATTTGTGCTTATTTCAAGGTACTCCATCACTCAGCCACCCTTTTTCCACAGTGAGGCACCAACTCCTTGGTTCCCCCAGCACCCCAGCCTTGCTTGTGCTGCTCTCTCAAGGCTTGTCAAAAAGCAACTTTGTGTGCTCCATTTCCCACAAGGAAAATCCAGAAGTCCCCCTAAATACCCAGCATCTCTTCCAAAGGCTCCTTTAACTGGACACTTCCCAAAAGTGACTCCAGTCTCCACTTCTCTGAGCCTCTAGGTCAAGGCCTGGCTTTGCTCTGTGCTTGGGGTGCTGCCTGAAGTAGATGTTGAAAAACAGCCCCAAATCCCAAAGTCCCACTAAAAATACAGGAGTGCTGCTATTTCCAGAACCTCCCTCACCCTTTGGTCAGCTCTGCAGGAAACAGTGAAGGAGGGGAAAACCACAGGTTGTAAGCACAGAGCCTGTGTTGTGTCAAGGTTCCTGAATAGGCACTGCCAGTTCTGGAGGGGTCACAACATCCCTGTGAGTCAAACACCAATTAAATCCATACAGGAAAGGTTTGGAGGGGTAAAATCCATGCAGGGAAGGTTTGGAGGGGTAAAATCCATGCAGGGAAAGTTTGGAGGGGTAAAATCCATACAGGGCAGGTTTGGAGGGGTAAAGTGATCTGCAAAAGCTCATTCAGCAGCCACAACCAAAGCCCTGAGCAGAACTTTAATCCATCATCCAACCCCACCTGCCACAAACAAGATCCTCTTATCAGCCTGGCCTTTTAATACACCAGCTAAGATATTGACTGTAGAACATTTCTTTCTTTTCCCAGCCTGAAACTGCTGCAGGAGAAGCAATAATCCACCTGCATCCCCAGCGCCCAGGAGGAAGCACTCCTGAGATCCATTGGTTTGTACACGAGCGTGGGACTGACTGTTCAGTGATGCCCAGGAGGGAGTTGGGGTCATGAATACCAAAAAAAAAAAAAAAAAAAAAGGAAAAAAAAGGAAAAAAAAGTAAAGAAAAGAAAAGTAGGTCAAGCAATTCACATTTGCTGAAAAGGACAAAGAACACTGCAGATTTTTTATTACCTTATGCAATTGCTACCAAATATCTGAAGCATCCTTTTTATCTGATTCAAATCCCACATGAGTAATCCATGATTAAATTTAGTGGGTGTGAAATTTCATTAGGTCGTTCAATTTTAAGCAGATTGGATAATGAAGTTCCGTCGTCCTTCAGAATTAAGGGGGGAAAAAAATTAATACTGGAATTTTTATCTCACTCCCAGCCTTCCCCCATCTGTGAGATTATTCTCATTCATGTAAGACATCCATGTCCTGCAGCTCCATCCTTGAGGCACGTGACCTCGGAGATGGAGAGAACTGCCTGGAAATGTTGGCAAAAGCCAGACCCAAACCTGACTTTACCTGGTGATTTTCTGGGATAAACACAGACCAGAAATTTGAGTTTTCCTGGAAAAGACATGAAGCAGATTCCAGCAGGGGCGTCTTCTAAAATACTGTGATTTCTCAAAAAAAAAAAAAAAAAAAAAATCCTTTGGACTAATTCAGTGATATCACAATGGGAAAAATGTTAATAGGTAGCAGATGCTGCTTTAAGTCTTAATTCCCTACTCCAAAGAGCTAGATAATTCAAGGAGAAGCAACCAGCTTCCTTCATGCAAAAAAGCTCCATGTTAAGACAAAATGAGAGGTTTGGAGTTTTTCTTGGGTTTTAAAATTCTGTTTTAAAAAAAATAAATGTTTTGAATTCAGACTTTATGTGGAATTCCTGATGGGTTTTTAAAAGAGCATTGGTGCAGTGATGGGCAGTGGAGTGTGCAATCCATGAGCCCCTCATTTCACTGTACATCACCCTGTGTTTCCCACTTAGGACCAATAACTTTGTTCATCAACCCCCTAAAGCTAATAAATCCAATTCAATTTCCAATTTAATCCAAAATTCAATTGTATAATCCTTGGGAAGACCCTGGCTGGGAAAGAGTTAAACAACAGGCCTGATTCATCTTGCTGTGTTTTCAGGCAGCTGAAGCCACTCTGTGCCAGTACAAATAAATAATATCTCTATCCACATCACAACCAAGTATTTTCCTCTTGATGTTGTTCACCAAAGCATGATGACAAATGATGGCTGGAGAAACAGGAGTTGTCAATTCTGCCTTAATCTTGTTTCCTTTTGGGCTTGACAGAAGTTTATCCCCTTCTCTAAATGGCCACCAGGTGCTTCCAGCAAATGAACTGAACACAGCAAACACCAATCTGCCTTTCACAGTCTTCTGTCCTCTATTACTGGGGAGTTTTCTCAGGAAAGAAGAAAAAAAAACCCTCAAAAATTCAGCGGGGAAGCTGAAGCTTCGCACATCCAGAGAACCCTCAAGGAAAATGCACGTCAGGAGAGATGATAATATTTGATGGGACAATATCAACACATGTCAGCCTCAACATTTATTAAAAGTGCATCCCAACATCACCCATCCATGATAAACAGCATGAGAAGGATGTGGAGCTGCTGCAGAGAGCCCAGAGGAGCCCCCAGAGCTGCTGCAGGGCTGGGGCCAGGCTGGCAGAGCTGGGGGTGCTCACCTGGAGAGGAGAAGGCTCCAGGGAGAGCTCAGAGCCCCTGCAGGGCCTGAAGGGGCTCCAGGAGAGCTCCAGAGGGACTGGGGACAAGGGATGGAGGGACAGGACACAGGGAATGGCTCCCACTGCCAGAGGGCAGGCATGGATGGGATATTGGGAATTGGGAATTGTTCCCTGGCAGGGTGGGCAGCCCTGGCACAGGGTGCTGGAGAAGCTGTGGCTGCCCCTGGATCCCTGGCAGTGCCCAAGGCCAGGCTGGACAGGGCTTGGAGCAGCCTGGGACAGTGGAAGGTGTCCCTGCTCATGGCAGGGGTGGCACTGGATGGCTTTAAGGTCCCTCCCAGCCCAAACCAGTCTGGGATTCTGTGAACCAAATCCTAGTAGGAATTAATTTGAGAGTCTCTGGAGTAGGCGTTGCGAGACATCAGTCAGGCATCAACAGCAAAACAAATTAACACCACAAAATAGTGAAAAACAGAGGAGCCAAACCTGCATCTTTAAATAGCCCAGAGAGCTTTTCCTGTCAGTAGCAATTTTCTGGCCAAGCTCCACCACATCCTCTCTCTACTTCCCCCAAACCTGCATTTTTCACATGACTAAAATGCTCATCCAGGTCTGGATCAGAGCAACCCTCAGGCTGTTTATCCCTCCAGCAGCTTCATGTTCACCTTCTCCACCCACCTCACCCTCTCTGCCTGCCTTGGATGCTTTTCCTGACCTCCTCTCCCATGGAACTTCACCACCCACATTAGTGGATGTCTCCAGAGTTCAAAGGGCAGAAGATTGACACCACAGGGAACAGGAAATCCAGTGACTCCAGGTAATCCATGTGGCAACACCAGGGCTTTCTCCTGGGCCAGGAGTGCAGTTCCTGTCACACTTCAGTGTCCCAGGAGGGTGACACATGCAGGATGCCATGGATCTGGAGGAGAACCCAGAGGAGGACATGCAGGAAAAGCAGGGGAGTGAGGTTATTTAATGATGCAGTCAATGTTATAGGACTGACTCTGGGAAAAAGGAGGAGTGCCATGCTACCATGGGAGGAGAGAGAGGAACAAAAATGAGGAATTTATGAATTTCCAGTTCCACAGACTTTGCCTTATTCAGGGGGATCACTGGAATCCTGTGGAAAGCTGTTGGATCAGTGAGAGCAGAGTCTGGAGAGTGAGATAACTGCTGATAAAGGATGGATGGGTTACAGGCCAATTAAACAATGTGCACAAACACAAGTCCATGGTGCCAGATGAGATGGGCCTGAGGGTGCCAAGGGAGCTGGCTGGTGTCACTGCCACCCTGTCACCTCCCAATGGTCACAGGGATGGGGAATGTTCCTGGTGATTGGCAAAAGGGCAACATCACAGCCACCTTCAGAAAAGGAAATGCCAGCCCATCAGCCTCACTCCCTGCCCAAAGATTCACCAGGCAAATCCTTCTGGAAACCATCACCTTCCAAACCAAATGATTCTGGTACTTACTACCCAGAGAGTGTCTGACACAGAATTATTCAATAATTGCTATTTCATGTTTCCTCTGCTCCTCTTCTGCACTTCAGATCCTGCTGCTTCTGCCTTCTCTCCCCTGGAATGGTGTACTTTTGTTCCATATTTGCAATTACAACAAGCACAGGTTCACATATATGAGATAGAAATATATTTTCCACCTGAATTTGGGCACTCAGAGATGCTGGATTCATTCTGGGCACTGTGCTCTCAGTGGTGTCAAGGAAGTGATGCTGGGAATGAAGAGTGTGATGGAGGAAGAGCATGGAGTCAGCATGTGCTCATTTGTCTGCTAATAAGGGATAAATTAGAATTTGGGAATAGCTTTAATCATTCCTGTTGAAGCTAATTCACTCTTGATGTTTTGTTTGCGTGGGCAGCTCTCCCCTTAAGCTTAATGAAAAAGGTAAATAAAGCAGAATGGAGTAATGAGAGAGGGACTGAGCTGTCAGGCAGAGCCAGAGCTTCTGTATCCTTTCCTAAGGATTTATAGGAAAGGGCTGTCTCAGACCCAAGGACCCAAACCCCAAACACAATTCCCACAGTGAGTTACATCTGCCAGAAAATGACACAAAATGGAGCTTTATGATTCAATGCAAGACTTGTACATCAGAAGAGCTTTTCTCCCTGTCCAAGAAGCTCCCTGTACTCTGGAAAATTAACCAGGAATAGAGCACAGACAGTCTGGAGGAAAAAAATAAAACAAGAGTGCAACGAGAATGCATTTAAATTACTATTTGGCAGGAGATAAAGGAATAAGAGGTAAAACAAGGGGAGAAGAATTAAATTCCAAACTGATGGAATTCCTTCCCGTGGGATCCGGCCACCAAATGTTCCAGACATCTCTGCTGCTATCACTGGGTACTTCCATGGAAAGATATCAGCTCCCTGCTGGTATAAACAGGGGAAAAGGCTCCTTGCCTGAGCTGACCCAGGCTCAGTGTCCTGGACAGGGTGTTCTGTCTGATTTGTGCTGCTGCTGTGATATCAGCGATCCCTTGGCTCGGGGAGGACTCTCCATAAATTCTGAATTCATCCAGGGTAGCACCACTTCTCTATTAACTGATGGAAGAAAAGCAAACCCACCAAAATTGTTTTGACATATGGATTAATAATGAAAAGTGAGTAGGAAAATAGGAAAGCTGCCAGTTCAATATATTAATAACACCAGCCAGGCCAGACAGAGCACAAGGAACAGAAGGGGAAAAAACACCTGCACAAAGTTGGTGAATTAGCAAAATGACAACCAACAAAATCCCCTTGTGACAGGTGTAAAATAATAAATATTGGGGAAAACACTCCAAAGACAGCTGGAGAGGGACAGGGGACAAGGGATGGAGGGACAGGGCACAGGGAATGGCTCCCACTGCCAGAGGGCAGGCATGGAGGGATATTGGGCAGGAATTGTTCCCTCTGAGGGTGGGCAGGCCCTGCCACAGGTTCCCCAGAGCAGCTGTGGCTGCCCCTGGATCTCTGAAGTGTCCAAGGCCAGGCTGGACGGGGCTTGGAGCAGCCTGGGATAGCAGAAGGTGTCCTTGCCCATGGAATAGGTGGGACTGGATGAGCATTAAGGTCCCTTCCAGCCCAAACCAGTCTGGGATGGACCCTGAACACTTCCAGGCTCCTGCCACAGAGAGAAGGAACCAGCTGGACTCTGAGGACCTGCACCAGGCTGGTAATTCTTCATCTCTCAGCCTGTCCCATGCTTAAAAGACAAATGTTTATAATAACATAGGATGTGAAATGAGGAAAACATCTGAAAAATCGAAGTATGGTTTCCAGCTTTCAAGTAGAGGTCAATAAACAGAGCAACTTCTTTCTTTATGGTTTCAAACAGCTTGGCAGGATCCTTTTGGTGTTGGTAAATCAAAAGATAAAGAGATTATGAAAAAGAACATGAAAGCGAAGATCTGAAGAGCTTCAGGAGAATCAAAAAGTCCTCCTGAAGCTTCTGCAGCAGCACAGAAGTTTTATAAACGGCACAAATTACCTCATTTAGCTTTTTGCAACTTCAGTGCTTTATCTTCCTTCCAAACTTCCACCTCCCGTTTTACCTCTCTTCATCCTCACACCACCCTCCTAAGATCCCTCTCAGCAGCCTGTTGACTTGCCTTAATGATTCTCATTGCACTTTTTCAACAAACATCCCCTTCATGCCCCACCCCGAATTCTCTGTGACTGCGTCCATAAACCCCCGGCTTGCTCAGGGTGTTTGTGTTCCAGAACAGCCACCTCAAGTGACAGCAGCTCTTTTCATGGGATTTATCCTTCCCTGCCTCAAGGAATCCCTGCCTTTTGCAGTAGAAACTTACATCTGGTCACTGCCTGGTGATCATCTCTTGGAACGAGGTACAACACTGTTGGGATTACAGGGAAGAGAATTCCAACCTACAGCTCCCTGAGGAGGGGAGGGCAGGCTGTGCTCCCAGGAAACAAGGGACAGGACCAAAAAAATGTCCTCAAGCTGTGCCAGGGGAAGTTTAGGTTGGATATTAGGGAAAATTCCTTCAGTGAAAGGATTGCCCAGCCCTGGTACAGTTATCCAGGACCGTGAGTTCTCGTCCTGGAGGATTTCAAAGCTGTGTACATGTGGGGGGACATGGGGCAATGGTGGGGGAGTGGCTGGATTTTATGTCTTGGAGAGCTTTCCCAACCCCACAGATCCCATTATTATTTTATAGAGAATAGGAGATGCTCCCAACATGGTTTCAGGTACTGCTGGCAGCAAAGCACTGTCTCCACATCATCACATCTCAGCTGAGCAACAAGGTCCACAAGTTCAGGGCTGTTCTCACAATTAAGGCACCAAAAAGTGACTCCAGGTTCCAATTTCCACTCAGGAGAGAGCAAAAGAAGGAAGTGCTGCAGTTCCTGCAGTGCCTGGGTAAGTCAATAAGCTGTTTTATTGGAGTGGATAATCACATCAGTGTCAGGCCTGAATTCATTCTCCAAGACAGAGAGACCTTGCCTGAAGTAGGCTGAGTTGTGGCATTTTTAGTCCAAATCTCATCATGCACCAAGCGTTCCACAACTGTTTTGTCTCCTGTTTGTGTTTTTGCAGGGTTTTTTATTTATTGTATTTACTTACTAAAATGAATGCAGTGGGATGGTAATGGGGTGTAGTGTAATGGGTGTTCAGCTTTAAGAAGAGAAGCTCCATGGAGACCTCAGAGTCCCTTCCAGTGCCTAAAGGAGCTCCAGGAGAGCTGGAAATGGACTTGGGACAAGGCCTGGAGGGACAGGGCACAGGGAATGGCTCCCAGTGCCAGAGGGCAGGGATGGATGGGATATTGGGAAGGAATTCCTCCCTGTGAGGGTGGTGAGGCCCTGGCACAGGGTGCCCAGAGAAGGATGGTGGATGCCTCTGGATCCCTGGAAGTGTCCAAGGCCAGGTTGAACAGGGCTTGGAAGACCTTGGGATAGTGGGAGGTGTCCCTGCCCATGGAATGGGTGGCACTGGATGAGCTTTAAGGTCCCTCCCAATTCAAACCATTCTGTGACAATAAATATTATCACAGATGTCCAGGGAAACTACTGAAACAATCTCTCAATATTTCAAAAATATTTATAAAGAAAGAGCTGAAAAAGATCTGTGATTGACAGCTGCTCTCTTACCTGTCAGAAAATACTTTAAAGCCATTTTCTGTCACTCTTTGGGTGGAATTTGTGCAGACTTTGGATTGAATCGAAAAATGCAGATGCAGGTTCCTTTCAAAGGAAACAGAAAGGAGCTAAAACTAATTTATTAGTGGTCAAGGGCATAGCACAGCCAAGTGAGGTTTAAGATTGAAGATTTTTCCCAGAAACTTTGGGAAGAGGCACTGCAATTACTGTAAGAGGAATCAGCTGGATCTCCTACCCAGTGCTGAAGTAGATGCTTTCAAATTGTCTCATTTACATAGGGAAGAAGGTCAGGAGGGATTAAGAAGGTAAATATATCACCTGATTAGGTATGCAAGTTCAGGGTGTTCCAAGGACTAATTCCATGAATATTCAAGAAGGTCTTTGCTTCCCAAAGGTTCAGTCATGAGCAGTAGGTTGAATATGCAGAAAGGAATCTGGTCAGAAAACCAAAGATGCCACCTGTGTGCGTCAGTATCACCTGTTCCAGTGAAATCAGGATCAAAATTTGCTTACTCCCTTTTCCATTTCACCTTGTGAAATAAAAAATAAGGAAAATAGGCACAGTGAGGAAGGAAAAGCTGGGAGCTGACAGGGACACGTTCACCACTCCCTGCAGGTGCATTTTTAACAGGAGCACACAGCACTTCCTCATGATTCTTAATTTGGGCAGAATTTCACACAAAAAAGAATCACAGTGCACTGATCCAGCCTTCCCTGTCCTATTTTGGACAGACAGCACATGGGACATGATATGACCATCATCTGTTTTCTTGGATTTGTACTTTGCGTCCTAGGAAGAAGATCATTAATTAGGAAATTAAAGTCCAGATGAGCTCAAATGCAAGACCAAGTCAGCTTTCCAGGAAGAAAATTGAGCTGAGCTTTTGCTGAGTGATGCCCTGATTCCCCCTGATAACCAGAAAATGTGCCTTGGGCTGAGTTAAGGCAGGAAAATGTTGGGCAGTGCTCTTGGGAGAGAGCACAGACGGGTCCCAACCAAAGAGCTGAGGTGGCTCTGGGAGAAAATTCTGCTATTCTTGCAGCTTTTTTTCCCTTTCTTTATTCCCTGCAGCCCAGAACCACCCAGTCGTGGGCTGATCCCCAGCATGGGCAGCAGGAAGGGGGGATTCTGCTCCTGTACCCAGGTGAGACCCCACCTGCAGCCCTGGGGACACAGCAGCAGCACCTGGAGCTGCTGCAGAGAGCCCAGAGGGGGAATGGCTTCAAAGTGACACAGAGTGGGTTTAAATTGGGTATCAGCAAGGAATTGTTCCCTGGGAGGGTGGGCAGGCCCTGGCACAGGGTGCCCAGAGCAGCTGTGGCTGCCCCTGGACCCCTGGAAATGTCCAAGCACAGGGTTTGGAGCAGCCTGGGACAGTGGAAGCTGTCCCAGCCATGGCAGGGGTGGAATGAGATGAGCTTTAAATGTCCCAAACAGTTCCACAACTACAATTCCCACCTTTTCTCAGCTGTTACTCTTTGATTTGCTATGCCAGAAAGTGTGAGCAGCACCAGCTTTTTGTATCCTCACTAATTGCACATCCTTGGCAAACAAAACCAAGCAAATGTTCCCCACACACAGCGTGCAGCACCCCAAGGCACTGGTGTGAATGAGGATGTGTTTGGGATGAGACAGCACTGCTGCTCCTTTTCCTCTTCCTGCCAGGTGACTCATCCCCCTGAATTTGGGAGGATGTGCAAATCCATTGAAAAAGTGGCACCAGCTGCAAAAGCTTTGTGTCCACAGAGTCTGCAAACTTTGGGGAAATAAAAATAAAAATTAAAAAAAAAATCAAGCAACCCAGTGTGCAGATTGCTATTGCAGCAAAGGATAATGAGTCTGCCCATAAAAGCCATACAATTTTCCAAAGAAATTTGTAAGGATGAAAAGGAAGAACTGTGTATTTGTAAGGACTAAAAGGAAGCTTTTGGTCCAGCCGTGGAGGAGGAGATGGGGCCAGTTTTGAAGTGCTGCATTTGATTAGCAGAGCTCCCACTATTCCTGCTCTCTGTTCCCTCTTTTCTTGTCCCTCCATGCCTTGTTCCCAGTCCCTCTGCAGCTCTCCTGGAGTCCCTTCAGGCCCTGCAGGGCTCTGAGCTCTCCCTGGAGCCTTCTCCTCTCCAGGTGAGCACCCCCAGCTCTGCCAGCCTGGCTCCATGGCAGAGATGCTCCCTATAAAAATACCCAGCTACAACACCCTGGATCCTTTGGAAATGCTGTGCTTTCAAAACCTGGCAGCAGAGCCAGGAGAACTTCCTTCAGCAAAACATGAAAACCTGCCAAAAAATGGAAGACTTCTTTGACTTCTGTCCACTGGAAAAAGCTCTGACCAACCCGAGCCCAGCTGCACCTGAGGATTTCCAGAGATCCTTTCCAGCCTGAATTATCCAGGGACTCTGATTCAAATTTATGGTACAAAAACCCCCAATATCCTGAGGACTGAACTTTCTGCACATTCATTTGGACTTTGGTCCTGTTCCAGTGTTAACCCAAAATGGAGCAGGCACCATCCTGGGAATCTGTGATTTTATGAAAATTAGCTACTCTCTTCCCTCTTCACTTCCTTTAATTTCCTCATAAATGAATGAAATGAAACATTTGGAGTTGAATTAAATAATTTGTATTAAACTCAAGCAGACTGGCTGGCAGGCAAATGGGGTGTTGGGACAAGAATAAATATTAATTATTCCTTAAATAGAATGGAATTGTTATTATGTTTTCAGTTTATTTGCCAAATGAAATGTAACATCATTGTTACATCCTGGGCTGAATGGGCAGGAAGAGAACTGGGCTGAACTGGGACAAAATGGGGAGTTGCAGGAATGCCAGCCCACAGCTAAGACCTCAAGGAAGGCCTGGAAAAGCTGCTGAAGCAGCTCAAAGAGGTGGAGAGGGATTTTCCTAAGCCCTCTGGGGTTTAGGAACAACTACAGACACCAGTTATTCAATACCCTGCCTGGAATTAAAAGAGATTTATTCACCCATTAAAAATATCTTTCTTTTTCCTCCCAAAATCATCAGGACCACAAAGATTTCTATTTCTTTTTTACTCTGTGACATATTTTCCTTGTTTTTAATACATCCTGCTGAACACACCTGAAATGTTTTTAAAGGAAAAAAAGCCAATTTTGAATGCTCTACTTTAATTTTAAAACGATGTTATGCCCTGTTCTTCAGAGAATCCTATTTGCTCACACAGAAAAAAATGGTGTTTTATACAATATTTATAAAAGGTGACATAAATCCACAAGCAGGGAGGGAAAAAATGGGGAAAAAATCAGTCAATGGGATTGAAAGATAAGGAGAATGCCAGTGTGAACATGGAACTGGAGGGAACAAAACCTGCAAGGCTGAGCCCCCTGAAACTGCTGCAGAGGAGCATGAGGAAGGAACAGGAATGTAAAAATCACCTCAATAACAGCTCATTCTGATTTTCCTGGAATTGCCTGCCAAGGAAAACTCCTGACAACTCCCTTGCATGAGTCTTTCCATCAGGATCACCACCCAGGGAAGCACTGCTGTCCTTTGGGGTTGTCTGCGAGCAGAGATGCTGGTTTATGTTCTGACAGGCCCCCCAAGCCCAGGATGGAGCAGGGCTCTCTGGGTGCCAGCCTTGCAGACCTTATCAGGTGTTGGTGGCAGCCCTGCCAGCTCCCCCCCAGACAATAATAACCATTCCCAACAAGTTCCTTATCTTATCCCAGCAGCATCCCTGCAGGAGATTAGTCAGGCATGCCGGTGTCATGTTTTATCTCTAAAGCCTTGGATTTAGGCATAGCATGTATCTAGTCCCAAAAGCCAGGTGTATTCCAGGCAAACAGATGGGAATGCAGAAACATTTCATTTTTTAATGATATGCACCAAGGTCAAGCCTGCTTTAAATCAGACTTGGTCCTGACATTCTGACATAAATTGGCCAATGATTAAAAAAAGAGGGGAAATGCTCAAAATCAGGGAAATGTTTCCTGAAAATAGTTTCATAGGGTTCATGTGCAAGCGAAGTGTGGAGTTTTCTTCCAAAACTGCCTGCAGGTTTTGTGGAGGGCACACATTAATGCCAAGGATTTCACCTGATCCCTGCCTGCCACTGCAGAGCACTGGTCCAGCACAAAGCAAGACCTGAGGCTTAAAAATGAGATTTTATAGGAATGTACAGTCACAAAATACCCTGAGTTTGAGGGGACACACAACAATCCCTCCAGGGATGGGGACTCCACCACTGCCAGGGATGGACAGCCCTTTCCATGAAGAAATTTTCCTTAGTATCCACCCTGAGCCTCCCCTGGCACAGCTTGAGGCTGTTCCCTCTCCTCCTGTCCCTGTTCCCTGGGAGCAGAGCCCAACCCGCTCCCAGCTTGCTGCTGTCCATGAGGAATGGGATGGGAAAAGGGAAAGATGAGCTCTCAAAGCAGCCTCAGAGCCAGAAGGAGTCGAGGAAGGGAACCTGTGCCTGCAAAGCCCTGGGGATGAGCAGACCATGACCAAAATGTAATTTATATGAAGATGTTTTGAATTTCTTCCAGCTACTTCCAAGTCACCAATGCAGAACAGCTCCTCACAGCTTCCACACAAAGGTTTCTGCCGGGAATATGGCTGGATTATAATTACAGGCCAGCACTTAACAGTAATTACTGCAATAGCTCATGTTCAGGTGCACTGTGCAATGTAATTATGGCACTCCTCGCTGTCCACAGCACCTTCCTCATCCTGCAGCCTGGAGAATTCCCGCCCAGGCAAGATGTGCAACCTTTTGGGGGTTGTCTGGGGGGTTTTTAATATGAGCACTCAAAACTGCTGCTGGCTACTCCATCCAGAATAAGCAAGGACATCCTGCACCAATGGAGCATGAAGGATCTTGGTCCCTGCTTCACCTTCAGCCACAAAACCCCCTTGGGGATGTGGAGACTCCCAGTGGGGTTAATGGCAAAGCAATGGGACGAATGTAGCACCACTTCTCCAAACACCTTCTCTGAGTGTGCAGCACCATTTGTCTCAAAACAGCTTTTGGAAGTGTCATTTTTGTTGATTAACCTAATTGTGATGGTCATGTGCCACTCAGCAAGGCTGAAATCCCATACAGGAAAAGGAATTTCAATGAACCTACAAAGAAATTAATTTCAAAGCCCCAAATGTCTTCTTCTTTTAAAGAGTAACAAGGGATAACAGGTGAAAAAAATATTTTGAAGGTTGTTGAACAACAAGAAAAAAATGCATAGAAATGCCAAGAAGCTCCTGGTTTAATGATTTCACAGCAAAGCTGAATCCTGCCACTTTGTCCCACCTCGAGGACTAACAAGCCAGTTTGATGTGAACCTCAGGGAAACCTGGTGGGTTTTCCAGCCATGTGTGTCCTTCACTTCCAGATCAGTGGGATCCCAAAGAAAAAGGCACTGCAAGCCTCAATAAAGATGCAAATAACTTCAAAAGGAGATTAAAGCCTTTGTCCTGTTTATGTAAGTGATGAGTTTGTGCACCGGTAACCAAAGGGACGTCGGCTTTCTTATTCTAACCATTCCTTGAAGGTCATTTCTGCTCAGAAATGGGTTTTTTTGAAGACCTAAAAACTTGTTATATAACAAAGGCAGAGCCAAACATCAAGCCTGTGTCTGGCTGGAATTAGTTCACCTGTATCCCCCGCGTTCCATCAATAGGCACTGGGCTTCCTGGCTGGAATGTTGATTATTCCCCTCCGCTTCCAGGGACAAAAAGAGATTCCTTTCTCCTCCTCTCATTAACCAGTTCCACTTGCTCAGCACATTAATGCAGGGCTAAGGATGATTATACAGGGGCTCACACGAGCTGAATAAATCTGCTTCCCTACAGATGAGCCCAAGGCACTCACTGGGGATGCTGGAAGAAAACCCAGCGGTCCCTGCTGGAGCATCCTCCCAGCCCCTCACAGCCAATGCAGGGATAAACCTGTGGGTGCTTTTGGGGTCAGGGCTTTGCCGTATTTCTAAAAATAACCTCGCCCCCAATATTGATTTTAAACCGTGGGCAGGTCCTTCCTTCAACTGAGGGATTCAAACGACCTTGGTTTCACTGGAAAAATGTGTTGGGACTGACAGCACGGAAGGAAAGGCTCGTGGTTAGTGACTGGATCAGAAACTGGGGATGTGGAATGTGTGCCATGCATGGAAATATCTGGACACCTCCCTGTGGAGGCTCTTGATTTACATCAAGAGAGAGAGCAAACTGAAAGATTCCTCTAAAAATAAGGAATAATAAAATAAAAGACTCTAACATTGCCAAATCCTATGGAATCTGTGCTGCTTGCCAACAACATTAGAAGTCCTGCCATCCATCAAATCTCCCCGTTCCAGAGAATGCCAAGTCCTCCCGCTTGGCAAAGGTGGATAGAGAAATGCAGGGTGACATTCCCTCCCTTTTGAAGGTGACTGGCTTTGCTTTTACTCTGGAAAGTTGCTCTGAAGGAATATGTGAGAAGCCTGAACATCCACACTTCCTAAATATCCAGGAGTCAGGCTTTTCCAATAGGTAATATTTGCTCCTGTTGTGCATTTGATCACAGTCAAAGCCATTCCAGGCCTGCAGACTGACAGGAATTCCTGGTCATTGCTGTACCTCACTTTGCTCCTTAAACACTTCTGAAAGCAAGGATTTTGGGATAAACTTCCCAGGAGAGGCTTCTCCAAGGCCAGATGGGTTGGAGCTGCTGCCAGATGGAGCGGCCGAGAAGCACCTGGAGCACCTTGAGCGGTCAATTAGTCAAGGGAGCCCCAGGGATGATTTAACCATTGCTTAATGTGAGAGCTGGAAGGCAAACAAGGGGATAGATCGATGGCAGCTGAGTCAGTGCCCAGCAGGATTTGATCCTCAGCTTAATGCAAATGCCTCCAGAATTTCTTGCACACCAGTTCTTCCTGCTCCTTTCCACCAGGCTACGATCCTGAAGACTTTTTTTCCACAGGAAAAACAGAAGTGAAAATTTTGCTCCTCATTCTGAGCTTCTTCAGGAAGCCCTGGGAGAGCTGAGCCCAAATTGAGTTAAAACCAAGGATGGGAAACATCTCCTCAAGCCAGAAATTTGATGCAGAGTAATTTTGCTAAAATACCAAAATAGGCTGGGGAAACCAAGCCTGCTTTTTGGGGTGTGTCATCATAGAGAGAAAATCTCCTGTGTGTGTAAAAATTTTGCACAGATTTCTTTTGTTCCTATGTCTTTGTTTACTCCTAAAGGCATTGGAACAGGATTTGCACTTAGGAGAAGTTACAAAATCCTGAAATGGTTTGGATTAGAGGGACCTTCTACTAGGTCAGGTTGCTTTGAGCTGTGTCCAACACAGCCTTGAAAATTCCCAGGGATGGGCAGCCACATTTCCCTGGGCAATTCCCATAGGAAAATCTGAAAAAAGTCCCCCATCCTTTCAAAATTACATTACCTCCTGAATTTTCTGCTACATTCAAGTGGAAGGAAACTCCATTTTTCCATGCCTGGAGATTTCGCATTGCACTTCCCTGTAGCTGCTGCTCCCAAAGTTGGAGAAAGGAACAGATCATGGTGGATTTCATAACCAACATCGTCTCATAAAATTAATTCACTGGTCACAGACATGCAAATAAAAACCAAATAATAAAATGCCCTTAATAACATGATCAGCCCTGAATTAGGCAGGCAGATGGATGAGATGATTGTTGGAGATCCCTTCCAACAGTAATGGTCTATTCTGTTCTGTTCTATTCTATTCCTTGCAATCCTAAATAGTGTGAAAAGAACAAAAATCCAAGGAACAAAACCCACTCCATCCCAAAAACATAAGCAGTGTTATCAATACCTTACATATATTATATTAGCTATAACCTTTATTACTATTTAACAGCCATTAGAATCAAATAATGATTGGGGAAAGCTAAATGGCCTCTTAACCACACATGGAAAGGGCAAAGGAATTATTCTGGGAACAGCACGTGGCCAGAATTCTGTGGGAACACTGAAATACAGCCACACACCTCGCAATCAACATCAACATCACATCAGGGTAATTTTGCCACGTCCTCTACAAGTAGCAGAAAAACAACAACAACAAAAAATTAAAGGGATTTATAGATTATTATTTCAATTAAGCTCTCCAGCTTCAGCATCAGGATTTATCTTCCTTGCATCTCACAGGATGCTGAGCAACATCCTGATAAAAATCTTACCACCACTGTTAGTGCTACAAAAATCCACCATATTTCATACTCTCCCTTGTATCTGCAGAGTAGAACTGAGCCATCAACCTTCCCAGGAGATCCTGCTGCCAAAATAACCTTTCAATCACAGAGATGAGAGCTGTGTTATACAGAATTCATGTTTTATTTGGATTCTGCATGGAAAAGGCAAACTCAGGCACAGCAGAGAGCAAAGGGACTCTGATGAGCACTGAGATTCTGCAAGCAAGAGGCATTAAAAACTCTTCTGATTGCTCTTACCAGCTGTAAAAAGATTCAGAGTCACCTGAACAGCAAAAGGATTTCATTATCCCAGAGAGAGAAAGATTTTATACCATTTAAAGAGATTTTTACCATCCATGATAAGCTCCTGAGCCTCTCTAGAGGTTTAAAACTATTGATAGAAATATTATCTGTATGAGAGGCTGTGGCTGCCCCTGGATCCCTGAAGTGTCCAAGGCCAGGCTGGATGGGGCTTGGAGCAACCTGGGATAGTGGAAGGTTGAGTGGAGCTCAGAGTTCAGCTGGTATTAATGACACAACAATTTAAGATGCCTAAGAAACTACAAACAACTCTAACAGCTATTAGATGTGGAAAAAAAATTCCCCAGTTCAGTGAAAACCCTCATTCAGGGTGTGATGGATAAAAATAAAAAAGCCTACACAGTCTCAGCCACCTTCCAGAAAGACCTGGGGGAAAACATCAAAGCCCATGGACAAAGGAGGATCACAAAGTGGTTTTATTTTCCTTTTTACTTGAGGTGATTTGTAACACTTTATTGATTTGTAATATATTAATTATAAGCCAGTAAATGTTCAGCTGATTGAGTAAATGTTACTCCAGTAAAACTTCTTGGTAAATCAACAGAAAAGTTAATTTCTGTATAGTTTCTTTTTCCCAAAAAAACCCAGCAACTAAAAAATCACCACTTTTTGTGTCCTGTTCAAACTCCTCTATAGTTTTTCATTTTCCTTTGTAGTTTTTTCCCCCAGTGGCCAGTGCAGAACGTTAAGTTTTCAGACAGAATTTAATGCAAAAAAATAGGGTCATATGCAAAGAATACAATAAAAAATAGGGTCACAGGCAAACAATACAAGAGCTCAGGCACGACAGGAAATGTAAATGTTAAAAATCACACAAGGGAAGATAATAACAATAAAAAAGAAGTGCCCACAATACAACAAAAGCAGTGGCAAAGCCACCGAGCATCCCTCAAGGCTGATGGAGGGATGGGCTGACCTCAGAGGCCTTTGCCTTTCCTGACTTCCAGACTTCTGTGGGGCTCATTAAAGGCTGCAAGCACAAAGCATCAAACACTTCAAGGAAAAGTTGGTCTCCATGGGAATAGAGGACAAACTAAAAATAACCATAAGCCAGCATTTTAACAATTTTGCAGGAGATTGTCATGGCAATGGAGAGAGTTGTAACCTGTTGTCATGATAACCAAAGTTTGAAATTAATGGGAAAGCATTCCACTTCCACTTCATCTTTATTCATAATGGATCCAGCATCTTCCACGGGAGAATTCCATGTAAGTGCCTGCAAGGAGCCAGAGAGCTTGGGAGCAGCAAGGGAGGCATAAAGGACTGTGGGGATGAAAAGAAAAATTTAAAACTCCACAGCCAAAGTGAAGCAACAAAAGGAGGGGAAAAAACCCTTTGATGAATGAAGGATTTTGGGTAGGAATTCTTGGCTGTGAGGGTGGGCAGGCCCTGGCACAGAGTGCTGGAGAAGCTGTGGCTGTCCCTGGATCCCTGGCAGTGTCCAAGGCCAGGCTGGACAGGGCTTGGGGCAACCTGGGACAGTGGAAGGTGTCCCTGCCATGGCAAGGGTGGCACTGGATGGGATTTAAGGTCCCTCCCAACCCAAACCAGTCTGGGATTTTGTGACTCTAGTCCCATCTTGACAATCTCTTCTCAAACCAGAGTTTGAAAATCACAGAATGCACATTAAATATTACAGAATGTCCAGTTTTTCAAGACACCCAAACTAGGGGGAAATAATCTGCATTTCCAGCCCAGAGGAGGGCTGAGGAGGCTCCAGGGGCTGGAGTCCCTCTGCTCTGGAGCCAGGCTTGGAGAGCTGGGGTGTTGGGTGTAAGTGACCAACCTGCTGCTCGTGCATCCAGTGAGACCTTCAATTATATTAATGGGCTCAGAGCAAAGCATGCCTTGTTTGATGACAACATAATTGTTATTTTTGTGGAAAATTGCTCTGCTCACCCTGAAATTACTATGATAGTCCATTATACTACTGTTTCCTTAACTGTTTTAAGGGGAGAGAAAAATTATTCTGACAACGGAGCGCCTGCACAGGACACACCTTTCTTCACCTTCAGAGCAGCACAGATTGCTCTTCACCTCAACAGAGCTCCTAATTTGAAATAAAAAGAACTAGAGGTAAACAGAAGTTCAGATGCCTAAATACATTCTTTCACATTCACATTCATCTTTCTGAATTAAACTCTTCATTGTTCAGCTGTAAAAATCGAGGTTTTCCCCTGTGTGATTTCATGTACAGTCACCATGTGCTTTGCATCTCCTGGGAGTGCCACAGAATCACCTTTTCTCCCTGGAGAGGGAGGCTCTTTGCTGCCAAACATGAGGTCTCTAATGATGGGGCACAGAAATGTCATTTTTAAGTCTAAATAGTTGGCAACAAATCAAGCATAAAGTGGACATTCCCTTTGGTTGCTTGCTAAAGTGAATTTTGCAACTATGAGCTCCAAAGTTTCACCTGTTACTGTTCCAGGGTTTCTTCCTTGTACTTCTCTTCTCCTTCTGAGAGCTCATCTTTTCAGCCCAACTTTTTCTTTACCCCATTTGTCCCTGAAGATTTGGTGTTGATGAAGTGAAATGCCTCAGAACTGCTCCAGAAAGGGCTGCTGGGCTGGAAGTTCTCTGCAAGGATGGGCTGGGGAGCAGAGAGGAGCACAGCCAGCACTGGCTGCTGGTCACACACTGCTGCTCTTCCTGGGAATCCTTAACACAGGTCACTGCTCAAAGGGGATCTCAGAACAGGTAAGACAAGGCTCTGCTGGAGCAGTTCCAGAGGAGGCTCCAGGGCTGGAGCCCCTCTGCTCTGGAGCCAGGCTGGCAGAGCTGGGGATGCTCACCTGGAGAGGAGAAGGCTCCAGGGAGAGCTCAGAGCCCCTGCAGGAACTAAAGGGGCTCCAGGAGAGCTGCAGAGGGACTGGGGACAAGGCCTGGAGGGACAGGACACAGGGAATGGCTCCCACAGTCAGAGGGCAGGATTAGGTGGGAAATTGGAAATTAGGAATTGTTCCCTGTGAGGCCCCTGGCACAAGCAGCCCCCAGACCCCTGGAAGTGTCCAAGGCCAGGTTGGACAGGGCTTGGAGCAGCCTGGGACAGGGGAAGGTGTCACTGCCATGGCAGAGAGTGGCACCTTTAAGGTCTCTTCCAACCCAAACCATCCTGGAATTCCATGATCTTTTCTCTGTACCACCAGCTCATCACCAGGATCTCAAGCCTTGCACCCTGCCACAAAAGCTGATTTTTTTTTTCCAGATGAAGGATAGCAGCTCATTCTGGGAATTCAAAGGGCTTTACATGATGAGGCTGTTGACAAATCCATTCCTGTAAAAGACCTGGAGATGGCAATTCCCACAAGGAAATGAGCACTTCCCACCATCAGCAGAAATCCAGGGGTCGGGCAGGGGGGAAGGAGCACTGGGGGCCAGGGGAGGAGAAGGGAAAAAGGCTGCAGCACTAAAGAGTCTTTCAGGACTCATTTATTCGAGCAGTGCCAAGGCAGCTCACTGCTGCAATATTTTCTTCCTGCACTCAGAGCCAGGGCTTTGGGATCTAATAAATCATGGCTGGCCGCAGAGACATTAAAATTCTAGCCCAGTACTGCATCAGATGAAACGGGGCCGAGTGCCAGCGAGCGCAGGGAGAGGGAAGGGCAGCCACACACACTTTAAAATAAGTATATGAATGCATTTGCATATAAGCAACACCTGATTTTGGCCTCACACCAGGCTAAGTCTAATGAAATGGAACAGCAAAACAGATCTGCAACTGGAGGATCTTTAAGGTGCCTCCCAGCCCAAACCATCCTGGGATTCTGTGATTAATAAACTCAAGCG
This sequence comes from Calcarius lapponicus, assembly GCA_039654755.1. Lineage (NCBI taxonomy): Eukaryota > Metazoa > Chordata > Aves > Passeriformes > Fringillidae > Calcarius > Calcarius lapponicus. The sequence continues at coordinate 85,447,301 of CM077462.1, read as the reverse complement.
CTGTGCTTCGGGAAAGCTGATCCCCACTAAATTAGAAATAAGATATTAGGTATAAAGCACAGTAGGAAAACAGAGCCAGTAATTAACAGATCTGGTACAAACCAGGGAATTATTTCTGAAGCTCATAAAAGCCTTTTCCAAGCCTGGGCCAGCTCACGTTTCTGTCTGTAAAAACCTCTGTGCTGGATCACATTGACTGCACCCGGTGTGAGAAATAATTGTGCACCAGGAGGGAAGAAAAACTCAATATTTAATCTAAAAACATTTTTGCAGAAGTCAAACCACTAAATTTTAATTTATTACCTTCAGCCTGAAAAAACATAACAAGGATCTGACCACTTATTTGCTGTGCAAGATGGAAAAAAAAGGTGTGGAGGGAAGAAAAGGCAGCAAATATTAAGGGTTTTCAACAGATCACAAGGCAGCCTTGGAGCTTATTTGCAATCATTTAATTGAAGCACCTGGGGATTTAAGAGGTATTGAATGTGTGGGGTGCAAACATGCACAGAGAAAAACAAGCCAGCATATGAATTTGAACTGCAAGTGGCAGAAAGAAATATGGAGGAAAAGGCCTTTATTTTAGAGTGGGTGAGATTTTAACTCGGGATGAGAGATTCCCCGAAATGTGGCGTGCCAGGGCCAGGAGATGTTTCCATCCTGGGTTTTGAACCCCCATCTCCAACTTGCAGAATGACAAGGGCACCCTCCAGCTCCATGGAGCCTGTGGCAAAGGTTCCCAAATTCCCCATCCCTGGAAGGATTGGAAAACCACGTGGACGTGGCACTTGGGGACATGGGGCAGTGGTGGCAGTGCTGGGGAACATCTGGACTTGGATCATATTAAAGCTCTTTTCCAGCTTCAATCATTCAATGAAATGCCAATGTGATTTCGACTTGCTACACACTGAGGCTCCTTGTTCAGGAGCAGAGCAAGAGGAACTTAGGAAAAGATACGGAAGTGAAGGGAACATGCAGAAAAAGAAGTTCAAAATGGAAAACAATTGATCATGGCTAAGACAAGGAAAAGGGAAATGGCTCAGAAAAACACCAGAAATTAATAAGTCACCCAAACCCAGTTTCATTCTCTGATGTACCCACTAAGAAAGAAGACAACAAAAAACCCCTTCAGTTATCAATTTTAATACTGAATGTGTACTTAAAAGCCAAAAGCACTGGTTAGTTTGTATGCAATTTAAGACAGAAATCTGGGAGGGCTCATGGTTAAAAATAAAGCTTCTCTTTTCCCCAGGTGAGTGAAGAACTTCACAAGATGTGCCTGTACTCTATAAAAGCAATTGAGACACAAGAAAATTCTCTGTTCACATTTTATTTTCTTTAAATGGAGCACTTTTCTCTTCAAAACATGTTCCCAAGGCCATCTTTTTTTTTTCCCACCTATGCTTTTTGCTTCTCTGCCTCACAATTTTTCCCCAGCCCTCTTCAAGCGTGGCCATTTAATCTTTTTATTTCTTTTCCACCACGAGGAAAACCAAAATCAATATTGCAGCCAAGAAATGAGGCAGAAATAAAGCAGTTGCATGGACTCACCCGAGCCTGGAGGAGGAGAAGGCCCACAATGAGGTCATTTGGGAAAACAGAACATGAGTTTTGTTTGCTTTTAAGATCTGAGACTATTCTGTTTCTTCACAACACAGGGGGACTCAAAAGCCTGTAAAACCTCCCCCAAGCAGTTAGAAAACAGGGGGTGAGGGATGTTTCCCAAAGTTTCTATGAACTCCTTGGAAGGCTGGCATCAGCTGCACCAATCTCCAAAGGAGCTGAGTGGATGTCATGAATTATTTTAGAAGCACAGAGTCATTAGGGATGGAAAAGCCCTCCAAGACCATTGAGTCCAATTGTTCCCCAGCACTGCCAAGGCCACCACTGCCCCATGTCCCCAAGTGCCACATCCGCATGGCTTTGGAACAATTCCAGGGATGATGATTCCACCACTGCCCTGAGCAACCTCTGCCACTCACAAACAACCCTAATCTGACCCAAGCCCCTCTGCTTCCTTCTCCTAAACGGAAAACTACTCCTCCCTCCTTCCCTTAGTGGCTTTACACTTTTTACAACTTCAAAAAAGCCCCTGGGTTGATTCATTAGGAAGATGGTGATTTATCCACTGTTGATCTCAGTGCTGAAACTCAGCAGCTCCCAGCACTGAGGAATTCAGCAAGCTGTTTGGAAGTATTCCCGTACGAAAATCACGCGTTTAAACATGAAAACAATGAGAGCCTACACAAGTCACAGTTCATTCTTCTCCCAGTCAAGTAGGATTTTCCTGTCTGCTCTATACACACCAATTAATAAACATGAAGAAACGCCAGAGGAAAAATATTCACTGTATCCACTTCATACATTTTTAATCACCCTGAAATCAATTCAACACCCCGAACACGGTTTAGAATTCCTGTTTTACAGACCTGGTAAGCGATGGATTGCCTAATTAAATCCAGGAGTGGCATTTCCCAATCAATGGAAGGGGCTGACATGCATGCACATCTTAGAGCAGAAGAAGTAAGGAGAGAGCACCTCAACCCTGCCATTTGCCCCATGTTCCTCAGTGCTCCCTGTGAAAATGCTGAGGAATGCCAAAGAAGAAAGAGAAAAAACATAAAGTTTATCCCCTTTCACAGAGTAGTTGTGAAAGAACGTGGTTTGTGTGGCCTAAGAGCTGATCTGCCATTAAAGGCCCAGCATTTCCAGAGAGGAATACAGCCAAATTTTAATTCAAAAGTTAATAAGAAAGGCTGAAATCATGCCTAGAATTATCTTTGTCTCACAGAGAGTATGCAAAAGGAGGATAAAAAAACAGCAGAAATCCTATCAGAACATCCTCCCGTCTTCTACAACATTGAAGGCCACTGACTTTCAACATCAGAATAAATTAAAGGAAGAATCAGGAGTAAATGAGGTCACTCCTCACATGTGCAGTTGTGTCTGAGGTTCAACAATGAACACAGATGACAGGGATTATGGCAGGAACACACGTGAGAATCCTTCACCTCCTGTCCTGCCAACAAAACCAACAGCCCGAGGGCACAGATTCCCTCTGCTCATCATTATGTCCAAACAAATGTTGTGGTTTCACCTTGGGGAAGAAAAAATGACAAAATTTGGGAATTTTCAACTTGGGAGTGCAGCAAATGGCCCAGCTTAGGGATGTGTCTTGCTCTTCAGGAGCATGAAGGGGTCCTGTGCAGGGAAAGCCCCTCTGCTCTGGAACCAGGCTGGCAGATCTGGGGGTGCTCACCTGGAGAGGAGAAAGCTCCAGAGAGAGCTCAGAGCCCTTGCAGGGCCTAAAGAGGCTCCAGGAGAGCTGGAGAGGGACTAGGGACAAGGCATGGAGGGACAGGACACAGGGAATGGCTCCCACTGCCAGAGGGCAGGGATGGATGCGATATTGGGAAGGGCACTGTTCCCTGGCACAGGTGCCCAGAGAAGCTGTTGTTCCCCCTGGATCCCTGGCAGTGCCCAAGGCCAGGCTGGACACTGGGGCTTGGAGCAGCCTGGGACAGTGAGAGGTGTCCCTGCCCAAGGCTGGGGACTGGAATGAGATGCTCTTCCAGGTCCCTTGCAGAAAGCATCCCAGGATTCTGTGAGCATCCTGCCGAGCAGGCAGTGCCACAGCAGGACCTGAGGAACGCCGTGCTCGCGAGCGACGTGACAAACCCCCTGGAGATTCCCCAACCAGCTCTGCATCCTTGGCCTCTTGGATTTTATTACCATTTATTATTTAGGAATAACTGCACCAAACACAGAGCCAGCCTAGCAGAGGTTCATGAATCACAGCATCTTATCAGCATATTAATCAGCTCCTGGGAGGGAGAGGGGAAACGGTGTGAGCTATCACAAACACTTTATAGCTTCACGCTTGAAGGCAAACCAGCTCCAGGAGAGACTGATTCTTCATCCCTGATTCCACACCAATGGGCTAATCTATTTACTGCAGCACTGGTGCCTTCCTGCACTGGGTGCAAGGAAATGGGAAGGGTAATGTGCCAAAGGAAATGTTCCAGGTGCTTTGGCAGCCCCCGTTTGGGGCAGGTAAAGTGAATTGCACCAAGAAAAAAAAAGCAAATTGGAGGCCTTAAATAAATTAGCCTCAATTAAAACAACAGCTTACATGAAGATCCAACTTAATTACAGACTGGTTTAATTAAATAGTAAACAAGGCTGAAACACTGCTGCTGATGTTCCAAAATCCGTGGAATTAGCGGAGTGGAAGCCGTCACCAGCCGGGCACGAGGAGCCAGGACTTGGAGCACAAAGCTGGCACTGGGCAGATGTAGCTCTGTCTGCAGCCAGAATCTTCTCCCTGTGTCACCTTCCCTCACCTCCACAGCTGCTCATCCAGCAGCAGGAAACACTGACAGCAGAAGTTTTCTCCTCCTCTTTCAGTTTCCAATGAAAAACGGGAAAGGAGGGTGCAATTCAACAGATCTGGGAGTTCTAAGGACCCCAAAAATGAGACACAGGAGAAGCCACAAGTGCTTAATAAATCCCTTAGTTCAAACACATGGATTGTTTTCATAAAGATTTCTCCTATGAGTTGAACAATTCTGATTTTATCTCCCCAAGTAACTATATTTTAAAACTTCCTTTTCTGAATGTAATTATTATTTCCCATAAAAATCCAGCCAATCCAGACCGCACTTGAAAAATGATTTAGGAAATAACTGTCCTTCACACTTCCATTAAGGAAGATGAAAATGGAAAAATCAAGAATCTGAATAAACGGATGCTTTATCAAGTACTTGAGTATGTGCCAAGGATTTCCCATTCTCCCAAACTCAAGGATTTCCTATTTTCCCTAACAGCCAGTCTGGCAGAAAAAAACTGGATTATTTATCTTGCAATAGACCTCTCTCCCTCCTCTGCCAGGAAACAACACAGAAGTCAGAATGAGAAGAAAATCATGAAAACTCAGATTAAAATTCATTATTTCAGCCTAAAGCTACCATACAAATAAAAACAATAAACAAAATATTAAGTAGTATAAAGCATTCACATTTAGCACAAAAAAACCCCACAAAAGCATAGAATTCAACCTGCCAGTATCCTGATTACTGTCCCTGCTTTCCTCCTGCCTCTACCCCATCTGAGTTTTATTCCACAGCTCTTTTCATAGCTGCTCAGACCACCCTCAGGAGTTGCCTGTCTTTTCTCTAGAGAGGCTAAAATCTAAATTTTCTCCTCCTCATTCGCTATAGAACTTTGAGTCTTTCATTACATATGCAAACAAATTCAGATTTAAAAGGGTTTGTAATACTATTTGCTCAGAAAAAAAAAAGCCTCTTCTATTAAATGCTTTTTGACTTCTGTTTTGGGACTTCACTGTAAGAGTTCAGCCCACTGACTCCTTACCTTCCACCTGGGCAATGGAACAATCCAGCAGGAATATTCCTGCTGTGCTGTCCCACATTTGTTTCTTTGTTTTACCATTGACAAAACTGAGGACTTGGTTTTAATTTTCCCAGTCTGATCTGCCTCCAACTTTTTCCTCCAAGATTATCCTGCACATCCACCACTGATTTCAATGTATTTACCGCAAATTCTGGAAGACAAATGCCTGAAGGATGGTTTGGGATGAAACCATGGGGGCCACATCCTCCTGATCCCTGCAAGGATCAAAGCTGGCACAAGTTGGCCAAGTCAAATTTTACAGAGTTAAGGGCACAGTAGGAACTTCACAGGCATCAACCAGCAGGTTACTTTAGAAGACAACATCCCATTAATGTTGGCACTTGACTAATTCCAAATGGAGTCCTGCAGAATTCATGTGTTCAAGCCCAGGCTGGACAGAGCTTGGAGCAGCCTGGTCTTTGGAAGGTGTCCCTGCCCATTGCAGAGGGTGGAATCAGATGAGCTTTAAGATCCATTCCCACCTAAACCATTCTGGAATTTCATTAATCCCTTCATCTAAAGCAGAATTCTCCCTCTAAAATTCTTCCATAAAAGGTCAAGGTCCAAATTCTGACAAATCTGCACCTCAATATTTATATTAAATTGTCTTATCAAGTGCCAGAAATCAGCTGCTAAGACACCCAGGATTGTATGAAAGCAGATACAGAAATGTACACTGAATGGATATTAAGGTGGAGCTTTAAGCACATGCCAAAAAAAAAAAATCAAAGTAAAGTGGGAGAGAAGTAGCCTCTTGTGCTGGAAAGCCACAAAATTCCTGTTATTTCCAGAGCAGGAAAATAACTGTGCACTTATGAGCTCGTTCTATCACCCAGGCGCTGCTGGAGTCCACAGTCCTCTCACAATGGGGAGATTTTTGAAGAGACTTTTTCACAGAGATTGTTGGGTTTTTTTCAAGCCTCTCATGCTTTGACTGTGAGACCAAAGTTCCCCCAAGCTACAGTATCTCCAACAAAGCAGCTGCATAAATTGACAGGAGAAAAAGAAAGGATGAATAAAAATGGGGCAAAACGCCTTTGAGGAACTCGCTGCTCTGCAGAGTCTCAGACAGGGCTCCTCACAGCCCCACTGATCCACCAGCTGGAAGGGCTGCCAAACTCAGCCAGAATATTCCATGCACAAAGCAGCTCAGGGTATTTGATGTTCATTCCCATCTGCTGGTGACCACTCTCCTCCACAAAAGCACATTCCCAAATAATTCCACACATTAGGTGCAAGTCAACACAAATACAAAGCAGGAAGCCATAACACAACATGACACCCACCAGCTGATTACATACCCCAAAATGGTATAAAAAGGAGTTTTCCAGGGCTGATTTTGTTAGGGGGTTACAAGATCAAAGCAAGTCAAGGTGAAGATAATCCACAGGGAAAACCAGATACACCTGAACTGGGATTTTCTTTTTCCAAAGCACCATTTCTCTCCCAGATGAATTCTTTCCACTTTAGCTTCCCCACTAGTTACATAATGATGGTAAACATCTTTATCAAGTAATAAGGATGACATTTTTAGACAACTCTGTTCTAAAGAAGGTTTCAAACAGACAACAGACTTGCTCTTCCACGTAAGATTTACTCAACCAAAGCACAACTTGAAATAATAATAAAAAAAAATCAGTCAATACTGTAGCTTATGTCACCACCTATGACAATACCTGGATGCTCTCCAAAAAAGGGGATCTTGGCTGTGGGATCCTCATTTCCACAGCTGGATTATTTCATCACGTGCACCCCAGTGGTTCAGGGGAGCCCTCCTGCTGGACTGTCCCAGCACTTGCTTGCATGTTTGTTAATCTAAAGAAAAAAGCCCTTTGGGGATCCTTTTCCTTAGGATTTCCAGGGCATCCTCTTTGCATGAATTCAGCTCCAACTCTTCTCACCAGCCTCGCTTTGCTGGCTTTGCTGAAGGGCTTTTCCTGCGACTCACGTTCCCATCCGGCTCCCTGATGGGAAAGCTTTCTCCCTCATTAAGGGATCAGCCACCACCACACACAGAGATCCAGAAAAAGCCCCAACCCCTGTCCTACCTGTATAGGCCATGTTCTTCGGGTTTCCGTAGGGAGCCCCAGGTTGGACGGGGCTGTAAACAGGATTCATGCTGGAAGACCGGGAACTCTGAGGACAAAAGAAAAGCAGAGTTGAGACGGTTGCCTTACGTTGGCTCCCGAGTCGCTGTCTGTGTGCAGAGCCCTGATAGCATCACCCTGTTAGAATTCCAGACACAGACAGCTGTGAATGAAGGGATTTACAACCAGACGTTCCAACCAGATAGCATATTTAATAATTCAAGTTTTGGATCTCTCCGGTAATTCCCACAACTTCTCTGGCGCTGCATATTCTGCCTGCAAATGCACCCAGAGCAGATTCATCTTCCACATCCCTGGGCTCAGGACTCATGACCCCACTTCCAGCTTGAGATGAACAGAGAGGAGGAGCCACAAAGTCAGGCAAGGAATTGTCCCCCTCGGAAGAGCGAGCGGTTCTTGGGTGATAAAACCAAAGACCTGACCTTTCAGAGAGCAGCAGATGAAAGATCATTTGCCGCTGGCGAGATGGAGAAGGGCAGGTCTTGGTGAGCTTTCAGCGTGAGCTGACTGTGAAAACCTGGAGGCCAAGGCTTGGCTCCTGAGTGGGGCTGGGCAAGGCCACCCCCTGCTCCCACCCGTGTCCCACAGGGAGACTCCATCGCGGAGCTTCCGTGAGCGAGGAGATTTCCACAGCCCTCGTGCTCCCCTCGCCGATAAAAACCACCCAGCAGGGTCAGCTTCTTGTGGGTTTTATTAGGAGGAAAGCAAGTGACTTGGGAATTTGTGTCTCCTAACTGTCAGTTAAGCAACTGGCTCAGTTAATTATCTTAATGAAGCACATTCTCAGTTCTGATTAATGGGAAAATCAGTCATTAAGCTTTATTAGGCGACGCATTTGTCTCCGCAGCTATCTAGTGGTAATTTCACACCAGAACCAAACCCATCTCACTTCAAAATCTGGGGGTTTTGTTAAAATGTGTTATTTTACAGTTCATAAATAACAGCGTTCTCTCCAAACAAGTCCCTCATGATAGGGGACACAATTTGTTACATCATTAACTCCTTTCACTTTACCTCGGGAGAGTAAACAAGTCAAACGTTACATGTTAGCACCGATTGACTTGACAACAATTAGTGCTTAATTAATTAGCCGTCCCTCCACCCCCAAGTTAGCACCGAAGGAGCCATTCTCAAAGGAAAGGAAATCAGGGTTATAAGCAAGTGGGAAGAGACAGGGAGACTCGGAATTCCATCAGTGGCTTCACTAACATACAGCATTAAGAGCATTAAGAGGATCTTTAATAAAATCAGCGTAAAACCAGGCTGCCCAGAGAAGCTGTGGAACTGCCCAAAGCCAGGCTGGATGAAACTTGGAGCATCTGATCTAGTGGAAGCTGTTCCTGCCCATGGGACTGGATGAGCTTTAAGGTCCCTTCCACACCAAACCATTCTGTAATTTTATGGAATAAAATTTAGGAGGGTAACTCTTCACCTTTCCATTGTTCCTCCCCAAAAACCACCCAGCGACAGCTGGACCTGCTCCCAGGCAGGGCTGGAATCACGGCTGCTTTTCTAAAGTGCCTTTTCAATGCCAGCAGCATTTCATTTGTACTCTTGTGTGTGTGAAGAGTATAAAAAAATCATAATTCAGGGGAAAAAAATGACAGAGTATGTGTGGCTTGCATTAGGTGTTGTACCAGATGGTAAAAGCAAAACACTCTTATTGAAAAGGATGAAAGAAAATGCTTTTTATCCCAGATAAAAAGGTTGTAATCATGGTGAGGGCTTGAGAGCCTTGTGAGGAAGAGGTTTGTGCTTCCTCCCTGCTTTGTATGCAGGGTGGGATTTCCAGCCAGCAGGAAAGAGCCCCTGCAAACGGCATTTGGGAGGGATGATTTTCTCTCCCATTCTGCAAGACAATGCCATCCAAAAATACATTTTAAATTCATTGCAGGCACCATGTTGTGGCATTGAAACAGCTACACTGAAATGGGACTAAAACAGGATTAGCAAAATTAAACCTTCTGCACCGCCAGAACCTGGAGAGTTCGCTTGTGGCCATGAATGCCCAACAAAAAGACTACTAAAAATTAATTATAAACAGACAAACACCAGTGCTGCTCTATTGCAGGAGCTTCCAGTGCTCCCTAATCCCTGAGACAGCCACACTCAGTTGCTCTGAGAGACTCCAGCAAGGAGTAACTCCAGCAGGAATGCCATGGGAATAAGCTGCTAGCAAACAGTCCCGGGATACTTTGTGCCTGTAACCTGGTTACCTTTTCATCTATTTTATCCTTCCTCTGAAAGTGCAGGACGGGCTCCCATCACACCAGGGAGGGCAAACAGAGCCACAAGGGAGGGCGAGAATAGGTCACTGTGGCCTGGGCAGAGTTGGGGAATGGTTGGACTCCATGACCTTGGAAGGTTTTTCCAGCCTTAGGGGGCTTTCCCAACCTTGGAGGGCTTTTCCAACCTTAATGACTCTGTGATTCCATGACGGTGTGCCCCACCCCTGGGAATCAGGAACATCTCATCCCACTGTTTCCCCTTTACTTGGTGCCTTTGTGCCCAGATCCCTCCATCTCCACGGGGGGATTTGCAACCTCCGTCATTGTGGTTGGAAAAGATCTCCAAGATCATCAAGTCCAACCTCTGGCCCAATATAAAAGCTAAAAGAATAAAGGAGGCATGGAAAATCCAGGAGGTTAACGAAGTTATTATCATTATGTTTTCAGAACAAAGGAATGAAATCTTTACAGAGAAATAAATATATTTTGCAAGGTTTTTAAAACAGTGACATGGACAAGTGAGTCAGGCTCTCCAAAAATTGAAGAGTAGCTCTGAATTGAAAAGAAAAGAGTAAACAATGGAAAAGGGAGCTGTTCTGAACAACAGACATTTTTCCATTTTCTTTCAAGTCATTTCTTGTTTCAAGGTGATTTTCCCTTTAAACTCCCATTGCCTTGTTTTTTGTGCCACTGGGATGCAATGCCTTTTTGAGAGCCCCATTCCTTACACTCTGGAGAGAGGGTACTATTTTCTCTCTGTGCCAAAAGTAATTTATTTCACATCAGGTGGCACAGAACCAACATGAGAGAGTATGAACAAAGAAAAGAGATACTTTTCTTCCTTGACCTGCACATCACCTCTTTAAATGAATTTTACACAAATTGCATGCTAATAATATTCAGCCAAAGTCTCCTTGAACATGAAAAGGCCTCCTGACCTTACACTCCATGCAAATTCCACTAATTTTCTGACAATTTTTCCCTTAAGTCGTTTGAAGCTTGACCCTCACTTGGGATCCACCAAACAATAATTAAATTACCTACCAATTCATGTGGTAAAGGTTAATTTAGGCAAGTTACAAGGGTATATCCCACCTTTCCCCAAAAAAGTCTGGGACAGTGGGCACAAGCTCGGAGATTCATTTCCACAATGAGCAGCTTCTTCTTTAATTTATTCTTTTTTTAGACACTCTTAACTTAAGAGTTGATTGAACATCTCACACGTGAAACAAAATATTGAACCTGCTATAGACATGTAACAGGATTTCATATTAAAAAAAAAATATATATCTAATGCATTTTGTATATATATAATGTGAACACATCAGGTTGAGACATGGAAACCCACACTGGTTTGGGTGGGAAAGACCTTAAAGATCATCCAACTCCAAACCCTGCCATGGGCAGGTACCTCCCACTATCCCAGGTTTGCCTTCTCCTCTCCAGGTGAATGCCCTCGACTCCCAAAAATTTACATCCTACAGCATCTTCAATCAGATCCACCTCCAAACCAGGACAGGAGCACTCACATCTTCACTGAGGAGACACAGGAGAGTGTCCTGGGAGACAAAACCCCAGGGAGCCACATTCTCATCACCTGCTGTTTCCTCTGAGATGAGGAACTAAATGATCAGTAAATCACTGACATCTCTAACAGCAACAAGCCCTTTTGTCTTCATTGTATGAAAAATTAAATGGATAATTTATAAGCACAAAGCAGCTCTTGACTTTGGAATTTGCTGACCTCAGACTGGCCAAAAAATAAGTGCTGAGGCAGGAAAAATCTCGACCTTTCGTTTGCTGAAGTTTATGATCTGCTTAAAAGCCAGAGGATCAAAAAATGATAATTCAGTTATTAATTCAATTTAATATTATAGACTGCATATTGAAATATTGTAAAGGAAATCCCTGCCCTCCCTGAAAAGGACTAGGAAGATGGGATCACTTGTTGCACAGATGAACCTGAATGTGATGGCAAAATACTTGCACATTGTGTTTGCCTATCTGAATTAGGCAGAGCTTACACTAACACCCCTCTGAGCCTAAATAAATGAAAAATTATTGAATCATACACTCACAGACTGGTTTGAATTGGGAGGAACCTTTAAGTTCATCCAGTTCCAAGCCCCTGCCATAGGCAGGGACACCTTCCACCAGACCAGGTTATTCCAAGCCTCGTTCAACCTGGCCTTGAACCAGCTCCCCCACAAGAAATTTCAGAATAAGAAAAACCAAAAGATTCTGGCACAGCTGGGGTTATATTAACTTGTTTCCAGAGAATAAAATGTCTTAATGCAGATGAATTCTGTGCTGCAAATTCCCAGCCTTTTATCTGCAAGTCTGATGGGTTTCACCAGCAGGTAATCAATAAATACATGTATTTTTTAAAAGATCTAACATATCTGCCCCAGTGAGTCCCAAACCATTCTCAGCAGTTCTCAAACGACTTCCTTGATATATTCCTATTAATTTCTCTAACTTGAGGCCTTGCTGACTTTCCCTTTGGAGATGAACCCTGCTGTACTCTTGTACTCAGTGCTCTCCGACTGAGCCATGGCCTCTTCCAGCTGATTATCTCCATCCTTTTGTCTTCCCTATCCTACTTCATTATGTTCTGCTGAAAAGGCTTCTTGGAACACACAGCTTGAAGACACTTCTCTCTGCTCCCTCCCTTCCACAAGGATTGCCTTGGGAGATTTGGGTTGGCCACCAGGAAAAGCCTGGGTTATAAACATCCATACCACAACATCACCCAGGCACTGCAAAAACAAAACAAAATATTCTTAGTTATCTTTCTTATCTGAGCCTTCTCGAGCTGCTTCAGACCTTTCTCCCAGCCAACCACTGCTCCTTCTACTAAGAGAAGCTGCATTGCAGGAGTCAGACAGAACAACCAGACGCAAGAGTAAAACCCATAAAAAGGCAATTTCTGACACTAATAAATACAATCTTCCCCCCTTCCAAGCTCTTTAAAAATATGAAATAATTGATCACCTCTTTGGCTTTGTTTTACAGATGCAGAGAAGATACAGGAGAGCAATGGGTTCAAGGGTGGGCTCACTGGGAGCATTGGAATAGGTGGAATAACCACCACAGGGAAGTATCCAGGGAACACAGGGCAGTGGTGGCCTTGCCTGGGTTCACAGTTGGACTCAATGGTCTCAGAGGGCTTTTCCAACCTAAATGATTCCATGATTTTAGGGCAAACCAGACCATACCAGCAGGACCAGGATTCAGGCGTAAATACCCATTTTCCATCACATTATCCTCAAAGACAAGCTTTAATTTATATTTTGCTCCCAAATTTCCAACCACTACCACTAGTTATCCTCCCTCCATTTTTATAATTACTCCCCTCAAGATGGGAGAATCCTGTGAAGCCATATCCCAAATACTGAACACATGACTCCTTCCCATGGATCACAACAGGATAAACATTTAAATTTGTCTGGGAGTCAATCACACCATACAAAGCTGGCACATCAGCAATACAATATTCCTGGAATTAAAATCAGATGAGGGCAGAGCTATCCTTTTAATAACAGATGGGTCAGGCTTCCCTGGGCTTTATTTGGTCAAATCCACTGTGCTGCAGGTTTTGGCTGTAATTTGTCACTTCCAGCCACAGTTGTTCCTCTTTGCTCTCTAACAATCTTTACCCAGGTCCTGTTTTCTGGTCAATTCTGGGATTTCTTCTGGGTCAAGACTGGAAACCCAAGCAGGTGGAGGAGCAGCTCCAGCCCCACTTTCCTATCAAGCAGCACAGCAAATCTCTCCCTGTCCTCTTCTCTTCCTCTGCTCACGCTGATGGATGGACCCAGATGGGTTTAGAGACTAGGAAACAGGAGGACGAACAGTGAAAACAGAGGGGATCAATCCTCCCTAATAGTCCCTTCTTCCTTAAATATTTTGGAATCTTGGTTCTGAAACAAAACAGTACCAGGGAAGACGAAGGAGGGCCCAGGCTAAATCTGTCAGCAGGAAGGGAGCTTTGGCAAGAAGTTTGTTTATCATCGTCTTTTTGTAATTTTGTGTTGGCAAGAGGCTCTGTGTTAACAAGCCCAGGAGCCTGAAAGTCTTTCCCATCCATAGGACAGGCAGGCAGTGGCATTCCCTCACACCATTTGGAAAGCAAGCAACATGGAAGGAGAAAAACAAAATCCAGATTTATGCTGGGATTGACGTGCCCCACCAAAACCCAGAAAATATATGGGGCAACTGGGTACCACTTAAAAAGTAAGCAAAAGAAGTTGGTGACATTTTGGGGGAAAGATGCCAGCCAAGTGATGAACAAACAGAACTCAAATTAAGAAATTAAGAAAATCATAACAATCATAGGCAGAGCGCAGTAGAACAACATAACCAGCACAGCACAAAGCAAGCTTACACAGACGACCACAATGGAAATCTTTAAAGGAAGGCTGCAGATGTCTGTAAAGCTGTCCCAGGCCTCAAGCACAAGACAAACATTCCATACAGGAATTGCCAGAGGTTAGTGGCAGACACTGTATGAGGGACAGCAGCCAATAATCAGTGCATGTACGGCATGATCCCTAACACATGCAATATGCACTCAATTAGCATATCCATATTTCACAACCACTGGAAAAGCCAAGAACTTTCCAGCCTGCCATTACAGAAGATTCTGAAGTGCTTTTATTCACCTAAACACTCGTGCAGGTTTCCAGTGAATACACTCAGCCCAGGAGGCCAAAACCAGGAATGCTTTTGCAGCAACACAAAGGAAAGGGCTGAAAGGCCACAGCAAGTCAACAATTAACACTTTTCACAGATTTCTGGACATACCTTCCCGAACTAAAGAGTGGGAAGAGAAGTTTGAAGGAGCTCACAGCTTGCAGTTTATTTCAGGAAAAAAAGAACTACTAAATCCCCAGCCTGTGGTAGCTGGAAAACCCAGCTTTGCTTCCTTGTTTCCCATCAGGGGGATAAGACTGGTTTGGGGAATGAATGGCATGGCAGAAATTACAGATCAGCCATTCCCTTCTTCATTAAAATAATAGTGAGTGCTGAGAGAAAAGAAAAATGTTTAAACAAGTCCTGGAAGTGTCTTGGAAATATTTAAAAGGAAAAGATTAGTGTGAAGCAGCCAAGCAAATATCTGCCTTCCCACATGAACATCTGTACTCATCTCAGATTGATCCCTCCTGGCTGCAAGGTCAAGGAGCTGAGGAGCCACTTGAAAAACCAGGACTTCGGCATCTGTGTAGGTTAAACAAGCACAAAATCTCAGAATGATTTGGGTTGGGAGCCACCTTGAAAATCCTCCAGTTCTACCCATTCAATAGGCAGGGACACCTTCCACTGTCCCAGGTGGCTCCAAGCCCTGTCCAGCCTGGACTTGGACATCTCCAGGGATCCAGGGGCAGCCACAGCCGCTCTGGGCACCCTGTGCCAGGGCCTGCCCACCCTCACAAGGAACAATTCCTAATTCCCAATAACCCATCCATCCCTGCCCTCTGGCAGTGGGAGCCATTCCCGGTGTCCTGTCCCTGCATCCCTTGTCCAGCTCTTTTGGGGCAGTGCCAAAGGAATATTTGGACTCAATGTCCTCAGAGGCTGTTTCCAAGTTTAACAATTCCATATCTGTAGCTATGACTGATAATTTAATTATTCTTAGAATTCAGTGTTGATTTTACAACATACTCAGGTGTAGCCAGAATAAACCCACCTGGTTTAAGCACACAGAGTTGTCTGTAGCCTCACAGCTTCATATTATAAACTCTACAGAGAAAAAAAGCCTTTCTATATTGCACAAAAGATCCCAGCACACATTACACAGCAATTCCATGATTTACAGTGCACACCCTTATTTGTGCCTTTTTGAAAAAGAAGGAAAAAAATCAGGCCTTTGATTTGCAACCAATTTGTGACACATTTCTTTTCATGCTGATAAGCCTCATCTCTGCACATAATAAGGCTTTTTTCTGCCATCATTTCTCCCTAACAATTCAATTTTCATCTTAAATGAACTCTATCAATCATACAACAGGTGCACATCACCTACTCAAGAGACAGATTTCCTCTCTCCAGATTTCTCTGTCCTCTGACAATGCCTAAATTGATAATAACTGTGATAAAACCCCCAGTCTGGTAAGGAACTAATTTTGGTAAGATTCTCTCTATTTTTTAATGAATTCACAAGTTTTTTTGCCATGCCTGGAAAATAAACTCAGTATTCCCAGAAGATGTTTTGTGAAATACTGGTGGCATGTTTTTCATTTCCTTAATAAACAACAGCAACTGAGTTCCTGGTTTCTGTTCAATGATTAATTCAACTTTAAGAGATGATTCCAACAGCAAGGAAGAACTAACAGGGGATCTAAAGGAATTAAATATATAATAAGCAGCCCAGGAGGCAGCACACACTGTGGGTAGGAGAGAAACCAGACTGGATGCGCATCCTCTGGAAGTGCAGTCCTAAGATATTGGACAATGTGACCAGCACAGGGAACACAGGGAAAGCACAGGGCAGGGCCTGGGTAATCTTCACAGGAATTGCCAGGCAACAGGAGTGAAAAAAATGTCCTTGAGGGAAAGAAAAGGAGGGCAAATTATGAGAGTAGCCACGACCTCTACGATCTGGAGAGCCTGGGAATACACACTTCAGAAAGAACAAATGTTACACAGCAAGACACTTCCCCAAGGTCCCCCCCTTTCTCTATATGCTCTTCCCAAATTGACTTCTTCCAATAACTATAGAATGATCTGGTGATTCCTTTTGAATTAATAATATGCCTTTAATCACATTTGTAATATATATTTTATATTTTCATTTCTTTACCTACATGAATTTAAACACAATGTTGCCTGCATTTAGAATCAGAGCACAGTGCATGACACTCCATAAAGTATTTCCACACAAATTTCCCAGGGCACAGGTGTCCCCCACTGACATTACTGGGGCTGCGCCATCCCACCAGCATCCCTCAACGTGCAGAACACCCCTAGTGCAAGGCCAGAGGAAGATGGAAGGTACACAAAACAAGGAGAGGAAGATGCACTTCACAGCCCTCTGTTTTCTCTGGAAATTAAAACCCAGCTGTGCCCAGATTTCAGTATCAGCACAACAGCGACAGATTTGTCCTCCCAGTGTGGCTGAAGGCTATGGAAATGGAATTATAAAGGCTTTTAGGGTGGCACTTTTCATTTCCCCCTCAGGCAGCCTGTTTGCCACAGGCAGCAGCTCATCTGTGTGTTCTGTGGGTGTTTGAGCCCTTGGCAGAGGAAGCCCAGGTTCCCCCTGCTCCCACTTTTAGTTTTTAAATGAACACAAGCCCACAGGTATTTCCAGCTCGGTGTGGATGAGCTGAGGTGAAGCTGCCATTGATGTTCTCACATCCCTCCCTTGTTCAGCTCAGCCAACACTAAAAGCAGCTCTAAAAACATGAAACGTGTGCCTGCTCCTCTCCTGGTCTTTTATTTGATGTAAAATACCTGTCCACTGGCTGGAAAGAGAAAGGGAGGTCTGATACTGAAGGACAGGAGCACCATTTTGGAAGGATTTTGTTCTGCATTTTCACAGGAGAACACAAGATACTGGCAGAATCTAAGTATTATTATTAACAAAAGGTTCTTCACCCAGATGGAGCACTGGGATGGGTTGCCAGAGCTCCAGGAGGGTTTGAACACTGCTCTTATGCACAGGGTGGGATTGTTGGGGTGTCTGTGCAGGGCCAGCAGCTGGATTTTGATGCTCGTGGGTTCTTTCCAGCTCAGGATATTCCATGTTTCTATGATCTGTCAAGGCAGCCTCGTGGAAGGAACAGAGCAGAATTCCCATCCTCACCACAGCAGCAGCTCCGTAGCTACACTCCTGAGCTCTTGCTGACCCAGGACTTGTAATCTCCTTCTGCTGGAGCATATTTGATACAAATGCTAATCCTCCTGATTTGCAATTCACTGCTGCCATCTGATCCTGCAAATCTTCTGCAGACATCAGAGCAGGCAAACAGAGAACTGAACACCAGACAGAACTGCTCAGGCTGTGCTGCCAATTACCAGCAATTAAGAGGGCACACAAAAAAATCCTCATCAGCCCCTGAACCACCTCAGAACACGGAGCTGGCATCACTGCCAAGCTTCCTGTGCCTCTCCAGCCTTCTGCACCCCACTGTGTGAGCCCAGTGTGAGCCCAATCCTGAACCATGTGTGCCATGGGTGATGGATTCCAGCCAGGCCACAGCCCCACCACAGCTCCAGCAGAGGACAGCCCGTGCTGGGGAGGAATCTTCCAAGGAGCTTTGCTCCACAGGGGCCACATGGAGGAACAGGATCTCCCCAGAGCTGCAGAAGAACCCTGCAGCTCCAGATCTGTCACTTGCACATGAAAATGCCAGCTGAGGGCTTCGTGACAGTCTGACAGCCTGGATATGGCGCATTATGGAATCCCAGACTTTGGGTTGGGAGGGACCTTAAAAACCATCCAGTACCATGTCCTGCCACAGACAGGGACACCTTACACTGTCCCAGGCTGCTCCAAGCCCCATCCAGCCTGGCCTTGCACACTTCCAGGGATCCAGGAACAGCCACAGTTTCTGTGCCAGGGCCTGCCCACCCTCACAGACAGGAATTCCTTCCCAAGATCTAATCTAAATTCATCCTCCTTCAGTTTAAATGCATTCCACCCTTGTCCTATCCCCTGTGCTGAATTCTTCTGCTGCTGCCCATTTATAAAATATTGTCACAATCCTGAAAATCCTGAGATCAATAGGAAAGCCATGTAAACCGAAGGAAGCTCCTGGAGGAATGCAGGGGGACCAGATTAGAAACTCAGAGGGGGAAATTACAGAGGCAGAGGGAATGCAAAAGCAGCAAGTGCATCTCTGAGTCCAAAACCAGGAACAGAGGCTGAGTCATGGCTGCTATATTTGGTATAAATCCAGAGAAATCATTCCTAAAATAGGTTAACAAAATACTAAGAAGCAGAAAAGGGAAATTCCATCTTGAATATAGAGTGAAAAGCTCCATCTCAGAGAGTTTAACGTGCTAAGGAAAGCCCTGGGGTCACCAGCATCCAAAGGGAATGAAATACTGGTGTAGCTGAAGAGGATCTTTGTTAGACATAATCCTGCAATTACAAAAGAGCTCCATAAAAATACAACTTCATTTCCCATCTTGTAATCCAGTCCTTAACACTTGCTTTCACCAGCAAAGAAAAAGCATCCTGTTCTGTTGGGCTTTTTAAGGCTGTGCAGTGTTTGCTCAAAAAACAAAGTGGGGCTTCAGATGTGCAGCAGGAACTCCAGGGTTTACTTTCCCAGGGGTGATGAGAACAGCGAGTATGTGCAGCCCTGGAAAGGTTTGGGAACTCTCAACATTCCCAAAAAAAAGAGGCTCACAGCTGCTCCAGCAGCTTCTGCCCACACCACGGATCATTTCCTGCAAAGCTCAAAACACCCTTGGCTGGGTGTTCATACATCCTGCTTTGGATCCTACACAGCCTGGGCAAATCACTCAATTAAGTGGCTGTTAATTACAGCTGCACATCATCTCTTTCTCAGCATCAGCCTTGGGACAATCACACACCTCACCCTGGTCTGCTCTGCTCTGGTGTAACCTGATGTCTGTGCCCACATCCCATGTCCCAGGAGAGGGCTGAAGCTGCGCTGCAGCTGGGGTGGGGTTGGCTCCCTCCTGGCCAGGATTTTGGGGTGACTGGGTTAACGAGGTGATCTGCTGGTCCATATCCCACATATGCTACATGTTCCTGACATAAGCTGGAGACTTCATATGGGTCTGTGTATCTCCTGACAGAGCCATCACCAATCAATCTAAAGACATCAGCTAACAGAGGTTTCAAATTAATCCAAAGCTGCTCCACAAAGTTAAACTTGTCCAGATTTCTAAACTATCCCATGACTCCTTTATTGGGGAAAACCCATGCAATAAATCAGGAATATGGATCTCTGTGAAGCACAAGCACTGGTTTAACTGGAAGCTACAGACCTGAAGGTGACATTATACATAAAGTCCCAGGTCTGGTTGCAAGGAAGTCAGGAGAGATGCACCGAAGAGGCCCTTCAAGCATCTAAAAAGTTATTCTCTCTTCAGCAGGGAGGCTGAGGAAAGCCTTCCAGCCAGAGAACCCAGGGAATGCCACTGCCTGTGCCTTGGCAGCTCCCCTGCTCTCACCATCAGCAACTGCTGGGTCTTGCTCTGCTCCCTCAGCTGCAAACAGCCTGAAGATGAATCATTGTGGATCCCTGAACTTGCAGAACAAGGCATCATTTTTCCAGCTCCAGTCTTCCATAACTTTTGGCTGGCTGGGTCAGCAGCACCATGCCAAGAGCAGCTATTTCACCCAAAGATGCTATGAACACTATGCCAGGTTTGGACACAGCAAGAGGACAAGGAAAGATACAGAATCCCAGAATTTGGGTTGGGAGGGCCTCAGAGTTCATCCAGTGCCACCCCTGCCATAGCACTGGATGAACCTTCCACTATCTCAGGTTGCTCCAAACCCCATCCAACCTGGCCTGGAAAAATTCCAGGGATCCAGGGGCAGCCACAGCTGCTCTAGGCATCTGTGCCAGAGCCTCACCACCCTCACAGGGAACAATTTGTTCCCAGTACTGATCAGAATCCACCCTCTGTCAGAATAAGTGGGATTTACTTTCCTTTTCTCACCTCTGTCAATAGTGCATTTCCACATATGGGCCTTTGGGACCACTAGACTGTTGCACTGCTCCTGAGCTAATCCAGACAAACTTTTAGCAACTCTGAGGGCAGGAACTCCGGTGTACAATTAATCCAGTGGTGCTACAATTAATGCTCATTCTCTTCCCAGTGATCTTGGTTCTGAGCAGCAAAACAAGACCAGAACATATTCAATCAGCCAACTGCACCACTTAGGAGTTCCCTGGCCCAGAAATCAGCTACAATTTGAGAAGGGGCTCGTGGCTGTCATGGCTTTGTTAGAATTCACTCTGCCTGGCCCCTCAAATTTCTACATCATATTCAAGGCACCCTGGACAGGGTAAAGTTTCTTTGGGCTTCTCTGTGGAGCCAGTTTGGAACAGCTGCAAGAGCTCCCCTATTCCAGAAGTGCTCCAGTGCTTTTAGCAGCATAAACAGCTGACGTTTCCTGGGATGAGACCAGTTGGGATGACCAGTAAACACTGTCCCTTTTAACTGCTGCCAACATGTGTTTCAATGTCCCCTTCTGAATCGAGCAGCACAACCTGAACTTCCAGCAACACAAAACACATGGGGGAATTTTCCGCTGGATTTTATGTCCAGCTCTGCCCACGTCACACAAAGGAGCAGAAAAACAGACAGCACTGCCCAAATCCATCCTTCATTCACTCATCCATAGAAGGGCACCATGAACTCACGGCTCATTTCAAAGCCAGAGCTGCTCTTTAGAATTCAGATGAGAATCTGGCAAACACCCCTTTTTCCAAAGCATGAATCCTACTTTTCCACTGCAGGCTCATCATAGATAGGGCCAGCTGGGGGAGAGGTAATTCATTTTTTTTTTCTCCTGAAAGACAGGACCCCCATTCTATGCAAATTGATGTTTAAAATACAGTTTTAGGCTGGAGTCTGCAGTTTAGCCATGCCACCTCAGAGAATGTTTCTTCCCAACCTGTCACCACCAGGTGAGTTCTGGCAGATCATTTAATGCAGAACTAGACAAAAATTGGATTCTTTAACCTGAATTTAATATTCATAATTAGGTTTTAACTTCAAAACCAGTTAAATATGAAAACCAATTTTAAAATGTAATTCCAAGAACATATTTACTTATGGCTTTTGAGCTATTCCAAAGCCAGAGTTGGCTGGGTACCTATACCAGGAGCATATCCTACAGGGTATTTACCAAGAAATTCCAGGGGATTTCTAATTATTAAAGAAAGACCATCTGACCTGACAACTCCCTTTTCAAAGGCTTCCTGAAACACAGGTGAAAGAGCTGGGAATTATTGTGGGACAGGGATTTAGCACTGGTAGAGTTACAAAAGGCATCCCAACATCCTGGGGTTCAGCATCCAACTGGCACCAAGAGGCTTTGCCAGCCCCAAATAAAAACAACAATACAGCAGCACCCCCATCAGCGGCACAGTGTCTTCCTCACTTATTCTCACCACAGGCACCCCAAAAAAGAGGAGTTTTCAGGCTAAGTCAGAACACACCATCAAGCAGCTTAAGGCATTTCATATTCTCAGGTTTTTTTCCCCAACTTCCCGCAGATTTCTCTCTTTTTGCCCTTCCCAGCCAAGAACAGCAAATGGAAATCTGCTCCACATCCCTGTGAGATAATGATCTAATACAAGTGGAAAGTATTTCCTTATACCAGGAGAAAACAGCCATCAACAAGACAAAGAGGTAGAATTGCTCGTTCCTAAGTGTTTCCGGATGAGTAGGAAAAAGAAAAATATGTTCTGGCTCTCCCTGGAACACATCTGAAAGATTTCACTTCTCCTACATCTCAGAATCAAACAAACTGCCACCAAAAGCCCCACATGGTGTTCCTAACTTGGGAATACTGTACATTCCCTGCTTTATTTTGGGATTTCTGATGTGTTTTTCCAATAGCAAGAGCTGTGTTTACCGTGAGGACTCCGAGGGCTGAGCATGCCGTCAGTCATCCGGAAATTCTGCAAACAAACAGCACTTCAGCTCTTCCCTGCCAAGAATAAAATCTTATTTGGGACAGGGAAAAAGCCACTGTTCTCTAAAGTGAGTAGGGTGACACAGAAATTTGCATCTGTTCACAGGAGGATTTAAAATATGGATCATTTCAAGTAAGAAGAGTCCAAAGGTGGGGAAATTAAAGGCAACAGACTCTGCCCGTG
Organism: Calcarius lapponicus; assembly: GCA_039654755.1. Classification (NCBI taxonomy): domain Eukaryota; kingdom Metazoa; phylum Chordata; class Aves; order Passeriformes; family Fringillidae; genus Calcarius; species Calcarius lapponicus. The sequence goes on along the minus strand of CM077462.1, from coordinate 85,424,738 downwards.
GTCTGCTTGAGGAATGTGAGAGAACCTCCAAAAAATGGGGGAAGGAACAGGAGAGAAGGGAGGAGGATGCTCAGTGAAAAACAAAGTCATGGGAAGCAAATGAGTCAAAATCCAAACCAAGAAGAGCTTAAACAAAACTACAGAACACCTTAAATAAGCTAGAAAGCAAAAATAGCACATACAGATCTGCTCCATGTTTATTCCAAGTATGGAAAGATTGGGAATTTCCAGAGAACTCCACGAGGGAAGAGAATGCAAACATATGCTAAAGTCAATAAAATCAAATATTGTTTACTTGAAAAGTCAGGGGGAACTCAGAATGCCCTGTCCATGATGTGTTTGAAAACCCTTTATCACATTCAAATCTCTCACCATGTAACAGCACAAGACTTGTCCTTATCTTTAACAAGTGTCCTAAGGATTATCATGGAATTAGCCAATGCCTCCTCTCCCATGAAGCAAAGTGGCTGGAATGCTGCAGTGCCCTCACTCAGATAAACAGACACAGCATGGGAAGCAAAATAACTCAGCTCAAATCCTTCAATTGCGGCTAAAGAGTCCAGGACTGGGGAATAAACCACCTCAAAATGCTGCTTACAAAAGCCCCAGCAAGACACTATTAAAAAATTAAAGTTATAGGACAATAGGAAAAGGGAACGTTATGGATTAGGGAGTAGTTAAGCAATAGGAAACAGCCTGTATTAAACATGGGATTTTCAGACTTCCAAAAGGATGACAGCAAGGTGCTCCCAGAGACCTTACAGGGACCAGCAGTGGAAACTGGGAAAGAGACAGAAGAGACAAAGCAATGTTTGTGGAGATTAAATTATTCATAATAGTCATAATTAAGTTGGGAGATTCAGAGAGCCCTGAGAGAAGTGCAGACAGTGAAATCATCTGCTGAGACATACAAGGTAACGTGTGTGCGCTGAATAAAACAATAAATCCTGCTCCTATTGCAGTGGCTGATGCTTTAGAAAGATCCCCTAGAGGAAATTTTTGGCTATCCAAAAATCACTTCGAATGGAGCTTCTGAAATGCTTGGTTGAATGCTGCAATATTCCTATCCATGCAATGAAAATGAAATTGCCAAATGATTTAAAAATGCATTAAATGCTGCCTTTTTTTTTTTTTTTTAATTCCAGTGCCTAAAGAGGCTCCAAGAGAGCTGGAGATGGACTTGGGACAAGGGATGGAGGGACAGGACACAGGGAATGCCTTCCCACTGCCAGAGGGCTGGGATAGGCTGGATATTGGGAAGGAATTGTTCCCTGGCACAGGCGCCCAGAGCGGCTGTGGCTGCCTCTGGATCCCTGGCAGTGCCCAAGGCCAGGCTGGACAGGGATTGAAGCAGCCTGGGACAGTGGAAGGTGTCCCTGGCAGAAGTTCTCCCTCCTGTCCAGGTGGAGCTTCTTGGGCTTCAGTTCCTGCCCTTTCCTCTGGTGCCATTGCTGGGCCCCATGGAGCAGATGTGGGACACCCTTTCCCAGATGCACCTTTACATTTTAATTCCCTCTGCTTTAAATTCATCAGCCTGCAAAAACATTCAAGAGCCATTAAAACTCATTTGTGTCTGTTCTGAGGCTGACCCTCATCTGTGAGCCACAGCAGAGCAACACAAAAACGGGATCATAAACCTGGCATTTGAGTTTTCTTTTTTTAAACCACACCTATTTCACAGGTGGGACTGGAAAGGGATAATGAAAATGGCACAAAAGATGACAATGGTGAGGAGAACTGAAGGTTCAGCTCTGTGTGTGGCCTTCTGAGGAAAAAGCAGAATCAAAGGAGCAGACAAAAGGAGGAACTCTATAAAAACACACACACAGGGGAAGGCAGAGCCCCAGGGAATCCTGCAATGCTCTCCCTGCACTGGCAGCAAGCCCTGGAGCAGGGGGATGAGAACAAGGACAATGTAAGTGTAAGGATGATTTTCTCCTCTCATTTTACCAACAGATACTCCTACTACAACTGATAATTTAGTTAAATTATCAGGAGAAGAGTGATGATCTTACAATGCCCACTCTGCTCACATTATTGCCCATCCCTGTGTCTCAGTGAGGTGTTGAAGGCAGCACGTTACAACAATTTCTCTAAGCAGGATTTGACTGATAACCTCCCATGTCCAAGGAATTCAGATTTTTTTTTTTTTTAAATCAACACTAGCACCACTCAATTCTTACATGGCATTCAGCTGGGATCCTGCAGACACAAAACTTTCATAAAACAAAAAGCTTTCTTTTTCCCCAATGAATTATTTTAAGGTCGCGAAAGGAATTTTTTCCTCATAAAGCAAGTTGTCTTTTTGTTTGAGGAAAAAAAAATACACTTTTCCTCTTGTGTAGAAGATACTCTGATTGCATTACAGACATCCTGCTGATGCACTTGCAGTGCCAAATAACCCTCAGGAAAATGAATTTTTCAAACAATAAAATATATGGATTAACAGTTTGGAACACCCACACCCATTCTGTAATCCCCAGGGCTAAACCCAACAAATTCCTAGGCTAGTTAGTGAGCTCACATGCAGGAATGCAGTGCCAGGGATGCAATACTGGGCAGTCAGGATATGTTTTATCAGCTCAGGGGCTCTGACAACAATGCAGCGCCTGGGCAAAGCGCCGTGAATTCCACTGAAGGCTCTGCAGCCAGGCTGGAGCTGCGCGTGACAAACGGAGCAATGATTCCCAACTGAACCGCAGGGAGATGCTCTGCCAGGCCAGGAGCACTGTGGGGATGGGAAGCTGCCATTCCTGCACTCTAGCGGCTGGGGGAAGGCAGCCTGAGGGTGTGCTGTGACATTCTGGGGTCATGGTTCCACCCAAGAAGAGCAGAAATGGAGAGGAACAGTAATGGTGAATAAACTGCCATGGTCTTCCCATACAGCACAGCTACACCCAATTACCGTCCCCAGTCTGCAAACTCTCTGCCTGTAATCCTTTCTAAACTAACAGGAGGATTGGCTTCTCGTTCCAAAATCCCACTTTATTTCAACATTAAATGTAAAATGTTTAGGGGCTCCAGCCTGAGTCCACCAGGGGAACCAAAGCTATCAGCTTGTAAATCCACATCCAAGCTTTAATGAACTGGCAAAATAATCCTTGAGCAGTGCCTGGGACCAACAGCAAACCCCTTTACTGGTAACTTCTGATGAATAATCAGCTCTTTTCCAGGCACTTTTGCTGAAGAAACACCTTTCAAACCTGACCTACCCAAAGACAAGGCCCCAGCAGCTCCACAAATGTAGAGCGATGCTTGTTTCCATAGAATCCCACAGTGGTTTGGGTTGGAAGGGGGTTTAAAGCCCATCTCATTCCCATCCCTTTCCATGAACAGGGACACCTTCCAGTAGACCAGGCTGAAGGAGTTTTTAAATGTCTAGAGAAGAGCCTAGAGAAGAAACAAGGAATTTCATTTTTAGGTGGCCTCACAAATTATAAGTAATTAATTATCCCCCAGTTGCCATAGCCCTCAGTCCAAGACACCTTCTATGGATGAATGACTTTTAGGGAGAGAATCCTGGACAGAAATCCTGCTGATAAGGCCTCACATAAATATAGAACAAACTGAAAGTGCAGTTACTGACTTGCAGCCCCGTTCTGCTTTTTGAACTTTGCAATCTTGACATTAAAGATGTCTTATTTTTAACTTGAAATGACACACTCAGCTGTATAGAACACACAAAACACAACCATTCTCCTTGTTCCCAGCTGTGACAGGCAGAAAGACTGACAGACAGGCACAAGGAGCACACTGAAGTGCCAAGGAATTTTCAGCCACAGTGTCCTGACAGGAGGGGGCAGCTGGGGGAGTCAGGCTCTGCTCCCAGGGAAAATTTCCTCCCCCAAAAGGGTTGTAAGGAACTCCAAAATGAGAAGGAACTTCGGGCAGAAAGAATTCGTGAATTTTCCCTGCTATCAATTTGTCTTCAGTTTTCCTAATATTTTTTGTACCTAACCTCTCCATTACACAACCAGATCACATCCAAGGCTAAACAGGATCCTAATTATCTCCCATGAGCTAAACTTCCCAGCAAACACTTCCAAAGGAAGAAGAGGTCAAAACCTGCCATCACTAGAAGGAAAGTTTCAAAGGACCAGGAAATCAGCTGAATTATTACTTTTCCTACTCCAAATCTGTAGCTTATAAGGACCCACCCCCCCTTGGAAAAGCTGCAAAATGTTGACCCAAAGAAAGGCATTAAACAACCACAAAAGAAATAGAAAAGTTTAAGAATAGCTGCTGAGTAATATCTCCTGGTGGGTACAGCACGAATACGGGGGGAAAAAAAGAGATTTTAAATGCTTGGTCTGTACAGCAGCAAGAACTCACTCATCCTGTTTTACTGACTGCTCCAAAGGGGCACAGACCACCTACTCCCAGATTGGACACATCCATCCCAAATTGTATGGGGGATTTCACCCACTGAGCAATGGCAGATTAGGAGGCTTTGAGGACAATTGTGTGGGATGAAAAGGAGAGAGGGGGAACCCTCAGCCTTGAATGAGCACATGGAACACCAGTGTCTAGACAGTGCTGACACCTTTGTCTTTGGGAAGAGGGATTAGGGAAGCAATCTGGCTGTGCTGTCCCTTGTTTGATATGAAACCAGAAGACACTTGGGGCTAAAGGCCTGGCCCTGCTCCAAAACCACTTTGTTATGAAGGAGCTGAAGAAAAGGAGGTCTGTAAGAGTGAGAGTGAGGTTTCTGCCTGGCAGTCACAGCAATTAAACAAGATGCCTTGATGAGGAGGAAAAAAACATCTGAATAAAAGCCAACACCTCAAAAGAACAGGAGAAAGTAATTTGAAGAGTAGGTCAAGCCTCCTGAGGGGATTACCTTTCCAGTTTGAGACTTAATGCTGCAGACATGCTTGGAAAAGCTGACCAGTGAGATCCTGCTGATCCCATGGATTACCCCACAATGTCTGGATGCTCCAGCACAAGTCAAGTGTTAAAAGGGAATGTGGAAAACTGTGTGAGTTAGGATCAAAACTGACAGAACTAGAAGGTTCCTTCTCTTCCTTCCTCACTATGAGATTGCTGGGTTAAAATGTGTCTCATCAAACCCCAGATCACATAAGAAACTTGAAAGATCCACTTCAAAGAGCTACTTTGGCAAACAAAGCATTTAAGTCAATTTAATGCTTCTCATACTGGAAAGAACCACTTCCTTCAATGGGAAAGGAAAACAAATAATGGAGAGACAAAGCTGGGAACATTTGTGGGAGCTGGGAATAGCCAAGCCCAGGCTGTGGCTGTGAAGAGATGGGGAGCTCACACCTCCCTGGCTGTTCCAGTGCTTCCAACATGATGGACTTCTCTCCAAGGATGTGCTGACTGAGAGGGAAAAACTAAAGAGCAGCTCAAAGGCTTTCACTCTTACCCAAAAATCCATCTGCCAAACATGGCAGACACTGGAAACTCACTGCCCCAAGGAGTTAAATGGTTCAGGGAAGGGAATACAGCTCTTAAATACTTCCATGCCTCCAAAGACATTTGTCATTTCAGATCTGTGCTGCTGTTAGGAACCAATTTTTGCTAAAAATGCATTTTAAAGGCAGTTCCCACCTCTCTGAATATCCAGAGGATATTTCCAGTGCAATACTCCAAAGTCCTACAGTACCACCATCATTTCTCCAGGCATGCAGGAAGAAGGAAGGGAGAAGGAACCTTCCAGTTCTGCCAGGAAATTAAGGCAGAGCTAGAGGATCCAACTGTTGGCTCCTTAAGGACAAGTTGGGATGGAAGCCCAATCCAACCTTCTTTTTATGGAGCAGTTAATGTGATAATATCTAAGAGAGAAGGAAACTTTATACAGACAGAGGGAAATCTTAATTCTCAAACAGACCAGAGGCAATTACCAAAATTATAGCAATGGAATTGTTTTTTTGCAGTCAAGCATAATTATGGAAAGTCTATTGGAAAGAAAGCTTAGGCTATGATTTGCATTTCAATTAATTTTCAAACTTTTGTGTGGAGAATTGATAGCCAGAATTGAGAAGTACAGGAACTACCAGACACTGAAACACACTCATCAGTATAATATAGGATTTCCAAGGACACAACTCAGACAATGTTCCAGCATTTAGGGCTTTTTGGTTTTTTTCCAATTAGACTGTAGAAAATGGATAAAGATGTAGAGAGAAAGAAAAAACCACCAGTGCTACCACCTGGCTCTACTGGGTGCTACAACAGGAGGGGAGGCAATGGGAAGAAACTGGAATGAAGGAAGTTCCTCCTGAAGGAGAGGAAGAACTTTCCTGTGAGGTGACCATGCACTGGAACAGGCTGCCCAGAGGGGCGTGGAGTCTCCTTCCCTGGGGATACTCAAAACCCACAATCCCAAGGACTGTAGACACAACCCTGGTTTACCTGCTCTTGGGGATCCTGCTTGAGCAGTGAGGTTGGTTTAGATGACCTTTGTGTCCCTTCCAAGCCCAACCATTCTGGGATTCACATGCAGCTGAATGGGCAGATCCAAAGCTCCTGAGAATATTTTCCTTCCTGAGGTTTACCAACAGTGCCCAGGGCTCACAGCAAACCCTCAGGATATCCTTCCTGCCAATCTGACAATCCCAAATTATCACTTCCACATGTTAGAAAGGAACATTTCTGTATTAAAGTATCTGCAAAGTTCTGCCCAATTGCCTTACAACTTTATTGATTATAATTGGCTCTTCCTCCTTCAGCCCAAGAATTTCACACAAAATTCCAATTATACAATCCAGCATGAGACAGTCAGAGATACAGACCCTCTAACAAGCTTAGGCAAAAATCAAAGGGCTAAATCAAAAACTGGCTCACACCAAGTCTATTCTTTGTGCAGTCAACCAAGACTAATTAATGCTTTTAATGGCAGTTTACCCCTTTTGGCGCCATAAATCAGAGCAGGCAGCTTTTCTGAATTAACAAAAGAATCTGTGAAAGGTGTAGCTCATTAAGCACACTCCCAAATTCAAATGCACTTAATCAGAACCAGGTACATTGAGCAGGACTGCAGTCCAGGAGCAGAGTGATCTGCAGGCTGTACACAGGGAACATTCATTCATCAACACAAACAAGGCTGGCACGCTGGGAAGAGGGGCTGAATTATACATCTGAGAGAAAGGCCCCTGCTTCCAGCACGGCTTTTGTGAGGGCAGGAATGTGGAGAACACTGCAGGAAGGTGCTGTGGAAAGGTGGGGGGGACAGGGAGGGTGTTTCCCATAAGCTCACCTCAGCCACAGAGCCCTTGAACAGAGCACACTGCTGCTGCTGAGCTGCTGGAGCAGATCCAGACAAGGCACCAAGGGGATCAGAGGGAGGGAACAGCTCTGCTGGGAGAACTGGGAGTGTTCAGCCTGGAAAAGAGAAGCTTTGAGGTGACCTAATGGTGACCTTCCAGGACCTGAAGGGAACCTACAGGAAAGATGGAGACAGACTCTTTACAAGAGCCTGGAGTGACAGGACAAGGGGAAGTGAAGCCTGTTCTCAAGCTGACAGAGAGGTTTAGACTGGATCTTAGGAAGAAATCCTTCCCTGTGAAGGTGGGGAAGTCCTGAAAAGCTGTGGCTGCCCCATCCCTGGGAGCATTCCAGGCCAGGTTGGAGCAACCTGGGATAGTGGCAGGTGTCCTGGTGGCACTGGATGGGCTTTGAGGTCCATTCCAACCCAAACCATTGTAAAAATGTTATAATAGATCACATAAGGAAACTTCTTCCTTGTATCAGGTGAAGAATTATAAAGATTAATGACCCAGCATTTCATCCTAGGTAACACTCTTGCAAATACTTTTCTGAGTCAGATCCACCCCTCTAAAAAAATCGCCTTTTAAAATGTTTTTGCCAGTTTCTTCTCAATATCCCATCCAGCCCTGCCCTCTGGCAGTGGGAGCCATTCCCTGTGTCCTGTCCCTCCATCCTTGTCCCCAGTCCCCCTGCAGCTCTCCTGGAGCCCCTTCAGGCCCTGCAAGGGGCTCTGAGCTCTCCCTGGAGCTTCTCCTCTCCAGGTGAGCACCCCCAGCTCTCCCCAGCCCTGGAGCCTCCTCTGGGCTCTCTGCAGCAGCTCCAGGTGCTGCTGATGTTGGGGCCCCCAGAGCTGGATGCAGCACACAACTTGGCTTGACAGAAATCATTTTCCATATCACATGTTCTCTGAAAGGAATTTTGTTCTCCAAAACAGATGGCAATGCAGGAAAACTTCAGATCTGTGAACAAAAGGATTAGCTCCTGCTCTAAAAAAATTCACTAAATGATGTTCCCAACAGCATCAAAGTGTCCAAGAGCTGCTGGCAAAATGCACCACTTCAGCTCTGGATTCAGTGCATTCCCAGCCCAGTGAAGACCCCACCAAACTGGCAGAAATGCTCAGGAGACTTAAAGTCCAGAAATTTTCCACATGAGTTCAGAAACATTGAGGAGCAGAAGTATAAAGTCCAGGCCCAGTTCCAAATTCCACTCACACACACTGGATGAAAACCAGCTTAATGTAAAAGCACATTTAAAAATATTTACATCAAACCAAACCATTACAGAGATAAGAGAGGTATTTATAGAAACACATGGATTTTTACAGACACACCGTGTTTAACTATTTAGTTGCTGGAATTTCAATTAGGATGTGGGGGACTGGGGTATTTCCCAAGCAGGAAACAACCTAAGTAAGCTAAGACATGGAGCACTCACACATTCAAGTTTAACTCAATTTCCTCCACCTTTTGATTCCTGAATGAACACTGAGCCTAACAGGGAGGGGTTCAACCCAAGATAAAGTCATCCAAAAGTAAATATTTGCTGGAGATCCCCAGCAGGACAATCACAGCCTGGAGAGCAACCTCAATCTGCTTGGACAGCCAAATCTCCACAGGCTCCATCAAATCCACTCTTGAGCTTCACATTCCTTAATCTGGAGCTGGATTGGACCAGGAGCTTTCTTATGCAAAGCCAACACTCCACATATTCCCACTTGAAACACAATCTGCTTCCATGGATCTCCCACCCATCACTTCCAGTCTTACTCTGTGTCCCTTCTCTCACCTCACCACTCATCAAACCCACCCTTGGCTTTGCCTCTCCCCCTTCCACAGCTCTGGATTTTTGCTTCTCAGATCCCAAAAAGGCTGCACAGCTCAAACTGGGCAAACCACACAGAAAAAAGGGATAGGAGCAGCTTCAAAGTCCTCTTTTTAAAATTTTTTCCTTTTTTTTTCTAGCATGAAGAGGGGAAAAGGGGAAGCAGGAGATGGTCAGGGGATCACTGTTGTTGCCTCAAACAAGGAAAAGCTTTTCTGAAATCCTTGGCATTTTCTGTCCCATCCCACCTAAGCAGGGGTGGCAGGAGAGGAAGAAATGTCCAGATTTTGTCTGTATCTATAAAGGAGGCATTGATTTAGGGCAGCTTTTCCCAAAGCAGGGCTGCAGTGCTAAATTATTGTGAGGATAAGGGTCAGAGCGCGCCCAAAGGTTTGATCCCAATGCAGTGCAGCAGACCCAAGAGCAGCTGACATTTAAAGTTCATGTCATTAAGTGAGCAGCAAAACATATAAAATGGAAAAAACCACAGAGTCAAGCCTGGTTTTTCCATATTCTTGTACAAGAACAGCTGGATGGGGTCAGACAGACACTTCGGCCATCCCTGTGTCTTCTCTGCCTAACAGGGAAGTGTGAATCCCTAAGGGAAAACTGAAGGGCAGGCACACAGGAACATTTTCCCAGCATAATTTCCAGAGGGATTTCCTGAGGAGATATGTTCCTGTTTCACAGCTCCTGTAGGTCATATTCTCCCACTGTTATAACACATTAAATTCTCTTACACACATACATTAAATATATATATATAAATATATGTACATGCTCAAACAGCCTGACCTGCTCAGGTCTCATCCTGCTGGGCTCTATAACCCAAAGTAAGGAGTTAAGATAGGAACTGCTCCAACCAAATGACACTGCAAAGTTTCCATTTGAAAGCACTGTTTCCAGCTTTCTTCTCCCAAGAAATAGAAGCTATTAGAAAACAATTTGCCTGTCTCCAGGCAAATGACAGAAGTTTATATCAGGAATGGTGTCTGTGCCAACCCAGGGTTTTTGACCCAGCTAATGAACACAAGTCTCCTTTTTAATATAGAACAAAAATGTATTACTTACTGGGAAGATATTAAGACTAATAAACACTAAAAAAAGAACCCCTCTCACAATTCTTTATAGGAGCAGCACATAAGTACTGTGTGTTTTACTCAGGCTGCTGAAGACCTGATGTTTATTAACCGTCTAAATCAACACACTAAAATGCACCAGGCACAGAGCGCTGCTGGAGCTTCAGCTTATGCATTTCTTGACCCAGAAATCACTTCTCATTTCAAAATGTAAAGTGCTTCTGTAGCAAAGTGAAAGAAGAGTATCAAACAGCAACAGCTGCAATCTCCACAGCATCCAAGGCTTTCCTGTCTGGAGGGAGCAGGGAAAGGGTTTTGGTAGGAACAGCTAAAACTGAAGGGCACAAGGACAGGAAGAATTGGTACCTCTTGGATACGAGCTTCCTTGGGATGGAGATAATCCGGAGAGGAGTGTGCCTGGGCTGGGAGTCTTCACAGCATTCCAGAGCTCTGCAGCAGCAAGAGAGGGAGAGAGAGAGAAACACCCGTGAGGCTCTATGGAAAACCTGCTGGAAGAAAACACAGCTCTTCCCAGCTCAGAGTGGTCTTCACCTCCACTGGAGCAGAAGGAGAAATGGGACATGTAAGAAAGGCAGGCAAAAAAAGGAGGAGTGCCGGAGCTGCAGAGTACGAGGAGAGGGAAGGGACACCAGAGCTGGCAATAAGACCAAGGCCTTCCCAGCTTCCCAGAGGGAGAAAACAAAGTCCAAGCTTTCATTTAAATACTTGTTTACCAGCTATTTGTCAGGATTTGGGACTAAACAGGTTTTAGCCTGAGTTTTACATGTTACTCCTACATCCTCCCTTCCCAGCTGACACAAAAGCTCCAAGAACTGAAAATGAAATCCCTCAAAATGAAGTGCAGCACCCAAAAAAAGCTCTCGAGGCACTCCACATGCTTTATGCATTATAGGGAGGAACAGAAACCCTACTGTTCCCAAAGCAGGACCAGCTCCTCAGAACAGTTGTTTATTTTAATCAACCCAGTACCAAAAGGTTTACATTAAATATTTTTTCATGGTTTCTAACCACTGATCCTGTATTAGTTCACATTCACTCAAAAAACGCTCTGGGGGAGAAAACACAGGAGGCAGAAAACATTGAATCCAGTAAAACAACTGAGGTTTTTTTAGGGAGTGCCGGTACATCCCACCTTTCCCTGTAGAATTACAGCACCAGACCCTTCCAGCCAGCTAATGAAACAGCATGAATTTGTAAATGAACAGAAAACAGTAAAACCTTCATTTTTACTGAGTCTTTCTTCTTCCTGCCTCCTGCCATCAGAGATGACATCCTTGGAAAGAACTCAAAACCCACCCTGCTGATGCTCCAATGGCCCAATAATCCAAACCCTGGTGCTAGCAGGAGCATGAGCACACTCAGGAAAATGGGTCAGGAACATCTTCACCTGTTGCTCCCACAGGTGCTTCAGTATTTCTACATTATAAGAAGCATATTCATTGCATTGGAATTTAATTCTGGTTTCAGGATTTTTGACTTGTTTTTATGGCCCTTCAATTCAGAGACAGAACCCTAAAATATCTTCAGGAGAGAGAGGAAAGCGTAAGTGAATTTAAGCAGAGACAAGGACTTGACAAATCTCATCCCATCAAGATCTGCAGTGGCAAATTAGTCTCTCAGAGCACATTCTGTACTCAAAGTAGCCTCAGTACTTCAGGAGGTACCAAATATAACACAGCCCCATTTTAACTTCCTTCCAGGAATACACACACTCATTTATTAAGAAGACGTGGGCTGCAGCTCCACTTCCAACAGCTTCGGTAACATTTTGTTAAATTAAACAAATTACTCCTTTTGTGGCAAGTAAGAAGCTGAAAATAAGTGTTCAAGCAAATGGGGGAGAAAACCACCTCCCTCACATCTTCCTCCCCCCTTGGATTTTGGGAAAGCAAGCCTTGCCTGCTGCAGCAGGCTCAGCATCAACCACAGGATCACCAACCACTCCTTTGCTGCTTTCACACCTCAATCCCCACACCTCTACCATTATTATTTCATTTCAGAGCTGCTTTGATACCTCAGTTTGCTCCAAGTTTACTCCTCATTTTGGGACATTTTCACATCCTGTGTGTATAAACCAAGGAAGTCCACAGCTCTTGCTGACAAGCACTAAAGGTGAGTGTGCAATGGTGCTGAGCATCCAGAGGGTTTCCAGGATTTGGCAGGAGGACAGCGCTGCCACAACCTTTAATGCTGAGGGATTCTCCAAACATTCCCCCTTTTGTTCAGCTCTGGCTGCTACAGAGAGGGAGAAGAACAGTGCCCACCTCTCATTAACCTTGGTGCTGCATCTTTCTTTAGCTGCAACAGCATCGACACCTGCTTGCATTGTGCTGCCACTCAGCAGATTAACCCTTTCTTGAATTTTCTTTTGGCTCCTTTTCTGTCTTTTCCTGACCAGAAGTCCAAATGATTCAGTTCAGAGGGAGTGGATGCTGCTGCAGCAGAGAGAAGCTGTGAAAGAAGGAGGCTCTCCAGCTGCCAGCATGCATCCCTGCCCTCTGCCACTGCTCAAAAACCAGCAGGGAACAGGCAGGATTGACCAAATTTGGATGTATTTGCAGAAAGACAATCAGTCCCAATCAGTGTCTTGGAGTGGAAGTGCAAAGACATTCATTAAAGGAGGAGAAAAACCAAATGCATTTGTGAGAAGGTAAGCCTTTGGAAAATCTAGGGAAATAGCACAGTGATGAGAGGTCCTGTTGGCACAGCCTTGTTCATTTAGAGAGTGATCTGGGATTTAGTCAAGGAAAAATTCGAGAACACAGAAAAAAACAGCTTTGCCTGCCTGTGGGGCAACCTGTGCCAAGGCCTCCCTATCCTAAAAGCCAAAAATTCCTTCCCAATATCCCATCTAACCCTGCCCTCTGGCAGTGGGACACCATTCCCTGTGTCCTGGCACTACAAGCTCCCATAGAAAGTCCCTCCCCATCCCTCTTATCAAGTTAAGCAAAGACACCAAGGCTGGTTCCTGCAGCCCAGAATTCCTCCTTCCATTCCCACTTTCTTCTTGCTAAGAAAGAGATTAAATCCCTTAGTATTTCCTAAGATTACTGCAGCTACTAAGTAGGGAAGATCATTCCCTAATATCTTCATCAACTCCATGTGGTATTTCAAGCAGCAAAACAAGATTTTTAATTCTATCCCCCTCCTATGTCCCAAATTTAGTTTTCTTCTTTTGTTTTTAGTAGCTACACTTCAACGATAATCTTATTACAGTTATTCTTCTATATTTCTCTTTTAATCCATTATTTTCCTTCTTGTTTCCACAAAACTGGACTCCAGTGGTAGGAGCGGGGTAGAAGGACTATAAAATAGATTGAATTAATTAGGATGTGGTAATTAAAACACACACTTTGGTAGATTGAAGAGGGTTCTGAAAAAATAGTGGTAGCATAAAAATATACTCCACAACTGCTTATCAAATAAAGATAAAACCATTCAGCAAATGTCTGACACTCTGCAGGGTTAAATTGTATTCCACAATATTTTGGAATAAACCCATTTTGGGTTTAGCCCTCTGAGTAACCAAACCCCACAAAATGGAAAAGAGAAAAAAGTTTCCCAAAATTCAACATTCACTTTCTTTACTGCCTGTTTTCAACAATTTTCTCAAACTTCTTCTAGAATTGACTCTGGAATAATTATTTACACTTATGCAAGTTATATATTATAAGGTACCTCGGGGTTTCTAAGTCACAAATGACTTCGTAATGAAAAGAAAACAATTTCATTATCTAAGATGATTGTTAATTGAAGGAAATATTGACTGTGCTACTGACAGCAGTCAACCTCCAAAAGGTGCAGCATTAAAAATTATACGCAGCCATTGTCTTAGAAATAAAAATAAACCTTTCAGTGAGAGCAGACTCAGTGCGGCCTTTTCCTCTATTTAAAAATACAAATAATAAAATCAAAGCAAAAACACTCCAACACAAGCCTTCCCTGCATTACAAAAGAGGGATTAATGAGAATCTGTTTGGATACTGGGAAAAGCCCTGGCAGGTTCATTGTGAAGGTTAATTCAGACACCTTTATTCACACAGGGAATGGAATTAAAGAAACAGAATTAAAAGGCATAAGTGAAGGCTGCAGTGTTAAGCCATGAGCAAGGAGACACCACAGAGAGGATACCAGAGACATTTGTCATGGAGCCTAATGCACTTTGGACCCAAATTGTGGAAGAATAGGGCAAAATGTTAATGAACGTATACAAGTTATCCAGAATGGATCTGAATTCCATTCTGCTCAGGGCAGATTTAAAAAAAGATAAAATTAAAGATCCACCTGGAGCAACTGGAAGCTAAAACATCTGTGCAAATACCTAGCAGGAAATAAAGGCATGGAAAGAAATAATTTTGGAAGGCAGAAAACATTGCAGGAAACCACAGGGTCGTTCCTGGCTGGAAGCACCTTCCTGTCTTTCCTCTCCTTAAAAACTGGCAGCTGCCTTGGAGCCATCAGGAGTGGCCCAGAGCTGTACAGAGACCTGGAGGAGGGAAGGGATCCAGGTTAAGAATAACCTGAGTTTGGTGTTCCCTGATCTGGGAGAGCTGGACCAGCAGAGCCAGGGAGCCCAGCACTGGGAACAGGCTCAGGAGGAGGGAGGCTCTCTGGGACAGCTTCACCCTGCAGTCAGGAAATACAGGACACAGCCAGATCTGGCATGGAGCAAGAGGAGCAGCAGCACCAGGAATTCACCCCTGGATTCCCCAAACACTGATGATGCTCAGGAGGGAAAGGTTCCCAGGGCTGCCTCTGGCTCCTGAGCTCCCTCCTGCCAAACGCCCATCTCCAGCATTCAACTGAAATTATTGGGAATCACCAGCAATGGCTTTGGCCACTCAGGAGGGGAAGGAGTTTTTAAGGAAGAGGGTGAAAAGGGCCTGTGGTTCATCAGCACCTTGCACACATCCACCATGGGAAAACATCCCTCCAGGACAACTCCATGGAACAGCACGCAATGACTCAACACCTCCAGGTGTGCAATGAGCTTCTAAAATTAGATGGTTCTTGAAATTCCAGAGTATTAACTATCCCAGGATCCTCCTTCATTTTTTACCTGCAGGATCAAAGTGAGAACTCAAGAGGCAAGAAAAGTGAGGAAAGCATTAAACTGGCAAAGCTGGGCATTGTCCTTTCTCCAGGAACATCCTGTTGGCTCAGCCCCCAAGAAGGAAAAGCCACACACATCAGGATTCTGAATGTCACCCCTGACCACACCTTCCTTTGACATCACTTCCACTGTATCCTTAGAATAACTTTCCCACTTGGAGGATGCCAGCAGAAGGCCAGAAGGGCAGAGCAAGCTTAGGAAAAGCAGCAAATCCCATCCACATTTGTACTTACTCACAGTTACTGATTAAAAAAAAAACAAAAACAAACAAACAAAAAAAAAAACCAAAAAAAAAATAGTCTAATCCACTGGAAAACTGGAGAGGTTGCTTTTGGAGCCAAAGAGCAGGAAAAGGGCAACTGCTACTGAAATATCAGCACTGGGCTCCTGCTCCTGTCAAGCCCTGGATTTCAGGTGCCGAGCTGGGAGTCAATGCAGCAGCAGGATGGGTGGGTTCAAGACATTTAAGTCAGACACTAATCTGAACTCCTACCAGCAGATAAGAGAGACTTAAAGAGTGAGAGCTGGTTTGCTTTTATATTTAGCTCCATTTAAAAGAGACTCATTTCTCTAAGGCCAGTCTTTCAAACGTGCCAGTTTGCCAAGAAATATCACTCTGTACCACATCTGCCAAAGTTTGTAATCCAGAAAAACACATACTGAAGATAAATGCCCTCATTCTTGATTTTCACTTCATTGTGTTTGGAAAAGCAAAGGGCAGTAAATTCTAGCCTGGTTTAATAATCTACTTCAATTTACATGGGCCATCTTTTGGGAAGGGCTTTTCTTCAATCTCCAAACTCAGAATAACTGGAATATCAGAATCATTCAGCTCAAGGAATTGCTGAGTAGCAGAGTATGGGGAGACAGATCCTACTGCTAATAGAGCACAGAAAATAAGCACTGAGAGCCCCTTCCAGTACCTAAAGGGGCTCCCTGGATCCTTCTCCTCTCCAGCTGAGCACCCCCAGATTTCCCAGCCTGGCTGCAGCTCCAGGACCTCCTCTGGGCTCTCTCCAGCAGCTCCACATCCTCCTGCTGTGTCCCCAAGGCTGGGGCAGCTCTGCAGGTGGGCTCTCACCTGAGCTCAGGGGCAGAGTCCTCTCTCTCAACCTGAATTCCAGGTTAAGAACAGCTCTTGATCCCTTCAGGATGTTTTTCCGCTGCAGCTGCACAAGGCAGCGTTGAAATCTTTTCTGCACCGTCCTCAATGGAAACATGACAACAAAATCAATTTGGAGATTGTTGTATTGACAGAGACACTTCCTGCTGGAGTTATTTCCATCTGAAAAACCAACTGAGCCACACTGATGAAAACATTGTTTAAACTGTGATTCTACAAGGAGACCTTGCAGCTCTAGAAAACTCACCCATTCCAGTCCTTATGTGTGTCTTGGGAAAAGGAATCCTGGTCAAAAAAAAAAAAGGGCTCCACAAAACTGATTGGCCTTTTTTTATTTATCCATGAAGTCTCTCAAAGCAACAATTGACTATTTATCAGGTGTTTTGCCTCCCATTATACCCAAAGCACACACATTCTGCCATACCTGAGCAGCATCCCTGTGCTGAACCACACTTCATTAAGTAATTAATTGAGTGATTCAGACAGATTAGGTAGCAGTAAAAATTATTTTAAGGGGCGTAACTGCCTTTCCATAGAGGTGTTCCCAAAGTTCCCCACAATCTTTCAAGGCCTTTAATTACTTTCAATACCAAACTCACTTAAGAGCTTAAAAGCAATTAAAAATGAGTTAAGTCAACATTTCTTTCACTGGGGTTTATTAAGCACTTGTTTGAAGCAGTCCCAATCTCTCCTTTCTCTAGAAGTCATTGGCAATTTCTGTCACTGCAGACTTAATTTTTGTTCGCTTAATTCCCTAGGCCACACAGGGACAGGTATTACAGTGCTGGTGGAAAACTCACCAAAATTTAGAGTATTCCCCAGTTTTTAAAGAGATCATAGTGGGGAGCCCCCAACACTCAAGTGCTTCACCTTCCTGAACACTGCACATGGATTATAAAAATTCCTGATAATATTAGAGCAAAATAACGAGCTTTCCTCCAGCTTTTGCAAAGGACTTTAATCATTTCCTGTTCCAATCCCAGCACGGACCTTGCCTAAGGCACATAATCCTTACCCCACACATTTCGTTCCTGCAGTCGGGTCAGGTCACTGAGCAGACCAGAAATGGTCCCTTATTAATTATTTAGTCACTGCAGAGTGTGGATTTCCTCATTTCCGGCACAGCCATTTCCAAGTTTCTGGTGTGTCGTGGTGCTCTTGAACTTTCCCACTGGCTCCAACAAATCCACCCTCTCATTCCAAACACTCTTCTGTGCCAGCATCTCCCTGATGTTGTCCTCCTCCATCCTACCCTAGACCTACATATTCCACACACTCCTGCATTTTATTTCCCAGTGCTGACTCCTGTAGCCATAAACTGTAGCCATTATTAATTGTAGTCATTATTTCTCTAATGTCCCATACCTTCTTGGGGGTTTTCTTGTAGCCCATTCTTCACCACACTGACTCCTTCTTCTGCAGCTTGTTCCTACTTCTTCAGAGCTCCTTCAGGGTTCTCCCTAATTGGGAAACCCAGCCCCCTTTTATCCCAGTTATCTCTACTTAGCCACAGCTGCACCCAATTAAGGACATTGCAGCTGCAGCCCATTTAGACCAACTGGGACTCACTGGGGCAAGGCCCATATAGAGATATTTCAAATACAATACATATATTTTACTCAAAGGCCATCTCTACTACAGACTCCTATTTGAAAACTACTTTTCCTTGCACAAAAAACCCTAGAATTTAGCTCCAAATAATTCCTAAAAGTGCATCTTTTTCCATTCTCCTTCATACAACAGGCAATGTTTCAACTCTCATATTATTCAATAAGGGGAAATGGCCTCTCACTGCCAGAGAGCAGGATCAAGGGGATATGGGGAACAAATTCTTCCCTGGGAGGCTGGGGAGGACCTGGCACAGATTTTCCAGAGAAGCTGTGGCTGCCCCTGGATCCCTGGAAGTGTCCAAAGCCAGGCTGGACAGGGCTTGGAGGAACCTGGGACAGCGGAAGGTGTCCCTGCCCGTGGCAGGGGATTGGAACTGGATGAGCTTTAAGGTCCCCTTCCAACTCAAGCCATTCCATGATTCCATGAACTTCTCATTGTTTTAGCTTCTTCCATGTAAACTGCAGCTTCCCTAGGAAAGGGCCATGTCAGATTTAGTGCAGAATGCACACTAAAATTAAGTAACACATGACAGATCCTCTTTTGCCTCTCCACTGGCTACACTGAGAAATATTCCACAGCAAAGGGTAGCACCTGAGCCTGTCTTCAAGCGCCCTTGCTGTACCCTCCCTCTGAGAGCCATGGAATCCTTCAGGCTGGAAAAGACAGCCAAGATCATCAAGTCCAACCTTGAAAAGCTAGAAAAGCCTGAGAAGCACCAATTCCTCTTCAAACAGCCCTGAAAATGTGCTGGGGGAACCTCAAGAGAGAACGGTAGCAGTGCCCCTCTTGCAGAGATAAGGAATAAACCAAATTATACAGACGACAGTCCAATCTCATGAAGATATTTAGGGGCTCAACTCCCCCTGAACCAACAAAGTTAAATTCTTAAATTCCTCTGCAGATCTGGGCACCAGAGAAGCACAATTCTTTGAGCTGGCTATTTTACAATTAATGTTTGTTGTGTGTTCTGAAGACATCCAAATGTTCCAAAACCTCCAAACATGCCACAGTCACCAAACCTTTGCTTCTACAATTCTTTTGCTGCCACTATTTCCACAGGAATTCCAGTCCAGGCTGTTCTGGTAGGGGTGACAGGTTCAGCCATTTTATGCTTTCAGCAATCAGAACACAGCTCCATTTTCTTTCATGCACTGCAATCAGAGTTTTGCCCTTAGTTTGGCAGCTTTTTATACCATGCAATAACAATTAACTCCCTTTGGCATAATTTATATGAATCATTGATTTAATACAGATAGCAAGGAAAAGGAAAAGACCTATTAAGTCATCTAAATGACCCAAGAAGCACTGCTGGATTGTTCTCAGCAGCACATTTGCTGTGCTTGTTTGAAATGTGCTTGCACAGCACAAGTGCAAAAACTGTCTGCAGAGCAGACATGTTTCCCTAACAGATGCTCTAAGTCAACATAGCTTGGAAATCTTCAGTTTATAACTAAATGTTGTACTGCACTTTCACTCCTCCAAACAGGCTTTAATGTTTCTTGAGGGGGTGAGAAGGGGATATTTGTGTTTCAGTGGAAAATACTTCCCTGACAATTTCCAAGCTGGATCTAAGGCTTGCATGTCCAAAGTAGGGCCTGAAAAATCCTGGGACCATCTCTTGAGAGGATATGCATGCACTGCAAGAGGATGTCCAGTTCTAGGCATATAAATAATACAGCAGACAGGCAATGTATTTTCTGGATGGGTTTTGGTGGGTTTTTTGGTGTTGTGTTTTGTTTGTTTGGTTTTTTTTTAATCTCTAGAAGAAAATAAGGTGGGACTTCCCTGATGGAATTCCAAGAGCCAAACTCCTGGCAGATGTGTTCTCTACTCTAAATCCTTTTAATAGGGATTCCCATGTTTCCTCAGGCAATAGCTCAGGTTTGGGCTTTTTTCCTGTCTCACCACAAGCTTGCCTTCCAATTCATCCATGGGTTTACAGATGGTGCATGCTACCCCACCTACCAAATCCTTGAGAGACAGAGTTTAGAAGTATTGGTCTCACTGTAAACCCCTTGGGGTGGGATTCATGGTGGGACCCTTGGGGTTGTCCTGAGCATGGCCAGGATTTGGACACAATGATCCTTGTGGGTCCCTTCCAACTCGGGATATTCTGTGATTCCATAATTATATCCTGTAATAAGCAGCCCTCTGGGAACATCGAACCACTGACCTTTACTTATCCATCTCACAGCACAGCACTCCTTGGGATGTGGAAAACCTTCCTAAACCCAAGGGAATGACATCCGCCCTCAAAGCTGCTCAGCTCCCTACTGGGAGCAATCAAGGAACTACCAGGAGTACTGTGGCAGGAGGAGAGGTGTTTGTAATTAAGCACCTCTGCACAAATGCAAATTAAATGTGCCCTGTGCTGTATTTGGGTTTAGCAGAGCCTGACTCTGCTTTTGCTGGCACAGCTTGGAAAGCTGTGACCCAAGGGGAGGGAGCTGAGGTTTGTGCAAGGAGTGCTAAAACAAAGCTAAGCAGAATCATTTCACAGGCCACTCCAGAAGCTCCCCTCTGTGTGCTTCCTTGACCCACTAAAAGCCTTCTGCAATAAACAGCCAAACACACAGATGTCCAGGGCCCTCCTGCAGAAACCATTTGCACTGTAAACAGGACATAAAGTGGGGGGGAAAGCAATGCTGTGAATGCACAAGAATTACAAGTCCTACATTTCACAGTGCAGTCACTGTTCCTCCACAGAAAGGTTCCTGAGTGGAGATCTGTGATTTGGCAGGACCTTGAGAACCACCATGGGAAGAGAGACCAAAAACCAGGAAAGTGGCTAAAAACAAGTGGGACATTAGAACAACAGCAAAGACCAAGGGAATAATCAGGAAAATTCTGCCAGGAATGATAGTGAAGAAGGATCACTGTCGTGAGAGCTGAGATCACCAGATGACTGCCAAGACAAGGAGTTACTGGGAATAAATCACCTCAGAGCAACATAATCAATGTCTGGCTCTGCTCACAACAGTGACAACATGGTCTCTGTGCCACCAAGGCTTTAGAACAAATTCCAGATAACACTGATTGTGCAGACCATATCCAGGAAAAACTGGACACAATGCAATCCTGCACTGGATAATGGGAAGTAAATATTAATGACCACCAAATGTTGACTGGAAGCCCAGAACAGCAAGAACAAAGAGCATCACAGAAGTGTCCATCACACCAGTGATTCCAAAGCATCACCATCTCTGCATCAGGACCAGAGGTGCTTCCACTGGACACCCACCACAATTCCCCAAGCATGGACCAACACCTCATCCCACTCCATGGGTCAGCTCCTGCCTTCCTCAGCATCCTCAGACCATCACCACCAGCACACTGACAGGGCCTGGCATGTCACATTCTGTCACGTGTCACCAAATTGCTCTCACTGGACTGTTAATGTGATTATCACCATGAGTCCTACTGCAGGTTTGGGGTTTTTTTCCCAAAGGAAAACAAGTTCTTTGCAGTCACTCTGGAGACACTGAGAGAAACAAATTGTTGGTCCCCTGAGTATAAATCATTGTCCTTGTCACAATTGTGACCACTGCTGTGTCAGAATGCACAAGAATTAGCTCTAGAAAGTGTCTGTGCTGTAAATTTTAACACTGAGAAAAGCCTCAGATCCTTAAAAACCTCTTTGCTCAGCTACAGTAAGGAAGAAGACACAGAGAAAAAACTTGTGTGAGTAATAGGAGAGATGTTCAGTGCTACAGATAATGCAGGAAAATTTATCCTCCCCCCTTTTACACGGCCCAAAAATGAGTAATTATGTGCCAGGAGATATCATCTACTCCACAAATCAAGTCACTGAAACTACAGACTAAAAATTGTTTTTAAGAAAGTCAATTTATTAGCGATTACTGTGCAGACAGACATATGAGTGCTCTTGTGTACTTGCTGCATTAACAACCTCTCAAAAGCCACAGGAAAAGGAAAATCAATACTGTGTATTTTTTCTCACATCAATTTATCTACTGCTGAAAAAAAATAACTCACTTCTGTGTATGCCACACATGACATATCCCAGGTTTCCTCTGAGCAAGGAAAATAAAACAAGCATTTGCTGGTTTCAACCAACCAAACCCTGCCTTGCTGGACTCAGATTTTGCTTTTGATAAAACCTGAAATAAGACTTGAACAAACTCAGAGCAGTCTCAGGCAGCTTGGCACTGGTACACAGAGCCTTTTGTTACTGATCCTGTGGTGCTGGCGCAGGGCTGGAGCCCATTAGCAGTGAATGGTCCACTAAATATTTCATGATTCTGGATTTCAGACGTTTCCCAGGACAGGTTCTATCACCACAGATCCTACAAACGGGCATGACAGTTGCTAAATAAAGGATATCATGCAGAGTAGCCTCTCCAAAGCACTCCCAGAGCCTCCAGCCAGGAACCAAGCTCTATATTTTTTACACATATACATATGTCTCAAAAGTATGAATTTTTTTCCTCTCAAATTACAAAAGCACAAATTTTCTCTGCATAAAGTCTTTCAGGCCGCTACTTTGACAGGAATCAAAATAAATCCCAGGATGGAATTCCCTGTCGAGCAGACTAATCTTGTTTCCTTCATTTTCTTTTTCCAGGTCACCAGTTTACTTCCCTCGGCCGAGAGCTCCCCACAGACTCTGGGAGGGTGCTTTAAAGAGCTCTGCAGCCACAGCATTTCCCAGCATTAAACCCTAAAACATTTCTAAAAGGGGGCAAAGTCCTCTCCAAAAGGAAAGCTGCAGCCTTTACTCTCCAGGCTGGTACAATTCCCAAATACGCAGCCTTGCTGCTTTCCCTCTGGGAACGCACGGCCACAAAGCCTGCCCAGCAGAACGTGGCCTTCACCAGCCATGGTCCAGCAGATGTTTGGACAAATCCACCCAAATCCCTAGAGAGGAGTGGCTGGAGAGCCCTGCAGGCAGGAACTGGGGGTGCAGGTCAGGGAGGACAAACCACGGCCTGGGATGCACCCAAGGGCCAGGCAAAGGAAGGCCTGTCCCGCTGGCCACACAGGCTGGACATTTGGAAGCATTTCTTCTCCAAGAGGGTGGTCAAATGTTGGAAGTGGCTTCCTGCAGAGGTGGCCAATGCCTCAAGCCTGTCAGCAGCCCCCTTAAAGAGCATGCTTTGTGAATTTGGTCAGCCAGGGCTGTGGATGATCCCTCAGGGCCCCTTCCAACCGAGCGAGCCTGTTGGATTCTAACGCAGGAGAGAAATATTGAGAACTCAAGCTAAAAAGCTCAATATCCTACCTTTGCTCAGGCACTGAGGGGCACACTCAGGTGCTGATCCTCCTCCCAGAGACACTTCCATGCCCACTTGGAAGCATGGCACTCTCCCAGGCAGCCGGATAATCCTTGAGGCAAAGCAGCTTTGTGGGCCGGCGGAAGCCATGGCGCCTCAGACAGGCCGGCCTTCACTCTCACGGCTGCCTTAAGCTCATCTGAGCTCAAAGAACACGGCCAAAAACGCTCCCTGAGCCTCAGTGATCCACAAATGGCCGTGGCAGCACGAGGAGAGGTGGGAACAGAGCACGAGAAGACATCCCCTGGTGGGAGCCTGACTAGGGACACAGGGTAGGCCGTTCTTGGACACGGGGAGCTACTGTAACGTGGTTTGGCCATGATTTTATTCTTTGCCCTCATATCAGAGCTCACACACCAGCACTTCTCCTCCTCTCCTGCTCCTGTGCTTTGTACGACTCGCCATCCCTCCTCCCCTGCCCTGCAGCCACGTGGTCAAAAAGAAATCACCACGGAGCTCCAAAGTCAAATGTCCCCATTCATCAAACGTCAAAAGCTGGAGCAAAACTTGTTTTTTAATCAAAATTTGGCTGAAGTTGACCCCTGCACTCACAACCTGTGAGGAAGCAGCCGACGAGCAGATGTCACTGCTGGATAAGCCTCATTTCTTTAGGAAGCTAAAAATGGAACCAGCCATCACCCTCATCTATGTTTAGACGCAATATTCCAAACAATTCCTCTATATTTGCAGTTCTTTTTTTTTTCCTCCCCCTCCTGAAGCTATCTCTGGCAGAAGAATTAACCAGCTGCCACGGAGAGCAGGAACTGAGTTAGAAGCTGAAGAAATGCAGCGCTGGTAGCAGAGGTGACGCACCAGCTGGATGCATTCCAGGTCACTGCAGCCTGGCAGGCTCTCCACGAGGACATCCCAGCAGATCTCGGCGGCACAGTTGGATTTTTCCCCCACGTATGCAAAAGCTATAACTCCTATGGAGCCAATCATTTCATGCTGGAAGCCCTGCAATTCATTTTTTAAATGCTTTGCCAATCAGGTTATTATGTTCAAGCTAAGGGAGGAAAAAACCCTACAGAAGGACTTTTCATGGGGAAAGCATTCCGCTTGGGATTTTCCTTGTCTTCCTGTGCCAAATTGGCAGGAGAGCTGTATAATTACAGAGCTTTTACAAACAAAATTAATGTACAGCAAGTCTGTACATGGCCACCCTCCCATCCATGGATTTTATGGAGAACAGAGCAAAAGGATGGCAGTTTTATTTCACTGTGAAACCACTCTCCCAAATCAGGAGTATTTTTAAGTAAAATCCCTGTGTGGTACCACGGGCTGTAGTCCCCCCTTCCATTTTAAAAGGCAGGCAAACTTCACAACACAAGAGCCACAGAGAACCGGGACAGCATCCCTCAGATCTGTGTTTCCACACAAGGATCAGGATGCAGGATGCCCAGGAGTGGCATCAACACTGACAGAGACAGAAGAAGGGCAATTATGGATGCTGTTAAACATAAAACCTTATTTTCTTATCTGCCTGACCAGGAGACCCTATTTTTAGACTGAAATATAACCAAATACATATGTCAAAAACCAATTCTCAAAAAGACACCTTATTATATATTAAAGGTTTATTTTTCTCTATTGTAGCAGTACATCAGTCCCCCTAAGATCCAGAAGCAGCTTCCAAGAGTCCTCTGCTGCTGTCACAAATGTTCATTCTGCGGATCCTAATTTCTCTTTGTTTTCCCTGTCACATTCAATATATCTCCAGTTCATAAATTATAGACTTGCCTGATTTCCCTAACCTCACCCAGGAGTCTACAGTAATTCAGGAACCCAGCAGACACTGGGGAGGTCCTAGTCCTGGATGCTGAGACTCCTTCAGGATGAGAACAGACTAAGGCACGTAATTCCCCCCTGAATGAGCTGAGCACATTCCTTTCCCTTATTTTCCCTCCAAAATTCCACTGCTAGCAATTCACTCTGGAGGTGCTGAGGAGATGAGGATGACACAGGTGTGTGGATCCCTGGAAAGTGTCCTAGGCCAGGCTGGACAAGGCTTGGACCAACCTGGGATAGTGGAAGGTGTCCCTGACCATGGAATGGTTGGCACTGGATGGTTTTTAAGGTCCCACTCAAACCAAACCATTCTGGATTCTGTGACATGATTCAATGATTCCCTATTTCCCAGCAACATGAGACACATCTCCACTTGCTCCAGAGTCCCAGCTCAGATTTTTTTTTTTTGGAAACAGAACAAGAGCTGTCATTTCAGCAGCACCCCCACAACACTGGGATCATTGAAGAATTTACTCAGTGACCTTTCAGCAGCAGATAAGCACATACACTCCTTAAACGTTAACTCCTTCCAAACCCATATTCATTTCAGCATTTTTTGGATGCTCACAACTTCAATTTAGAGCAATAAATGTCAAGAACATTCCACTGCTTTCTTCAGCCTGTGAGAAGCTCAGCACAGGAATTAAACCACACGTGTGGAGTTAAACACAAGCTCTAGAGCTGCTGCACCAACAGCTTTTCTCCAGCTCTTCGTGGTCCTTTACCATTGCAAGAGGCTTTGTTTTTATTGTTTTGGGTGGTTTAAGTTACCTTATACATACTCCCTTGGCAGTTCTCTTGGGGGGGGGGGGGGAGGGAAACAATTTTTTAAGAGGATTTTAAATTATTTTAATCTGAAGAGCATTTATAAACATTTCCCAGTATACAGCAAGAACAATCTGTTGTTGGTGGTACATTAATCCTGGCAAGCTCTTGAAGGGCAGAAACACAATGGGGTGAAATTGTTACAGATGGCCTCAGGGTTATTCCAATACTTGAACAACTGGAATAATGGGGTGGAATTAAAAACATGGGCCCAAGCTTAGGAAACGCCTCACGATAAGATCATGGTGCCCAAAAAGAGGAACACAAAACTGTTGAAGAGGAGACACTTGTGGAAATTAAAAATGAGCCTTGTAGAAGCACAAGAAGTACTTCTAGCCCAGATGGAAAAACCATCCATCCTTTTCCACTCAAAAGAAATAATAACCAGCAGGAAAAATTATCATTCTTCCATTTGGACAAGTAAAATTTCACAAGGTTACTGTACAGAACAACCAAGAAGTGGCAAAATGGAAGAGAGGAGAGATAATCTAATAGGCCTTTTCTATCTAATTTTTATGATTCTTATGAAAAATGACCTGAATAAGTGAAGTTATTTGCCCTTGTCCTCTTTGTTCATATTGGATTTAGTCATGAGGGAAATCCTGCCAAGGATAGTATGTTTTACTCAATTTACTACCCTTTGTGATTGCTCTATAAAATATTGGATACATGATAGGAAAGGTTATGGAGGTTCGGGGCGGGGGTTTTTGCAATGGAAAAAGAAGGAACACATTGAGCACTTGCTGGCAGTAAAAATTAAGACAACAAGAACTGGTGGAATTTTCTGAGGAGAATGTTTATCTCTGAGTCCACGTATTTAACCCGAATACGGTATAACTTAAAAAAAACAGCAATTGAGTATTAAACAAATAGTCTTTTGCAACATTTCAGCTCCAAGTAGGTCACAAATAACACTGGAGTCAGAAGCTCCATCTCCCTTCTGCACAAACTCTGTAATTGCCAGAAGCTGAGGTTTCCTTTGAATTCCCAGTATTTATTATCCTGCTACTTTCGGACTCTCGCCGTTAATCATACGGCTGCACCGCTCCTGCTATTACAGCAGAAGGCAAGAAACCAGAACCTGCTCTTCCAAACTTTGCATTTGGTGTAGCTAACACTGAGCTGGGGAAGCCACCCCCAGCCCCAGCATCTGTGCTGACAGAACCCGGGTCACGCTCAGTACAGCCCGTGAGCCATAAATAACACGGAGAACTCTGGCAAATCCCAGGTGCAGCCGGTCACCAGCAGCACCTACCCCTGCTCGGGGACTCCAGCCCACTGAGGTTGTTTTCCTAAAGCTATAAAGGCCAGCCATAATGGTGCAGGATCTGTTCAATCCTGGGAATGCACTGTGTTGTAAGATTCCAGGGAGAATTTGGGGCATGCCTCCCTTACCATTCAATCCTACCCCAAAACCAAGAGCCTGGGGACTTGCAGCCGCGCTGGATTGTAATAAGTGGTGTCAAAAATTCCAAGCAAATGAGTACCACATGTCTGGGAAGCAGGCCCTTTTCCTGGGCTGACCTTGGAGCTGAAGGGCTGCCCCTTTCCTGACAAAAGGATTGCAGGAAGAAAAACATCCCAAGTGCTGCCGTGTAACCACGCGGGTGAGATCCTCTGCCACGGAGAGCACAAGTCGAGAGTTTGGGATGAGATCAGATCCCATTCCTCAGGAGCTTCCCCAAAAGCTCAATGGACTCCCACAGAGTGGGTCTTGTTCCCTCACAGACTTTGGGTTTTTATTGGGGATTCCTTAAATCACTGCTGCTGTAGCATCCATCCCCCATGAATTTATGAAGGCTGTTCTTGGAATGGATGCTGGGAGACAAAGGCAGAACAGAAGCCCTGACTCACCTTGTGGAGGGTGGATTTTGTGCTGCCATTGGAAAGATGAACATGCTCCTCTCTAGCTGTGTCAGACTTGAGCATCAGAAGGCCTGGAAATTATACATGTTACTCCTTAACCTCGTTCACAGCAAGGTCCTCCTGACCCTTTACTTGGGATTAAATTACACACATTTACAAAAACTAATTGTCTACAACGCATTCCAATTACAAGTCTAATTATGCTTATCTAACTGTTGCCTGACCGACTTGGTCTGGAATCAAACCATGCTTTTTTGCTTTATTCCATATTAAATTGGGCTGAAAGGCTTTCTGGAGCTCTGGAAGTTCAGAAATAGATAAAATAGAAGCATCTGAAGACTAAGCAGATAAAAGGCCAAGCCAACACAGAAGAGCTTTCCAAGTGCACATCAGAAGGATCCATCAGGATTTAATAAATCTTGGACTCAGTATCTTTACTTTTGTTTCCAAAAGACCAAAAGAAAAAAAAAAATGCTCATTCCCAAGCTTCAGGAGGGTCTTTCATCCAAGCAGAGGATTATGTCAGTCCCTCCTGATCTTGGAACATATAAATCCATTTTACACTACTTTCCTTTCTGGAGGCTCTAAACAAGTTATCAAAACCTTGCAGTTCTGTATTAAGGCAATAATTACAATCAAACAAACATGTCTCAATGGGTTTAAAGCAATATGGACCACTGTGCTCAAAGGACAGCAATCAATCACTCCACATCCAGCTGGCAGCCAGAAACAAGGAAAACAGGGCTGGTACTTGGGCTTGTCTTGTCCAAACCCACCATGGATTACTTGAGTAACAGCACAGGTTGATGTTAAGAGGAATCACAGGATGGGTTGGGTTGGAAGGGACCCTAAAGACTGTTAGAATTCCAAACTGGCCTTGGGCACTGCCAGGGATCCAGGAGCAGCCACAGCTTCTCTGGGCACTCTGTGCCAGGGCCTCCCCGCCCTAAAAGCCAAGAATTCCTTCCCAATATCCCACCTAACGGTGCCCTCTGGCAGTGGGAAGCCATTCCCTGTGTCCTGTCCCTCCATCCCTTGTCCCAAGTCCTTCTCTAGCTCTCCTGGAGACCCCTTGGGCAGTGGAAGGCTCTGGCTGGCCAGTCAAGAGAAGTCATTAATGCCCCAAACTGCAAACAGCACAGGTGAAAACCAGGTGAGGGAGCTGGACTTCTCTGATTTGGCAAGGAGAGACTAGAGCCAGTCTAAGCCCAGCCTGCAGCTCCCTAAACAGCAGCTACAAAGGTGTCAGTCAGAGACTGTGAGCTCTGCAGGAGCTTCTCAGGCAGCCCTGAGCATCTTGCCCAGGCATCCGATTAATTCCAGGGAGGAAGGGATGGCACTCTCTCTTAGTGTGGTGCATGGACTGTGCCCAAATGAACATCAGCTATGGCCCATCAGAGCAGCCTCAGCAATTAACACCCTCTTCTCACCCATCAGTTCCTTGTGACAGAGTTCATCCTGTAAGGAATCACAGCGTGCATTTCGTTTTCTGCTCGGAATTTGCACCATCTAATTTACTCACGATTAGCATAGATGATCTAATATTCCTTTCTGATCTTAATTCCCAGCAAACCCATCAAATTCAATCTCCCTTTTTTGTACACAGACTACAAAAGCTCGAGTCATTACAATTCCTACCCGGTTCCATGCTGGTGTAAACGAGAGAATGAGACCCTTAAATTTCCAAAGAGCTTGAAGGCAGCGTTGCATTAATGAACCTCCTGGAACAACCATGTGTCTGTGCAGAAGAATGTCAGCTACTTGTATGGCAGCCTTTGAAGGTCTCTCCAAGGAGGAAACGAGCCATAAGCCAGGACAAATTCCCCAGCTGGGTTTTGATGGATCACAAGACAAACAGATCCCTACAAAGAGACGCTGAAATTGTTTTACAGGGCCTGGTACCCCTGACCTCAGCCCTGCTCTGTCCTGCTCCACTCACACAGCCTGAGAAAAACCCCTTCAGGTGGGCACACACGGATTTGGGGATGCACAACGTTTGTGACAAAACTCAAGCACCAAGAGAGCACTTCAGTATCTGGGTACAAAGAGGGGGGAAAAGCAACATCATTCATGTGAGTGATTTGATGTTTATCTTCCACCAAACAAGCTGAGACACACCTTAAGATTCACACTTTATACTTTCTGAAATGCTCTGAAAGAGGGACTAGGGATGGAGGGACAGGACACAGGGAATGGCTTCCCACTGCCAGAGGGCAGGGATGGATGGGGTATTGAACAGGAATTGTTCCCTGTGAGGATGGAAAAGCCCTGGCACAGGGTGCCCAGAGCAGCTGTGGCTGCCCCTGGATCCCTGGCAGTGCCCAAGGCCAGGCTGGACAGGGCTTGGAGCAGCCTGGGACAGTGGAAGGTGTCCCTGCCCATGGCAGGGGTGGCACTGGATGATCTTTAAGTTGCCTTCCAACCCAAACCATTCTGGATTCTGTGAGAACACCTGTCAGATCAACCCTGCTGCTGACATGCCAGCCTGTTCTGGGAGAAATCTGTTGCTTTTCCCAGGAATTCATCAAGTGGAGAGTTGTTCTATGAACACAAACACTTATGCACCCCACTCGGTATTAATCTGAATTCCAGTTTCCAAGGGGAGTTTGACATTAGTTCCTAGCACACATCACCACTGAAATGTATCATTCTTTGTTTGTTACACAATAAAAAATTAAACAGACTCTCAAATTACTAATTAGATGCCATTGCTTAAATAAGTGTGCACAGAAGCAGTGGCCAAAATAAAGGAGTTCTAATTTTAATGAAAGGACAGCAGTGTACAACTGATATTTGACCAAGCAGGGAGCAGAAATTTCTTTCAGGAGAACAAAAGCACTATTGAAAAAAAAAAGAAAAACCAACAAAACTTTATAATCAAATGTTTTAAATCAGCAAGCTGGGATTCTTGACTTAAATACAAATAAAATCAGCAATAGATTTAAAAAATAGATTTAAAACCAGAAGTAGCTACATGAAATTACCATTTTTTCTCCAGGCAGACAAAGCTCCAGGATCCCCTTTGGCAAGAAAATAGGAAATTTTTAGAGAAATCGAGTATTTAAAATAAATTATACCTATTGCAGCCCTTCCTCATACAAAATACAATAATAATCCAAAATATTGTTTAAGGAAAGCAAAAAAAGGAAGGCAAAAACTACCTTAAATAGGATGGTAAATGGTAATACCCAGCTCTCCCACCCTTCCCCACCAGGAATGCAGTCACACACAGGCTGTGGCTAAACACAGGAATACAACAGGAAAAATTAAACTGGGTGTAACAACAAACAGAATGGAAATGGAATCCATTCAGGTCCTCCCTCCCACTATCAAATTCCTTGCATGAGGACTGTTGGAAGGGGCATAAATTCAAAATGCAAACATCCAGAAGATAAAAGGTGTTGGTTCACTGCCACTCTGCCTTTGTAGGGCTGTGTGAGGCACTCGAGGAGTTCAGAGCATGATAAAAAACAGCTTTTTCTTCAGCTCTCACCATTGCTTTAGCGTGGCACCAATGCCAAACCCCAGATCTGTGCCATAGAATCAACTCCTGCAAAATTTCCATCCAAGAAGCCTGAAAACAGCCTTGCAAGGGAAATATCAATAATTCCTTTCCAGGGATTGGGAAAACAAAAATCCAGACAAACCACAAATCTTGCTCCAAGTCACACAAGAACTCAGCTCCTGTGTCATGCAAAGTCCCTGGCCTTGATGGCAAGGCATCTCTTGCCATCTCTTCCCCTTAAACCTAAAAAAAATGCCTTGGCACGCTGCAAAAGAGTTCATTTCCAAGAGAGAAAAACATAACTTTGCCTTTGACAACTGTTTTTCAGACTGAAATATCCTCTTGAACAAGAGAACTTCCCATACTGGAAAGGTGTGAAAGCTCTCCAGCTTCTCCTTGCCAAGTTTTAATCAGTGTAATCCAGGACTAACTTCCCAGCACAGAAAATGGGAAAGTTTTGGGTTTTCCTAGTCCCACAGTGAGTGCTGCTGAGGGATGAATAAAACAGGTCAATTCCACTGTGGATCTGCAGCATTCCAGCAGCTCCATTCATAATTCATGGTTTTGATACATCTACCTGCTGCTTGGGAAAGATGAGCACACACAAACATGACATGGGCAAGAGCTTTTTCCTTCTTTCACTCTCCCAACAGAAAAAAAAAAAAAATAAAAAAAAAAAAAGGAATAGGCTGAAGAAGCAGAGTAGGGATTAATCCCAGAAGAATAAATTTATTGCTTCCACACAAGCCCCTGGCTGTCCAGAAGCACACGTGTACATTCACAGAAAGCAAGTCTTACATATGATATTTAAAAGTTCAACATGGTCATTTACCTTTGTAATTATCAGTTTGAAACTGCAGGGAAATAGACATCCCTGGGAAATGGGACAGACCCCTGGGAAACGGGACACATCCCTGAGAAATGTAAACAGCCAAGAGTGTTTCCAAACTGAATGTTGGTAAACAAGGAAAACTTCTTAAATCTGGTAAACTTGTGCCAGGGACTCAGCACACTCTCAGGGAACAATTCCTAATTCCCAAGATCCCATCCAGCCCTGCCCTCTGGCAGTGGCAGCCATTCCCTGTGTCCTGTCCCTCCATCCCTTGTCCCCAGTCCCTCTGCAGCTCTCCTGGAGCCCCTTCAGGCCCTGCAGGGGCTCTGAGCTCTCCCTGGAGCCTTCTTCTCTCCAGGTGAGCCCCCCCAGCTCTCCCAGCCTGGCCCCAGCCCTTGGGGCATCCCCATGGCCTCCTCTGGGCTCTCTGCAGCAGCTCCAGGTGCTGCTGCCGTGTCCCCAGGGCTGGGGCAGCTCTGCAGGTGGGGTCTCACAGGGACAGAGGGACAGAATCCCCCCTCAGCCCAGGGCATGGAGGTTTCCAGGTGCCAGTGCACAAGGGCAGGGCGTGCCCAGCTTTCCATCCCTGAGCACCCCAAATCCTGGTCCCCAGGGCTGCTCCCCAGCCTTTCCCTGCCCAGCCTGGCTGTGTGGTTCATGCTGAATTAATTCCAGGAGGGCTCCCTCTCCCCTGAGTGGGCACCATGGCTGTTAGCACATGCTGACAAGCTGGGGTCGTGGCGTTGAACACTCCAGCATGTGGAGTATCGTGCATTTAGCTTGTCTGCAATTAAGACCATTTCATTGTCTCATCAGGTTCCCTGTGATACCCAATTAAGTAATAACACAAGGAAAGTGCTCTTAATTAACGAGGAAAATGCTCTACAAGCTAGACACAGGTGTGTGTATCTCAAGCAGGGCCTGAAACAGTTGAACAGATCATTTAATCTTTATTAAAAAAATCCCCACTCAAATTTGTATCTAATTACCTCAATAGCAGGAATCTTCCTGATTTCTTCCAAGGGGGTTAAATTTCTTTGCAATATTCAGCAACCAAGTGGTTTATAAAAGACTCAAATTAAAACTGACACTTGGAGTGCAAGAGTGATCACAATTTACACATGGTTATTCTGGGGATGGAGCAAATGGGTTTAAACCACCTTTCTCCTTGCAGTGTTTTTACAAAATCAATCTCCTCTATTGATATTGAATTCATGTTTATTCTTATACCAGCTCTGCTATTTGGGTTGAGTTAAATGAAAGCCCATCCCCACTGTTGGATTAGTCAGGGCAACATCTTTTAAAGAAAGACACTGGAAAAAGGCAGAATATCATCCTATGATGAAGTCTAATCCTTACACGCTTCAGTGAACAGAATGGCAAAATTTAACTGCAAAAAACAACATTTCCATCAAGTACAGCAGTTTTGTACCCCAATTTCTTCAGCTAAGTAAAGTGGACATGTGTCCTTCAATGCATTGAACACACATTTTACAGAACTGTATGGAAAATCAGGTAGTCATGGGAGCTGGTATGGACAACTTTGATAACCTTCATCTCCCCTTCCCCATTGCTTGGTTTCAGTGACATTCTAAATCAGTTGGAATTATTCAAACCACAGTTTTCTGCCTTTGGTGAGAATCAAGTACAGAAATAAAGTCCTAAATTCTGACTTCAGGAGCAGGAATTGCAAGGAACATTATTTGCAGGGAGTGAGGCACATGAAGATCTGCCCTTGCCTTTCTCCCCAGATCCTCAGGCACAATCTTCCCTGGGAGATCAGCCTTCCACCTCTTCAGCTCGTTCCTCCCTGGATAGCAGAAGGAACCAGCTTTCTAGAAACTCAAATCTTATTCACAGCACAATGAAAGGCTTTGATTTTTAAAAAATATTGTAAAAAAAAATTCAAAGTACCTATCCAGGCTATAGCAGCCTGTCCAAAATCTTCTACAGCAGATCCCTATTGGGAAAGGTTGATAAAGAGGACAGAGCTGTCAACCTGTACTTTCATAACCTCCCACCCTAGTTTTTCATCACAAGGATCTTCCCTAAGCTCTGCATTTCTTCTTCAGCTGCTCATTTTCAGCTCTTGAAAGTTTTGGTACAAAGGAGCCACAGAGACAATTTTTTCTCTTTGATCAATCACGTCCCACTGTTCAGAAAACAGGCTCCAAACCATTAATCTTGCTTATGTTATCCAAACGCTTGCTAGGATCTCATCTTTCCTATAATTTATTTAGCACTGAGCCCCCTGACAATACATCTGAGGTATTCTTAGATCACTTCAAACATCAGTCAGGCCACGATGGCGAGGCAGAACCGGCAGGGATGAGTCTGAGATGCAGACAAAGACTGAGCAGTGCACGTGGCACTTCTCCTGGAAATGCCAGGGACAGTGCCCAGCTGTCCCTTGGGGGAGTGTGGCCTCAGGGAGCACAGGGGATCACCTGGACACATCCAGGTACCACAGGACATCACCTGGAGCCAGAGCATTTCAACAGAGGCTTTGTCTTGCTGCCCAGAGCATTCTTGATGCATTGTTGTACCTGGTGCTGACACCCACTAAAACTCCATTTTATACAGTTCCCTAAATTAGGATGCAGTAGCCAGAGGTGAACACTTGGGATGGGACTGATTTGGGGAGAAAGGGAGTTTATAGATGGTTTGCATACAGCAATTATAGGGGTGGAGCACTGCATAAATCCCTCCCTTAACTGCTCCTGTGTGGAGAACCCCCAGACAATCATCACATTCCCAACCAGCCCAGGCTCCCACAGGTATTTTACAGCTTTGAGACTTTCTCCCATATAATGAGGAAGCTGGGGAGCAAAGGAGGCTCAGGGGGCACCTTCTGGCTCTGCACAATTCCCTGACAGGAGAGTGGAGCCAGGTGGGGTCAGGCTCTGCTCCCAGGGAACAGGGACAGCACAAGAGGAAACAGCTCCCAATTGAGCCAGGGGAGGTTTAGATTGGATATTTTGAATATTCTGTCCTGGAAAAGGGTCCAGCCCTGGCACAGCTGCCCAGGACAGTGAGTCCCCATCCCTGGAGGGATTTAAAGCTGTGTGGGTGTGGCACCTGGGGACGTGGGGCAGCAGTGGCCTTGGCAGTGCTGAGGAATGGTTGGATTTGATGGTCTTGGAGGGCTTTTCCAACCTTAACAATTCTGTGATTCTATTCAGGGGAATACATTTATTATATAAATAGAAATCCTTTTAACCTTCACTCCCAGCAAACCAATTGCATTTCCCATATTCACCGTGTGCTCCACAACATTTTGTTTCCAGCTTGTTTCCAGCTCCAGTTAATTTGAGCTGTATCCCAAGCCCACCCTTCCCGCTGTGCCATCCTCCACAGAAACGCTGAACTACAAGGAGGTGGTGATTTTAATGTGAAGTTTGGCCCATTAAATAAAAACTAATGTTTCAATCAGCAAACTCCATCACCCCCTCCCACAACCCCTGTGCCACAGCCAGGGGTTAGTGGTGCCTGGCGCCTTCCTGAAATCCTTTCTGCCTGTGAAGGAAATCCTGGGCACAGTTTCATCATTTAAATGTCACCCACAGCCAACCTAATCCTTGACAAGAACATGCCCTGCACTGGTCTCTATAGTTTTTAAGGAAAAGTGATCAGTTTTAGAGATGGGAAGTGCTCTTTTCCTTGGACCATTCATCCCAAAAGGCAGTTCAGCTTTAAAAGGTTCTCCCTTTAAAACTTCCTAGGATGCATGGGAGGGCACTCAGTGCCTGGAATTTTCTCTGGGATGCTCCTGCAGTCAGGCTCTCCCTCTGATAAGCCAAGCAGACTCAGCTCTGTGCTTCTCTGTGTGTGTTTTTTCTAGTCCTCAGACTATTTTTGCGTTTCTTCCGTTCCCCTACAACTTATCCAGGAGCTATTTCAGGATGCTGAAATGGAAATCATACTCAGGAAAGTCACAAGCACCAAATACAGAAATGAAATCTGTTCTCTTCTAAATATTTTCTTGCTTGTACACCTAAAAACTAAAAAAAAAATTTAAATTTAAAATTGCCTTTTTTGTTGCAGCATCGCTGCTGGTGTTTACCCCCACCTGCTCTGATATCCCTTTGAGCACCACTGCTCATAAAACAACTTTCTCAGAGCCTCTTCAGGCACTGGAAGGTGCTCTAAGATCTCACTGGAGCCTTCTCCTCTCCAGTCTCCCAAAATCCTGTTGCATCCACTGCTGGATGATTGGAACACTTCTAAAACCCATCCATTTGACCACAAGAACCCATTTTTAATGTGATTTATATGATATTTATTTGCTAACATCCTGCCAACTCTCTCCATCAGAATATGACTTGGTGCTAAAATGCCTCCTAGGTCACAATTTAAACAAGAGCTTCCCTGGATCCGTCCCAGAGGTTTCAGCAGGACCAGGGTGAGTTCTCAGTGCTGCTGCTCCCCTCTGAGCTACTTAATTGAAAACAGTAATTTAAGCACAGTCAACTCGATTTAATTTCCTAGTGATGACAAAAACTAGCAACCTATTTAGGCATTATTAACTTAAAATCAAGTTGAAATTAACTTGGCTGTAAGTAGGAAGCAGATCTGCTCTAGCAGGAGTGAGTGCAAGCCTTTAAGCACTCCTTTATTCATTGGGGTCTGGCTGTCTCTGGGTGTTCTTTCATTTTTAAGAGATGTTTATTGTAGACAGAATCCTGAGTGGGTAAATTGAAATCAATAGCATTTGGAAAATGGATTTTCACAACTTTCCTGATTTATGGATTTAAAGAGACACAAGTTTTGAGAAACTAAACAACCCAAAGTGAAAATCCACATGAGAACACAACAGTGTCTTTAACCTCCAATGATGGCTTCTCACCCATTCTGTATTGAGACTTTATTCAGAAATAAAGCTCAGATAATCTGGGATGATGGACATGAAACAAAATCTTTTCATTTTCCACTTTATTTTAGCATGTGAGAACAAAATTGTGAGAGTTTGCTAATAATGTGCATTATGAACACAGTGCCAAGCAGGAATAAATTATCCCTGTGGAGAAGAATCCCTCTAAGATGAAACACTGAAGGAAAAGCAATTTTAATGGATCAGCTCGATTTTTCAAGGCATTTTGGGAAAAAAACTGACTTTAAAAATAATGTACCTACACACATTTTTCTTCTGAAATTAGAGTGACACAGTTATCTTGAAAAAAACTATTTTTAAAGGCTTCCAGCTCTCTAACTTCCCTGGGTTATCTGATAACACTCTGCCTTCACTTCCCAGTGTTAATTGGGTTTGTTCCTGCACTCCTGTGTGCTGCCTACAAACACAAAAATGAACCAAATCAGGCAGAAACCATCAGGGTTAATTATAATCAGCACCAAAATCTCGAGTGCTATTTGTGGCAGCAGTGGATTTTTATCTGCTCTCCGAGTATGAGCCACTCAGTAAAACAAACACAGAAGGGAACTCAGGAGCTGTGTCCCTACGGATTCAGGTGCTTTTTGGGAAGGTTTAAAATGTAGTCTCTGAATTCTCTGTGCAGAGTCTCTGTTTGCCCAATTTTTGAGGTTTTTTTACTCTATCCAGCTATTTGAAATGAATGTGAAATGCCTGGGGGTTTTATAACCCCTCATGCTGCTGATCCTTCCTACTGTTACTGCTCTGGCAGGAAACACAACTCCCAGAAAACCGCTCCAATTAAAACAGATTTCCGCTCTCAGCACCAGGAATAGACTCTGGATACTCCCCAGTAACTCTAAAATGGATACTCCCATTAAATTATTTCAATGTAAAAAGATTTGCAGACAGCACTGATATCCAACGAAGCATCTTCATGAGAACACAGCTCAAGTAAATTTAATATCTGGGGTTTTTTCTTCTCCCTCTTTACTTAATGGCAATATCCCTAAAAGTACAACAGCACCTGGTGTCTACCTTGAGGCGGGAAAAGGAACACTGCCCTGTTTTCTCCTCCCTCCATGTTCCATGTTCCTGGAACCCTGCCGGTATCTCCAGAGGGCAGGAGGAAACCAAAACGCAAAAAGTAAGAGATTGTTTTACCCAATGCTCTTCCCACTATATTTGGGTAAATATAAACACCCACAGAAAGCAAGAAATATGAAAAAAACATTGTAAGATGATAAAAATCATAGCAAGGTCGGGTAAAACCTAACCTAAACTGAAGGCACAACTTCCTGCAGGAAGAAAACTCCATGACCCATAAGCCCCATGGCCTATCCTGATAGCCAGAAAATCTTGATAACACCAAGAGAAACATATTCCAGAATGAACTCCCTCCCTGCCCCAGGAGGAAACTCTGCTGAGGTCCTTTCAGATTTAAAAACAAGATTGTCAACGAAGTAAAGCCCAGCTAATCCTGACTGCCAGCACAGTCCTGGGGAGAGAAGATTGAAACCAAGATTTGCACAGATCAAAGGCCTGAAGCACAAACCTGAGCAAGGGTGACACCAGAGCTGTCCCCACAGCCCTGATGTCACACAGAACACATTTCCATGTGGCAGGGATCAACTGGCTCTGAAACCTGTCTAAGACTTTAAATAAAGAGCACAAAAAAGGAGCCCGAGCACAACCTTCCCATTCCTGCATGTGGCAGAGAAGGGGGGAATTTGTCACTGCAGCATCCTCCAATGTTTCATTTATCTGCCTCTGCAAGTACAGACCAACCCTTTTTGCCCCATTCCAAATGGGAAACTGAGACACTGCTTATGCTGTTTGGAACTTGGAGGGAAATTTAGGGCATGGAAAGAAGCAGGTGCCAGTCTTCCACCACTGGATCATGAAAGTATTGTTCATCCCCAGCAAATTATGAGCCACAATACAAAAGGTTGGGGATTTGGGTTTTCTGGCAAGGAGATCTCCCCTGAATTAAGAAGTCCAGCACGAGGCTGGAAATTCATCCCAAAAAAATCTCCACTGAAGACAATTCTGTTTTGTGGAATTTGGTTAGAGCCTGAAACCCTGACCACAAACAGAGGGGAAAAAAGCTTCCCAAAGGCTGAACACAAACATGGAACATCAGGCTTTGTGTCAGGAGAAGGGGAAAATACACAAACTGCAGGGAACAGGATGGAACACTCAAGTCAAGTGCCAGGAATGTCGGTGAAGAGCATCAGGAAGACAGGAGAAAGTCAAGGACATCCAGGGAAACACCCATGGTGAAAGTCACAGTAAACTCTACGTGTGTATTTAGTGCTGGCAGGGAAAAAATGAGCTGGGATTATGGAGAAAAATGGTTTCCTGCTGCTTTCCCCGGCCTGTGCTCAGAAAATCCAGCCTCTGCAAACGTGCTTTGAGGATCAGCACCATGGCCTCCAAGAAATAGCTGGCTGCCATGGATTTCATCTTCCCACAGAGGAGCACCAACACTGGCCACAAGAAGGAACTGCATCAGCTGGAGCCAAGCAGGTGAGCAGAGATCTCAGGGATCCTGGAAAAGAGCTCCAGGGGAAGGTCTAAGCCAAGGTTTGGCAATCTTCACACGGTGCCATGCCAGGCTTTTCCTTCCCACTGGCTGCAGGGTGCCAGGAGAGGAGCTGCTAGGATCTGCCTCCCAAAGCAGCAGGAATCTGCTTCCAGGCAGGACAGAGGCTTTTGCTGAGCCTGGAGCTCAGGGAGAGGCAGAAACTGCAAGCTGCAAATTCCTCTTGCAAGCCAGTGCCTCCAAATGCAACGCTGCTTGCTCCACACTGCATCCACAGGCTCCTTGCACGTGGGTCCCTGAGCTAAAAGACGCAAGGGAAGGCCCCAAAAAAGTCCTGGAATTGAACAAGGCTGCACGACTGATGAGAGAATGTTTGGATTTGAGTGATGGAACAATATTGGAGAGAAGGGAGAGATCAGGAATTGCAGAGCCAGCACCTTTCCAACTAATAAGACACCTTCCCAGATGAAACTGCTGATGCATCCAGGAAAGGCACGAGCTGAACACAGGAGAAGGACACTTAGAGGGGGAAATGAGGCACAAAGTCAGACA
This sequence comes from Calcarius lapponicus, assembly GCA_039654755.1. NCBI lineage: Eukaryota > Metazoa > Chordata > Aves > Passeriformes > Fringillidae > Calcarius > Calcarius lapponicus. The sequence goes on along the minus strand of CM077462.1, from coordinate 85,384,663 downwards.
AGAGTGTTCAACAACAACAAAAAAAAGAATTTTCTGTTGCTATATATGGATGTAGGGAGCCTGGATAACAAGCAGGAACAAATGAAATCCTGGCCAGCGGGAAAGAAAAAAATGAGCATGTGACTGGACTTGAAAATTATTAGTGCCGTGGTGTTCAGATGTGAAAGGAAGAGATGGCTGCAATGCGTCCCTTGAAAAAAGGTGGGAAGGCTCACCTCTCTGACAACTATCAACACTGCAGGAAAACTGAATTTCCAGGGCAGAAACTTGGTGTCTTTTAATGGGTGAAGTTCTGGGAAGCACCAAGACAGGTAGGTGAGTTCATACTGGGGAAAAAAAAAAACAACCCATGTGGGGTTAGGGAGGGGACAGGAGGGATACAGAAACTCTCATGCAGCCAGTAATTACAAGAGATTAGCTTCCCTAAATCAGGGGTGACAATTTGTAACACCAAGTAACTGATTTGGGCCTTGTTACAAGCAATAAAGCCGCAGAAATCACTGGACTGGAAGCCTCGACAGTGCAGAAAAAGAACAGACTCGTATTTAAATACATCTCAGTTTAGTAATTCAGTCAGGATTGCAAAATGTCTTGATTTCAATAACTGATTTTAGCCTGTATGACATTTGTGCTTTTTAGTTATCATCTTAATAAAATATCAACATAATCATGGGCTCATAGAATCATCTGGGTTGGAAAAGACCTTTAAGATATTGAGTCCAGCTGCAATGAAAACTGGCATCACTTGATTTTCCACAAACGCAACACAGCAGAGGAAAAATGAAGGAATTTGCATATAGATGATCCACTCACTAAGTTTCAAAGTGCTTTTGGGATCAAAAAGGAAAACAGCTCCAGAGTGAAGTGTGAAAAAGCTTCTGGGGCAAATCAGAGATTGAACTCCCCTCACAATCAATGGGAGGACACCAGAAAGATGATTTAACAATTTACATAAAAGCAATTACAGGATACGGCCAAAATGAAACCACATGCATGAGTCAAGACCAAACTGTGTCAAACCAAAAGAGCCTGGTGAAACCAAATGATGACAAATGTAAGGGCAGGGTACATTGTGCAGGTGGAAAAGTCCCAGCTGGGCTGATGGACAGGAGAAAACAGCCCTGAGGGGATATTGGATCACAAGGAAAATGTCAACAATACAATAGAATTGCCAAAAAAAAAAAAAAGAAAAAAATTAAAAAGGGAGTTCAGATTGTTTTAAGAGTGCCATGTGGAAACCAGCATTATTTTGTTTTATACAATGCTGACAAGGCCACACAGTGCCAAGTCTGAGGAGAGAGAGAAGTAAACACACCAGAGTACAGAGGAAAGCTGAGGGAATAATAAAGGGATTTGGATACAAACTGATCCATAGGAACACATGAAAGGGCTGTGCCAGCCCAGGAACACAAACTGGAGGAGGATGTGACCTGCTCCCATCAGCGGCAGCAGGAACAAGGGGATGGGTTATTCTGAACAGCAAAGCAAAGCATCTTCATTTCTCAGAGATCATAGCATCCCAGGATGGCTTGGACTGGAAGGGACCTTCAAGATCATCCAGTTCCATCCCTGCCATGGGCAGGGACACCTTCCACCATCCCAGATTGCTCCAAGCCCTGTCCAACCTGGCCTGGAAAAATTCCAGGGATCCAGGGGCAGCCACAGCTGCTCTGGGCACCCTGTGCCAGGGCCTCCCCACCCTGGCAGCCAAGAATTGCTTCCTAAAAGATCTAAGATACTGGAAAAGCTTTTAACCAAATTGGTTAAGTGTTCACTGCCAGCTTCCTGAGCAGGCTGGCACCTCTGAGACTGGAAGACTTCAAGGAAAAATTAGAAATACATTTGTTAAGGATGCTCTAGGGACACTTTAGCTTGCCTCGAGGAGTGAATGGACTGGAAGGTATCCCAAGGTCTCTACCAGCTCTGCATTCCACTATGGAATGATGCCCCAGAAGCCCAGGATGTTTAACAGTGGAGTCTTTTTCAGAGACCACAAGGGCTCATTTGCAACATTTTTCAGAACGCAGGAGAGAATTTGGAAGACAAACATTTCTAACACAACTGCATCAGGAGAGGGCAAAATGACTCAAGTAAACACCAGCCTGTTTGCCAGACATGAGCTCTGGACAAAACAAGGGAAAACTGAATCAGGCTGGATCTGGACTTAAAAAGAACAGGACTGAAATCAGTGACAGCCAAGCCAAAGTTATGGAAAATAGGCCTTGTCAAGCAAAGCTGAGGAGATCCATGGTGCTAAAGGTGAGTGCTGCAGTGCAGCAGGCAATCTTTTGAGGATGACATCCCAGTTTAAAAATTACCACTGTGTGTGTCAACAAAGCAGCTGAGCAGACTCAGAGCTGGCCGAGGGACAGATGACTAAAAGCAGCCACTGGTGGAAAATCCCCAGCAAAGTGAGCTGCAGTGGGGTTCTGCTGGGCCTCATCCAGAGCCCAGAACCATCCCAGATTCCCTGGAATCTAGGGAACAGGGTGGGAAAGCCAGAGCCCCTCAAACAGAACCTGCCCAGCACTCCCCAGGCAATGCCCTGAGTTTGACTGGACCACAACCAAACACCACTTGGCTGTGGAATTAAGAGTTCCCTCCAAAGGGAAAAATTATTTGCTATCAAAGGACCTGCATTTAGACAATAACTGGCTTTTGGAAGTAATAGTTAGAAATTAATTGAAGTGACACCTTGGACAGGGTGAGGGATGAGGCAGCCACTAGCTCCCTGGGCAATCAGCTGTGCCAATGTTTTACACCCATAATTTTTCCCTTATTTTTTCCCTTCTCTCCATGCCCAGTTCTGCCACGCTTGCTGCAGATGTCCCACCCTTCCTGGAGCCCCCCAGGAACCCACCCTGTCCCTGGCACCTGCTCCAGCAGCAGCACAGCTTCCCTGGAAAGCAAAACCACGTGGGCAGGATGCTCCCGGGCTGCTCCACCGTGTTTGCTTTTCCAAGGGCTCCAATTTGAAATATTTCTTACACAAAGAAATATTTTCTTGAGCTCCCAAATCCATATTAAAAGACTCAGCTATCCAAGAAAGTTCAACAGCTGGGATTTGGATGCTATGGTAGAGAAAAAGAACCCAGCTCTCCAATTTATGGCACATCATTGTAAGGCTTGAAAACTTCTGTTGTGAATGCAAGTCAAGAGCAAACTGGAAAAATACGTGGAAAGCCATCATTTTGTAAAACCATTAAAAGTCTCATTAAGTGACACCATACACAGAAAACTGAAGAAAATGATTTGTAGAATAAACTGCTTCAGAACCAAATGTTTACACAGGGACCTGTTCCAAAGTAATTGCATTTTAAATGCTCATGAGCTTCACACAAAATACTTTTCAGCAGGGAAAAGCCTCTAGAACCTGTCTGTCCATACAGGCATGACAACTGTCCTGGGTGAAATGCCATCAGGAACTGCAATGAATGGTATTACTTTGTCCATCAAATCAGCAGGAGAAGGTAGAATCATGGAATTGGTGAGAGTGGAAAAGACCTCAGGGGTCATGGAGTCCCCCAGTACTGCCAAGGCCATCACCAGTCCATGTCCCCAAGTGCCACATCCATGTGGCTTTTCAATCCCTCCCTGGATAGGGACTCCACCCCTACCCTGGGCAGCCCATGGGACTGTGGGGACTCTTGGGACCTTGTCTAAAATAACCCCAAAAATCTCCTTGTCCATTAAAAAGTGAGTTATTATTGGCTATAAATCCAAGTGTAAAGAACTGAATGGAAAATGGGGAAAAAGAAGACCGTGCTCAAGCTTCTCACCAGTCCTCAGGAGGTATTTTGCAAACTCAGGATGGTAAAACCCACTCGTTATCAAATTTAGGGAGCTGCTATCTAAGAGCAGAGAAAGCAGAAGTTCAAGCACTGGGCTTTAATTTGTGGCAGATAAAGAGCCTGATGCCATAAAAGAGGCAAATCTTTTTTATTAAGCTCTACAGCAAATTAGAAGGAAAAACCCTGCGGACCCCGAGATGTTATGGTCTATTTTAACTTTTGCTGCAGTCTGCAATCTTTATCCATTTTATCAAAGAATTAGACATGCCTAGCAGGCATGATGGCATCTATTCTTTTTTTTTTCTTTCTTTTTTTTTTTTTTTTGCCAGTTTAGTACTTTTCCTCTCATAAAATACTCTAAGCTTGTCTCCAATAATCCTCTCTCTAACCCTTGCTGAGACAAGGAAGGCAAAACCCATCAGCCTTTAAACACACTTCAGCTTCAGCCTTCCTATTGAGAAAGTTACTGCACCAGGGCCATGACAAACCCCAGTTTTCTGCTCTAAATTCTCATTTTTCCACTCTCCAGTTTTCCACACGACCCTTTCAGCCAAGGAAAGGAAAGGGAGACAGGGTGAAGCACAAATACAAGCCAGAGGAGGGGAATGGGGTGGGTTTTTTTCAGCTTTTATAAATCCTATGATGATAATCTCCTAAATGGTTTGCTGGGGACCGGCAGCAGGTCCACATTTTTTTTTTTCCTCCCAGAAAGCACAGTCACTTGAAATTCCTGTGCAATGCTCAGGGTTTTCTGCACATCCATAGTAAACAAAACCCAGAGGAGCTCTGGAAAAATTATCCAAGTCCCACTCACGCTCTAAAAAATCTGTGAGTCTCCGTCATCATCAACAGAAGTTCCTTCCCTACGTGGGTCTTAAAAGTAAAGAGCTCCCACAAATTTCAGATCTGCAAATGCTGGATATGCCTTAAAAGCTGGATCTTTGCTGCCTGGGATCCAAATTACAGGTCTGGGATTGCTGCTTCAGATGGCCATGGCACACCTGTCCTCAGCAAAAGAAAATCCTAGAAATTCCCAACTGTTGCTTCCCATTCAAGATAAAAAAAAAAAAACCATAAATTACCTCAAGATTATCCACCTAACCAAGCACTGTTAAAGCAGAACATAGCATGAAACATGGATCATAGTTTTTATATTGATTTTTACATAGATCAATGTTTTTACATTGATTTTACTCTCTCTCTGCCCAGGTGGGCAAGTAGGAAGTGCAATCACATCCTGACTTTCTCCAAAAATCAGGTTTACACAAATTTTACAGGGAAAAAGTTCTCCCTGGGAGGGTGGGCAGGCCCTGGCACAGGGTGCCCAGAGCAGCTGTGGCTGCCCCTGGATCCCTGGAATGCCCAAGGCCGGGATGGACACTGGAGCTTGGAGCAACCTGGGACAGTGGAAGGTGTCCCTGCCATGGCAGGGATGGCCCTGGATGGGCTGTAAGGTCCCTCACAACCCAAATCCTTCTGGGATTCTTTGGATTTGCATAAATAAACACAGCCCTGCCACTGACATTCTTCCCTGGTATTCAGGGATATCAATGTTTGTGACACAAAAGTAGGAACAAAGTGATTCAGCTGAGTGGAAGGAACAAGAAAGTGACACAATTTAAACAGCTCTGGAGAACTGTGTCTGTCCAGCTGGTATTTGAGTCACATGGAAATAATTCCTAAAAATTTATTCCCACTTTTAAACAGTGACAGATCAAGAATCGGTATTTTTGAATTCAGAGACTTAAAAGACCACCAACAGGTAAAAAAGCAGACAGGTGGAGTTTATTTGTTGTCACTGAAACAGAAAATCTTCATCGGCACGGCACGAGAATCCAGCAGCATCCAGAGGGAACCGAGGGATTGGAATTTGGAAGCAGCAGAAAGAAAATACTACAGAGCATGCCAGGAGCTGTTTCCCAGTCAGTCATTCCAGACTGAATATCCCTGTGGGACTGAAGGTGAGAGGTGATGGATTTTAAGCAGCAAATATTTCCTATGGACTGAATATTGGTTGAATATCCCTATGGACTGAAGGTGAGAGGTGATGGATTTTAAGCAGCAAAACTGAGCCAAGCTGATGAGGAAGATGAGGGCACAGGCAGGAGGGAGCTCACTGGGGGCAGGAACATGGAAAGCACAGGGAGAGGCTTCGGGAATCGCAGAGGAAACAGAAAGTACACGGAGCACTTGTGCCGCTGCGGAAAGGGAAACCGGGGGCCTCTGCAGATCCCATCAGCCCCAAAGGCAGGGCTGGGACACAAATGGAGCTCCTAAACCCTGCTGAGGGAGGACAGAGCTCTCAGAGGGAGGCAGCAAAAGTTGCGCTGCCCTCCTGACAGCCCGCTCTGCAGAGAGCTGGGAATGCGCTCAGGGCTCCTGGCGGGAACACCTGAGGAGCAAGGTCTGAAGTGCCAGCACACCGGGAGCCAGAGCCAGAGGGAATTCTGGGCACAGCAGGTGACATTCCCAATGTCCCACTGCCCTGCCGAGCCCACGCCTTGGAGCAGCTCCCGGAGGCAGGCGGTGCCTGGATGCCGCACACACCTCCGAGCTGGGCTCTGCCAGGCACAGCACACAATTCAATTTACCCAATTCAATTATCATCCTAATTGTGCCTCCAGCGCAGGTACTGCAGGCCTTTCACAGAGCTGCTGCTCCAAAGCATCCTCACTCTGCTCAGAAATGCTTTCAGCACCTCCCTGCCCTGTTCCTCCCTGTTATCCCTCAGATCATGGGAAACTTCACTTGATCCAGCAGATTTGAACCCCCCTGGGTTGTTCACCTGCTGCAGTGCAGGCCCAGCATGGAGTTTGACAGGTGAGCATCAACCAAGAGCAGGAAGCAGCTCCACAGATGTTCTCCCTAAATCACTGTATCCCGGTTTATTCCATGGAAATTTTTCTGCAATTCAGGTTGCTCACTCCTTACTCAAGGAGATTACTTTCTCAAGGAATATTTTCTGAACAAACTCCAAACACATTTTTTGCTTCCAGTCCCTTTGTTCCAGAGGATATATATCTACCTGTCCTAAAAAAGTGGGTCTTTGCTGACAGCCAGGAATTTTAATCAGCTGAAGAATATACCCCAAACCCCCTAGAATTGGATGATAACATCTATAACACTTATCCCACCTTCCCTAAAATAAAGCACAGGGTTTGGGAGAGAAAGATTCCCTCTAAAAACCGTCAACATTTGCTTTGGCAAATAAAAAGTTGGGATGCATAGCAGGGTAAGTTGGTATTTGCAACTTACAGAACAAAAGTTAATCTGATTTTACACAAATTTAATGCAAAATACACAATGCTGGTTGATATCAGTCCTTTTAATAACTATGTATGTATAACAAGAATAAACATAGATCATAGTTGTGGTTTGGGTTTTTTTTTTTTCAAATAGACTCAACCACAAGGGTCAGGAGAATCCACGAAACAGTTAAAATTCAGAATCAGAAAGAACTGGAGGAAAAAAAAAAGAAAATAAGCATTTGGCCTCTTCATACTAATTTCCTTTTTCTTTACATTGCTCAACATCGCTCCTCAATTTGAGTTCTAATCAACAACCACTTCACAGCTCACATTTTATGAAATAATGCAGTTGATGCAATCAAGTCCAGCAAAATGTTTCCCTAAAGATGTTTCCATCATTCACATTCCTTTGAAAAAAAAACACACACACACGAAAAAAAGGCTCCGACTTCCTCCGTCACTATTTAACAGCAAAAATAAACACACCACTGCATCTTAAATCATATTCTGATTAAAACAGAAATAGAATCTTTCTGGGGTTTCTTTCTGCTTAGCACAACATGTCTTTGTCCAGGAGAGGGGGAAAAAATACCCTCAACCTGCTCATTTTTCTGCACTTGACAATAATGAGCACCGAATAAATAAAATTCAGCCTATGGAAATACAAACCATAACCCAAAAGCCCATCACCATGTGCAGTGAGGGGGCAAAAATGCCCCCAAAAACCCAACCCGGTGCAAAGCCTCTTTCTGCTAATGAATATTTATTTCATTTCCATACTTCCAGGCTCCCCTGCTTTCCATAAAGGACTGAAACCAAGCTCCTTTTTGGCATTATTCCCCCACAATATAGCGATGGACTTCACTGCCCTGAACGCCTCAATGCCAACAACAGAGCGTGCGAGCAATCACTATTAAAAAGGCATTAAAAAAAAAAAAAAAAAAAAGGAGGAGGGGGGGAACAATCCACATTTTCATAAAAAACCGACAGGAACAGGCATTTTATCCAGGCAGAAAATCTCAAAGCCGCCTTGCATTTCCCAACCTGGACGTCCCTGCTTTCATTCCTGTGGATGCTGCGCGCCGGCATCCCCCCGCTCCGCGCAGCCTTTAACCATTTTATCCCCATTTCATCCCCGTTTCATCCCCGTTTTATCCCCGATTTATCCCCGTTTCATCCCGTTTCCCCCCGAGGAGGGCTGCGGGACAGGCTCAGCCCGGAGCTGCCGATGGGCTCGGGGTGTCCCCGCACCTCCGCGGCCCCACGTGCCCCCGGGCACATCCTGGGGGTTCTCCCATCCCGGGGGGCACCCCCAGCCCGGGCATCCCGCGCGGTGCTCCCAGGGACTGGGGTGAGCCTGGAGCGGGGGAACAGCCCTGGAGGGGGGACAAGGATCGTGCCGAGGGGGCACAGCGGGTTTGGGGGGCAACAGGCTGGGGGGCACCAGGGGATGGACGGGGACACACGGCGGGCTCCGGGGCTCGGACAGGGGGACGCTCGACAGAGCCCCGGGGAGATCGGGCTCCGCGGGGACACGGCGGCAGCAGCAGCCCGGGGGGACACGGGGGACACGGGGATCACGGGCTCCCCCCGCCCCGGGGCTCCGCTCTCCGCTCCCCCCGCCCGGGGCTGGGGGATGCTGCCCCCGCCGCCCCCTCCCCGGCCGCCCCCTCCATCCCCGCCGTGCCCCCACGCCGCCACCCCGTTCCCGCCGCTGTCACCCGCGGGTGTCCCCCCTTGCCTTCCCCTCGCCTTACCTGCGGCTGCTCGGGCGGCGGCGGCCCCTGTGCCGGTGCAGCAGCTCTCCCTCTCCCTCTCCTCCTCCTCTTCCCGCTGCTCCCGCAGCCGCCAGCCGGGAATGGGGGGGGGGGGGGGAGGGGGGGGGAGGGGGGGGGTAGGGGGGGCAGTACCACCAGCGGGACCGTTACGGCCGCCACCGCTGAGGTGACTACAGCTCCCGGCATGCTTCGCGCCCCGCCGCCGCGGCCCGCCGCTGGCCGCTCCGCGCGAGGGGTCATGGGTAGTGTAGTCCGCGCAGCCGGCGGGGGAAGGACATAAGGCGACAGGGCCCGGACGGGCGCGGGGCGCGCTGGGAGGTGTAGTACGGCAGGGGTAGGAGCGCCGGGCATGGCGGGAGTTGTAGTTCAGCGATGCATGACGGGAGCTGTAGTCCGTGAAGGCTGACGGGAGGCAGAAGGCCGCTACGGGAATCCCACCGGGATGTGCCGGGAGGGGCTCCACGGCCATCCGCAAGCTGATCCTGGCTCCGGGAGACCCTTCCCGGGTCGCCTGAGGGGCGCAGGGCGGCGGGCCGGGAGCGGGAGGGGAGCGGGGAGCCGCGGGGCCCGGCCTTGCCCGCCGCCCTGACGGAGCGCTGCCCCCCTGCCCCTCACAGCCGCTCCGGCCCCTCACGCTGCTCCGGGCTGGACAGGAGTGTTTGGGAAGGGATGGAGAACCCCGTGGGTCTCACCCAGGGACTGCCATTCCCCAGATCCCTCACAACAGCGGTTCCGTGTGTGTTTGCTGCTGGTTTTGGTGGCGATGTGAGCCGCGCTCCCTGAGCCGTGGGTGTGGAACGCCTCCCCTGGGATTCGGGGAATACAGGGACACCCAGGGTCTCTGATCCCTGCCCTGGGACGGGATGAACATGCCGGAGGGAACATCTCTCCTTGTGCCTTTCTCCTGCAGGACTCCAAAGGGACACGCTCAGCTACAGGTAAAGGAGCCTCCGCAGGGATTTTCCGGGTATTTAACCAGGTGCCCACCTCTCCCCAGGGTGGGGATGACAGGAACAGCAAATTCTGTCCCCACGTTCAGCTCTGAACCCCCTGAGCTCCCGTCTCCGCAGCTCCCTGGGATGTGGGGAGACCCCCTGTGGAAGACAGGGATTTCCTGAGACTTGGGAAGAGTTTTGGAAATTCCTAAAACGCCAGGCTGTGGCTGGGATGGGGGAGATCCCCAGCAGGCAGAGCTCGAGGAAAAACAAACCAGAGGCATCGAAGTTAATGGATTTTATTAAACAACCCCCAATTGCTATGGAAAACGGGGGGGGGGGGGGGGGGGGAAATCCCGGATCTGGCTCTTCTGAGAGTGTATTCCCTTTTGCTGGCTGGAAATAATTTCCTGCCTCTTTGGGTCACCATTTCCACTCAAATTTATCCTACTTAACATTTAAAAAAATCCCACTCTAGTTGACAAAAAATGTAATAGACCAAGCTCCTTAAATCCCACAGCGGCACTGTTTCCTTCCCAAGAGAAAAACCTCAGTGGAAAAGTTTTGACAACAATTAATTCCAATTACTGTCTGTACAGATAGGCAGCCCAATCCAGTGGACAAATCCAAATTTCAGCCCAAATCTCTTCCTCAGGGAACTTTTTTCTGGACTTATGGCAGGACAAAGTCTCTGGCCCAGCCGGATTTCCAAACAGTTTCCCTGATTCTGGGAATATTCAGCAGCACCAGGATGTTTTGCAGCCCCACAGCCATGCACAAGGCTGTAACTGTGGGCTGGCTGAGGAGGTGATTCCCTTTTAACTCCTTTGGGATCATCCAGCAGGCTGCTGGATTAATTTAATTCCTTCTAAAAAAAGGAATTCAAGCCAGCGCTGGAGGGAGAGGAGGGGAAAGGGCTTCACATTGAAAAACGTGCTGGAATAGAAAACACACACACACACACATATATATATAGATATATATATATATATGTGTGTGTGTGTGTGTGTTGCCATGGGCTCAATAAACATCTTTTATTAATTTTATTAACAGGCCAGCCTCAGCTGTCACCTGATTTGTGTATTGACTTGACTTCCACAAATAATCCAACGTCATGTCCCAGAGCCTGGGACGGTTCTAATTCCAGCAGAAGCCAGGACAAGCTTTGATTTTGACCCAGTCCACTTGGAAATTCATTTCAGACGAGAATTTTGGTGCTTAAAACTCGAGTTTTTCCTGGTTTATTTCGGCATGAAACACCTCCTCAGAGCCATTCTCAGCAAAATCCTGAGAATTTTGGGCATCGCTCCCCGTGCCCAGCTCGGTGCGGAGCAGCAGCTCCTCCCTGGACCCCCAAATTCGGGATGAGCCCCCTCCCAAGGGCACCGGCACCGATGGAAAGCGGGAAGAGGGGGGGATTTGAGGAGAGAGAGCGAGGATGGGAGCGGCTGGATAGAGCACAGACATCCCTGGTGGGCAGCGGCTTTTTGGGGCTAAATCTGGGGAAAGCGGGGCTGAATCAGTGGCGAGCGGGGTTTTTGGCGGCGGGCAGCAGCGGGGGCGGCGGTGCCGGACTACAGCTCCCGGCGAGCCGCGCGGGCGGGCGGGCAGAGCCGGAGCCGGGCGGCGGGAGCGGAGCGCAGCGCATCCCGCAGCGGCACCGCCGCCTCCGCCCGGTGAGGGATGCGCGGGGGGACCGGGGGCAGCGGGGATGGGGAACGGGGATGGGACACTGCCGGGGGACGGGACTCGGAGCTCAGGGCTCCTGAGGGGGGAGAAACGGTGCCAGGAAATTTGGCCACAAAATTTGGGTATGGAGGGGGGAAGATGTCAGGGATGCCGGATGAGGGCAGCAGATGTGGGTACCGAGGGTTGTGAGCAGAGTGGGATGAGGGTGCGTGCAGAGGGGTGTGGGTACCTGGGGGTGCCAGGGGATGGGGGTAGCCATGGGCTGGGATTTCCCGGGGATGTGGGCAGTGCGGGCAGAGGGTGCCAGGGGATGGGAGCATCCACGGGCTGGGATTTCCCGGGGATGTGGGCAGGACGGGTGATGGTCGCAGGGCTGCAAACTCCACGGGGAGCTGGATGCTCAGGGGTTCAGGCACTCGGTAACGCAGGCACAGAGGTGCTGGGGGGTGTTTGTGCCTTGCCGTGCCCCCAGAGCTGGTGGGAGGTCCTGGAGGCCATGCCAGGGTGCCGAGTTCCCATCACTGGGAGCTGGGATTCCCAGTGGATACGGAGGCTATGGTCGGGGAACTGCTCCTGCCTGCCCCCGGGGTGTTGGCTCTGCTCGGGGACCTGGGGAGCGATGACTTCATGGCCTTATTAAGGACTAATTTCCATCCAGGCAGGGAAAATAAACAAGTGTAGGTGTCGTTCAGCATGGAAAGTTACCGGGGCTGTGGGGAGGCACCGCCTGCTTTCATACACAGCCCGGATTTCTGCCCTTACCTCCACGGGCCGATAATCCCTAAATCCCAATGAGATTAAGGCAGGAGGAAAGGTGGCCGCAGTGCCTCCTCCGCCACGTTTCCCACATGACGAAATCCCGCGTCTGCCTAACCCCGATTAACCTGGGCGCTGAGCTCATCCCCCAGAAATACCGGGAGCAGCAAGGGTGAATCCCCATCCCTGGAAGCTGTGGGGAGGTGGGAGCCATGGGCAGAGGCGGGGGCGAGGCAGGAGCTGCTGTTTTATCCCCATTTTTGTTCCCAGCCCAGCAGATCCAGCGAAGCCCGCGGCAGCCATGGCACTGGTGAAGAGCGGTTGGCTTTGGCGCCAGAGTAAGTGCCACCCTTGAGCTTTGTGAATTGGGAGCCCCCCAAAAACACCTGGGGAGGGTTGCTGGGAAGAGGTGGGGTGTGGGGGACACAAGGAGCCCCGAACTGGGCGGGTAATCCACGGCAGCAGGGAGGCTGTGGCTCAGCCGCTCGCGGATTTGCGTCAGCGGAGAGGGGGGCTGCCTGCCATGAGAACACACACCGTGGCTCCGTGTCCGGGGCTGGATCCGCTCCCGTCCCTCGGCAGGGCAGCACCCAACGGCCTGATGGCTTTTTTGGCAGCCCTTTCCCACTCACAGCCACCTGCTCACGCTGCCCTGGCTGCTCGTGCCAGGCACAGGTGTCCTGTGGGACGCAGCGGCTCCCGGGAGGGATCCAAGTTTGGGGGATGAGGTTGTGAGCGCGCTGGCCGTGTCCCACCGGGCTCGCTGGGCTCCTGCAGCTGCTCCCTGTCCCACCAGGCTCCATCCTGCGCCGCTGGAAGAGGAACTGGTTCGTGCTCTACCTGGATGGCAGCCTGGTTTACTACCACGACGAGACGCAGCGAGACATGGACGGCCGCATCCACATCAAGTACAGCTGCCGGGACGTGCGGATCGGCCGCGAGTGCAAAGGTGAGCCGAGCCCCTGCTCCCGAGTCCTGCATTCCCAACCCCATCCCACCTGTGGCTGCACCCCTCTTGAATGAGGCTCCACCTCTGCACATCCAGCAAACCCCCAAAATTACCCATTAATAACCCCAGGCTGCCCCGTTCACCCCTCCTCGCTTGCAGCTGGGAGACGCTGGATGGTCTCTGCCATTGCTTTTCCTGGGGGAAGGAGGGAAGGAAGGAAGGAGGAAGGGGAAGGAAGGAGGAACTGGTTAGTGCCTGTAACAAACAGGATCCCACGGCCCTGACTCATCGCTCGCGTCTCGCACAAACAAGGGGAACAAAGCAGCAGCTTGGCGGGGCCCCGCAGCCCACGCCGCCGCACAAAGCGCCTTTCTGGGGCTGGGAGCAGCCGTGGGAGCACAATCCCACAGCTTTGTGCTCTCCACACGCTCCTGCCAAGCCTCAGAAGGGGGAACACACACGAGCCTCAGGGATTTAAGATTTTTGCTCTTGCTGGAGCTCACGATCCTGCTCCAGCAATGAGCATCTCCCGTTCCTACAAAATTTGGGAGCGCTCCGGCAAGGTCAAAGCACAGGCAGCTCAGCCTCGTGGCCTCGAGCAGATTTTTGGCATTTTGCTGCCCTTCCATGTTCTTCCTGCCATGGGGGTGGAGGTTTCTGCCCATCAGCTCATTCCTTGTGCTGGCTTTTACCCTGTGAGAGCCTGACTGCATCCTCCACGTGGAGACGGAGCCAAAACAAAACCCAGCACTAATTTCCACCCAGGCAGGGAATGGCACGTTCCTCTTGTGCCAGGAGAAACGTGCAGCCTGGGGAGGCTCTGTGGGACACCTCCTGGGCCGAGGCTGGGTCCCAGCCCATCCCTTGCTTTGGCAGACGTGCAGCCGCCCGAGGGCAGGAGCCGGGAGTGCCTGCTGACCGTGGTGCTGCGCGACGGCTCCAAGACCACGCTGTGCGCCGAGAGCGAGGACGACGCCGTGTAAGCGACTTTTCCATCCCAATTATCCCAGCCTGGAAAGGGCCCGGGCCGCAGGAGAGCCCTGTCCTGCTCCCACCACATCCCACCCTTGGCTAAACCAGCCCCTGTTCTCAAACACACTTGCAGGGCAAAAGGTACAGGAGGAGATTTGGGGCTCTCACTGAATAATCTAGAACCAAAAGCAGCTGGTTTTGAGCAGTCCATCTCCTGATAGGAGAGTCTTCTCATGGATAAGAAATCCCCTCTTGGCCTGACTGAGGAGAAGGGTTTTCATCATTATTTGGAAATAAAAAGTCTGAATGTGAAGGTCTCACTGGGCTTGAGGCAAACTGCCCTTTTTAGCACTGTTCCACTTCTATTTATTTCTAAAAACCCCTAGAAATTACATTTTTTAAAAATTATAAAAATTGATTTTTTTAAAATAAGAATTTTAAAAATTAGCAGTGGCAAACGTTCAGCTGAACTTGGATGGAGGGAAACATGCCAAGCAGAACTTCATCAACTGAGCTTGACCTCAGCTGAGTGGAAATTCATCCATTATGTGTTCTTCCCCCCAAATTTAGGTGACATTTTCTTGCCTACCCTTGTTTTAGCCAGGGCCATTCCCAGGGACTGCCCTGTGCCCATCCCTGTGGTGTCAGGTACCTCCCAGCACATTCCCAATCCCAGCTGTTGGCCCAGCACTCATTTAACATGGTATTAAAGCACAGTGCCACATCCATGTCCCCGTGGGGGGGAGGAAGGGGACAATTCCCACCCCTCCAGCACCCCCAAAAACGAGTGCCTCTGTTTTGTTTGCAGTGCTTGGAAGATGGCTGTGCTGGAGGCTAAATCCACCCCGGTGAGGCTTCGTCCCCTGAGCAGGGACACCGTCCTGGCACGGGATTTGGGCAGGAAGAGGGTACCCCAACCCTGAGCTTGGGGGGGCTCCCCAACACCCACAGTGCAGGCTCAGAGCACAGGGAGGAAGGTGGGGAGGGGGTGGATGCCACCACTGATGGCAGGTGACAGAGCCACAGTGACCCTGTGCACTGGTAGAGGGTGATGGGAGGAGGGTTAAGGTGACAGGGACACAGGGTTATGGGGACACAGGTCAGGACACTGATAAGGTGACAGGGATTAAGGGGGCAGAGTTGAGGTGGTGGGATGCAGCTAAGGTGACAAGGGCACAGAGTTACGGTGATAGGGACAGTTAGGGTCAATAGGAGCAGAGTTGAGGTGACAGGGACATGGGTAAGGTGACAGGGACGATGTTAAGGGTATAGGGAGACAGTTAAGGGGAACGGGGGCACAGTTAAGGGAATGGGAGCAGAGTTAAGGTGGCAGGGACACCATCAAAGTGGCAGGGACTCTGTTAAGGTGACAGGGACACTGCTAAGGTGTCAGGATCACTGTTAAGGTGACAGGAACACTGTTAAGGTGACAGGAACACTGTTAAGGCGACAGAGGCACAGTTAAGTTGACAGGAACAGGTGAAGGGAATGGGAGCAGAGTTAAGGTCGCAGGGACACTGTTGAAGTGGCAGGGACATGGTTAAGGTGAGAGAGACACTGCTACAGTGACAAGGAAGGGGCGGAATCAGGGTGACCCGAGCACAGGCTGTCCCCAGCCCTTGGGACCGCTGTGACTGCCCACCCCAGGGCCCCAGAACCCTGTCCCCCTGGGGGAGCTGACCCCACGGTCCCCGTGCCGCTGCTGCAGGTGCATGTGTACGACCCCTACGACGACGACTACTACCAGACGGTGCCCCTGGACTCCCACCAGGCCGCCTACATCAGCTCCGGCCACTACGGCCCCCAGTACGGAGGTGGGTGGCCCGGTGGCCCCTGGGGGGGTGGCTGAGGCCATTCCCCCCTGCTCACAGCCCGTTTTCCCCGGCAGCTCCCGGGGTGACCCACGTCATCGTGCGCGAGGATCCCTACCGCGTCTCCGGGGACCAGATGGCGCTGGGGCTGCTGGCCGGGGCCGCCACCGGCGCCGCCCTGGGCTCCTTCATGTGGATGCCCTGCTGGTTTTAGTGCCCGCCAGGCTGGGCCACGGCCTCCCTTCGCTCCCCAGCCTTGCCTTGGAACCTGCCCTGGGCACCCTCAGCCTCCCCAGAGCACCCCGGGGACAGACTACCACACACGCCCTGCTCCCAGCCCCAGCTTCTGCATTAAACAACCCCCACGTGCTCCAGAGCCCCCCAAAACCCACTCCAGAACACCAATTCCCATCAGCAAAGATTCCCTGGGCCATTGGCAGCGCTTCCCCATCCCAAATCTCCACAGGGAGCTGGCTGCAGAAATTCCAGGTTTGGGAGAAGGGGGGAAAGTTTAATTTTTGAAATTTAATTTGGGGGGAAGTGGCTGGATCTTTTTTGGCTGGGTGAACCCCATAATGCAGAGGCTTTTAAAGGGCATTTTTTAGGAGAGGCTCCAGCACTAGAGGGCACTACAGGGATGCTCAAGACGTGGGTAAAAGATTAAGGAGGATAAAACCCTTTGCAGGATTTCTACCCCTTTCCAACATGCACCGGTCCCCTGGGCCTGGCCTAGTTGGAGAAATGATGCAAAATCCTCAGGAATTGGAGTTAAACCATTGGGAATGAGGCTGAGAAGAGCCCAGGGAATACCCCAACCTCTCCAGCTGAGTGGGAGGGACACCCAGCATCCTCAGTTTCACCCCGATTTTTGGGAAGGGGAGAAGGGCAGCTCTCCATGGGGACCAGGGAACCTTTCTGGCAGCCAAGCCGGGATCTTCACAGCAGGGATTTGGGATTTGGGGGGGGGCACACCAGGGACAAACCCCTGGTCAGGCCAGGGGACAAGCAGCAGCTCAGGGTTTTGGTTGGGCAATGGAAGAGGTGAGGAACAGCTGCCCAGTGACACCCCTAGAGCCAGGATGGTATCCTGGAACCACGACTGACATTGAATTTAGGACTTACAACCCCACAGCTAGATAGAAAACCACCAGTGACACCAGCACCCCAGCCTGCTTCTGCCTTTAGGTCAGTTCACCCTGTGCCCATCAGGGGATTGGGATATCCCAACACACCATCCTCATCCTCTCCTGCATTCCCTGCCTCCCTCCTGCTATGCACCCGCTCCCGGAAAGGGGAAAAAATACAAGAAAACCTCTTTGAATTCTAATAAAGGCAGTGAAAAACCAGCCCTGGCCTGAGGGTGAGTGAGGATGAGGAGGGAACGCTCTGGGGGTGGGAAGGATTGTGTCCCCCTGGAGAGCTGCCAGGCTGTCACCAGCTCCCCTCAGCCTCCCTGCTTTTCCAGCAGGAGAGGGGATTCTGCCCTGTGCCGAGGTGAGACCCCACCTGCAGAGCTGCTCCAGCCCCTGGGGACACAGCAGCAGCACCTGGAGCTGCTGCAGAGAGCCCAGAGGAGCCCCCAGAGCTGCTGCAGGGCTGGAGCCAGGCTGGGAGAGCTGGGGGTGCTCACCTGGAGAGCGAGAAGCTCCAGGGAGAGCTCAGAGCCCCTGCAGGGCCTGAAGGGGCCTCCAGGAGAGCTGCAGAGGGACTGGGGACAAGGGATGGAGAACAGGACCCAGGGAATGGCTCCCCACTGCCAGAGGGCAGGGATGGATGAGATAGGGGAAGCTTTTCTGTACCAAGGCCTCACACCCTCACAGGGGAAAATTTTACTCGAATATCTCATTTACCAATCCAATATCCATTTTATGGTTCATGGGCCAAGGTGCATAATCCCAGGTGAAACACACTGGGAGATGGAAAGATCTGGAAACTTGTTACCAATAGCAACATGACCTAGAAACTGTCTGTACCTACCCATGCCACGTCCAGCTGCCTGACCTGTAAAGCTCCTTTTCCCGAGCTCAGACACCCATGCTCCTCATCCCTGCAGTACCTGGACATCCTGGAAGTGCTCCTCCTTCTTTCCTGTTGTGCTGCTCTCCAGAGATCCAGGACATGGAGCAATCCAGGCAAGGACAGTGCTGGAGCAGCCTCCAGCAGCAATTCCCAGGGTCTTCATGATGCTTGTGGCAGGCAGGCCCTGCACTAGGGAGCTAAATGAAGCAGCAACTAAATATGATATAAAATAATTTTGGAAGCACAACAATTGATCCACAGCCCACAAAAGACACCTGGCTTGGTCTGCTGCACTCAGCAGGGGCTTCCCAGGAGCTCGTGGTGCTGGGGAGGAGCAGAGGGACAAGGAGTGCTGAGGGACAGGGATCAGGGCTGACCTGCTCCATTCCAGCTCCCACCCAGACTCGCAGCACTCCTCTCTCCCAGCAGGGAGAGCTGCGGAAGCTCCAAAGCTCAGAACAACTCCAAGATCCTCGGAAAAAACGGGACCCGCACTAAGGAGCAGGCATGAGCCATTAGAGCCCAGCATGGCACAAACTGCCTGGAAAACTGAATCCCACAATATCCCATGGCACAGGAGTCAGCTGGGGGCCACCTGACCCTCGCTGGGCTCCAAACCCACTTCTCTGGAAATGGAGCAGCTCAGGAAATGTCAGGATCAAACTCCAGTTCCCATACAGCCCCCCCTTCCCAAGCTGGGATAAACACTGGAAAAGTCAGTGCTAAACCACCAGTGCTGGCAATATGGATAAATCCCATTTTCTCCCTTCATTGCCTGTACCTGAGGAGCCACTGACTGTGGGAGAGATTCTTCAGTGCTTTAATTAGCAGTAACTTTAATCAAGCCTTTAATAACATCCTCGTTCCAGACGTGCTCTCCAGGTGGCCCACAGCGAGCACTCAAATGGCTCTAATTTATACCCAAACCCTCAGAAACAGGTGGCAAGCCTGGAAAATTCGATTTGGAAACAGCACAGCAGGGCAGAGCTGTGGGGCAGCAGGAGCATCGTCACCCAGCTGCCTGCAGCCCTTCCCTACCCCTCATCCTCCCGGGAAGGGCAGAGCTGCAATTCCACAGAAGTTTAATTCCCAACATTAATGGGAGGCCCAGCCTTTCCAGCATCCATCTGGGCAGTCAGCTCATTTCTGCTCTACAAGAGGATCCTAAATATTTATAAAAATCCACATTTGACTTCACCAGGCGCTCAGACCAGGGTGAGGAAGGGGAAAATGGTTAAAGAGGGGGGAAAAATAAAACTGGTATTTTTGCCAAATGATGAAAAATCCCTTCAACTGATGAAAAAACAGTTCCACTGGGGAAACCCCGAGTCCTGCAAGCCTGGAAAGGCAGAGGGAGAGCAGCAGAGGAGGAGGCAGCGCAGATGGGAGGGAGAGGCTGCTCCCAGGTCCGGCTGTTTGCAGCTGCCTCCGTGACT
Organism: Calcarius lapponicus; assembly: GCA_039654755.1. NCBI lineage: Eukaryota > Metazoa > Chordata > Aves > Passeriformes > Fringillidae > Calcarius > Calcarius lapponicus. Next base: position 85,365,279 of record CM077462.1, on the reverse strand, counting down.
GCAGGATTGCCGGCAGCCTGTGCCGCAGCCTGCCCGCCCCATTTATCTTCCTTCGGGGCTGGGACATGCCCAGCATGGAAAAAGGGGCTGCTGCAGCAGGCAGGGAGAGCCCTTGCACTTTAGATTGCCGAGGATTCGGGAGCTGGAAGCAGAACTGCAGCGAGGGGACGGCTCGGCTCAGCTGCCGCAGCAGCTCTGCAGATGCTGCCAGGTGGATGCTGAGGCTCCTCCAGCCTGGAAAAATCAGGCTGATCCCACCAGCGAGCAAAGGATCCATCAGCACCCTCCAACCTGAGTCAGATACTCCCTCCTAGGTTTTGGAGACGGGCTGGGAGAGGGAGCTCAGCCCAGTGCAGCCACCAGTGAGCAGCCAGGAGCACCCTCTGGAGCTGGCGGGTGCTCTCCACCCCTTCCCTGCTCCACAGCAGCCCCGTCCCTGCAGCTCAATCCAGACCCCTCCAGCAGAGGGAAGCTGGGAATTGGGACACCAGTGGGAGGTGAGAATCCCAAGGCTACCCACGGCAGCAGCCAGGAGGGATCGAGGAGGTGAAGGTGGTGTTTGCAGAGGCTCCCGCCCAGGGCAGCACCTGGAGGCGCCGGCTACAAGCAACAGAAGCTCCCCGCAGCGACAAAAACCTTCTCCGGGAACTCGTCCCCACCACGCAAGTGTGCCCATATCCCCAGTTCCAGCACTACATTCCAGTTTCATGGCCCATTTATTCATGGTCCTTTTAACAGTGAAGAGCTCAACCAAGAGACCAAGGTTTGGGCACACACCAAGTCCAGTTAATTCCCCTTCCCTACTGGATGGGGCTTGGAGCAACCTGGGCTAGGGGAAGATGTCCCTGCCCTTGGATGGTCTTTAAGGTCCCTTCCAACCCACCCAAGCTGTGATTGCAGGATCCTCTCTCTCCCTCAGGAGAGGTAACTCACCCATCTGTTACTCACCTCCCCGGCCCCGCAGACCCGGCTGCCGTCTCCAGCAGGAAGGAGGCTGGAGCAGGATCCTCCCCAGGGAAGCTGGGCTCAGTGCACCCGTGTGCCAGGGAGCTGAGGCAGTGCTGGGGCCGCACAAGGTGCCTTTGGCAAGGGAGCAGAGGCAGCAGCTGGATGCCCGGAGCGGGAAGGGAGCGGAAAGGCACAGCTCAGCCGGCAGAGGCCGGGCTCCGTCCTGGGGCGCTGGAAACAATGGCAGAGACACCGCAGCAACAGCAAACACAGCCCTGCAGCACCCCTGCACACCCTCCCCGTGCCACAGAGCCCCCCAAAACTCCTCCCGCCCCACAAGAGCCTCCTGCAGCACCTCAGCCCCCCCTGAGGAGCTGCTCCTCCCGCTGCGCTGCACGTGCTGAGAGAAGAGAGCCAGAGCTTTCCAATGAGACAGGTATTTATTTAGTTCAAGCACTAAGGATTTGTTCTCTTGTCGTTGTTGGTTCATATTATCAAACAGAGCTGAGGTACCAGTGACATTCCAACATGAAGGAACCTTTTTTCCCCCTTACACAATTTTTCCAACTACTTTTATCAAGACAAAACGTGAGGCATGGAATAGCTGCATGATGGACTGTACAACGAGCAAGCCAGAGCAGGGAGGAGAAAAGAAACAGAGCCGAGACCTTCGCTCAGAAAATGGCACAAAAATCAGCATTAAGAACATCTGTTCCCATGGTTCCACTGGCCACACCCATGGAGTGAAAGAAAATTAAAATCTAAAACCTGACAGACGGATGGCGCAATAAAAACCAAACCAAAAAATTAATATAAAGACCACGCTGCTCCTGTGCTCACCTTGGAAGTGTGCTTTCTCTGGAGAGCCGGAGTGAGCCCTGTTAAGCAGCACAGGCTACCGGCAAGGACACGCACTGAACGTACCTGGCTGTGCTCCTGCAGCCCCCTGGCCGTGCTGAACACGGAGCTGTGGGAATGCTGCTCTCCAGACCTTTGTTTCCAGTGAGTTCTGGACAAACCTGCTCTCAGGTCTTTCAGGAAAAGCGTCCAGGCTGCTGGTCCATCACAGCCCGTATGGGCTAAGCCAGCTCCTTAAATCCAGGGCTTAAAGCTTGGGACTGTGGGAAGCAGAGGGGGCTGGTTCTATCAGAAGCAAGGAAAAAAAAAAGGATGTGCTTGTGGGGAACAGCCAAATGAGGACCAACAGAAGCTGCACGGAGAACCAAAGGAGAAAAAAGCAAACCAAAGCAAAGGAAGAAGCAGCAGGATGAAGCATTTCAGCACAGTTAAGAACAGTACAACAAAAGAAAAGCAGCCAGGTTTCCTTCCCCCAGAGAGTTTCTTTTAAATAAAGAATGATCCTTTGTCACATATCATTGATGTTTATTTCAAGACATGCCACGTCAAAAAAATTCGCCTTTAATATTGCATTAGAAAAGCACTTTTACATCTCGTTCTGCCTTTAAGTTATTGTTGTGCAGAGTTGCTAGAAACCCAGGGCAGGGCATGAGCCTGGCATTCACCTCAGGAATGAAGAATTCCAACTCTTTTATGCCCGCTTCCTGGGGAAAGTGGTGGTGAGGACGATTCCCTTCCTCTCCCCCAGGTGGTTATTTTAGATGGTAGAGAGAGGGGCAGAAGAGAACCAAGGAGGAGCCTGAATATTCCCTTGCAATTGTCCATTTAATCCACAATCGCAACACAGACTCGAGAATTCCTTCCTGCACTGTAACTCGGCCAGAGTCGCCCAGCAAACAATGTATTTACAATTGTGTTTATTAACTTACACAGCAACTTCACAATGACTAGTAAAGATTAAAAGGGTGCACTTCTAGTGTGTTTCATTCCGTGTTTCTCGGGTAGCTACATCTCGCAACATCAGCAAAGCTCTACACAGATTCCTCAGCCAAAGGAAAACAAAAAAAATCAGCACTGGAAAGAGTAAAAAAAAATTCAAGCCGAGAAATAAATATCAAAGAAAAAAAAAAAGGGTTAATTGTGAGCCTAATTCCATAGAAAACTAAATTACTAATTATTTAACCAAACTATACAGCTCTAGAGAACCAAACTAAACCAACTTGGAAGACCGAACATAAAAAAAAAGAGCTAAAAAATAAAGGCATAAATCTGCATAATCAGAAGTTGGTTTCCATCCTACTCAAGTCCCTCCCTTTCCATCTAAGATGCCTCAACTAGGATTCTGTAGGATCAAAGTAAACACCCCTTCCCCACCAACCTATGCCCACGCTCGGGAAAAGCGGGTGCCATTCCCCCTCTGCTGGGGCAGCCAGCTGCTCTTCCCACTTTCTCCCAAATTTCCAAGGCTTCAATCGGCTTTGGCAGGTTTAGTGCCAGCCCTGATTTCAATATCTCCCCTAAAAAAAGCAAAGAAGCAAAATGCTTCCTCTTCCAAACAGCTGAACTGTTACGTTCCCATCTCTTGGGCAGTAATAATTCACTTCATTGGTGTTCTACTTAAAAAGGACTAACAAAAAAAAAAAAAAAAGCTCTGAAAACTCATTTTGCACTCGAAACATTATTTCCCTGTTTCCTGCAAGTGTTTTGCTAATGCACATCCACCCTTTCCTTTCCCCCCAAATCCTCCAGAAGCCACTCGTCCCAAAGAGCCCGTCCGTATTTCCCAGTAATGCTTCCTTGGAAAAAACGTGTCCCCGCTGCCTCGGCAAGAATTCCCAGCTCCAGCAGTGTCCAACCCCTGCTAAGGCCAGGCTGGGTCTGGACACCAGGCAGACTTGCAATTAAGAGCTTGGGGTTAATTTGTGTTTAATTATTATAAGCCTTCAACCCTCAGCATCTGCTGCCTCCCCCCATGATTCCGCCTGCTGTCTACACATTCCCAGTTTCTGAGAGAAATTCCAATGGGTCAGATTTGCAAACCTTCTTCTGCACATACATCTCATCTAGGTCCAATTCCAAACTTACTCAGTTGCCATCATTTCAAAGTGCAATATCATAACATATTAAAAAAGGAACAAATATTAAGAAATTGTACCTATTTTTTTGTTTGGATTTTCTTCTCTTTTTTTTTTTTGCTTTTGTTTTTTTTTAAAGTTATACCTAGAATACGGTGGAATATTTTGGCTTTTTTTTTTTCTTTTCTTATAAATAATGAAGACACTGACATTTTGTTGGTGGGGGTGTGTGTGTGTGTGTGTGGGGTGTGCTTGTGAAGCTAAAGATCATCTCCACGAGACAGCCAGCAATGATGAACTGCGATACGTTATTACGGAAAGGGGAAGGTTCAAGCCAATATTCACACTGCAGTCAATGAAGAGGACAGGGAGGGAAAGCAGTGATGTTCTGGAGAAAGGTGGAAGCCACATGGTATTAGCAGGAACAGCCTCCTTCACTGACAGGCTGCTCTTGAGGCTTTTCCAGTTTTATGTCAATCACTGGAAGGAGGAAGTTAAGGCAAACAGATCTCCAACTTTGTTTCCTTATCAAGAACGGGATTTTGAATGGCATTTTCGGTGCTTCCCGCCGAAATCCTGGGAAAGACCGGCTCCAAACCAAAGGTTTCTCACCTGCCCCTCCTGCCCTAGCACATGAAACTTGCAGCAGAAACAATGCCAGACCCCAATGTTTGTCTCTAACATGCTCTTCCCAGTAATCCCACTGATCTCTTGCTGTGGGAACTCAAGATGCATGGATACACCAAAAGGTCTAATCGCTGCTTCTGCAGAACCACAGACTCACTCAGGCTGGAAGAGCCTGCTGAGATCTCCAAGTCCACCTGCTCCCCCAGCACTGCCAAGGCCACCAGCATCTCACGTCCCCAAGTGCCACATCCACAGGGCTTTAAATCCCTCTGGGAATGGGGGCTCCATGACTTCCTGGGCACCACTGCACACTGCCCACACCCAGAGCTCCGGCCGTGCCACCCCGGCCCCCTCGCCAATCCCTGCTCAGTTAAACCTCTCTGCTCCCCCCAGCAGCCAGCACAGCCCTGCCACCAGCCTGAATTCCCCCTTCCAGGGACAGCTGATGTCCCACAAGGTCACTGCAGAGCCGGCTGCTCACAGCCTGCCTGTGATAAGCGACTCCCTCTGCAGCAGCGCTGGAATTCCCAGCGGATGCCCTCCAGCTACAGCCTCCCGGAGCCCTTCCCAGGAGGAGCTTTGAATGCTAATCCCCAGCTCAGAGCTGTTCACCACAAGTCTCCAGCGTTCCCCTTATCACAGAACACAGAGGCAGAGAGATCACACAGCTGGTACTTCCAACTTATTGCTTTAGGGGGTTGAAGCTGCTTTTTAAAGCGGTTTGGAGAAAATAAACATGGAGATGGGAACAGAAGACAGGCAATTCATCTCCTGTGTTTGGTCCACTTGGCTGATTTAAAGCTTAAAGTGTGTTTAAGTTAGAGATCTTGACGTGAGCCTTGCCAGCTTCATCTCAGAGCACAAATGGGTCAAGATCCTTGAACTCTCCCTGTTTTGCAGAAGTGCCCCCGTTAATCCTAATGCAGCTGCCTGGGAGAGAGGATCCCATCCATCCCTGCTATCTGCAGGCTGCAGGAAACCCAATTCCCAGTGCCCTAAATGCACTCCCACTTAGAGACTGCTGATCAAACTCCCTGCCACAGCCCCTGCCTGTGCACTCTACCCCCTCATTAATAAAGATTGTTGCTCATTAACCTTTTGGGGGCCTGCATAACAAAGTATTTCTGATCACTCAAGTCCCTACCACACAAAGCTTGTGCAGCTGCAATCCCCAGGTTCCCAAAACCCTTCTTTTCCCCATGCAGCAGGTGCTCTGATGGAATTTCAGTGCCAGGCTTGTCCCACTCCCACAGTTCCTGGGACCTCTTTCCTCCAAGGCACAACTTCTCCTCCATCTACCAGCTCCATGATCCCTGCTGCAAATCAAACCAGCAACCCTGGAAAAGCTGCTATCCCAAGAACACCCACCTGGCCAGGTCAGTGATTCCAGTGTAGCCATAAAGCTTTTCAAGCCTTTCCCACCCCTGCTTTCCCTTGGCTGAAACTGATCCCATCAGTTGAGTCTTCCCCCTCCCACCACAGAGATGCTGCCTGGGCTCCCAGGCTGCCCTGGGAGTTTATGGGATCTCCATGCTTGGAGATTTCCCAAGTTTCCCTGAATGTGACCTGGAGAAACTGGCTCAGTTTGGGAGTCAGCCTTGCTTTGAGCAGGAGGATCAGAGAAGGGGCTTCAGAGGTCCCTTCCAGGACAGCTTGGTTTTGGATTCTGTCAGTCAAGTCTGCAAGAACCAGAGGGGTTTTTGTTCAGACCTCTTTGCAGCTGTTTTCTCCCACAGACTCAAACACCAAGCAAAGAATCCTTTTGGATCACCATTCCTACCCTCGCTTCCCTCTCCACCCTCAGCCTTCCAACCCACCAATCCTCCTTCCTCAGCTCGAAGGTTACTTGCCCCTATTCCCCCTGTCTTTGGGATGTCCAGGAGCTGAGTGAGGGCTGCAGAGGATTTTCCTGGTGCAGGGTAATGCCTGGCACAGGCACAGAAAGGATACTGTCTTCTCTACTTTTGTCTTGTGTGCTTTCCATCCCAGGCAAGGCAGCTGCCACACGTCGGAAAAGCTGCAAAGAACCACACAGGGAACAGATGAAAACAATGGTTCCCCCCAGCTGAGGCAGTTCAAACAATGATTCAACACATCCCCGGCACTATTTACACTGCTCAGCCCCAAAATCCTGACACCAAACACAACCTTTATTCCTAGAAAAGGGCAAAGCACAGCTCTTGTTAGCGGAGATCAGAGAGCTGCGTGCAGCAAACCTCCTGCACCTTCTCTGCAAATAGGATGGGTGGGATCCAGCATTTCACCCCACAGACCCAACAACCTCCCCAGGGCAGGTGGGAATTAGATTTTCACACCTCCCCAGAGGATTTTAGAGGAGCATGGACATGATGATGAAGGCAAACACACCATCCAGGAGCCTGTCACCACATCAGCCCAGCTGACACACATGGAAGAGTGTGAAAGGATTTCTCCCAAGCCTCACCTACCTGTGGCTCAGGTTCCTATGGAACAGACAAAGAAATGCAGCCAAACCTAATCCCTCACCAATTGGTGCCCACTCCATGGTTTTCCTATGCCCACATTCAGGGCATAAAGCACAGGACAAAGGCATCCAAAGCCTCTCACTTGAACACAACCTCCAGTTCCCAGCAAGGTCTGAGCTCCAAGCTCTCCTCACGGTTTTATTCCACTTGAAGGAGGCGAGATGGAACAGGACCGACTCCCTCTCCTGCATTTCCTACCTCTGCCCATGAGGTTCAGACTGGTAATTCCCACCACACAGCTTCTCCCGGGCCCTCTGGGTGAGGACCCTGGAGTGCCCTGAATCCAGCTGCCTGTCCCTGCTGCCCAGGATGCTGTCCCTCCATCACGCGTTCCCAGTGCATCCCCGGATCCTGCGGGTCTGACGTCAGGCCTGGCGTGTTCCACTGCTGCACGCTGTCCTGCCTCTCCTCAAATGACACAAAGCTAAACCACTTATTCCCAGTGACCCACTTTCCACAGAAAACCCAGCCAAGGCACTGCCAGCCTGTTTACATCAGGGCTGTGGGTACCCGAGCAGCCCCGCGGGTCCCTGCCCAAGGGCTTTCCCCACTCGGGCTCTCCCAGTGTCCCAGTGATGCTCCCACCATCCTAAGGTGACTTTGTTGGCTTTACAGCCCCCTCCAAGCACACCACGAGCAAGCCCCCTGTCTGTCTGGGATCTTTCTTGGCAGGAATCTGGCACACACTGGAGTCTGAGCCAAAGATGGGTCTGAGAAGTCAGGACTCAATGTAACTCCCTAATTTCAGCCAACAGTTCCGAAGTAAAAAAGCTAAGTGTGCCTCCCTCTGTGTTTCTGTGGACCTTTGCCATTAACCTGGACATTCCAGCCTCCCTGAAAACCTCAGGGAAACCCTCATAGGCCAACCAGGAAGTAACGAAGTTCCAGATGCTAAACTCTACCTAAACCAACAGCAGGAATCCCCACACAGAGGAAGGGTGAGGAGCCCTTAAAAAATCCTCAGCTGATGGAACCAACTGGAATTCCTGCATTTAAACCACACTGCTGACAGAAAGGCAATTTAAAATGCAGTAATCCTTTCTTTACATTAAGACTAGGAATAAAATGATGCTTTTAGCAGTATTTCTCCCCTGAATTATCAGACTAAAAATAGGAATTTGGCAACTAAGAAAAATCAACTTTATTTCTTATTAACCTTCTGCTTATCAGCCCCAGCATATGTGAATAAATCCAATTAGGGAAACTTCCTGATGGTTGGAAAGCAGCCTTCCCACAGGGCCCTCTGAGCTTCCTGGTGCTGTCAGCCCCGAGCCAGTGTGTGTCTGTACACACATGTACATGTTTAAATGTTTGTGTGGGTATAAAAACACAAGTATTGATGAGCATCCAGGACTTTTTTTCCAAGGCAGGAGTTAAATGCAGCAGCTGAAAGACTAAAAGCCACACAAACTCTCTTTCAGCGCTCAACTCTGCAATCTGCTTGCTGATAGAAACTCTGGAAAGAAGCCTCATCTCCCACCATCAGTTTCAAGTCATTTGCCAAACTGTGCCTTCCTGCTACCCCAGCCAATAAATCCCAACAGATCAGGGTCACAAAGGACTGCAGGCATAAACCAGTTTTCAGCAATATGGAAAGGACGGGAGGATCACTGTCCAGACGGAAAGGCCGAGCAAGAAACCTGCTCCTCAATGCAAGGCAAACAAAAATCTCTCCTTAATTCTCATTCTCTGCAACTCTGAGGGTAATTCTTGCCCATCAGATGGGTAAGAATCAGAAGACAGGAGAAAGAGCCCAGCTCTGTGAGAACAGGGTCACAGAGGGGCTGTGCTCAGAGAGCTGCTGCCGTGAGAAAGTTCCTCTGCCAAGGCCCACATTCATCCCTGGCTCTTCCAGGGCCAGCGTGGAGCGTGCCAGGTACTGCTGGAGGCAGCAATTCAAGGGCCCTCCCTCCCCTCTCTTTCTACAAGACAGCAAAACGAACCCTGACATATTCTGGGCATGAAATCCAGGGACTGACAATAAGATTCCCTGAAATACAGAGCGCCGAGACAGAGCAGGAATCGCAAAGTCTTTTAAAGCTTATTCAGGGCTGACAGAATGAATCAGAGACTACAGTTCTCTGCATTAAAAGGAGCAAGTTATCTACTTCTCCTCCCCAGCTTAAGGCTCCCCTGGCAATCAGTCTTTGCAGGATCCAAAAGCCACTCTTTTCCCCTCTGCTGCATTGCTTTAACCCCACAACAACACTACCAACGCTTTTATTCCCTAATATCCACTCATTTTCCCCTCAACACTCCCTGCCCAAAGCCAGAGGAGGAACAGTAAGTGTGAAGGACCTTGGGGACTGCAAACAGCTCTGCAGTCACAGGTCCAACAGCAGCCAGCAGTGAGGTGCCATCCTCAGAGCTCTCCCCTTTCCTGACTCAGGGAATGGCAGGAAAAGCCTGGCAGCAGCACCGTCCCCTCTGCCTCTCTGCTGGTACAAGACCCTGGCACTGGAATAGCTGCAGAAAACCCTGGCTCTGGAATAGCTGCTGTTGGAAGTACAGAGCATCTCACCTACTGGGGTCCCAGCACAAAGGCAGGCCCTCTGGATCTGCAGCACAGCTGCAGGGAGCTACAGGCAGTGCCCTTCCCTCCTATCTCTTCCAGCAGAAAAGCATGAACCAGAAGCCAAAAGCAGCACCAAAGGACAAAAGTCCCCTGGATTTCCACTGAGGAGAAGCAGCTGGAAGAGTCACAGTCATTCCCTCCCTGAGCAGGACAAGCAATTCAGCTGTTTCTGGAGGAAAATTCTGTAGGAAGATTAACTGAGACAGTGATTGTTCTGCAGGATCAGAATATATTATGCAGAGAAGTTATCGGTTATGGGAAGGTCAAATTTGCATTCAGCTTATTAAGGATTTCACACAGGCTATGGGAAGGGGACCCATTCTGCAGCTGTACTTTCCCATTTCACTGGGAGAGAATTTATTGCTAAGATATAAAATAAATTCACACCATTTAGCAGAGAAGCTGCAAGGAAACAGGGAGCTGTCTAAGTGGTGGTATTAAAGGTCTTATCCTTTGATAATTGCTTAAGCAACTGCTTATTAAACTAATAAAAAATTAGAGTTACAAATAGTCTAGAATAGAGAATAGCTTTGAAATCTTTGAGAATCCCAGTCCACACCTGCAACACACGGATCAACACGTGTAAGAAAAATCCATTTTTAATTCTTATTGAATATCCACTCATGTCTGTGCACACTATCAAATCCTCAGGGTTCCAGCTGGATCCGAAAGCCACAACTCCCTCACAGGCTTGGCTACAGAACCTGTTGGATATGTGGCAGGGCACAGAAACTCCCTGAAGAAAAGAGGGAGTGTAAAGCTCCTTCATCATCACCATCATCATCGTCACTCCTCTCAGTGAGGCAACTGCTCTCAGTGCACACCCCCAGGTCTAAGCACTCATTAAGGATTGCGGCACAGAATCCAAACCTTAATTACCAGGCAGCCTCTGTTGTGTCAGGATAATTGGGGGACCCTGGAAGCCAACACATCCATGGTGGGTGATGCAGTGAAGCAGCTCTGAGTTAACTCTGCTATAATTATCCCATTATATAGGGAATCCTTTTGCTACTTAGAGGCAAAGTCAAGGGACATTTTAATAACAGACTCTTTAGTCCTGTCTAGAACATGAAGTAGTTTATAATCCTATTTTATTACTCCTGGTAGCCTTCTGCACAGAAACCATTTGTGTAACTACATATATAAAATATACATGAAATGTCACCCATACACACAGAATCCCTGATAGTTTGGGCGGGAAGGGACCTTAAAGGTCACTCAGATCTACTCCCTGTCATGGGCAGGGGCACCTTCCACTGTCTCAGGCTGCTCCAAGCCCTGTCCAGCCTGGCATTGGACATTTTCAGGGATCCAGGGGCAGCCACAGCTGCTCTGGGCACCCTGTGCCAGGGCCTGCCCACCCTCACAGGGAACAATTCCTTCCTAATATCAAATCTAAACCTATTCTGTCTATTTGAAACCATTCCCTGTGTCCTGTCCCTCTGTCCCTTGTCCTCAGTCCCTCCCCAGCTCTCCTGGAGCCTCTTTAGGCCCTGAGCCCTCTCTGGAGCCTTCTCCTCTCCAGGTGAGCACCCCCAGCTCTCCCAGCCTGGCTCCAGGCCTGGTGCCTCCTCTGGGCTCTCTGCAGCAGCTCCAGGTCCTTCTGTTCCTGGGGGACAGGGAGCTGAGCACAGCATTCCACACTGGTGTGTTTGCTCTGTGCAGACACCGTGAATTTATGTCTTCTCCAGGTCTGACTTTAAAGAGCCACAGCTCATCTCAGGACATAAATCCTCATTTTTCTGCAGTCCCATCAGTTCAAAAGACCTTTCACTGCTTTCCCCAATTCAAAAGCAATTCATCATCTTCTTGAAATAAATAGCTCTGGCTGTCCAGGAACATTTGCTGGCACTTCCAGTGCCTTCCAACAGAGTGGGAACAGCAGTTGCTCTGTCTCCCTGTGCACTGGAAGCATTTTAAGCCATCATGCTCCTCCTTCCCTGGTTTGTTTCATTCACTGAAACAGAACAGAAACAGTCCTCACACCTGTGCTGCCCCAGCTTTGTGTCTCACTCTCAGTCCAAACAGCAAATGTGGATTATCAAAAGCCCATGAAGGTGTGATTCTGTACTCACAAAGCTCCTTCCATAACTCCCCTGTTATTTAAGGGAATGAAGTCCCAAATCATGTGATGCAAGGCCAGAGATCCTTCAGAACCTCAGCCAACAATTCAGCTCTGAGGTATTGCCGGCTGTGTGTGGACTACAATTCCCACTGGCCCCCTGTGCCAAGGCTTCCCAAGATCCAGGGAAGTGCTCCTCCCTCCAGGAGGGTGTGTTACCTGCAGCCACTCACCTGTTTTACATTGTATCCTGCTTTTGCACTAGTTTCAATGAACATTACATTCAACTCTTTGGCTTTCCTTTCTCCTTCCTCAATGGACACTTGTCTGGGGAAGAAAACACAAAGTTAGGGGGGGAACAAAATCTCATAAGACCCAAACCTGGACAAATACCTTAATAACTAAGATTTATTACACTTTTTAAAAAGCCTTTCACTGCTTTATCTGAAAGCACCTAAAGGTTTTTTTTTTCCCCTGCATGGAATCTACAGTGCTGACAGGTATCACCACTTCACTTCCATGGCATACCAAAGCAGAACTCAGCATTCCAGCAGAAAAGCCAAGTGTTCACCCACAAAATCCCTGCCCAGGAAGCTGTGCCTTTATGTCTGAACAATTAGCAATCACAGTCCCAAAATAATCATCAAAACCAAACTATTTTCACAAAGGTCCAACTGTAAGCACCTCATTTGGGAGGGATTTTGTCCCGTTGATCCCTGGATATGTGTCCCACCCATTAAACAGGACATTATTAAGAACAAATATTTGTAACCAGTTCTATTCATTCACTGGTGTGGGCTGTAGTCAACAATCCCTTCTCCCCTGACATCTGCACAAGCTGCTGATGGTTTTTCAGCCATGTGATGGAAATTTGGCTTAGTCAAAAGAAAGAGTATAAAATTGAGATTTCTTCAGTCACAGCCATCTCCAGAAAAAAAAAACCAAAAACATTACAATATACTCCTTAAAATAAGAAGCAAACAGCAGCAGAGTCAGAAAAGCAGGATTTGAAAGCTGGATGATTGGCCCATACCTCTTATCTGCTAGATCTGTTTTATTTCCCACCAGCATGATGATGACATCGCTGCCCCGTTCCGTTCTGACGTCGTCGATCCACTTTGTGGTTTGCTGGAAGGAGTTTACATCTATCAGAGAACAGTGGAGAGGGTTATCACTGCAGCTGTCCCTCACAGCTCACCAGGAAACACATCTGCACTTGGAAAGAAAAGCTTCATTTTCTGTGGAGTCGGCGGAGGAGGGTGATGAAGAATCAGCGAGTGGAACCCTGAGTCTCCCCCACTAAAGGACACGGAAGCTCTGGCATTGATTTCAGATGGGCAAGTGCCTCTTTACAGGTGGGCTCAAAGCCCCAGAGGGAGCTGAGTCCACCTATAATTTGGTTTTGACAGCACCTAAAATGAAAAGTCTTATCACTGTGTTTCGGTTCCTTATTTTTTAGCTCAACATGAAGTATTTTCTGTTGGGAGTGGGGATTAACTTTTGCACTCTGCTGCTCATGGCTCGTGCACCTAGAGGTTCCTACAGTTCTCAAAAATCCTCAATCCCAGGCTTGCATTTTGTACACTTCAATCAATCACTTTTTATTTTCTCTAGGGAATCCCAGGGTTATACAACACAGCAGCAACTCCCGTGGCACTGAACACTTGCCTTCAAAACAATTCCTAAATCTTTGCATAAAACCAGAAGCAGAAATTTAACCTCTTCACAGGCACTTCATGCTACACCCTTAAAAGCTGCAAGGTAAGAATTCCAGACCCTATGGTGCTTGAATGGTTGCATCCCACAGGGAAAAAGGAGTTGGAGGGAAGCTGCCACAGAGCTCAGCATTTGCCAGTTAGTGACACAAAGAGCATCTGAGCAGCCAAAGTAGTTTCAGTACTTAAGAAAGGGGGGGGGGGGGGGGGGCTCTGCAGCAGTTCTTGAAAAGTATTGATTTTTTTTTAATGGTTTCTACTGCAAAGTAATATATTGCATGCTAGACAGCCAAGACTTGATCACTTGCCAGTGTCTTAATTCCCTTTACTGCTTGGCAATATTGAATTTGCTGGGTCAGGAAAAAATTCAGAGTTCACAGCTAACTTGTAATTTTAGCTCAAAGGAAAGTGCCATTTTTAACAACTAGAGCTCTTCTAGGTAAAGCCCCTATTCCTGGCTGTAATCTTCAAGTATTTATAAATCAAGGGACAAGAACTTATGCATTTGTGCAGAATTAGGCCATTGTTCTCAGTCAATTCTGGTTCAGAACTGATATTGTCTGAAGGTTTAGCTCCCCTAAAAGAGAATTTCTGCTCTTTGTCAGCACAGGAACTGGTAAGTTAAGGGGTGTCTGGACTGAGGGGAGGGACAGAAGGAGCAGGGCTGAAGAAGCACTAATATTTTAGTTGACAAAAATGTACATACCTTAGTAAGGAATGAAAGAGCAATTGTTAAAGGGTAAGAGCTTAGTAGTAAGTTTTGCATCTTGCAGCATGTGAGAGTGGCTGATTCCAAGGAAAATGTGATGTTAATGCCTTCTCCCCGCCAGCCCGTGCCCAGAGTTCATTTGGGGGGGGGAGGGTGAATGAGGTGGAGCAAGCTACAAAAGTCTCCAGTTTGAGAATTCAGATACCCGTGGACACGAAGACCAAAAGCCACAGGTGGTGTTATGACCAAAAGGCAGATGGAGGAGTGCAACGAGAGCAGGCAGGACTGGAGGACTGAAGAAAATGGGGTGGGGAAGGGTTAAAATGGCCTCTGTGAGACAGTTTATACATCACAACAGCAGCAACCACGGGGCTTGTGTAAAACAAGCAGAGAAACCACGTTTTTGTCATGCCAGGATGAAGCCCAAGCAGATGACGTGAGAGGACATGCAAAGCTAAGCTAGAGGATGAAAAGGGCAGAGTATTAGAAATGCAGAATTCCCCCCACTCACTTGTGATATCATAAACAACAACTGCAACAGTGGAGTCACGAATGTAGCTAGGAATCAAGCTCCTGAACCGCTCTTGACCTGCTGTGTCCCATAATTGCAACCGTACCTAACAAAATCAGTCAAACAAGCAAGAAAAATAAGACAAAAGGTCAAAGCCAGTGCAAAATACCTACTTGTGATATCGTAAACTACTACAGCAGCAGCAGAGTCACGGATGTAACTGGGAATGAGGCTACGGAAACGTTCCTGACCCGCAGTATCCCACAGCTGCAACCTGATCTGTGGGTGGGAGAAAATTAAAAAAGCCAAACTGCCACTAAAAATAAAAGAGTAAAGAAATGTTTCACTTTTTTTTTTTTTTTTTCCAAAAAAATAGCTAAATAAAAAGGGGAAACTCATGCAGGAGGTGCCTGGGGACTGGGAGCAGCAGGACACTGTCTCCCTACAGCTATCTCTCCCAAGGGGTAAGAGCAGCCAAACTGGGGGGATGCAGCTTCCCAAAAAATGCTTCCCTTCCAAAACGGGGGCAGTGGAATGGCTCAGCTTCCAAACTGGGAGCACCAACAAGAAAGCTACGGCTGAAGTGATGGAATCACCATCCCTGGAAGTGCTCAGAAGTCTGTGGATGTGGCACTTGGGGACATGGGATAGTGGTGGCCTTGGCAGTGCTGGGGGATGCCTGGGTTTGATCTCTGAGAGCTTTTCCAGCCTCAGTGATTCTGTGAAATGTTCACCTGCACTTCTCCCTAGAGGAGAAGTTCATGCTCTGCTCTCCTTCCTCAGGACTCACACAGGCAACCACCAGCAGCATGAAGGATGGTTGCTGGTGGAAAAGCTGCTCCTGTCAGTTTTTTGAGGATAAAATGCTTGTTGTAACTCTAAACTGCAAAATAATAAGAGAGAGGCTGAATGGCTCTTACCAGCAAGGTTCTGGAAGAAAAGGCAAGGCACACTAAAAGCAACATGTATGGCAAGGTGTGCAAGAGCCAGTTGGGCCATGGAAAGCACATCTCATCCCTCAAGCCCTTTCCATGCAATCCCATCTACTGGGGGTTTATCCAATCCCATTTATTTGGAGTTCATCCGGTACCACAAGCTTCTGCAGCACTGCAGTTTTGTTTCTGCAAATAGCTCAACTGAGGCTGAATTTCTTAATTAAGAATCTGAGCTCATTTAAAACCACAGCTTTGCTTGCACAGAGGAGTGATTTCACTTGATGAGCTAAAACTGCACCAAGAAAGGAAACGAGTCTCATTTGTGCACTCATCAGAGGCCACCCTCTTTTTAAACAAGAAGTATTAAGAATGTGGAACCAGCTATTAACTGGCCACATCTATTTTACCTTTCTGTCTTGTGGCATCAAAAGCTGAAGGGGTTAAGCATGGTTCCCCTTTCTCCAGACTCCCACCATCATTCACCCCTCAGATTATCTCTTTCTTCACAGAGGATGACACTAAATTTCCCATCCCCACTGCTGCGTCTCCACAGCACTTGTCAGCCTGGAAGCAGCTGGGAGATGGAGGCTCAGCCTATGCTTCCCAGTGATCTCAGAAGTGTGGGCTGCACAAAACCAGATGCTGGTCCTCATTCCTACTGTTCACAGAGAAAAGCAACAAAATCTTACTCACTGTTCGATCCTCCAAGTACATGGTTTTCGATAAGAAGTCAATGCCAATTGTTGCCTGTAAAGAGATGAGAAAACCAAGAGCTCTTAAAAATTGTCAGAACACCTGCAATGATTTTCAGGGAAGCAGCAGAAGCTGCAAGAAAAACAGGTTTGGTTTCTTGTTTTTAAGATATAGCTTGATTCAACAAGCAATTTGTTTAATCTATCCACGACCAGAACAATTCCTTAAAGCACAAAAGGTTTTAAGCTTGACTTGAGGCATATTGACAGTTTAGTCCACACATTAATTTGGGTAGCAGCAGGGATTTTTATGCATGTGACAAACTGGTTTCCCCCAGCTCAACCAGGATATGGTGGGCACACTGCCTTCTTCCCAAGTGCCAAATATGTCCATGGATCTTCACTCTTCCAGGCAGATCAAGGCAGGCACCCTCACTGAAGCTTGGTTCATCTTAAAGCAGCAAAGCTGCACCCAAACTTCCCAACACCAGTGGGAGCTTTCTGGAGAACATCTTGATGACAGTGGGAGCCATTCCCTGTGTCCTGTCCCTCCAGGCCTTGTCCCCAGTCCCTCTGCAGCTCTCCTGGAGCCCCTTCAGGCCCTGGAAAGGGCTCTGAGCTCTCCCTGGAGCCTTCTCCTCTCCCAGCCTGTCCACAACAGGGAAGCAGCACTATCAAGGAGTTGATTCCAGCATGCTCAATATACCAGACTTTTACTAAAACAGATCTTTCATGATACGTGACCTGTGGGGCCACAGCACAAAGGAAATCATTCCCAGCATGTCCATGGAGGGGAATGACTCCTGGTAAAATAAACACCTCCAATCACATGGTTTTATTCCAGGTGTCTGGGTTTCTGACACAGCACAGGAAGTTCTTACTGACAAGACAGAGGGACACAGCTGAATTCCTCTCATCCAGCAGCGAGCAGAAGGAATCCAATGCACAGCACGGATTTTACTAAATGGCAGCTTTCTATTTTTAACAGCTGAACATAAAAACCCCACGTTCAAATGATAGGTTTCAGAAAAATAGGCATTCAAAGTCTGCCAGAAACGTCCAGAACAAGCAGATCATCCCTGAACTCACCTCCTGCTCCAGCTACCCACGATCAGGTGCATTAATACTGAGATCTCAGGGGTCTCTAGACAATCCTGGGCATCCAAAAATGTCTGGTTTGGGTTGACATCAACACGCAGTGTGATTTTGGCCAAATTCCTGGAGCTTTTGTGACTGATTCCTTCTTCCAGCTACAGCACCCACTAGGAGGTAGGTACGGCCCCACCTCAGGCACAACTCCAGGAAAGCCAAGGGGTTTGGATGAATGGCTCTGGCCCAAGACCATTAACACCCAAACTGGGCAGGCAGCACTGATGCCTAAATCCAAGTTGTCCTGGAAGCCCTTAGGATTTCGCACTGTTCTAAGTGCCACTCACTGATTTTGCAATCATTTCATGTATTACATCAGACCACCTTTCCATGGTGACACCCAAAAGCACAGAGGGTGAAACCTCCTCAAGGAAGAAGTGGAACACAAATGCAGTAAGGAAAAGGAGCACTCCTAAAAGAAAAATACTGGGGAGGGGATGAAATCCCAGCTTAAATAAAAGAACTGCCTTCAATGTCCATGCAATTACAGTGGGAGGAATGTGGGAGGAAGCAGTGATGTGTGCTCCAGCCCTCCCACACTATGGAAACGTGGCTCTTCCCACAGCTCAGGGACAACTCCCCATCCCATTTTTCCTAGCAGCAGCAAGGAGGAATTAGTGAAGGAGGCAGGAGGGAAATCTCTCAGTTCAGTGACATCCTTGGCTAGACACTGAGGAACAGGAGAATCACGTTTTCCTTTTTTTTTTTTTTCCTGTTACCTCCTCCTCCCAACCCCCTAAAAAAACCTTCCCAGGCACCAGGGAACAGATTTTTCTCAGTTTCGTGTATCCAGAACATCACCAACTGTAACCAAGTCATGAAACATGTTCTGCTTGGAGGAGACACACTTCAGGAAACTGAAATACTTTTATATCTCACCACATTTTGAGCTTATGCTAAATTCTGGGAGTGGGCAACACTGACTGTTCTCCTGGACTGCACTGTGCTAATTTGTAAAATTGTTTTCTAAGCATCTTAATTTTTCTAAAATATATTTTGTATTATTTTCTAGCTTGTGTCAATTTGTTGTTTAAAAAAAAATGGGTACCTGTTATGTTATCCACACACAGGGATTAGATTCTGGAGTGACTTTTCCTGCAATGGAAGACATGGCAGCAGAGGAGTCTTACACAAGACAAAAAATATGGATTCATTTACCTGGTAGGTGTTGTCAAAGCTGTCATACATAAACCTGGTGATCAAGGAAGTCTTCCCCACTAAAAGAAGAGAAAAAACCATGGATTCAAGGACCAATTTCAGAGCAAGTTTTAAACAAGTGATATAAAAATGGTTTACTGTCCAACAGATCCATCGTGTCCACTTAAACTTCCTTCCTTTACAATTGTAAAGTCACTTTTTTTTTTCCCCCTGGATCATTCCCAATCATCAGATTTACTCTTAAATATTTGTGATTTGAGATGAAAATTAATTTCATTGTTCTGATTTCTACCAAGTCATTGAGTAATTTTAGTTGCACTGAATGACCTTAACAGCCCCCATAACTAATTATTAGCAACAAAGAGCTCTTCTCACTCATAAAACATGGGATTCATTCATTTTCAGACCCCATCATCCTCACAACACTTATTTTCTACTCCTCTAAGACAAACAGCACAGCAGAGCTGGACCAAAGCCTAACTCATATTTTAAAGGCTTTTTCCTTCTCATACATCTTCACCTGGAGGGATCAGCAAGATCCCCAGGAACTGGAACATCTCCAGCTGCCTCATTTCGATGTGCAGAAATCCTCTTAACTGTAGGCCAGTTATTTAGGAAGCAAGTGAAGTTTCTCAAGGCTGCATCACCTCCCAGAGTTTTTTTCCAACCTCCTTGCAGCTGGAATTTGCCATCTCCCAGAGGCAGGAGAGAAGCTGTGTGACTTGTGTTGGACACCAAATACTCCATGTGCCGTCAGAAGATAAAAAGGAGTGCTCAAGGCAGAGCTTGTGTTCTCCAAGCAATATTCCAAGGACTTCATTTCTTTGCTAGGGTGGACATCCAGTGAACACAGGGATTTAAGGCAAGATTAAGGTCCCTTCCAACCAAAGTAATTATGTGATTTCTGGGGTGAGTTTTGGGGGGTTTTGTTTGGTTTAGATATTAACATAAGTGTCACCAAAATCTCCAGTATCCCAATTAAGCAGCATTTTCATTTTCAGTTAACTCTGAAAAAGGGCTGAATAAACAGGAACCCAGCAGACAGCCTCAGAGAGATGAGGTTTTCCCAAGTCAAAATCTGAATTCCCATGTGAATTTCTAACATATTCTGCTCTGGAGGCAGAATAATGTTTCCCAGCAAGTTAAAAAGCTGCCTTCACAAAGGTAGAGCAAATACTCCCTTCACTGAGTAGGTTTTCAGAAGCAGCACATCCCAGATGGGAATGATTCCTGAATCCCTCACTCAGATTTGTCCCATGGATGTGCTGTGAGGGGAGGAGGGATTCATTCCAGGCCCAGTGACAACCCCCAGGAGACACAGACAAGCAAACCCAATCCCCTCCTGGTGCAGCACAGGCTGAATCCCAGGAATTGATTTGCAGCATCACAAACAAGCTGGTTTTCCTCACGTGGCCACTGATGCAAAGAGCCACATTTAACTCCTCCAGTCTCACCCAGGAAATGATTTGCTTTGGTAACTCACAGCCCCTGAAGGACAATGAAACGTTCCAGAAAATTCTTCCCTTCTGAGTGACATGTCTTGGATGGGATCTGTCCACAAATCATAAAATATAAAAATATTCTGTTTCTTCCTGGAGCCTCCCTACCCTATCTTCACTCATTTCACTAAAAGAGGGGGGAAATAAGGTACTGCTTGGCTTGTTTATATTTAAATATCTGCTTCAACCACCATTTGGAGAGAGCATCCTAATGGACTTAGTTCCAAGACATTTCTTCTCTGAACAGACCCAGGTTTACGTTGACAGGCAGCAGATCAAGATGGTATTAACACCAACTGCTCACAGTTTTAATTCCATGAATACTGAGGCATTGCCATTCCTCCTTTTAAAAAACCCAAACTGATTTCCTTTTAGAAATCCTGGCAGGAATGAAAGCCCACAGTTCCCACTGTATCTCTAATTTCTGCTCTGCCTTGCTGGCTGTATGTTCCTCAAATTCCCAGAAGGCAATAATTTGGGAGTGACTGCAAGCAAGAGAAAGGACAGATTCAGAATTCAAATTCATCTTGGAAAATGCCAAAATGACCTCAGGAGGCAAATGAAGCCCAGCAGGGAGAAGCAGAACAAGGTAATACACAGAGACAAGAACAACCAACTGCTTAAAATCCAGATGGGAAACAACTGGATAATTAATCCAGGGGTCACAGCCCAAGGAACAGATAAGACACTCAATACTTCAGCTTTGTTTCATTAAGATGTTGGGTTTGTTTTTTTTTAAATCCAGTGAGTTAATTTAATCTCTTGGAAAAATTTCCACACACAAGTACGTCCAGGGCAGCATTAGTCAGCAATGCAATAAATATCCTGTAGGGCAAAATATTCCTGGTATGCTGCTGGAACAAGTCCAAGGAAAAGGTCAATATCACATCCTTGGAGGGACAGAGGTGGGGGAGGAAATGCTGGGAATGGGGATTGCTTTGACTGGACACACTGACAGCTACAGGAAGCGAGGGAAAATCTCAAACAATTCAGGAGCTGAGAAGGAACTTTTTGGCAAAAATCCAGGCAGCTTGCAGAGTTCACAGCAAGCAGCTGAGAGGTGAGGGGCAGGAGTGACTTGCTGCTCAGGGAAAGTTGTCTCCAGCCACTTTTCCCTCTGTAGATTAAGATCTAACAGCCAAAAGCTGAGTCCAAGCACAATCTGAGCAGGAAGGGCACAGAACTGGCAAACTGAGGCAACGGAACTTCAAAATAACTTATTCAGCCAGGCAGTGGATTCTCCTCCCTTCCTTGGCATGCAGAGTTGTCAATGTCATTCCACTCTAGGAATTTACATCCAAGGCATCGTTTGAAGAGGAGGGAAGCCAAGTAAATAAGTGATTAACCAAAGAAACCATTTGTTTCAACACCAAGCCTGACATTCTGGACATTTTTCTGTTATTAAGAGGCTGAACAATGGCTTCACCAGATGAGTTCTTGACTCCTTCCAGCTTTCCATCCAACAAAACCCACATCAAACAGATCTTAATCACACAGTTGTGCCTCACACGCCATTGCTTAAGTGATTGCTGTGATTAGAAATTCCTAGAAGGTTTTGGGCTGGAAGGGACCTTGAAGACCAGCTCATCCCAACCCCCTGCCCTAACAGGGACACCTTCCACTGTCCCAGGCTGCTCCAAGCTCCATCCAGCCTGGCCTTGGGCACTGCCAGGGATCCAGGGGCAGCCACAGCTGCTCTGGGCACCCTGAGCCAGGGCCTCCGCTCCCTCATAGGGAACAATTCCTAATTCCCAATATCCCATCCATCCCTGCCCTCTGGCAGTGGGAAGCCATTCTCTGTGTGCTGTCCCTCCATCCCTTGTCCCCAGTCCCTCTGCAGCTCTCCTGGAGCCCCTTCAGGCCCTGCAAGGGCTCTGAGCTCTCCCTGAAGCCTTCTCCAAGTGAACAACCAGGTCTCCCATCCTGGCTCCAGCCCTCAGAGCACCTTCTATCATCTAAATATCAATGTTCACTTCTAAAGGGATCTAGCTCCAACAGGAAGTTTTAAGCTTGGATCTTACTTGCTCAGATGGTTTTCTTCAGCTGGATCAGCTCTGGAAGAATCTGGACCTGGTGGCTCCCATCATGAACTGGCTGCTCACGCCATGCCCATGAATTCCGCAAGGCTGCAGTGTTCCCCTATGTTCTGGGACAAGAAGAAGCTGGCTGTTCTGATATATAAAATTAGGAAACTCCTAAAAGGAAAGGTTTGATCTCTATTTCAGCACAGAAAGCAGCAGATGCCCCAACACACTCCTGAATCAGCACCTGAACCGTGGCAGCAAACAGCCAAGTGCCCAAAGATGACTGAAGGGAAGCTGTGAAGATCCCATCAGTGGGATTGCCATGAAGCAGGAGGGGCTGAATTCCTTGAGCTCCTGGAGTGCCCCTGATCGATGCCCTTTGTCTGGGAGCCTGCAGCCACTGCCTGGCAGGGATTTCACAGAGAGAGCTCAGCTGCAGGATGGAATCAATACGCTGATCTCGTGCTTCCAGCCACTCTGATCCCACAGCAGCCCTGGAGACATTCCAAGGTCACTCCATCTGATTCCTGCAGGCTGCCTTTGTCCTGCTCCTGGGGAGATCTGTGCGTCCAGCAGCAGCCCCAGAGTGCCACTGATTCATGGTGGCTCTGGGGAGGAGGGCCCAGACCCCTGAGGTCACACAAATCACCTCCCTGCCAGCATCAGCACAGCATTAGAAGCTCCTTTGTTGCCAGAATCTGCAAAGGGCTCAGGCACCAGCCAGGAGGGACCTGCAAGGAAAAGTAATTGGGATCGTGCCATTTGGACTGTGTGATGCACGAGGAGGGGACTGACATCCCCCTCTCATTTTCTCATAATCAGATTCACAACCTCTCTGAGGATTCTTCTGGAGAAGCCACAGTTAAATCACTGACTTCATCCTAGTGGTTGTTTAGAACTTTCAAAGCAGCAGCAATCAGGAAAAAAACCTCAAGAATTATCTTGAAAGCAAAATAACCTTAAAAGTAATCAACATGTCCAGACTGTTCAACTGGAAAACTGCCCTTGGCCTCTCCCAGCTCTCAGAAGCAGCCTTGGCCAAGAGATCCAACCTGCTGAAAGCCAGAGGTAAAGGGAGGAAGATGAGGAAAGCTTTATCCTCACTGTGTAATCCCAAAATTTCACTCGCCCTTTGCATGACTCCTTTCAGATCTGACTGAAGGATAAACCCCAGTGACACTATAACTTTCATACGTAAGCTCACCTCAAAATCTTCACTGGAATTATTTTGCTGTGAAAAAAAAAAAAAAACCAAACACCCAAGGCACCAAAAGGAAAAGCACTGCTAAAAACGACATACTACTGAATTATGAATGCCTCAAAACCATTTTTAGATTTGTGTTTAAAAAGAAGCCCCAGAAAGAAGATGCACAGAGTTGACTTCTACTGATCTGTATGAGCCAGTAAAAATATTTAGGTACGTCATTCCCAGCACTGGAAACAGAAATGCTGTATTAAAGTGATTAAAGCAGCTTCTTTAAAAAAATAAAAAAACACCTCCCCATCCTCCCTCTGCTGTTCACTGTCAAACTATGGAAATTTCACCTGGTTCCCTCAAAGCAAGAAACCAAACTCATTCATTATCCCAAGGCACTGGCAGAGCCAGCAGACTGCATTCATCCAAGGAATTCTCAGGCAGGTGAAATTTGTCTCAGTCACACTGAGGAACCTGGAGGATGGAATCCAGCCTAGTCCCAGGGAGCAGAGGCAAAAGCCACAGTTGAGGAGGTCTCATCTCCTTGCTCTAATTAAAGGATTTTTTACCCTGATTTTTTTTCCCTATTGATTCCACTCCTGCTCTACTGTCAAACCTATTTTATTCTGCCATTTCTTTCCTGATAGGAGATGAGATCAGACCAAAGGACCACCTGAGCCAATTCCTTACAGATTTAAATCCTCAATATTGTTCGAAAGATCAAGAAAAACTAAAATTAGTAGAAAGCCTGCAAAATAAAAACCTTCTTGAAATCCATAAATGGATTTCACTACCTCTAAGTAGTATAAACAAAATGGTTCAAACAGCTTCTTTTAAGATAATTTATTCCCAGCCTAGTAAAGGTCTAGGTTATAAATTATACTGTGGAGATGTGCTTCATTATTTAAGATTCTGTTTAGGAAATTAATGTAGAATATCCAGAGAGTTACAGGGAAACAAGATCCAGAAAAACATGGAACAAGTTAGGTTTGCTTTATATTGCTTTTTGAATTTGAGATATGCTCCATCATTTTCTACCTTAAATATATTTCATTTCATTCCTCCCAGAGAACAACTCACCTTGATTTTGGCTGATTCTGGGTTTGATACTCACTGCAAGAGGAACAAACAATGGCCTGGAGCTGGTGGCAGAGATCAAACACGGAGACCAGGCAAGGGAAATGAAAGCAGGGAAATGACTCGGAGGGCACAGGGAGCACCCCCTGAGCACAAAGTCCCCTCAAATTCCAGCAGCTCCAGCCCTTCTCTTTCATCAGCAGCAAATTTCATTGTCTGACAAAGGACATTTGCAGCTGCATTGCCTCCCACAGAAGCCATGAGGAGCCTGCACACAGTGTGCTGGTGCCCAATATTGCTATTTAGGTATTTCTTTGGCAGCTCAGGACACGTTTTGTACTATCCACAAGGATACTTCTAAAATGCAAGAAAATAAATCATAAAACCATTTTGGTTGGGAAAGGCCCCCAAGATCATGGAGTCCAACCATTCCTCCAGCACTGCCAAGAACATCACTAACCCATGTGCTGCATCCCCAAGGCTTTAAATCCCTCCAGCAATGGGGATCCAGCAGCTCTCACAGGGCTATAAAACAACACCCACATGGCAAATCTCAGCCCCAAAATAAGTCAAAGCCCTGCAAGAACCTCCACACAGGCTGCAGAACCTGCTCTGAGCCTTCTCCAAGGAAAAACAGCCACAAGGATGCTGCTGGCAGCAGCTTGTCCATGACTGCAGGGGAAAGGAGGACAGGCAGCAGCAGAGCAACCACCTCCAAAAGGGGTTTTTGGCAGTTTATTTGTGGAGGTTTTATGGCATCCTACCTCAAAAAGGAACTCTAGAAAGGCAGACACAATCAATAACAATGTCAAACAACTGCAGCTGGCCTTGTTAGACCAATGAATCCCTGCCAATCCTTCATCTCTTTTCAGGTCACCACCACAACAAAGCCTTTATTTTGCCTTTTAATTAAAAGCACTATTGAAAACTGTTTGATATAGTCCTGGATCAATTACTTTGGCTTCTGGGATTGCTGGCAGCCTGGAGCTCTCAATTTGAGAATGGTTGGCCTGTACCCACAGAGCACAGGAGAAAACACACAGAAATCCAGGGACTGGCAGTGGAGGATTCCCATAGTCCAATTCCATTCCCAGAGCAGCCTGTTCAGCCTTGCTGGGCTCCAGGGAAAGGTGGATTTGGCCTTTCCCTGTTTTCCATTTCCATCTCTTAGCCAGCCATTGACAAAGCCATAAGAAGTAACTCCTCTCAGGCATCCCCACAGTTATTCAAAGACTATTTACAGAAGAAACAATCACATTTAAAAGTTCTACAGAACAAGAGAGACTTTTGGAAGCTCAAGGTAATCCTCAAGCATTTGGATGCTCTGGAAGTGTCCAAGGCCAGGCTGGACAGGGCTTGGAGCAACCTGGGATGGTGGAAGGTGTCCTTGCCCATGGCACTGGATCATCTTGAAGGTCTCTGTTAACCCAAAACATTCCATGATTCTGTGATTCATGGGAGAGTGCTGAGCCTCTTAAAATTAAATTATTTTTTTAAAACCCAGGTTTTAACCCCTTTCCAAATGGTCACTAATAGCACTGTCCCAGTGCTCCTCACAAAACGGGGATGGATTTAAGAGATCCAACATGTGGTCAATGAACCAGTGGAATAACACTGGTTATAATATGTAATAAATATAATATATAATAAATTGGTCTATTTCCTCTGCCCTCTATACACAGCCCTGAATATTTTAAAGTATTGAGAGATCCTGAGCAAAAAGTTAATTATTTGCTCATTGTAAATTCAATTCCCCTAGTCCTTACAAAGATTCTATCTGGACTGGACTTTTCAAGGCAAGATGAGACAGCTTTATGAGAGCTGAAGGTGGAGAGATGAGTTTTACTCATTTAATGAAGAAACAGCACAGCCAGAATTTTGCTGCTGCTGAGGAAATTTCCATTTTCCTTTTACCCTGTGACAATCAGGTGCCTTGAACTTCGGTCTGCTCTTTGCGATGGGAGAATTTCTGAGCAAAACCTTTTAAAGCCTCAACATCCCAGCAACTTCCTAAAGGAGGAAGTGTGACATCAGCCTTCAGCTCCCCAGCCAGCCCTCAGCACTGGTAAAAAAAGCTGCACTTAGCAAACTGGAACAGGCCCTAAGCCAGGGATAGGAGCCTAAACGGATGGTGGGAAGTGCACATGAATATTTATGAGTGTCTGGTGCAGAGCAGCAGGAAGGGAAGCATGGAGTGGAGTAAACTGGCTTGATGTAACAGGGAATAACAAGGAATGACACCTACCCAGCAGATGAACACAGAAAGCTGTTCTGGGAATGGCTGGGATCATCTGCAGCTCGGCCCCACGTGCTACAAGAATGGGATACAAAGGAAGGAGCCAGGTCTTTGCACAGGACCACCATTTTAAACTCTAAGGATGTGAAAAAAGCTGCCTGACCCTGCATTTCTCATGCTTTTTCTTCCCAACACAGAAGGTATAACTTGATTTTGATAAGAGTTACACCAAAAAATATCTGCTGTATTCGTTACAGCCCCAGGAAAACAGGGAAGTGCAGCTCCTCAAGGCTCAGGGAAATGTCCTCAAACAGCACCAGAGCTGTTTGTCACTCAGGAGAGTGACACTGAGACCCAGCCCTTCTCCCTGGCCACCACCAAAGGCTCACTTGCAATGGCTTCTAAAAGAAATTCATAATACTCATTTCAAGCCAGGCCAAAAATGAAGTTTCACACACATTTGGGATCATGTTTAAAGACCTGCCCTTGCTACTGAGAAGCAAAGAGCAAGCAGAATTTTGTTGCCACCCAGTTGTCATCAGAGCAAAGGGGTTTTAGTTCCAGTCAATCTCTCTGGGCAATAATCCATGGAAACAAGAGTTTTCGTGCCTGCCCCTTCCTGTCAGGCATTTCCATGATTTACAAAAAGGGACCAATTACTCCCTTATCTACAACAACCAGTAATCAAATGATTAACACTTCAGTAACTGCCTTATAAAAAAGATGACTATGAAAATATGTGTTAGCCTGAAAAGCTCATTAATTCCCATTCGTTCTTCTCTTTGGGCACCTCAGAGCACATTCACAGGCTTGTTTTCCACAATAATTCATCCCAGACAGAAGGAAATGGAGGCTGATGCACTTTTCTGACCTAGAAAGTGTTTTTTTTCCCAGGGTATTGCTGACAGCAGTGCCCAGCAGGACCTGTAACTCCACTCCCCCCAACTTTTTAGTCAAATTCAATACAATGCAGAAATCAAGGATTTATTTTCTTTCTTTGCAAGAAACACTTTTCAAGCTCTACCAATTCAAGGCTGGTTCATGTGTTAAATTTGAAGCTCTCAGCCTTGCTTTAGATTAGATATACATCTGGATAGAGACAAACACTTGGGATTAAATCTAGCTGAACATTAGTCTCTGTAACTAGGAATGCAGAGCTAGTTAAAGTTATTAAAAACCTGCTCTCTTTTCCCTTAAATGAGAAAATGTTCATTTTATTCCTAATCCTGCAGCATAGTGGTCTAATTCCTGCTGTACACTACTGCAGTTTGCTTCAAAGATTTGGCAAAAGAGCTCTCCCAGAACGGGTTGGGCTGGAAAGGACCCTTAGAGATCATCCTGTCCAAACTCCCTGCTGGGGTCTGCATTCCAAACAGCTCAGGTGGAACTTCCCTTCCTCAAGGGAACCCCAAGAGTATTTCTGCCACTGCAAAAGATGTGAGCAGACAGGGCCAAGAGGGAAAGTCCCCTGTTCCTCAGGGTCACATCTCACCTGAAGACTCCTCCTCCCACTCACACAGCTGAGCTGCCTCACTGGTATTTGCTGGTCCACCTCCAGTAAGAAATTGCCTCTAACAGGCAGAGCAGCAATTCTCCCAAAGGATCCTTCCTTTTACACAGCCATTCCCAGGCACACTATGTAAAAGCCCAGGAGGGTTTTACAGCTGACAGCTACACATTGAAGGACAAGCAGAAAAAAGCCTGCCCTGCCACTGATCCAAGCATTCAGTGCCATATGGATGGATTTTATGCAGTCCCCGGGCGTTTTAAAACCAGCCAGAGAAGCAAAGAATTGTCACTTGTGCTCAAAGCTCAGCAGCAGCTAAAGGGAAAAGGAAGAGGCAGAAGAGAGTATTTTGTATTATCCATCTTTTTCAACATCAGCCTGTTAGCTGTGTACAGGCAATTTAGAATCCTATTTTATTTAGCACTACACTTTTTTCTCGAGGGAGATGCCAGTTAGTTTTAGCTGGTATCTGTGTTTCTCAGAAATAAACTAAGGCACAAGTTAAGACTGATCATCACTGGCCCCAAGGTAGAAGGCACAGCCTGGACACATAAAGCTGAAAAAGGTTCCTCTTTGCATTTTGGGATGTGAAAGGATCACACAGATCAATAAAAATGTGTGAAGACTCATTACAAGTTTAATGACAAACTCAGAACTCCTTCCCGCTAAGCAAATCCTAATCAGCACTGGCAGAGTTGATAAAAGTAGAACAATATCCCTGATTATTAATGCACAGGCAAGATTTCCTTTGGGATCTGCACCAAGCCTTGTGACAGGGACAAAAATACCCAGTGATAAATAGCTTCATTAATTCTTGTGGGTTTTGTCAGTAATTAGCTTGACTCTTCCTCCCAAAATGGGAAATAAATGAAAGAGCACAATGCAAACAAATCTTGTTCTGTTTGCTCAGTCACAGCCACAAAGAAATGAAACAGTAAAAAGGGGTCAGCCTCTGGTTCTGTCTCAAAATCATACCTTGGAGTTCTTTTAAACAATGAAAAGTTTTCATATAAAAACTGGGGTGTTTTTTACCATCCCATTGCAGAAAAGAATAAACAAGAGTCAACCCCTCACTGCTGAACAGGAAGGAACAGATCTATTAATTCAATTACTCTGTCAGCATAGTAAAATAACAAAACATGGAAATGTTACCTCCTAAGCACAGCTATAAAAATTCATTTTAAAATCTACACCTTATGTTCTAGGGATGAAACCTCTTGTTTGCTTTGCTGCAGAGGAATTCCAAGCCAAGCCTGTAACGTAACCAGTGCTATTTTCACAGTTTGAAAGGTTTTTAAAAGCAACAGAGCCAAAAGGAGTGTCACAAGTGGAAGACCTCCAGGCAATCCCAGTTCTCCTTCCCCAGGATCACGCCAAGCCTCTGGGAAGTGACACAATGCCACGTGAGGAGCCAGACTCCCAGTTTTCTGCTGCAGGAACAGCTGCCATCTCTCATGTTCAGAGTGCTGAGTCTCCCATCATTTTGTACAGAAAGGGCAAATATTCTGATTAAATATGGCTGAAGTCTGCAGAAGTAAAGTCCTGCCCACTTCTGAAATGCTGGGTGGGTTTTTCAAATTTAATTTAGATTAAACTGGTGTGGAAATCAGAAACTGTTTTCAACTTCCAGTGGCCAAGCAAACAAAGTTTTGGCTTGGAGGAGGAGCCTTGGAATCCTGTGAAGAGCTGAAACCCAAATGCTGCAATGGGGTAAATGAAACATGAAGACCTGGAACAACAGGGAACAGCAGGAGCAGGAAGGGAATCTCACACGCCAGCTGCTGCACTGTGTGGTAAATGTGGTTTCATTCAAATCAGGAAGAACAAACCCAAGATAAGGTAACCAGAAGATCAAGATTTGGAGGAGCTGTGCAGATAAGGAAAACAAAAGAACAGGGAAACACAAGAATTTTTGCCCAAGCTGTAAGGGATGAGACAAAGCACATAAAGGAAAGGTCACAACAATTCTGACTCCTAAGAGGTGCAGGACAAGCATGAGGAAAGGCCAAAAGACACCAGGAGCATCCAGCTGCATCCCATCCTGTGTCACAGCATCAGGGCACAGATCTTGGCCCTTTGGAGGACAGGGAGCAGAGTGGATTGCTAAGATTTACACTACAGTGGCTGGGAGGGAAATCCACATTAAGATACCTTTCACTTCCATGGGGATGAGTTTAACACCAACCAGAGAACAGGAATTGTGGGGCATACACTCATGTTTTCATGGATATCACTTGGTTAATTAACTAAAGGGGACTCACAGGCCACCTTTACATTTCAAAGACTTCCGTGCAGTCTCTTATTATTTGCCAGGAATGCAAAAAAACTTCAAAATTTACAGACTCACAAGGATTCTTTTTTTTCACCACAGCCTGAGGATTTTGCTTTCCTTCTTATCTTACATAGTTAAGGTTTTTAAAATAGTTTCCAATGAGGCTTCAAATATTCTCCAAAGGATTTTATCTTTACTGCTCACAAAATGCCTCAGGACCCTCAGCCATAAACATTGGTAACACAAAGCAGCACTTGGAAATATTGTAAAGCACATGCCAGGGATCTTCTGACCAGGTGTGGATGACTGTGGAGCTGAGGAAAAAGGAAGATTTAATAGTCCAGAAGTCCATGTGACCACAGTCTCTACCCAAAATTGCTCAGGAGCAAGGCACAGGGAGTGGAGGAATTCCAGGTGGACCTGATCAACAATTCAGCTGGCATGTGCAGCAGAAACTGGAAAGAGGAAGACATTCCATGCAGGAGATGTTACTGGGAAGCTGCTCCTGCATCTCAGAAATGATTTTTTCTAAAGGTGATGAACAGCAGCAGTTCTTGCAAAGGCACCTCTTTTTGACTCCTCACTCTGGTTTTCAACACTGGGTTTCACCCTGGGAAGACAAATTCCACAACTGGACTGGATCCTATCCCAAATATTTAGCTAGGTGATATTTCTAAGTACATTTCTGTGAGAAAAAAAAAACTCATTTAAGAGCATATCTGTGAGGCAGAGCAGTTGGAGGATGACTGGGGAAAGGAAGGAGGAACAGTGATAGATCCTGGCCAGTGACACCCTGGCAGGTGACATTTACCATTTCCTTCTTCCCAAAACAGCCTGCTCGTTATTGCTCCAATAATCCCAACAGCACCACTCCAGATAAACACCATCTCAGCAACTCAATTTTTGGACAGAGTATGGATGCTGGATTGTAGTATTTGGGTTGAAATTTCAGAACAACCCAACTTTATCCTAGGTCATTAAAGTTTTGCTGTGAGCAAAGTGAGACAAATTAAATTATTTTAGAGACACATCCAAAAATTCCATTCTGTTCCATTCCATTCCCTTCTCACACAAAAATTTGACCTATCAAGTTTCAGAGCCCAATGCTGAAGTTTTATTATTGTCACGCAAAGGTGGTTCAATATTCACTTTATATATGATGGCAGTTAAAGCCCATGGGGGTGAAATCACTTTTTGAAGTATCTACTGCATCCAGGTGCCATCATTCCAACTTCCCATTAAAAGCCAGTGCAGGACTGAGCAAAAACCCACCAGGAGACCTTCTGTAATTAAATATTTGTAAGATCCAATTTTTACATCCCAGTATTTTATTTTTAAATACCTAATTATCTGCTTGTAAAAGGCTTGAAAGAAATAAAATCCTACATATGAAGACTTAGCAAAAGTAATTAAGCCACTCTGGACAGACGTTAAGTTGGAAGGGTGGGGAGTGGCTCTGGAAAGCACAAATTCCACATGGGCAAAAGGGAAGGAGCCAAGAGCTCCTCCATCACCTGCAGCATGAGGAATCCCTTCAACTGATTTCCAAGTTTACAGCCACTTTAAGTCCTCAATTCAAGTCAGAAACTAAATGCTACCAAGCTGTTTTGGAAAGAAGAAGCAGACACTGAAAATATAATTATGAAATTCTGGTTTAAATACCTTAAACACAGAATTTGTTCCCGTAACAAACAATATTCACAGGCAGTTTAGACAGAAATCTGCATAAAAATCCTCAAACAGAACTCTTCCCAAAAGTAACTTTTGTTAAATAGACTCCAAATGATAGGCTAATGCATCATCTAATATGGAAACACTCTCCTGGATTCCTCAGAATTATATTCCTGAGGCAGGAGAGAGAGAAGCAGCAGGGAGCAGCCACCTGAGGATGCATTTCTGAAGGGAATCATTCCCTGCTTTGAGCACTGAGCATTATCCCCATGCAGGCTAAACCAGCAGATGCCAGCATCCAGCTGAGGAAACGCAGGCATCGCTTCCCTGGCCAAATGGAACCCTTGGAACAAGCTCCTGCTCCCTTCCCAAAGATGTTTTGCCCTTGAACGCACAACAAGCACTGCTAAGTCAGCCATTTCCAGCGAGGAATTAGAGAAGTTTCAGGAGACCTATTAAAATGCAAGGGATTACCACCCTCCATCCTTTAACTCAGTTAAATGGTGCCTAATGTTTCCCCAGCACCATTATCCCACTGGCAAAACAAGCAAATGCTTCCTCTCCTGACTCCCTACACAGCCACAAAGAAATTTCTGCTCTCTCAGACTGTGGTGACAATTTTCCTGCTGGGGGAAGGAGAAATGGAAAAGAAAAGAAAGGGATGAGAGCTCCATATAGCATCCTCCTGTGTGATTCTATCTGATTCCCACAACCTACCATCTCCCGGGCAGCACTGGAAGTATTAGGAGCTGTCCTCTGCTCTTTCCACACAGGAGGTGCAGAATGGTTTCCACAGGAGCTCCCTCAAACTCGTTCTCCAGGCAGACACACAGCTGAGTGTTTCTTCAGAAGCGACTTGGGACAAGATCCTAAAATAATCCTAATTTAAGGTCGATGTAGCTTGGCTCATGAGGAGGCAGCTTGTAAGGAGACAAGTGCCTGGAGTAGCTCCACTAAGCACAGCTCTCCTCCAGGCATCTGCTGATCTGAGCTGACAGGGATGGCTGTGGAGAACACCTGGGGACTGCCGTGAAAATAACCGGAGCCGCACGGACACACACGGGTTTGTGCACGTGATGGAACTGCCCTGGCAGGCAGAGGGAAAACAGCTGCTGTAAAACACAGCACACGGACACCAGAGACTGGGCAGGGCAGCACAGAACCCCGGGGTCTGGGACCAAAAAAACCCCAACCACAATCTGTAGCAACAGAAACCCAAAGGGTGTAAAACAGAGATCAGCACAGATGAAGGAGTGAGCTGTGAGCTCTGGGCTCCTCTGACACCTGTCGGGTCCAGGCAGCACAATCCTACAAATCCCTGGCATTAAGGATTCAGGGGAAGGATATCCTGACACCACACTATCCTTTTCTCCTTCACACCTCCTGATCCTGAGCTGCCCCAGCTCCTCTCCTGGCAACTGGGGCAGGATAGAGGCCAGCAGACATTCCATGCTCCTGCTGCCTGCACTGCAAATTAACAACCCCAAGTAAAAGGATGTTAGACCATTACATCAATTCCCAACTTTTCAATGGGAAACTTGTCCTCCAAAATCTTCCCCTTTTCCTCTAACTTCTTACAAACTGAGACACTGACCTCTCCATGTGGAGTTTCAGCCAGCTGACAAAGAACTTGTTCCTTCCCAGCTGTGCTTCACAAATGCCTTAGGAAGAGCCACAGAGCCTGAAGGGTCTGCAAACCCAAGGTCAGATACTCATCTCTAAGAATTTTAAAAATAAAAATAGCTAGTCTTTCAAAGGTAGAAACTTGGTTGCAAGTAGTAAATGGAACAAGGTCTGTTGGTGTTTATTCTGATCTCTTCTAGATGAATGGATATTCCAGAAGGAATTGTGTAGCCATAAACTGTAGCCTCAATTGTAGTCATTATTTTTCTAATGTCCCATACCTTCTTGGGGATTTTCTTGTAGCCTGTTCTTCACCACACTGGCCCCTTCCTCTGCAGACTGTTCCTGCTTCTTCAGAGCTCCTTCAGGGTTCTCCCTAATTGGGAAACCCAGCCCCCTTTTATCCCAGTTATCTCTACTTAGCCACAGCTGCACCCAATTAAGGACATTGCAGCTGCAGCCCATTTAGACCAACTGGGACTCACTGGGGCAAGGCCCATATACAGATATTCAAATGTAATACATATATTTTACTCAAAGGCCATCTCTACTACAGAATTGTAGGATTCAACTACAGAAAAAAAAAGAAGTGTTTATATGAGAAACTGGGTTTGGAGCAGAAGATTCTTCAGACAATAATTATCTACAATCCACCTGGAATACAGTATCTTCAAATAAATACTCTCCTCCAGCAGTATTTTCCAGAATAACAATTCCTTCATATTAAGGACATGTACTAGTTAAGTTCTTATTTAATTGTAATATTTATTCTCTAAGGTTGTTTCTGACTTGAGCAATTCCTTGTATAAATGTGCAGAGAAAATATTTTGGGGTCTTCAGGCTGCCCTATCCAAAACCAGCTTTAAGTACATCATAGGGTTGGCTCTAAACTCAAGTCTTCAGGCAAGCAGCTGAGAAGCACCAAATCCAGGGAAAAGCACAGAGCTGTTCTGAGACATCTTAAAAACATCTCATGTAGGACACTTCTTCCCCTCCTCCAGTTTCCAAAAGGTAAAGCTAAAAAAGCCTTTGCTCTTCCTGGGATCTGCAAGCAGGCAGGCAAAACCAGATCTCAAATCTCTGCCTCACCCTCAGCCGTGCAAGGCTTGCACAGACTGAACAACCAAATTTAAAATATCAGCCATACAATCCCCCAGGGACGTTCTTCTCTAGATGGCAGGATTTACTGGAGGCAAAGTGTAGTAATTCACACAAGGCTCCTTTTGAGTTTCCTAAATCTCTCTTGCATTTTTAAGCGAAAATGTAAAATTCCTAAAGCCAAGGAATTTATTTTTAACTGTAAATTGCTCACTGTGACAGTACAGAGTCCACCAAGCCTAGAAACAGAGGCAACCTATGTACCCTTTGCATTTCACCAGAGAGGAGGGAAATATTTTAACACCAAGATTGGAAAAGCTTTTTTCACTGGGCAAAGCTTTTTTCAAGTCTCCTGTTGAATGACAGCATCCAAATAAAGAGGTCAATTTTATGGGACACAAGTGTTTGATCTGCCTACTGTTTATGCAGTGTCAGGGAAAAAAAAAAAAACAAACACCATCCCCTTCTTCAAGTCACATTGTGTTTTAAGAGCAACCCGAAATAAAAAAGTGGAAGAGAATTATGGTCACGATTGTACAGTGGTGTAGAAAAGCCACTCTGATGACTGCCCAGTGAAAAAAGACCAGAGAATTCAGCTAGGGCAGACAAATGGGAAGCTGCAAGAACAGAAAGAATAGGAACATAATTATGATTTGAATACATAAATATTTAATATTAAGGGGCAGCTGGAAAAGCTGAGAAGAAATTACAAGAACTGGTGAGTAAGCCCAGCAGTGAGAGACTGGAATAGAGCAACCCTGTGAAAACCTCTTTGTAAAGCATTCCAAGGTCAGGGAAAAAAAAAGGAAAAAAAACCCAAAAGATTGGGATTTCCTTGTGATGATACTCCAACTGTCTTCAGCCATCAGCCCCTCCTCCAGCTGTGTCCAGCTGCTGCTGAAGGATTCACCTCTGGCTTTATCCCAATCAGCAGCACCAGCCCAGCTTGAGGAAAGCCATCCTGGGTTTGATGTGGACACAAGTGACTTCTCAGCCATTTTGAGTGAGCCAAGGACAACATACCCAAAAGCTGCTCCAGAATCAAGTAAGGGGAAGGGGAAAAAAATAATGAGGTACTAGAGACAAAACAAAGAAGGCAGCAAACCTCTAGCATGAAGACCTGCCTACTGCTGTGAGGAAAGTCAGAAAAGAGTTAGAAATTCCTCCAAAAGAGAATGTTCTCCATCTCCTCCACCACTCAGACACCCACCACATGATTCCATCACCCAGCCAGTTCAGATTTCTCTACCAAGCCTTCCTTCCATCAGGCCATTCAAAAAAATCCTCCAGCCACTGACACCAGGGGTTCTCACAGCCAATGCTGTACCAGCAGAGGAGGACAGGAATGAGTATTTTCTACTCACAGAAAAGGCAACATCTCCATTAAAAAAAGGAAGCTGCAGAGAAACACTGCCGCACTCACATTAACCCAGTGCTGTCTGCCCACTCCTGTGCAGCTCCAGAGCCTCTGAAGGACTGAAGTCCCAACCTGCTAACAGGAATTCTCTTTTCCCAACTCCAGCAGCAGCTACCTAAAGCCCACACTGACAGGGATCTTGCCAATCCTGCATCAGACACTGCTTGGAGCTTTGCCAGGGATGCTGCACCCTCCATGGGCCCCTCTCCTTTTAGCCACACATCTATTCCAGTTTTAATCCCCCTTCTCTTTGTGTTGCAGATATCAAGAACATTATGAAAATTAACTTGCTGTAACTCAAACCTAGACAGGGGCATGGACAGGAAGCACAGCAGGAAGCATTTAGTGGAATGGAATAAACTGGCCCCTGCATTAATTACAGAAATGCTGGAGTGGGTTGGTTTTTTCTGCAGCAATTGCTGATTGCTCCTGAAGAAGCAAACCATTAAAGGAAAGTCACTTAGCAGGATAAATGGCACTCGTCTGTATGGTGCAAATGTTAATAGTACAGAGGTTTAAAGGGTCACAATTCAAGGCAGAGAAAAGACCAACTCAAAGTTAAGACATTTTCTCATTAGCAGGTTTAGCTGCCCCTTCCTGGTTCTGCCGAGGACAAAATACTGCTCATCAATATTGCTCCAGTATTTCTTCCCAACTCTTTCAAATATGCTTCAGAGTTAAGGCAAAGCCTTAATTCTGTGTGTTGGTAACACCTACACATGTCTGGATGAGAGAACACCATGAGCCTGCGAATCTTGGAATAGCTGGGTGCCATCTCCAGGGGATACTGGCAGCTGCTCAGGGCACAGAGAGTCTCCCAAGTGAGCCCCAAAATCCCTGCTCCATGGGGGAGAGGCACAGAGACTCTTCCTAGTGAGTCCCAAAATCCCTCCTTGTTCAGATGGCAGCAGCTGCCATGGCAGAGAGGCACAGAGGCTCTTCCAAGTGAACCCCAAAATCCCTGCTCCATGGCAGAGAGGCACAGAGACTCCTCCAAGTGAGCCCCAAAATTCCTCCTTGTTCAAACGGCAGCAGCTGCCATGGTGACATCAGCACGTGCCCATCTTGGTTTACAGGTCCAGCAGAAAGGAAATGCAAACCAGGGGGAAAAAAAAAGGCAAGTTACACCCTCGACTCTAAGAAGTCAAATTAATTAAATGCACTATTGTGCTGGACAGCTGAATAAGGACTTCCTTCCCAAAACTCCTCTTTGCCAGACCCAACAAGGGGCAGCAAGAAGCAAGCAAGGGGCTTCACAACTCAGAGCTCACACCAAATTTATTTACATTCAGTTTCACACAATATTTGCTTCCCAGATTATCTTTTTTTTTTTTTTTTGTGATGCACTAGGCTTCATTTAGACAAGAGTTAAATCATACTGAAACACACAAAAAAGTCTTTTTTTTTCCCCCGTTAATATCACTCAAATATTTCAGAACATGGTTTGAACATAAAAGGAAAATGTCTGACATAAAATAATTGATGGAATTGTTCACTGTCCCTGCACCTTTCATAATATTAGAGCCAGAAGAGTCCGGTTTATGCTGAGGGGAAAACAAAGAATTCATTTAGCTTGTCAACTTTTGTGAGCTCAGTAAATAAATCAAGCAAAGAGACCTGAAAAATTTGACTTTCACTGCAAGTCCACATTTTAGCTGCTGTTTGTTTGCCAAGACACACATTTTTCATTTAAACTACTTCCATAAATAATTTATATGAACGTGTCAAACCCATCACCATTTTGATGATATCTGTTAATTTTCAAAACAGTGCATCTAGGTTGGAAAAGACCTCCAAGATCATCAAGTCCTTGATCACCCAATGATCTCAGAGGTCTTTTCCCTGCCTCATACTGGGAGAGATGGATCAGCATTTCCACACCTGTTCAGAAACATCCATGTATCACAAGGTTACTGTTCTTACAGGCCTCACAGGTAAATTCTGGAGGTTGACTTGAAAAGTCTGATGGTGTTCATGTTGAGGCAGCAACGTGTGGGTTTTTCTGAGCCATGTTTCAAAGCACTGAAGGGTTTAGCTGGCTTGTTTTGCTTGGTTGGCTTGGGGTTTTATAATCATTAGTGTACACAACAGGTACTTGTGCACGCATGAGCACAACAAAATGCCTTTAAACATCTGGCCTAAATTAGCAGGTAGCTAAAAGGCAGCTCTTTCCTCACAGACTGATTGCAGAAGACAGATTTTTAACCATCACTGAAGCTGAGAAAAATGGCTGTTGGCTCTGATAATTCCCAAATGGCACATCATCTGCTAAGGTGGGCTCAGATGAGCTTCCCTGCCTTTGTTTCTCCATTAAGTCCCACTTACAGCTCCAGCAAAAGCTTTCAGGCATCTGCTTTGCAGAACCTGGGTCCCGTGCCAGGTACCACCAGCACCCCAAGAGCTGCAGAGAGAAAATCCATTATGGCACATCAAGGGAAAAGATGATCATTTTCCTTCCAACTCACAGATTATTTCTGAGATGCACAGAGAGAAAAGCACAGCAGAGTTCAGAAAGGCACAGCTACTCCTCCTTACAAGAACAGACACAGCTCCTTCAGAGGCTTCCACAAATAGACAGGGATCAAAAGGCACCGTGAGAACAGGCAGCACAAAACACTGATGTCTTTTTCTCTGTGCTTCTTCCACACGTTGCTGTAGGAAGGGATTTTTCAGCGATGGAGAACAGAAAGAAGAGAAATGGTGGAGCTCAAGATCTTGAAGGATCAGACACCAAGCACACTGCGCTGTGAAAGAATCCCAGAACAATTTGGGTGGGAAGGGACTTGTCACCAACCAAGATGTTCAACAGTGCTGATCCCTTGACTGAGCCCTGAGGAACACAGGTGAAAATTGAGGCAAAGAAAGTCACTGAGTGCCTCAGCCTTCTCCATATCCTGGGTAACCAGGTCTCCTGTTTCCTTCTGGAGAGACCCCACACTTTTCCTTTATTGCTACAGAATCTTTTCTTGCTGCCCCTGATGACTGGCCACATTTAATTCTATCAGGGCTTTGGATTTCCTAACCTGATCTCTGGCTGCTCAGACGATTTCTGTGCAACCTGCCCCCACTTCCACCCTTCCAGGCTTCCATTCTGGGTTTGAGGTTGGCCAAGAGTTCCCTGCTCATCCACGCAGCCCTCCTGGTCTTCCTGCCTGACTCCCCCTTTCTTGGGATGCATTGCTGATATTCCACTTCCAGATGTGAAGCCCAAGTTCAGAAACTCATGGAAAATTCATACAGTCCAAAGAGAGCCCCACATGTATGAAGGCCCAGCCACAGGAAAACCACAAGGTTAGGAAATTACCCGGAGGGGAGGGGAGGGGATAAGCTTTTAAACCACCAGTGCAACAAGGTAACAGCTCTCTGGAGTTTGTGAAACTGAGAATCCCGTAGAAACAAGGGAGTTTTAGGCAGCACAGGGATGAGTGTGCGCCTGCCGTGAGCAGTGCCACACCAGCCCCATGTCACACACACAGCACCTGCAGCTCCCCAGTTATCTAATGAGACACATCACACTGCTCAGCAGTGCCTGTACCAACATCGTTATGCAACAGAACAGCTCATTAGTGCTTTCCAAACACTTATATCTCCAAAGTTATTACACTGCACTTATCAGTGGGTTTTCAATATTAAAAATCTCAGCTCCTGATTAAAAAAAAAAAAAAAACCAAAATGCAACTGGTTCTAATTTCCTTCAAGATCTTCTGCAGAAATGCTGGCACAGAGAGACAGCTGGGTGTTCTTTTGCTTTCTGTACACGTTGGTGCCCTTCAGACCTGCTTGCCAATGAAAGCTGCAGTAGAAACTCATGTGACAAACAAATATTTCTGTTGCAGTGCCCCAGCATTCACTTCTGCCCACTCAATCAAAAAAAATCCATTTATTAAGAAGTAGAGGTGTTCCTATGCAAAGCAGAACCAAAGAGGTTATTAATATTTGAATATGTGTCGCATTTACAGCAAGCTGCCCCAATGTAGGTGAAGTGTCCACTCCCTGATGTGACCCAGAAATCAGAATTCCTTAAACTTGAGGTATTAGGACTGATGAAAATCACCTGATAAAACCAGATCAAAGGCAGTAAGAAACATACTTCCTCACACACAATAGCTCTATCTAATCCCTCAGCACTGAGAGCTCTCCCTGCCTTTTTAGCAAAGATTAGCATATTTAAAACTGCTAAACTCTGTATAATCTTCAATCATTGAGAAAAGTAATTCAATTAAGGAGAGTGCTGGTGAAGTTGCCTTCTCCTAGCCAGCCAATGCTGTATCCCTGTAGAAGTTAATAAAAACACAGAGATGGAAAGAGAGGAGATGATTCTTCTGGCTGAGCAGGGATGATGCTGCAGGCTCGTGATGCACCCACAGCACACGCAGCAAGTCCCCAGGCTGGGCCTGGGAGGGGCATGGGGGACACAAGCCCCAGGGAAAAAGGAGATCTGGGGGACTAAGGAGCGAGGAAAATCAGCATCTTAGCAGGGAAAAGAGCATCTGCAGTAGAGCTGAAGGGCACGAGGCAGAGGCACTGCAGTCCGTGTGAATGCTGAGGGATACGGCACTGAACTCCCACAACATGGCTGAGGAGAGCAGAGAAAACCTCACACTGCAGTCGTCCACTGGGCAATCCCACCCTCAAATGGAAATAAAACACCCAGGGATGCTTCTAGATCTCCCATGGAAGGGCTGCAAAGGCTGCCCAGGGAACTGCAGCTCAGATTTCCTCAGCCATAAGACACACGCCGTAGAGCCAGCACAGGTCTGCCATCAGCCAGCTCTGGATGCTGAGGCAGCTAATGGACATCACAGCCCTTTGTACCATTTCATTTGTCATCCTGAAGTGCCTGGATGTAAATGAAGGCAGAGCACTCAGCCTGCCTACCAGCAGCCAGAGCATATCTTTAATTATGGCCTTCCAACAGGGCAGAGAACCTTTCATCTGAACAGGAAGCAAATGCTGCAATCCAGCGCAACAGTTGTACAAAGATCTCCTGGGCTGGGAAAGCTGCTATCCTAAAAAACTTTTATTTCTGCATCTCCTTTAACCTTCCAGACAAAGAACAACAAGGTGTGAGCACAGCCCACTCCAGCTCCCTTTTTGCAACACCAGATTCTTCCGCAGTTTTCTCCAAATATCACGAGGGCGTCTATTCCTCCAGGAGAGCTCTGCATCCTTCGGGCAGTTAAAAAAAAAATTAAAAAAAAAAAATTACAGGGAATGACATCATGACAGAGACATGTGAAGAGCTTCAATCCAGGAGGAAGGGCCGTGTCTCCATGGGAGGCAGACTCAGGGAGCCGTGTTGGAGCATGCCCACGCTGCAGCACCCGCGGGATGCGCGGACACGGAGCTGGCACCGAGTCATCGCCCGGCATCCCAGACAAAGGCAGGGGCAGGGCTGGAGCCCACCCTGCAGCTGCCAGCCCGGCCCTGCGTTCCAGGCAGCTCCCACCCAGCCCCAAGCCCCAGCCCCGGCAGCAGTTGCAGGGCTGGGAGTGTTCGGTCAGGAGGATTTCGCTGTGCCGTACCCACAGAATCCCCTCTCTCCTCCTTGGGTTTGATGCTGTGACTGGGAATTATTTAAAACTTTCCAGTATAAAAACAGATGATTAGCTGAGAGAGGGAAAAAAAAATTCCTAGAGGAAGCAGATATCTGACGTTATGTCTGCTAGAGGAGACAAG
Source organism: Calcarius lapponicus (assembly GCA_039654755.1). NCBI lineage: Eukaryota > Metazoa > Chordata > Aves > Passeriformes > Fringillidae > Calcarius > Calcarius lapponicus. The sequence goes on along the minus strand of CM077462.1, from coordinate 85,323,463 downwards.
AAATCCACGTGTGAAGGAAGAGCTGCTGAGATTTAAGATCTGCACCAGGTGCCACAACCTTCCAAGGATGGATTTGAAAAGCTTCATGATACTGAAGCTCAGAAATACAGGTAAACAAGCCGAGGATTTTGCAAATGCATTGCTAATATTTTGGATTCCTGTTATCAAATACCTGGGGGAAAAAAAAACCAACCAAACAAAAAAACTGAAAAAAACCCCAGCATTTTCTACACATGACCCTCATCCAAAATCCTCATAAAATGGCTGGCCAAACAGCACCTTACCAAGCAGATCAGGTGACTTACCCAAAAAATAATAAATAATCAAGTTGCACTCATGCTCCCCAAATCCCTGATATGAGAAGAGCTGTTTCAACCCCAAAAACGCAAAATAAGAAGGGAATGATTCAAGGAACATACTAAAGGAAATTGCCAACACACAGGTAAATAATTTCAACAGCAGCCTTATCACCATCTGAGTGAGGAAACACCAAGATACAACTAATTTGACCAAAAAATAACACCAACTAGTATTTCATCATCTCCTACCACACAGACCAAAGGTGGCTGAGGGAGCAAATACCCCACCCCAAGACAGAAAATATTTTGCACCTATTCATTATGTCATGGATCTCACAGTATCTACCCAGGATTGCACAAAGCATCTCATAAAGGAGCTTTTTTTTTCTTTTTTTTTTTCAGAAAACTCTTCCAAGGGAAAAATTTGGAATGCAGTATTGGAGATAGAGGCCTTCCACTGAGGAAGGAGGAGACATTGTTTAGGATGGGTTGTTTTGTTTTTTTTTCATTCCAAAGACAGGGAAGAAAACCTCATTGACTGAATTAAATATTCAGAGCGTCACTCTGCCAAGACACAACTCCATTATGGGAAAACGCTGGATTTACACAGTAAACGCTGCGGATTGAGACTCCTGCCCCCCAAAAAACCAGAGGAGCCGGGACCCAATGAATCAGCAACTGTTTCTGCAGATGGGCTTTGCTGGGTGGGGGGGTTAAAGCAGAGCTGAACCCCACAGAGCCCCACCAGGGTGGGTGGGTGACTCTCATGACAGAGGATGGGGATCCCATCAGACCCCAAAAGGGTGGGTATCGGGAAGAATGAGGAGGGGGATCCCATCACACCCCAATAGAGTGGGTGGGTGTCAGGAAGGGTGAGGAGGGGGATCCCATCAGACCCCAATAGGGTGGGTGGGTGGATGTCAGGGAGAAGGAGGAAGGGGATCCCATCAGACGCCATGAGAATGGTTGGATATCGGGGAGAATGAGGGGGATCCCATCACACCCCATGAAGGTGGGTGGGTGTCAGGAAGGGTGAGGAGGGGGATCCCATCAGACCCCAATAGGGTGGCTGGGTGTTGGGGAGAACGAGGAGGGGGATCCCATCGGACCTCATAAGGGTGGGTGGGTGTCAGAGCCGCTCCCGAGGATGTCGGGGAGGATAAGGAGGGGGTCCCTTCGTGCCCCCACGAGGGCGGGCGAGTGTCGTTCTGGGGGTCCCGGCCCTCGGCGGGCGGTGACTCACCGCTCTGCTCGCCCAGGAACACCAGCTTGAATTTCCGCAGCGGGTTCCCGAAGTCCCCGCCCGACGACATGATGGAGGAGCCGCCGCCGCCGCCCCGCGCTCGCTCCGCTCCCCGCGGCGGCACCCGCGACCGCGACCGCTTCTCTCCGCCTCCTCCTGCTGCTTCTCCTCGTCCTGCTCCTGCCCGGCGAAGGCTGCGAGCCCCGGTGAGGTGTCGGTGCCGGTGCCGGTGTCGGTGCCGGTGTCGGTGCCGCCGCTCGGCCCCCCCCGCGCTCCCGGAGCCGGCGCTCCGCCCGCCCCGCGCAGGCGCTCTGGGCGCTTCCCTCGGCTACGGGCCGGGAATGGTTCGGGCTGGGAGGGACGGGGAGAATCATCCAGTGCCACCCCTGCCGGGGGCAGGAACGCCTTCCTCCAGCACAGGCTGCTCCAAGCCCTGTCCTTGGGCACTGCCAGGGATCCAGGGGCAGCCACAGCTGCTCTGGGCACCCCCTGTGCCCCACGGGCCTCGCCGCCCTCACATCCTCAGCGCCCGGTGGACCCGGCCCACACGGGCGTGAGGGGCAACCAGCAAAGTCCTTAAAAGCAAAGGCTTAATCCTAACCCGGCACAGATAGTCCTTTCAGAGGAGATCTCTGAGGAGCAGATCTCTCACAGCAAGGCGGTATTTCCCAGGAAGGTCAGTCATCCCCACTGTCATCCTTTGACTGTGGCTCAGGGCCCTCCACCTTTTGCTGGAGGGGCCAGCTTTGCCTTTCACTGTTTTTTGCCTATTTATCCCCACTCTGCCCTCAAAGTTCGGTGTTTTAGGAGGTTCCAGGTGCATCCTGGCCCCTCCTGTTTAAACCTTGGCTGGGACGTTTTTCCAGAGCATTTCTGGTAGGGGAAAAGGATACTGCTCCATTTCTGATAGGGGAAAAGGATGCTGCTCCATGTTTAGTTTTGAAAGCCCTTCTATTTTTTGATGGTTCCATTCATATTCCCTCAATGTGATAACTGCTTCACCAAGGGCTGGGCTTTTTTCACCCAGGCCTTGGAGTACCAGAGAACTAAAAGAGAGAAATGTGTCTTGAATCAGGTGATTAAATTTAAACAACTTTTAATAGATAAGAGCAGAATCTCCCATCAGCTCTGCACCTGGCATCTGGGAGTGCTTCCGCACTGGTTGTGTGGCTGCTCTCCTGCAGGGAGAAAGGGAATCCAGCCTGGCCTGATCTCAAATATTAAATACAGAAATTGTCCTTGTTTTTGTGTCAGGGTTCATTCCAGGATCTTTCCCGTGGGTCCCAGGGAAAACAACAGCTGAAGGCAGAGGAGGAGACACGTGAAACAGAGGTTTTCTTCTAAGGTCTGTTTGAACACTTGATTGTTTTCATCATTGGATGAGTCTGAAAAGAAGTGGAGGCAAGGCATGGGAAGCCTTAAAAAGGAGAAAGAGCTTCCTGGAGTTTTTAAGTGTGGTGCAGGAAAAGGAAGTCATCCAGTCCCCTCAGCTTCTCCGTGTCAATGTCACAAAAAGGTCTGGGAGTTGTGCTCCTGCAGCAGGGATGTGAAATGATGCAAAAGGCAAAGAAAGGCACATTCCATTTGGAAATAAGGACCGTGTCCTCACAGAGAGGATGCTCCGCCACCAGAACAAGCTGCCAACAGCAGCACTATCTTTGTATCCAGGGAAAATGGAGAGGAGCCTTTGTGAGAAAGATGCTCTCACGGAGAGAGGAGTGATCCGCTTCCATAAAGCCATAAGTCACTGGAAACCTATCGAGTGTGACGTGCAGGAGAGTGAATTCCCTGATTTAACAGTCCCTTTTGGCCTTAAAATGTATCCACCTATGATAGATGGCAGAGACATTCCTCACTGGAGGAGAGGTGGACTCGTTCCTCATGGAGACACAGAGGACAGCAGCAATCCCTGCAATCTGTCACTGCCCTACCCCACACTCAGCCACGTTTTGGGGGTGGAACAAAGGTGAGTCCCCAGGAGGGGCAGAGGGAATTAAGGGGTGCAGTCCCACTCCATGGGCACACAGCATTGGAGGGCAGGGAATTAGGAGTCACTTTAATTAATTGTGGTGCTCATTTTAGCTTCCCCTAAAAACACAGGACCAAGCACCCCCTCCAGTCACAGCAGCCCCTCCTCAGTTTCCCCTGGGGCTTCAAAGATCATGGGAGGTTTCCTGGAGTGGGAGTGCCAGCCTTAACCCAGCTCAGACTCTCACAGTGATCCTTACACAAGAGTCATTCCCAGGCTGGCAGGCCAGGTGGGATCAAAGGGCAGGAAAACTTCCACGTGGGCAGCTCTGTCATGTCCCGGGAGCACCAGGAAAACACAGCTCGGAGCTGGGAACACGTGTCCTTGCACTGTGGAGCAAAGAGCAAAGGTGCTATGGGTTCCTCTGCTCTCTCCATGTGCTGGGCAGGTGCAGACACAAAGCTTGTCCCTTCACATTCCTTCTGTGCCCTCTAGCAGAGACGGATGGACATCGAGGGTGTCCCGTGTGTGTCCAGAGCTCCAGGCACTGAGAAATGCAGGACAGGGCTGGGTCACAGAGCAGGACATGAACTTGCCACGTGGATGAGATGGAGGGGGAAAGTCCATCAGAAGCTCTGACAGCTCTGAGAGCAGTTGGAGCAGCCAGCAGTCAGCAGGGCGGGAAATCCTGACTCAAAATCCGGCTCCCAGGCAGGGAACAGCTCCAAGATGGGGACTCAGGGATGTGGGCTCCAGAGTGAGCACCCGCTATGGAAAAAGGGGGAAACTGGAGCCAGACTGGAGAGAAGGGAGCCAGGAGGAGAGAAAGGAAATTAAAGTTTGTGTGGAAGAGGCAAGTTGGACACGGGGTGGGTTTCCCTGAGCCAAGTCCTGACTGTCAGGCTCGGTTGGCAGAGGACCCCAGGCCCATCTCTTCCCAGGCAGATCGCCTGCCCACCTGCTCTCCCACTGGGAAATCAGAGAGGAGGTCCCTGCCGGCCCAGCCTTCCTACGCTTAGGATTTCATGATTATAAATATTTTATTTTTTCTAAGCGATACCAAAGGCCCAAGTAAATGGCCGTTGGGCCGCCACACTCAAGGTGGCCGCTGCCCCACGCTGGGGCGGGGCCGGACACCGCCCTGAGCCCTGCAACGTGGCCATGCCGCGCTCAGCATGGCCGCCGCGCCGTGATTGACGTGGCTGGCGACCAATCAGTGTGCGAGACCGGGCGGGGGGCGGGCCGTGACGGGCGGAACGCGCGGTGATAGGCGCAGGGCAGGGTGCGCTGTGCTGTCGCTGCCGCGTGGCGGCGCTGCCCGCCGCGTGTTGGCAGGCAGGAATGAGGTGTCCGCCATTACTGCCCGCACCCCCGCGTCCTTCCCGCTGCCTCCTTCAGGACGCCACGGCCCCGCCAGTACCGCGGGTTGTCCAAAAGTTGTTGCCTGCAGGAATTCTCGGTGGGCGCAGCGGGGAGCTGTCCGAAAATTAGAATTCCCGGGAGGTGTCGGTGGGCGGAACGCGGGGAGCGAGACGTGGATTGGGGGGAGCTGAACGGGGGCGTACCGAGGCACGGCGGGGGAACGCTTTAAGCGACGGACTGCGGCGCCGGAAGATGGCGGCCGTGCCGAAGGTACCGGGATGGCCGCGGGCAAGGGGAACGACGCGGGGACGGAGGGAAGGGGAGGAATAGGAACGGAGTAGCCTTGGTCCCTGGGACAGCTGAGGCAGCCCAGCCCTGCTGCTTGAGGCCCTGATCCGACCCTGGTTTGGTTTCGGAAGGAAGGGTGGGGGTGATCCTGAAGCGGTCCAGACTTTAAGATCGTGCTCTGGATCTGTCTTGGTGCTCCTGGACCAGGGCCTGAGACACCCACACACCCCCGCTGCCCATCCTCACACACCCAACTCGATTACACGCCTCGTCTCCGTGGTCCCTCCCAGATCCCTGTCCCTCTACACGGGGACATTTGGAACATCGGTGTTTGTCCCCCACCCTGCTTTGGCGACAGCAAAGCTCTTCGCTGGATGGATGAGCTGTTTCCTCCATCCGTGTGGAGGTGGGACAAGCACGAGGGTTGTTCATGGTCTATCCAGCCATGTCCCTGGGACAGGTGTTCAAACACTCCTGGAGCTCGGTCAGGCTGGTGCTGTGCCCAGCACCCCTGGGGAAAAACCTTTCCCTGATCTCCACCTAAACCCCTCCAGACACAGCTCCAGCCCTTCCCTGGGCCCTATCCTAGGGGTGGAGTAACCTGGAGAAAATTCCCAGCAGATCTGCCACCCTGCCGTGTTTTAACCCTTGCAGGTGCTGTGCTCGGAGAAGGGAGTCTTGCTTAGGCAGGTGTTGGCCTTCAGCAGGTGAGAAAACATACATGACCAAAAAATTGCCTTTTTTTCCCGTTCCTTTTTTTTTTTTTTTTTTTTTTTTTTTTTTTTTGCCAAGTCTAATAGTGGAATTAAGACTTTGAGCTGGGGGCTGAAAGGGCTGTGGGATGGGGAAAAGGGGGAGTCTGTGCTGATGGGATCAGGCTGGGTCTTTGCAAAAGGACATTGGCCACATATTTTTCCATAAGTGAGAGAAATCAGAGTTATTATTTATTACCTTGTTTCCTACAGATCCTTTAATCATTATCTTTTTTCCTACAGAGCAGCAACAGCCAGAGAAAACCTTCTGTGTGCTGCAGGTAAGGTCTGTTGTCCATCTAGTACCTAGTTTTGAGGCAAAAATTCACTTCCCTCAAATAAATATTAAACATTGGAGCAGTTGTGGGTTTTGTTTTGGGGTTTTTTTTTGGCCAGTTTTGGATTGGGTAATTAACCAGAGCAGGTGCTCTGCCACTTCCATATGGGTTTTTTTTCCCAGCATTTTCTTATTTTTTGCCCTGTTTTTGGCTAAGCAGGTGGTGTTGTGTGACCATAATTTGTGGCTCTCAGAGCACCTGCAGATGTTTGGTTTCAGCTGGAAACAGTTTGCTTTGCTTTCATTTTCAGGTGATGCACTCCTGGGTTGCCACAGATCCTACAGGTCCCGACCTACCCACGGAATTGGGAGGTTTAAATACCTGCTCCCAAAGGAGGTAGGCAGAAGGACTTCCCAAGGTGATCCTGAAGCATGTGGTGCCCCATCTCAGAGGGCCAGGCTGGATGGGGTTTGGAGAAGCCTGGAATAGTGCAAGGTGTGCCTGCCCATGGCAGGGGGTTGGAATGGGATGAGATTTAAGGTTCCTTCCAATCCTAACTCATGATTTCATGAAGTGCTCACTCACCACACTGCAGAAATGCTTCCTTTTGTCCAGCACATTCCAGCTTTGGAAGGGAGGAATCTCCTCCTGAGGTTAATTAATCATTCAATTTAAGGTTAATTAATAATTCAGTTTAACACCTGAATGTTGGGAGCAGCTCTCACTTGCATGGAACACTCCCTGAGATTTGGAAAGACATCAATTTCTGTGGAAGGAGGAAACAACAAGAAGTCAGCTGCCTTTTAGGCTGGAACTGAAATAAACAGCAGGTTTATTTCTACTGGTTTTGCTCTTTTCTTTCTCTGGAAGAAATTAATCAAGGCACACGTGTGTTTTCTGTGTGAGGCCATCCAAGAGCTGAGCCTTTATTCCCAGCATTGCTCAAACCAGATGCTCTCTATTTTATCCTGTTGTATTTTCTTTGTAAAACAGGTTCCAAAGAGGAGGAAGGAAAAGGTGCAGATGAAAGAGATCAGTGCTGGCACTGAGTACCAGTATGGAGATATCAACATCCAGATGACTTCCCATGACCTGTGCCTGGTGGAGCACTTTGCTCAGTACGTGCACAGGCTCTGCAATCGCCTCTCCATCCGGGTCAATGAGAGGTAGGGGAAATCGGTCCCTCCGGAATATGCCCCCCTGCACATCAGGGCACACTCCAGTCTCCCTGAGGGATTCCCATTTGGGTGTCAATCCAAACCTCTCACCTGCCCTGTGTTCTCCTTTTGTGTACCTGTACAGTTTTGGATGCTTTATTTAGAAGCATCATTTTTTTTCAGGCACTGACTTGAGCAGATTCCAAGGAAAAAATGGCTGTTACATCTGCTTCCTCTGAGGCAAAGGCTTTAAGCCTGTGGGTGCAGAGCCTGGGAATTGCTGACATTTGCTGCTGCTTTTCCTTCATGGTTTGTGATCCAGGCTCTGTGTGCCTGGAACTGGAAAATGAGCTTGGGAAAGCCCTGAAGTTGCTGGGTGAACTTCCTGCTACTTCAGTTTAGGAGGAGAGGATGCTCCAGGAGCACCCTGGTTCTCCAAACCAGGTGTATTCCAACAGCCTCTCCTCAGATGAGAATGTCAGAGCATTCCTCAGGCAGCCCCTTGGTGCCTGAAGTGCTGCCAGGGAGCTGCCAGCAGGGAATAAAACCAGCAGGGACTCTCTAAAATGTGTGGGTTTTCCCTCTAAGGTGGCTCAGTGAGCAGAGAAAGAAAGGATTTGCCTTGAACTGAGTGGAAAAGGTGGGCAGTAGGATGGAGCTTGGATGTGGGGATGAGGAAACTGAGGTCTCTGAGCATTGAGCAGAGTCTGATCCACTCCCAGTCACGTTCCCATTAAATCCGAGGTGCAAACATATTTTGAGTGGTGCAATGCAGCAGCAGATTTTAGCTCTGTCCCAAAAGACAAAATAAGTCAGAACTGTTGTTTTTCTTGAGCTGTGAAAAAGTTAAAAGTTCTCAGGCTGGTGTTTGTAGCTAATCCAGGTTTTTGCTGGCAGAGCTTCCTCCTTATCTCCTTCCAGCAAAACACCCGGCCTCTGCCAGCACCTGATTTGCAAGATACGTCCTTTGCATAATTAATTTCCCCTGAAAAGTTATCTCCTTGCCCATTCTCTGCTGGGGAGGGTGATTCATCCCTGCAAATATCCGGCCTGTGCTAAGCCTTGCCCTCTGGCTCCTGCAGCTACGCCATGCCCACCAAAACCAACGAGGTGCTGTTCCTGGAAGAGAGGGGATCCAAAATGCAGCTGGATGCAGTCCTTACCACCCACCAGAGGGTTGTCCAGGTAGGAGCTGGGATCCCATCACAGGTTCCACAAACCCCTCAGATTTGGGCAGAAATGGAAGCAAAAAGTCTGGTTACGTTTTCTGCTGAGTGTTGCTCCTAAACTAGAATCCCAGGAGGATTTCCTGGCTGTGTGTTCCAGGCAGAAGATTTATTTTCTATTTTCTGCAGAATAACTGAAATGAGGGGTAGAAGAGTCATGTTTGGGGATGGATGGGATATTGGGAAGGAATATGTGAAGAGTGGGGAGGCCCTGGCACGGGGTGCCCAGAGAAGCTGTGGCTGCTCTATCCCTGGGAATGTTCAAGGCCAGGCTGGAACAACCTGGGACAGTGGAAAGGGTCCCTGCACATGCCAGGGGGTGGGCACTGGATGATCTTTAATGTCCCTTCCAAGCCAGAGTCTCCTGGGATTCTTCTCCTGCAGCTCTGTCATTTCTGCTTTCAGATCCGCGGTTTGAGCTCCACGTTTGCTCCCATCCTGCTGGAGATCATCCAGAGCAGCCAGCCTGAGGGGGTGCACCTGCTGATGAAACAGGTATGGTTACACTTCCCAGTGCTTCCCCTTTGGGAAGCAGGGAAAGGTTTGTGTGATCCTGATTTGTGGTGGTTTTCCCTCCCCCTCTCCCTCTCTCCACAGCACACAGAAGCCGATTTCAAGAGCCGTCTGAAGGCTCGACCAGAGCTGGAGGAGCTGCTGGCAGAGATGTCCTGAGGTGAGGAGCAATGAATGTGCTGCCATCCATGGGCTGTTCCAGCCTCCAGAGGGTGCTTCCATGAGCTCTGTCCTGATAACTTGGTGAACTGGGAGGAATTCCTACTGTTGGCAACCAGCTTGTCTCAGTGTAAATAAACAACGTGTTTACATCTCATTGGTTTGTACTGGGAGCAAAAGTGCCACAGTGGAATGTGTGTTCCCTTTCCTTCTTTTTTTTTTTTATATTTTATTTCTTTTTTAATTCCTATTTTGCTTTTGATAGGTGGGAATTTCTGCAGAAATCTCTGTGCATGAATAATGCTGTGCTGCAACAATCCCAGGAATTGTTATAACCAAATTTGATGGATGCCAAGAGAAACTGTTCCAGAAACTGGTTGGTTTGTTTGGAGGCTTTTTCTCCCCCTTTCTAAAGAGCAGCTTGTGAAAAAGAGGGAAAAGAACTCATTTATTTACACTCTTTCCCCAAACTGGGGCTGTCTCCAGGTGTTGCTTGTGCTTCCATGCCCAGCCTCTTGGTATTCCCAGCACTCACATCCCTAGGAAAATTATAGTAGGAGTCCTAGTAATATAGTAATATCTGTATTGAATATCTGTGTGTGGAAGGAGACCTGGTAAGCCCTGGTTAGTCTTGACAGGCTAGAGCTGTGATGTCCTCAGTTGGGCCCAGCTGTAGCAAGTAAAGATAACTGGGATAAAAGGGGGCTGGGTGGGCCAGTCAGGAAGAGCCTGAAAGGAGCCCTGACTGAGAAGCAGCAAGATGAAGAAGAAGCCAGAGTACTCTGTGAAGAACTGCTGTGAGAAATATCATCGAGAAGGTATGGGACTCTAGAAATATAATAACAATAACATGGGACTTTAGAAATCAAATAACAACAGAAAATAGCCTGGAACCTTCCTTCTGACAAAAGCCATGCAAAAAGCAATTTTATATTCTTCCTCGTGGCTTATTTGCCAGCGGGTGGTGATCAGATGAGAATCCACTTTTCTCCCACTCCTAATTTTTCTGTGGCTTCCCAGGAGATAAATCCCATCCTGTGGGGATGTGAGGTTATCACTGCTGGGAAAAGCCTTAGGATGGCGCAGAGAACATGGAGTAAAAATCCATAGCAAGGCTGTTCTGGAGCCAAGACCCAGCCTGAGTGCTGTGAATGCTCCTGGATTGGGACATTTTGGGCAGGAAATCCACAACCGCAGACAGAATCATTTTGGTTGGAAAAGACCTCTGGAATCACTGAGTCCAAGCTATGCCCAGTCACCAGTCTAGAGGGCTGAGTGCCATGTCCAGTCATTCTTGGGCACCTCTAGGGATGGGGACTCCAAACCTCTCTAGGGAGTCCCTATGAATGTTGAAAACCCCTTTCCACGAAGAAATTCCTGCTGATGTCCCACCTGAATGGACCATGGCACAGCTTGATGCTGCACCCTCCAAACCAGCCCCCCTCTCCCACTGGCACACACCAAGCCGAGGCCTGACAAACTCCAGATTTATTTCCCAACAATTCCACCTGGCTTTCCAAGCAGTTGGATAAAAGCCAAGCCGGAAAGGAGGGGTCTGTCTGTCCGGGGGGTGTCAGTCCGGGGGCCGGGCCGGGCCGGTGCCGCGCTGCCGCTGCTGCTGCCGCTGCTGCCGCCGGGCCATGCAGGCTCCGAAGGCGCGGACCTGCTCCTGGCAGTGCCGCCAGTCCCGCCGCTCGGCCATGCACTCCTGCAGCTGCCGGTGCTGCTCCAGGCAGCCGCTCCGCGCGATCCTGGCGTCCAGCGGGTCCTCGCCCTCCTCCTCCTCGCCCCGCTCCGCCGCCGCGCCGCTCCAGCCGTGCCCGGCCTTCGCCATGGGGCGCTGCGGGTGGGACAGGCACCTCACCTCAGCCCTGCGTGCCCATCACCCTCCTCCCCTCCCGGGGGTCTCCATTCCCAGGGATCCCCAGCCCTCTCCACCATCCCCTCCCTCCCTCCCTCCCCACCCATGGGCGCAGCCCCCGTACCAGCGCAGCGCGGTCCCTTTAAGGCGGGAGTTCGGCTCGGCACTTCCGGCCGCGGCGGCGTTCGCTGATTGGCGGGTTTCTCCCCTTTCCGCTCGCGCGGGGGCCGACGGGAAGCAAGGAGGCGGAAGTGTGTGCTGTTACCTCGGCAAAGATGGCGGCGACGCTGCGGATCCAGAGCGACTGGAGCCGGGCGCTGAGGTGGGAACGGTCCCTTTCTTTGTCCCTGTCCTTGTCCCGCTCCCTGCCCCGCTCACGGCCGCTTCTTCTCTCTGCAGCAGGGACGAGGGCGAGGCGTGGCTGAGCTGCCGCAGCCCCGGTGAGTGGCCTGAAGAGGCCTTGAGGGAGCCTTGAGGGTGAGACGTGATCAGGGAGGATCGAGAGTGGTCTGGGGGTGAGGGGTGTTCGAAGAGCAGAATCGGATGGCGGTGGCCGGGGACCCTTTGGGATAGGGGTGGGATGTGTGTTAGCAGGGAATGGGGCTGCTGGGTGCCCTGCGATCCCTTGGTTTAAAGGGACTGGGGTGGCTTGGGGTTCCCTTTGGTTGTAAAGGGCGTGGGGTCATTTATGGATCCCGAGGGGATGGGGGTGTCTGAGTCCTTGTGGGTGAGGGAGGTTGGGTCCCTCTGAGTTGGGAGGGGACGTTTGGGGTCCCTGTGGGTGCTGGGGCTGATGGCTGCTGTCCCCCAGGGAAGGCCACCCTGTATGGCAGCGTCACCCGGCGCGGGCTCAGCTCGGACGGCGTCCCAGACATTGTGGCCTCCGAGGGATTCGTGGTCGGGGAAGTCACCAAGGTGCCAGGGCTGGGGGGAGAGGGGTTGGTGACGTTCCCTGTACATAAAGGGTCTGCTCTGACAGCCTAAGCTGTCACCCACTCCCCGTAGTGCTGTCCTGCTGTGCAGAGCCCTGGAGCTGCTCCTACCATCCCACCTGCATCCTGAGAGGAGCCCCACACTGACCCTCCCATCAATTTTCAAACTCTGGGATCCCACAGCTGGGTCCAGTCCACAGTTCTACCTTGGCAACCTGTTTCAGGACTAACAGCATTTCTAACTCCTTTTTTGCCTTGTTTTCTCCCCTAGAAAAGCATCCTCATTTCTTGTCCTCACGAAAATGTGTCCACAAAGTTCCTGGCTCCATACACAAGTTTTTGTAGGATTCATCAGAAAAGTGTGAGTAGCTTTGTGGGGTGGGAATCTCTGGGTGTGATTGGCAACTCTCACATCCCTGTCTGTGGTGGCCTGGAGTGTGGATCTGGGTGTGAGGGGTTGCAACGGAGATGGAACTTGTGGTTTAGGGATCGTGTTCCCACTGAAATACCCTGCACCACGTGCCACTCACTCCTTCCCCACTCCCCCTGCAGCAAATGGGGATTGGAGGCATAAAAGACAAAGATCAGGGTTGAGATAAAACAATTTACTGAGAACAGCAATGGAATTTAAAAAGCAACAGTAGCTACAATATTAATTAACAAAATGTGCACGACAGGGAAGAGATCTGCTCACCACAAGGAACACAAAACCCGTGCAACCACATATCCCATACATGCTCCTCCCTGCTCCTGTAGAAATTTACCCTGTCCTGGCCAGAACCAGGATGTTCCCCACCCCTCATTCTATCCCATCTACTCATGCCCAGATCCCATACCACCCAGCTATGTGTACACACAAAAGCACAGGCATCACTCCCTTAATCAAAGGCTGTCCCTCCTAAGTGTTTCAGGATACGAGTTCATGTCCATTATATTGTTTTTTCTTGTTCCCAGAGGATTTCCAACTCCTCTCATTGGTATCCAGGGGCTTTTTTAGCTGACTTTTAAATTCTTCTGATTTTTTTCTCCTGCTGCCATTTTTTCACTTATACTTTGAGCCTTATGAAATCAATCCAGTCTATTCTTTAAGACCTTGGTCTGTTCAGCTCTTGTAAAACCCAGATCTTTTCCAATGCCTGGCTTTGAAAGGCTGTGCAGGGACGTCTGCAGGCAGGGCAGCGTAGTCACGGCAGATGGGGCAGGTGCTGGAATGCTCCAGGAGCCACGTCCTGATGCACTCCCTGTGGAATTCATGCCCGCACTCCAGCTCGCACGAGTTCCTGCCCAGCTCCTCGTGGCATATCGTGCAGGGATCATCACCACAGGCTGCCTGTTCCCTGGGCTGTGTTTCCACACAGGAGGAGGGTTTCACTCTGTAGTCCCAGATGAAGGCCTTTAATTTGAGCACCCTCAGGCTCCTGTTCCACGTGATGGATGACAGCGCCTTGGCGTAGAGCGGCGGCGCGCTCCTCCTCAGCGCCTGCCACGTGTCCCAGGTGCAGCAGGCTCTGTCCAGATCATCCAGGCACTGACTGTTCTGAGTATTCCCAAAGAGGATGTCAGCCATGGATAGTTCTGTCAGGTACTGCACCCCTTCCAGCCTGGTGTTCCAGCTGTCCCGCCGCAGCAGCAGCTCCTCCGCGGTGTACGCTGCCCTCACGCTCCCCACCAGGCGCGTCCACAGGCTGTGCCTTCCTGCCCTTCTCCTGAGCCCCCTGTCGATGGCCACGTCCTGGGACAGGCGCCCCAGCTGCTGGGCTTCAGAGCTGTCCAGCCACACATCCACGTGGGCCCCTGCAAACCAGCATTCGTAGAGCCACAGCAGCAAGGACTGATCCGCACGGCGCGCGAAACGTTCTCGGACTGACTGCAGCTTACGTTGGGATTCCCTCATTATCTCTGCCTCTTCCTCCTCTTCCAAGGACTCTTCATCATCTTCATCCTCTTCATCATCTTCATCCCTCACTAAGGAAACTAATTCAGTGTTGGATGTGTTCTGTTCAGGAGCAACTGCTCCCGGCACAGGTTGTTCCTCTGGTGTAGCTGCAGTTTGAGTGGCCACACTGCTTGTTGGTCCGTTTTCCTCCTCTTCCTCCTGAGGGGGCTGGCTGGTATCCAGCAGTGCCCGATACAGAGTAGCCAGGGCCCAGCAGAGTGCAGTGAGTTGCTCCTCCCTGGAACCACGGCGTTTCTCTTTCAGGTATTCTGCCACTTTAACGGGGTCCTGTATTTGTTGAGGAGTGAAGTTCCAAACCACTGGGGCTGAATACTCCTTCAGAACCTGGCCAATTTTCTCCCACCTTCCATGCCACTCATCACTATCCCCTCTCTGAAAGACCTTCCCAGAAATCTCTTTTATAACTCTGAAGATGAAGTAGACCATAAGGGTGATGTAGACCAGAAGGAGGAGACATAGCAGACAGAATGACAATGTGCTTTCTTCAGTATTCAGAGGCAACTCAAAAGGGGATTTAAGAGGCTTAAAGGAGTTAAGGGAGGTGAAAAGGTTGTGAAAGTATTTGTCCCCCGTTCCCCCCACGGACTGGGAACCATTATTAATGGTCTTCTGGAGGTATTGTATAACCTCACAAGTTGATACCACAAAATCCATGCACATAAGAATCTTGACCCATCTCTCTAAGCTGTTAAAGTGCATTATCAGGACCACACAGGGAAATATAAACCTGTACAGGTACCACTCCACGAAGAGCTGGCTAAGCCACATCGTGACCACCGACTGTAGCTAACACCCCAGACACTCAGCTCAAACTTGTTTCCAGCCCGCTGCGGGCAGAGCTGCCCTTATCTCGATCCTCGGTGCCGCACGGTGGGTGGTTTGGGCTTGGTGTTCCCGAATTTAGCGTTCCCACGTTAAGCTCGGTGGGAGGCTGCAGAGGGGAACGGGAGCACGAGGGCAGCGACTCACTGGGAACAGCAATGGGACAGGGATCGACCGCGGGGACCCGGCTGGAGAGAAGGGAAGCGGGAAAAGTGGGAATTTTTCCCGCCGCCGCAGGGAGAGGTGGGAGCGGGAAACATCCTCCTCCTGGCCCTGCCCCTCCTGCTGCTGGAACACTTAACCCTGTCCTGCCTAGAGCCCGACTACATTTCTTACTCCTGTCCGTGGGTTTTACCGCTGTAGCGGTTTTTTCTTCCCCACCCACAGCCTGGAAATTCAATTCAAAAAATGCAATGCAAATGCAGGTTACAGAATTCCTAATGTCAGAGAAGATCTCCGAGATCACCGAGTCCAAGCTGTGCCTGGTCCTCACCTTGTCACCAGCCCAGAGCACTGAGTGCCACCTCCACCCCTTCCTTGGACACCTCCAAACCTCCCTGGGCAGCCCCTTCCACTGTTTAAAACCCTTTTTCATGAGGAAATTCTTGCTGATGTCCGACCTAGTTCAGCCCGAGGCCGTTCCCTCTCCTCCTGTCCCTGTTCCCCCCTGGCTGTCCCCTCCTGTCAGGAGCTCTGCAGAGCCACAAGGTCCCCCCGAGCCTCCTTTTCTCCAGCTGAGCCCCTTCCCAGCTCCCCCAGCCTCTCCTGGGGCTCCAGCCCCTTCCCCAGCTCTGTTCCCTTCCTATAGTAAAACAGGGTGCCCCCAACGAAGGAAATTATTGGTGTATGACTCTATTGATTTAGAATGCTGAGCAATTGCTTTATTAAAACTGTATTGTGTTACATTATATGACAAAGAATCCTAAAGAAAAACCCATGACTGTCTTGAGCTAGCTGGGACACAGCTTTGACTCAACAGGGTAACAACTATCACCAGAATCCAATTAGGAACTCTGTTCAGCTAAACAATCTTCCTAATGCATTTCACCTGTGCAAACAGGAGCAGCAAGTAGAGCTAAGAATTGTTTTCTCTCTGTGCTTCTTTAGGAAAAAACCTGGGAGAGAGAATTATCTCTCTGTTCACCTTCCCTGGACATGCTCCAGCCCCTCCCTGCCCTTCTTCTGAGGGGCTCCAATTAGTATAAAGAACTACTTTTGGTCCAGTGTTTAAGCAAATTTAGGCTTCATAAATATCTCAATCTGTGTCTTGTGGGCTTGTGAGTCAGGCCAGTTACCCTGAGCTGTTTTATCATTTCTCATCTGTTTACAGGACCTGTTAGAAAAGTCCAGATTTCTCTTCCACCTGTGATAAGCCTGGAATACAACTGCTGCTTGTGCAGGCTTCTGCCTCAGCATTCCTTTTTCTCCTTGCCTTGCAGAGCCACAGGCAGGGAGAAAACTTACCAGGTCTCCCCCTGTACAGAACTAGGCTCTTGAGCAGAAATATTTATATACAGGATTATATAAAGCTAATTCTTGGTGCTTTTACCTTCCTGCAGATTACCTGCCTTGATATTTCCAGTGGTGGAGGACTCGGAGTGTCTACCAGCACAGATGGGACCATGAAAATATGGCAGGCTGCAAATGGAGAAATAAGAGTAAGAACATCTGCTTGGATGTTTTTGTGGTGTCTGTGACATTCCTGAAGGCCATGACTGGGGTCAGGCTGTCCACACCCTGTTAGGAATCTGGCTTTTTAATGAAAAGCTAATTGAAATTGAATCTTGGAGGCTTTAAGTCAAATCTCTTGGAAAAGATGGCTTCTCCCAAGGGGGATGTTGCTCAGAGAGGTACTCAGGAGTAACAGGTCACTGGCAGCCCCTGTCCTGCATGGGAAGAAAGATTTTGGTGCTGGGGAAAAAGCATTTTGGTGCTGGATTAGTTACATCCTGGCTTGTGGCCTTCCCAGTAAAGGGGGAAAGCTCCTTCTTGTGGAGCTTGACCTGTCAGCTCCTTGTTTGGCAGAGGATAGAGACATTTAACCTGTATTTAGAAGCAAATGCAGTATCTTTTGCTGGATAATTAGCTGCTCCAATGGTAGAGGGAGCCCCAAAGTCACTCTTTGACTGCCCCAAATTCAGACCGGTCCATTCCAGCAAGGCAGAGCCAGAGGATTTGGGTTTAATCCTTTGCCCATGTGAGAATGCCAAGTTTCCCAGGGTCATAACTCAACAACTGCTCGGCACGAGGACGATGACAATGGAACTAGCACGTAGTTCTTTGTTTTTCCAGAGACTTCTGGAAGGCCATGTGTATGATGTGAATTGTTGCAGGTTTTTCCCATCTGGCCTCGTGGTTCTCAGTGGGGGAATGGATGCCCAGCTAAAGATCTGGTCAGCAGAAGATGCCAGCTGTGTAGTAACATTTAAAGGTCACAAAGGAGGTACAGAGCCCTTGAAATGCTTCATTTGCTGTGTGTATACTTGCCTTGCACTCCAGGGCTGATGTCCAGTTGCCAGCCTGCTGCACTCTGTATTTCATGTCTGGAATGTGGCATCAGATGCCCCAAACTCTACCCCAAATTCTCTCTTCCTGAGCTGCCAATTGCTGTGTCCAGGCTCTGGTTTTCCCTGTCCCACAAGGTGCTGGTCATGATTAAGAGGTTAATCAACCCTGTGGCTGGCTGCCCTAAACTTGATTAACTCAAAAACCCATCTTGTGCTGAGCCTGACATTGTTCTTACATGATTTGGGGTTGAAACTTGTTCTTCAAGGTCCCTTCCCACCCAAGCCATTCCATAATCTGTTTGTGGGCATTAAAAATGCTTTTGCAGCCATGTCCCCTAACCAAACCAGATGGTGTGGCAGAATCTTGGTGACAGTGACACTGCCAGTCACTCTCCAGGGTGACCTTAGCCACTCTCATTCCTCCAGCCCAAACTGCTGCAGTCTGTTTGCTTGGCTCATCCTGTCCTTTGAGCTTCTGAAGGAAAAGTGCCAATTAAATCTTCTGACCACCTGGCTGTTCTCTGCTGAGAAAACCACTGTCATTTTTCAGCTCCAAATTTGACAGTAAAATAAAGTAATTAAGGGATCTTAGTGCCAGCAGACCCTGCTCTTTGGATGTTGCTGTAGCTGGACAGCAGGGATGCTGCTTTTGGGATTAAGGACATGACAGGGGGGACATGGGAGTGTTAAAAAGTGCCAGGCTCTTTTCTGTCCAGATTAGAGGTAATCACCAGCTCGGGCTGAGCTGAGGTGTTGCTGATCATTTGATTGATAATGTCTTCCCTTTGTGCCAGGTGGTGGCTCCAGTCTGTGGGGTTTTCTGGGAGCTGCTGCCTTCCACAGGCACCGTTTTCTAGGAGCACAACTTGTCACTGTCACTTTGCTGTCACTGGGGACAGTGGCCTGGAGTTGAGCTGGGAAATGGTGTGCTTTTTGTGTCTGTCTGAGCGGAGTGTTTGCTGTCACGCAGGTATCCTG
The DNA here is from genome assembly GCA_039654755.1 of Calcarius lapponicus. NCBI lineage: Eukaryota > Metazoa > Chordata > Aves > Passeriformes > Fringillidae > Calcarius > Calcarius lapponicus. The sequence goes on along the minus strand of CM077462.1, from coordinate 85,305,160 downwards.
GACACTGCCATCGTGGATCGGGGCAGGAACGTGCTGTCCTGCTCCAGGGATGGCACTGCCCGTCTCTGGGACTGCGGCCAGTCCTCCTGCCTGGGCACCGTCGCCGACTGCGGCTCGCCTGTCAACGGCATCGCCGTGGGCGCTGCTGACAGCTCCCTCAACCTGGGCTCACCTGAGAACCCTCCCAGTAAGGCCTTGCCCTTAAAACCCCTCATCTCCCTGGCCCAGACTGCTTGGGCTTGGCCCCAGGAATCCCAAGCGTTGGGAATGTTGCTCCCTTGTAGCGCTATGGGAAGGGAACAGAGCGCTCCAGTCCTGGGCGGAATTCAGCTCTATCAGCCTTCATCACTACTGAGTGATGAGCACTGAGCTCTGCGTGGTTTCTGGCCTTCCCCATGTCTTGGAATCTGGCCACAATTCAGCTGGGCTGATCCAAGCTGTTGGGTTCTGGTCCCACTAAGGTTTGTTGTATTATTACCTGTTGTCCTTCCTTCTGCCAGGTGAACGTGAGGTGGGGACAGAAGGGAAAATCCTGCTGCTGGCTCGAGAGGACAAGAAGCTTCAAGGAGTGGGACTGCAGAGCAGGCAGCCAGTAAGGATCTGGGGCTGTCAGAGCACTGGGATGGGGAATTGAGCCAGGTTAAACCTAAACTGGAGGAGAGGCCAAAGCCTGGTGCAGTAAAGGGATGCTCTCCCTCCTTCCTCCTGGACAGATTTTTTTTGTGACGAGTAAGAAATGCTCAGGATTTAACTTGGGAACAGGGAAAACAGTATTTAAAATTAAGCAGTGGCAGCTGTACTGTCTTCTAAATAAATACTGCTTCCCTCTCGTGGGTGTCCCACGTGCCTGACACTTGGTTTGCTCCCAAATCCTCAGGTGTTCCTCTTCATTGGATCTGATGCCTTCAACTGCTGCACGTTCCTGTCAAGCACCTACATCCTAGCAGGGACTCAGGATGGGAACATCTACCAGCTGGATGTGAGAAACACAAAGTGAGTGAGTGCCTGGGGCAAACAACCAGTGTTTGGTTGCAAAAGAGAGTCAGGCAGAGGGTGCTGCCAGGCAGTGCCACTTCCAAGGGGTGCATCCCATTGCATCCTGAGCCTCTTGCATTATTTTGATGGGCTGTGTGTATTGTTATGTAAACATTTGTAAAATTGTATATATTTATATAATATGTACTTGTATAATTTTATATGTTTATATAATGTGTGCACATACATGTAGATAAATTGGACAGAAAACTTCTTAACATCAACATTTTCGCCTCCCACACTGCCTATTTCTTTTCCCTCATGTGGATCCTGATATCATATTTATCCTGATATTTACCATGATCCTCATTCCAGCCCAGGACTGGAACTGAGTTGTGGAGTTTTATTGCTGTTCCCTGCTAGCTCAGTCCATAGGAAAGAATCCTGGAATGGTTTGGATTGGAAGGGACCTTAAAGCTCATCTAATTCCACCCCTTCCCATGGGCAGCAACACCTTCCACTGTCCCAGGCTGCTCCAAGCCCCATCCAGCCTGTCTTTGGACACTTCCAGGGATCCAGGGGCAGGCACAGCTGCTCTGGACAGCAATCCTCATCCCTTGTTTCTGCTCCTTTCCCTAGTGCTCCAATCCAGGTGATCCACAGGTCAGGAGCACCAGTGCTGTCCCTGCTCCCGTACAGAGATGGATTCATTGCCAGCCAAGGTAATTCCAGGGCTGTTTTGTGCCCCTAGAAATCCTAGAATCAAGTCAAGGAGCCTTGTGCTCCTTGGCCATTGTCCTCTTGGCCCTTTGCTTTGGGATTTCCACCTTCCACATCCCTCATACCCTTCCAAAACCCCTCCAAGGAATGTCTCACCCACTGGAGCCTTTTCCCTCTGCAATTTCTGTCTGTAATTAAGAGTGTGGCTCATTTAACTGATTGGCTGCTGTGCCTTGCTTTCAGGGGATGGCACCTGCTTCATTGTTCAGCAGGACCTGGATTATGTCCTGGATCTCACTGAGGCTGACTGTGACCCCGTGTACAAGGTGGGAACGTGGGCTGTCCCTGAGGAGAGGGTGGGCAGGGACAGCTGCTGCCAGGCAGGAGACACTGCCCTTACCTCAGGCAGAGGTTGACTTCTGAGCTTATCCTTGTTCTTTCTACCTGAATAATCCTGATATTTTGCATAAACCAATCCTCTGCAGAATTCCCTGGCTTTATCTCCGTTGTGCAGGAGCTGGCTGGAGTGGTGGAGTTGATGAAGCAGCTCTGTTCCTATCAAAAATGTGGATAAAGGGTACTCAGGGAGAATCCTGAGGGTAAAAGCAACGGTGTTCTGCCTGACTCATCTTGTTCCCTTTTTTTTTTCCCTTCTTCAGGTGGCTTCTTGGGAGAAGGAAATCTACACATGCTGCAGGGACGGGATAGTGAGGAGATACCAACTTTCTGACCTTTAGGTGTTTGAAGGGGCCAAAAAAGGAGAAACACGTGGGAAATGCTCTTCCAAGCTGATTTTCCTGGGGTGTGTGTGTGCAAGTTTGAGGCTGTTGTCATGGCCAGGCTCCATACACATTGTTTTTGTAACAGGTCATATTTTTTTCCTACCACACAACTGGGATCAATTTTTAATTTAGAGAGGATCTTGTGTTGCAGTGATGTTGTGGTTGCGTTTCCAGTGCTGAAAACACGCTGTTTGTAGTGGGGGGAAATAAATAAATAAATAAATAAAAGGGGAGAAGAGGGGGTGCAGTGAAAGTGACTGTCACAGTATGGAGTGAAATAAACTGCTGCTTTGATAACACCTGTTATCAGCATTCCTTTTAATACATGTGTTATGTTAAAACATGTGTTAATACATGTGTTTCCATGAGAACTTGGGGATTTTTTAGAAAAAAGAGCTGAAGGGGCGAAGGCTGAGCGGGTTGGGCAGCGTGCGGAAGTGAGCGGGAGAACTACATTTCCCTTGATGCCCCGCGCGGCGCGGACCGGAAGTCCTGTCGCTATAGCAACGGGACGCCATGGGGCTGGACTACTACGCTGTGCTGGAGCTGGACCGCGGGGCCACCGCCGACGACATCAAGAAGGCGTGAGGGAACCCCCGGCATCAGAGAGACCCCCGGGGCCGGCAGGCAGCCGGGAGTGGCCGTCCTTGGCCTCCCCCCGCCCCACAGTGGGGAAAGGCTCTGGGGCTGTGCAGGCAGCCCGGGCTGGATGTGGGAATGGAGGGGCTGTGGGGGTACTCTGAGGGCTGAACCCCCTCGGCTGTGCTCTGGGAGAGCTCACCTGGAGAAGAGAAGGCTCCAGGGAGAGCTCAGAGCCCTGCCAGGGACTCCAGGAGAGCTGGAGAGGGACTGGGGACAAGGCATGGAGGGACAGCACACAGGGAATGGCTCCCACTGCCAGAGCTGGATGGGATACTGGGGGTGGTGAGCCCTGGCACAGGTTCCCCATAGCAGCTGTGGCTGCCCCTGGATCCCTGGAAGTTGCTCCAAGCCCTCTCCAGCCTGGGCTAGTGGAAGGTGTCCCTGCCTATGGCAGGGATGGGAATGAGATGGGCTTTAAAGTCCCCCTGAGCCCAAACCCTCCTGTGACCCTCAGCTATCGGACCTTGGCTCTGAAGTACCACCCGCTGAAATGCAAGGAGCCCTGGGGCCCCAAGAGGTTCCACCAGCTGGCAGAGGCCTACGATGTGCTCAGCGACCGTAAGTGGCAGTGTCCCCTTCCTGGAGTGTCCCCTTCCTGGAGTGTCCTGCTCCCTGCAGGACCAGCTGCGTAACCCAGCTGGGAACTGGCACACACTCCCATGTCTGTCTGTCCCCCTGTTCCTGGGACCCCTCTTCTCTCTCTTCTGCACCCCAACAAAACCTGGATCTCAGGCTGGGGCTCCCGCTGCATTCCCAACACCTCTTTGTTCCCTAAGCTATGAAGAAAGGCATCTACGACAAATTTGGGGAAGAGGGGCTGAAAGGTGGCATCCCCTTGGAGTACGCCAGTGACAACCCCTGGAGCGTGGGCTACGTGTTCCACAACAACCCTGAGAGAGTCTTCAGGGAGTTCTTTGGAGGGGACAACCCCTTTGCAGGTAGGCTGGGACACTTGGGGCTCTGCCATCGTTCCATGGCAGCTTCCAGCTCTCCAGGAACGCTTCCCTGCCCAGCTGCCCTCAGATCCCTCTGGTGCTTGGAGGGCAGATCCTGGCTTCCCCCAGGGAGGCCTGGAGGTGCATGTTCAGGCTGTCAGCTTTCCCCAGCTGCTCCTGTGACCCTTTCTGGGATTCCCATCCAGAAGAGGGATTTAGGGAGTCCAGGCTGCCATAAACACTCCTGGAAAGAACAAACCCTTGGGGTGCTTCTGGGTGGGAGGTGAAGAGCCCGGAGCTCTGCGCCCAGCGGGGGCTGTTCCCCTGCTCCCTCCCGCAGAGTTCTTTGCCGAGGATGGCTCGGAGGTGCTGCTGCCCTTTGGGGGGCCCCGGGGCCGGGGGGCCCTGCGCAGGGACCCCCCCATCGTGCGGGACCTCTACGTGTCCCTCGAGGACCTGTTCCACGGCTGCACCAAGAAGATCAAGATCTCCCGCAGGGTAGGGGCTCTGGGGCTGCAGGGGCTGCGTTTGGGGATTTGGGGGGGGCTCTGCCCCAGGAGCTTGTGGCAGGGAGGGATTAGCACCAAACCCAGGAGGAGCTGAACCAGTGTTCTCCCCCTGGCTTGGCAAAGGGAATTGAGCACGGGAGGCAATGTAGGAAGCGAGGGCTGACCTCAGAGATGGGTGGAGAAGGAGCTCCGTGTGTTCTGGCTCCCATAATTCCATTTTCACACTGCATTTTGTCTCCTTTTTGTGCCCTTGGTGACCTCTGTCCCCCTCCTTGTTGTCCCAGCCTCCTGGACCCAGCCCTGAGCCTTTCCTGCTCTAGGACATGAGGAAACAGCCTCAAGCTGTGCCAGGGGAGCTTTAGGCTGGGCATTAGGGAAAATTTCTGCACTGACAGGGCGGTCAGGCATTGGAATAGGCTGGAGTGGAGTCCCCGTTCCCCATAAAGCTGTGTGCTTGTGGCACTTGGGGATATGGGTTAGTGCTGGGGGAACAGTGGCCTCCGTGATCCTGGAGGGCTTTTCTGACCTAAACGATCCCACAATTCTATGGATCTGATTCGTGATCTGATCCTATTTGTACCCACAGCCACTTTGGTGTGGAGTACAAGCCTGGCTTGCCCTTTGCTGCTGACCCTCCCTCCCTGTGTGCCCAGGTGATGAACGAGGATGGCCAGACCAGCACCATCAGGGACAAGATCCTGACCATCGACGTGCAGCCGGGCTGGCAGCGTGGCACCAGGGTCACCTTTGAGAAGGAAGGAGACCAGGTGAGCACAGAGCCACTCAGTAACCACCCCTGGAGATCACCTCATCCAACAGCCCTGCCCAGGCAGGAACTCATCCAGGTGAGTTTGGGATCTCTCCAGAGAGGAGATTCCATGGCTCCCCTTGGGCAGCTGCTCCAGTCCTGTGCCCACTCCATGGGAACAGTTCTTCCATGAAGAAGTTGTGGTTTCCCACTGCTGAGGGCACTTGGCAGCATGACCAACAGAAGCACTCTGAGGAGCCTGGATTTTCCTCAGAACAGGTTAAAGAAGAAATAATTGAAGGGGCTGGTTTTCTTCCTGGCAGAAACACAGTTCTGGGTTTGCCCTTGGCATCTTGGATAAAAGATAAAAGATTCCTTTTTCTCTTAAGGGAAGAAAATACCTTTCCCTTCTCTCTAGCCAGATGGAAACAGCAACAAAATAGCAGGAATTTGTGTCAGTTTTCCCTGTATGGAATAATTTTCAGGTTTCCAAGGACAGGTTGGATGGGGCTTGGGGCAGCCTGGTCTAGTGGAAGGTGTCCCTGCCCATGGCAGGGGGTGGAACTGAGTGAATTTCAATGCCCCTTCCAACCCAAACCATCCTGGCTTTCCATAATTCTGTGACCTTTTTTCCCCCCTCAATCAGGGCCCAAACATCATTCCAGCTGACATCACCTTTGTTGTCCAAGAGAAGCTTCACCCAAGGTTCAAAAGGATCGAGAACAACCTCCTGTACGTTGCCAGCATCTCCCTGGCGAAGGTAAAGGGCCCAGTGAGGGGACAGAGGGTCACCTTTGGGCCCTGGGGCTGCAGCAGCAGCTCCTGGTGGCCCTGCATGCCCGGCAGGCGCTGACTGGATGCACCCTGGATGTGTGGACGCTGGATGGGAGGCTGCTCAACATCCCCATCAATGACATTGTGGAGTAAGTGCCAGGAGAAATCAGGGCTCAGAGGTCAGCAGGCTCCTGGGGGTGCTCCAAAGCCTTTTCCAGCAGGTTTGGGGCTGCAGGAGGAGGAGAGTGTGTGACTCTTCAGGTCTGGGGCCACGTTGCTGGGAGCAGAGGCAGAGAGAGGGCCGGGTGAGGGTGGATGCTGGAAGAGAACAGGCCCTGGGTGAAGCTGGAGGAGCAAATAACCTGTGAAACCCCAGCAGGTGGGGCTGGGGATCATGGCTCTGTGTTGGGATCATCCCCGAGCTCCTCTCAGCCCCTCCCTTTGCTCGGCAGCCCCAAGTACTACAAAAAGGTGCCTGGGGAGGGGATGCCGCTGGCGCAGGACCCGCAGCGCAAGGGGGATCTCTACATCTACTTCGACATCCTCTTCCCCAAGAGGCTCAGCCCTGAGGTGAAAAAGCTCCTGAGAAGCATCCTCCAGCCCTAGGGACAATAACCTTCCCCCTTTCCCCCCTCCCTTATCCCCCCCAATAAATGGCTTTGGAGCCAGCACTGGGACTGGGCAGAAGTTCTTCCAAATGCTGGGAACCTAAGACACACGATAACCCTGAAATAACAGCCCTGAGTCCTGGCCCAGGTCCAGCTGGATTTGTGGTCTCTGCTCTCCAGCTCCACTCTGCAGCCCTGGGGAGCCAAGGGAGGATTTGGGGGGTGCAGGGAGGCACCCATGGCCAAGACCCTGCCCACCAGCCTCAGTGCTTTATTTTCCAAACCCCAGAACCTGTCCCTGCTGAAGCTGAGCCCTGACAGCACAGGGAAAGGTCAGATAACCCATGTGTTTTCCAATGGCACTCCAGGGCTGGGAGAAAGCCCTAAAAAGGGGAGGAAACCCTAATACTGCTGCGATCAGACCCCATAGGGGAGGTTTATTGCGAGTGCCAGTAAGGGATAATGGCAGGCTGTGCCAGGAAAAGCAGGACTGAAGGGAACATGCCAGGCTGTTAGAAACGTCATTTCCAGGGAGTAAACCCCAGAAAACAGGAAAGAGGAGCCCTGAGTTCCTGTGTCAGGCCCCACACCTCGCTGTCCGTGGTGGGATCGGCCTGCGGAGCCTCAAGAGTCCCGGTCCCGCCGGGGCTGCAGTACCGGGCGTGTCCACAGGAGGGCAGCACCACTCGGCGCTGTCCCGGCTCCGGTCCCGGCCGTGCGCCGCGTTCGGTGCCAGGGCTGGCCCAAACCCACTCCCGGTTCCTTATAAAGTTCATCATTTCAGCTTTGTAAAAATCAGCCCCTGCTGCACAGAGCACCAGTCAGCAGTGATCTCCAGTTCCCTCGAAACCCAGGCTGAAACAAGGTGAGCACAAGATGGACAGGTCAGAACCCTCACCTGGAGTGCTGCACTTAGAGCAAGATCCAGCTAAAATGGAATTCTGGAAACGTCCAGCCTCCAATATGTTGTAGGATGCTATTCTAAAATGTGTCCAAAATGCTGCTCTCCCCTGTGCAGCACAATTCCAGGATCCCAAGCGATCGGCCCGCAGAGCCTTGAGAGTCCCGGTCCCGCGGGAGCTGCAGTACCGAGTGTGTCCACAGGAGGGCAGCACCACCTGCCGTCTTTAGCGCTGTGCCCGCTGCGGTCCCGGCTCTGGTCTCGGCCGTCAGCTGCAATACCGTGTATGTCCACAGGAGGGCAGCACCACCTGCCGTCTTTAGCGCTGTGCCCGGTGCGGTCCCGGTCCCGGCTCCGGCCCCGGCCGTGCGCCGCGTTCGGTCCCAGGGCTGGCCCAAACCCACTCCCGGCTCCTTACAAAGTTCGTCTCAGCTTTGTAAAAATCAGCCCCTGCTGCACAGAGCACCAGTCCTCGGTGATCTCCGCTTCCCTGGGAAAACTGAGCCAGCAGCATCTCAGGCAGGCATTGGGATGGAAAGGTCAGAACCCTCACCCGCCTGCTGCACTTGGAACGAGATCCAGCTAAAATGGAATTCTGGAAACAGCCTCCAAAATGCTGTAGGATGCTACTTTAAAATGTGTCCAAGGGGGCAGCAGCCCCTGCACCCTGAGCAGTGCAATTCCATGATCCCGAGGGATCGCCCTGCGGAGGGATCGCCCCCCCGAGGGTCCCGGTCCCGCCGGGGCTGCAGTGCCGAGTGTGTCCACAGGAGGGCAGCACCACCCGCCGTGTTTAGCGCTGTGCCCGCTGCGGTCCCAGCTGCGGTCCCGGCCGTGAGCTGCAGTACCGGGCGTGTCCACAGGAGGGCAGCACCACTCGGCGCTGTCCCGGCTCCGGTCCCGGCTGTGACCCGTGTTCGGTGCCAGGGCCACTCCCGGTTCCTTACAAAGTTCATCATTTCAGCTTTGTAAAAATCAGCCCCTGCTGCACAGAGCACCAGTCCGCGGTGATCTTCATTTCCCTCGAAACCCAGGCTGAAACAAGGTGAGTACAAGACTGGACAGGTCAGAACCCTCACCTGGAGTGCTGCACTTGGAGTGAGATCCAGCTAAAATGGAATTCAAGAAACAGCCTCCAAAATGTTACAGGATGCTACTTTAAAATGTGTCCAAAGGGCAGCAGCCCCTGCAACTCCAGAATTTTCATCCCCACCTATTCCAACCATTAAAAGGACGCTCTTTTTTCTTACTGTATTCTTTGCCTGATTTTATTCTAACTATTTTCATCCCAGACCCCATTTGTCAGAGAGTCAATCCTTTATCATTGTACTTTGGACAAAATAAGGAACACCAGGGATGCTGGACCACAGGAAATCTTGAGGAGAAACCCATTAAAACCTGACAGAGAAAAGTTTTAAGATGCTCCAGAACCCAGAAATCTGTTCATGCCTTGTCAGGCCACCCCAATTCTGTCTCACATCCACCTGAGCCGTGCAGGTGAGGCCAAGGTTCCCTCCTCTTCCTCCTAGGAATCCCTGTCTGAGCACAAAGCCACGGCAACCTAGAGACCTCATAATTAACTGTCTTATCCCCAAAAATGTTTATTCTCTCGCCCCTGGATAAGATTTTCTCTCCACAATATTCATTGCAGCTTTATAGAGCTACTCAAGTTTCACCCCCAAATTTTCCATATCTCTTCACTACTGATCACCTCAATTTACCTCAAAATATTCCTTCTCTACCATGGAGATCACCATAGATTTTACCCCCATAATTTCCACTACCTGTCAACTTCTAATTACTTCATTTTTACCTCAAAATCTTCATTGTCTCCCCTACAGATTAATTCAGATTTTATGGCCAAACTGTTAATTTTGACCTCTACAGATTACCTCAGATTTTTCCTCCAAAATGTTCCTTGTCTCTTACACCTCACAAAATTAAAAAAAAAAAAAAATCCCTATACTTAAAAAGAAGAAGATGCTAAAAAGCAGTCAAAATTCTCAGTGAAAAAAATAACAGGATGGAAACAGCAATAGTGTTGAAGATGGGGTTTTTTTTTGCTCAATGTCTTATGATCTGCAAGAACTGATAATTTTACACTGGCAGTAAACACTTGATTCCTCTTAAAGGGAGGAAAGCAATGTATTGCTTTCTTCCCATGGGTAACTGGCAGGAATAAGGTTCCCTCTGCTGTCACTCCATCTTTAGCACCCTCATTTGTCACAGATACTCAGTTCTGTTTCAGGGACTCCCGTCAGACAACTGATGACTGTTATCAGGAGCAAATTCCCAAGGCGGTTTTTACCCCCTGGGAGCAGCGGGAATGACCAAGGACAGCTGCTGCTGTCCCGGGAGAAGGCGGCGGGGCTGCGGCTCCGGCCCTGCGCAGCCCCGTGCCCGCCCCGCAGAACGCGGGGGTCGCTCTCTCCGCCCCGTCCCCGTGCCAGGATCGGGACAGTGCCCTGGCTCGGGCAGCAGCGCCCTCGGGTGCGCGGCCGGAGGGGGACAGAGGCGCGCAGGGGCCGCCCGGGGCGGGGTGGCACCCACAGGGGCCGGGGGCGCTTCGGGCGCTGCTGCGCGGGACCCGCTGCCGTGCGGGACGAGTTTGTGCCGGGACTCGCGGCTCTGGGATCGCGTTCCATGCAGTGAAAGCCGTGCCGCGCTCCCAGCTGCGGTTTCATGGGATGGGCTCCGTTCTCGGGAGGCAGCGGGATGGGTGTCCCTGTGCCCACCCCACGGGTCCCAGAGAGAAGCTGCTCCTGGGGCCGAGGAACAGTGGGGAAAACTGAACAGTCCTGAGGGAAAACGATGGAAAAACAAGTTTGGTTCGGGTTTGGACTTGACATTTTCCCCCTGGCCCCCCACCCGAGCCGGGTGTTTTGCCTTAGGGAACAGGAGGCAGAAGGGGGAATGCGGAAAAAGATAATTTGTTATCCCAAAAGGGACGAGCTTATTTCTGTTTATTTCCTGAAACACCTGGAATGATTTGGGTCTCGGGAAGCACCTGGGAGCCTCCCTTTGAATGCTGGGTGGAGCCGTGGTTATAAAAGGAGGAAAGGACGGAGGGAGGGGGGGTTCGGGGGGGGGGAGAGGAGCAGCGGCGCCTTGGGGATTTGCATCTGGAAGCGGCCACCAGTTTCCTGCTGGGAATCCTGGAAAGAGAACTCGGCGAGAAATGCGAATACTGCAGCTGGAGCGCTGAGAGGGGAGAGTCTGCAGTGAATGTCGTCTGGTGAGTCTCCTGATGCCCCATATCTGATGCTGTGCTGGCACCAAGCCACCTCATTCCCACTTAAACTCTCTGGAAATGTGCTTACATTACAAACTGGACTACAAAAGGCACGTGGGGAGCTTTGTGTCCCTAAGGGAATGCTCTAGGGATGTGCAGCTCCTGAACTGCACAAGTAACTCCTGCTCCCACAGAAACCTGCTGGTTCCAGGGCAAGAGTGCCAGAAAAGTGGCAGCTTCAGTGCCAGCGCAGTAAGTGCTTGTCCTTGGGGCCCTCAGGGTCGGGTGGCAATGGTGTTCCTGCCCCTCTGGGCAAGCAGGGAGCAGGATCGGCGCTGCAGCTGTGTCTTGTTCCTGCTCTCTGTCTCCAGGATGCCCCGGAGTGCTCTGGCTCAGGATAATCTGTGTGTGAGAGCTTCCCGGGCCTGGGTCAAACCCCTCTGGGGACAGAATGCGTCCCAAAAGCTCCATTAACCCTTTCTCTTCTGCTGGCAGGGCAGCGTGTGACCCCAGGCCATCCTCCCTGGAGCAGGGACACCCCGTGAGGATGAGCCACAGGACTCAGCCATCAGAGCAGGTGAGCATCTCTTTCTGCTTGGCAATTGCTTTTGCTGGCTTTGTTGTCACAGCTGCAGTGCTCCCGCAGCCCCTGTGCCCTGCAGCAGCACTGACAGCCCCTGTGCTGGGCAGGGAACAGCTCTGGGGTGGGAAATGGATGTGCAGGAAATGTTCAGAGTCTGACAGAAGGCTCACATAGTGTGTATCTGTATGGAAATTTTGAGATAAGAAATGCTGACTTAGAAATGCCACGGAATAGGACAGACCTTGCTGAGAGAGAACTGGAGCTAGAAACAAGTTTTAAAGGATGACTTTGTAAATAAGATGAGCTACCTTAGAGAAATAGAACTATGAAAGATGCATTGTAATAAGATTTACGAGGGGTAGTTTTAGATGATTGGTTTTAAGGCATTTACAGCATGGTGTGACAAAAGCTGACAGGCCAAGAAACACAGTGTATTGGAATTAGGAAATGGTTGGCTTCTGATTGTGATGGTGTGAATTGTAACATCTGTATTGTCTCACTCTTCTCATGAGACTGAAAATGGAATCAGAGTTTTTAAAATGCCTCTCAGTTGCCCCATGTCTGGGTCAAAAAAGAGCATCATCTGATAAAGTGGTGCTTCGTGTGAGGAAGATTTAACAGATTCCTTCCAATCTTCTCTGGGGTTTTTGTGCCAAAGGGGATCTGACCCCAGAGCCACACAGGGTGGCTGCTGCCTGCATAAATGTCAGTGAAATTTGCCAAGTGTGACAGGAAAGCAAAAACATCCTGGGGTTTGTTTGGCCCAAGATGGAACGTGAAGGTGTCCGTGCTAGCAGGGGGTGTGAGTGCTGCCACTTTGGGCTGTGTGGTGCCTCTGGGCCCTCAGAAGTCAGGGCAGGGAGGGAAGCTGCACGTGAGGGCAATTTTGCTGTTTCAAACTGCTTGGTCCAGAACTGGCAGTACTGGAAGAACAGCTTTCCTCCTCTTTCTGTCCATCACTGAGCAGAACATTAAGTCGATGCTGCACTAAACTCTCTCTTTTGTGGATTGTTGTTTGGTTGGGTTTTTTTCTGTGTTTTAATGCATTTCTAAGTGGTGCAGTGAGGAGCAAGTTGCTGGGTTACATGGTTTCTGACTGACACATCACAGAAATGGGCACAGGTGCGTGCAGGTGCTTCCTGGCACATCCAGGTGTGCAATCCTGAGTGAGGATTTCCAGCCTCAGCTACTCCTGACAGGCTTCTAACTGGTCAGGTACTGTGAACAGCTCCCCTTCTTTCCTGGACACATCCCTGGAGTGGGAGCAGACTCCCCCTGACCCTGCAGGAATTCCCTGCTCCTCTGGAGAGGGGGTGCAGCCAAAGCTTAGGGGCAAAGGACAACAACCAAACCAGGGCCATCGTGCCCTTGATGCATCCAGGACAACGTGTTTTCCTTGTTCCCAGCACTGGTGAATCTAAACAAGATTTATTTTGGACAAGATTGCCTGTTCCTTCACTTCTCCAGCTCTCCCCCCACACCTGGCTCTGCAGCTGTAGCTCACCTTGCCCTGGCTGTGGCTGATAAAATATTATTTTTCTAGCAGTAATCCATTCTTTTAAAGAGCACAAAGAGTGTACAATGCAGAAGAGGCTTTGGGAAATGTATCCAAATAAGGGACTCTGCTTTTCCTGTAGCTCTCCTTCCTGTTTGCACCTGGGCTGGAAGGATGGGCATGGCCCATATTTATCATATGAAGGTGCTGTTGCTAAATTTGTCCAGAAGTTCTGATTACAGACACTCATTTTCTGACAGTAAACATTTTCCTTTTGCCTTTCCCCTGTTGTTTCCAGGTGCTGCCCAGGATGTCTCTCTGTGCTCTCTAGGAGGAAGGGCAGCCTCTGCCTGGCCTGCACAGCTCAGCTGGATGGGACAGGATTGTGTGGCCTGTCAAGGCAGGAACGGCTGGCTGTGCTCTGGAGTGCCTTGGAACCTTCCCCTGGCAGGTTTGGGAGGGGTTTCTCTTTGGGATTGCTTGTGATACACCATCCCTTTGTACAAAGTCCAGTGGCAAAGGACTGACAAGTGGGATCTGGGATGAAAATGGTTCTGTTAAAATTAGGCACAGAATGCAATAAGAAAAATGAGCTTCCTTTTAATGTCTGAAATAGTTAGGAATAAAAATGCTGGGAAAGGGCACTTTTATGTTTGAATTGGTGCCACCTCTCATGGATAAAACCCCATAGTGAGCCATCAGAGCAGAAGTGTGAAAACTGGAATCCCTTGACTTCCACAGTGGACTTAATTTTCTTTTCCTCCTCTCTTTCAGGACAGGAAAAATCACCAAACTCCTCCCATCTTTGCCAAAATCTTCAGTGTTTCAGCAGCCAAAGCCAAGAGGCTTCATTCAGCACCAGGGGTCTGCGCTGGAGGGCTCTGGTCCTGCCCACACTGTGGGTAAGTCAGAGGGACACAGGGCTCCTCTCTGCTGGATTAACTGCCTGGGGAATGCCATTCCTGACAGCCCAGCCCTGGGACTGGGTTCACAGGGGTCCCAGGGGGAGGGAAGAGACAAGGATCTGACTCCATGGTTCCGAAGGTTTGATTTATTCTTTTATTATATATATTACATTAAAACGATACCAAAAGAATAGAAGAAAGGATTTCATCAGAAGGCCAGCTAGGAATAGAAAAAGAAGGAATGATAACAAAGGCTTGTGTCTAGGACAGAGTCTGAGCCAGCTGACTGTGATTGGCCATTAATTAGAAACAACCACATGAGACCAATCACAGATCCACCTGCTGCATTCCACGGCAGCAGATAACCACTGTTTACATTTTGTTCCTGAGGCTTCTGAGCTTCTCAGGAGGAAAAATCCTAAGGAAAGGATTTTTCATAAAAGATGTCTGTGACAGAGCCCCACCCCTGGCTGCTGGCAGAGACACAGAGACAGCCCTGCCCAGAGCCATCAGTGTCAGCAACCAGGGGATGGCAGTGCTCTGGGCAAGAAGGATTTATTGCTCCGACAAACATCAGCCTCAGAGGCCAGCAGACTTTACAGGATTAAGTAGCTGGCTACAGTTCAAGAGTAGTCACAGTTCTTTGTGACAAGGCAATGTGTAACTTTCTAACCCCACAGACAGCTGCCACAAGGTTTATTTTGCTTTTCTAACCTATCACCTTTATTTAACTCTGTGGCACTGTGGACACTTTTGTCCAATGCCTTCTATCTCACTTGCACACAGATGCTGTTGTTACAATTCTAAACTCTTTACTCTGTACAACCCCACCCTCACATTATCAACCCTTCACCACCTCACCTTTACAGTTTCTCACTTACTTAAGGCATGCTCTTACTTACAACCATAGAAACATCATGATTTTATGTATTATTTTTCTGTTAATGCCTGTGTATTGTATTTTTACATCAATCCAAGCTTCTTCCCAGGCTGCAGATCAAATCTTTTGGTGTCTCTGGAAGTTTCTGGTTTTTCAATTCCCACATCTCCCCACTCTCTCTGTAATAAGAAATTTTTATTAATAGATTTGTTAAGCAATGGTTGTATATATTAACATAAATAAGGTGTTGTTATCATTATTAGTAGTAGTATTATAATAATTTAAATGTATTCAAAATATAAAATGTTGTTATATTTATTAATTTTGTTGTTTAATTTTATTTATTAAATTGCTTAGTTAGGTTTTATTATGTATTCTTATTTTTGATATATTTTTACAAATAGATTTTGAGGGATTAGATAAATTTATAGAATATATTTCATTAAAATTGTTATATTTATGTTTGTGTGTTAATAAAATAAAATTTATTTTTTATTGTTGTTTTGTAAAGCTGCATATTTTTGATATCTGTTAAAAAGTTACTTAATGTAAGGGATGTAGTATTAGATTGTTTATTTAGATAATATTTTAATTGATTTAATTGTTTTAGCGTTGTTGAAGTAATAGGTGGTATAAAAACTGATGCTACAATTTTTTTAAGTTTTAAAGTGTAAAAATATTTTATAAATAATGTTTATTATAAAATTAATAATTTTCTATCATTAGTATATTAGTAGTGTTTGAAGAAGTAAGATAACTTTTAAAAAATAGTGATATTTTAAGGAAATAGAGTAAAAAATTTAAAATGGTTTGATATTAATAGTAATTACTATTTTTTGTGTTATTTATAAAAGATAGAAATAATAGAGATTGTAATGAAGAGGAGAATTTTTGATTGAAATAACGATATAGTAAACTGTACTTGTTTTACTTAGGAGTATGTGTTTGTTAGTGTTTTATTTTCGTTGTTTTCATTGGAGAGGTTTTATTTTTTTAAGAAAATTCACTATATACTTCATAGTTTAGATAAATGATTTTGAATAAAATTTAGGAGAAGCTATATTAAATAACATTTAAATTTAGAATTAATTAATTCTGATAGTAAGGAATAATAAACCTAAGTTTAATAGAACATTACAGTGATAAAATGAAATTTAAGAATATTTAGACTTCAATATAGTGAAATTTAATTGTTTGATTTTATTAATACCTGAGTTATTGAAGGTGGTTATTTATAAATATTGAGGGTTTTAAAGTGTTTTGGAGAAACTTTAGATTGTTGGGTTACTATTATTACCTATATCTTTACATTGTAGTTTTATTTATTGGGAGATATGTTTCTTGGTAAAATAATTTTATTTATGTCATATTTAGAATGGTACTAATTTGTACAGTGGGGTGTTTTTTTTTGTATTTAGGACACTGATTATATTGTTTTATATTTTTTGTGGGCTTTGAGCAATATTTAGTTATATGTTTAGGTTTTTTATATTTGAAGTATTTTTCATGGTTTTTGTTGCTTTTTCAAGAGTTTTTGATTTAGAATTTGAAGAGTATTTGGTGTTTGGAAGACATAAATTTGGGGAGTCTTTTGGATATGGTTGAGTTGTACTTTTAATGTCAATAAGGTCTACTTTTGGTACATTAGTTTCATTTTTTTGTTGGGTTATGGGGAGGGTCTCTTGTGTAAGCCTGAGACTGCTAATAGGACTTTTTGTCTAATGTTTTATGAGTCTGTTAAGGAGGAGGTGTTAATTTAAGTTTTATAAAATACACTGAGAATCAGTTAAAATCATGGAAGAAACATTATGGTAATTGAAGGGTGTTGTGTTTAAAGAGTTATAAATCTTTTTTAATAACTGCTTGAAATAAGGTGAGTTTAATCTACTTTTTCTGCCCCCACGAATGGCATGACCTGAGCCCACTGCTCACGATTCACCCAACCAAAGTCAAGAGCAAATGTTGGCTAGGCTCTAAGAACTTGAAATAACTTAGAAGCAAAAGAAATCACATTTTTCTCCCATGTTTTCTTTTTTTTCTTTCAGATGCTGGACTTACCTCTGTGGACGTGCGCTGAGCTCTCACCGCAGGAACCTGTCAGGTCTCGGTGGCTGTGAGTTTGTGTTCTTCTCACTGGGGAATTGGAATTAAATAATTAATTAATTGCAGAAATGATTAAAATAATGAAACCTGTCCCCTTTTGTGCCCCACTGTGTGGGACAAGGGCAGAGAGAGCGAGCAGAGGAGCGGCCTGGGGCTGGAGAGGGGCAGGAGAAAGGCAGAGGGGCCTCCCTGGTGTCACCAGGGCACCTGTGGGGAACAGAGGGGACACTGTGAGGGCAAGGGCGGGCGAGGAGGGAACAGTTTGGGGCAAAACCCGGGCTCACCTGCAGGGAAATGAGTGAGGGATATTTTGGAGGGAAGAGCTGAGGTGATGAGTCCGCCCAGCTCGGCCCAAGTGGGAGCAGAGGTGAAGTCAATCCAAAGCCAACCCTGCTCAACCTCTGAGTCCCAGAATAAATTCTACAAGCTGCCCATTGAGGGACTAAAAATACATAAAAACAGACCCAGGAGCAAATCAGAAAGCTCCTGGGAATCCCATTACAGTGTTGTCATAGTCTTTTTAACAGATTTTTTATTACAACACTGCATTTCCCTGTTGGGATTGTTCACTCTGTGGGCTGTGGGGTTTTTTGGGTCTGAACCCCCTCACGGTGGCCCTGACACCCTCAGGAGCTGGGAGGGAAAGCAGAGGCAGGGCTCCTGGCAGGGCAGGGTGTTTTCCCCCAGAGCAGACCCAGCAGCTGCCCACCAGCCTGGCCAGGAGGGATCTGCTCTGGCTCCTGCAGGGAAGGAATGTTTTCAGCTGATTCAGCTGACATTGCATTCCCCATCCCTGCTCCTGCCCCTCCTGCTCCCAGCTCCCGCCTGTTCTGAGGGGAATTTGTCCCACCAGCAGCAGGGGGAAGGACACCAGCTGCCACCCTGGGTCTTGGATTGTCCCTCTGGGGAATGCTGATTGCTGGGATTTAGATTATTCCATGCATTTGACTGCTGAAATTTCCCAGCCCAGGGGTTTTAGCTGACAGGGCAGCACAAAGATTGTTCTCTGTGTGGTGCCTGGATTTGGGGTTTGGTATCAGCTTTGCTAGTTCAGATCAGCTACACCCACAGCCCCAGATTCCCTGAGGAATTCCTGCTGGAACAACCTGACAGCACCTCATGGAGAGTGGAAATTCCCATGCAGAGGTGCCACTTTTACACCAGCTGTGTCAGGAGCCAGCAGAGATTCCAGGGAAGCTCAGTGGGATCAGGACAAGGACAGGTCTATAGTCCATAGAACTTGCTATTTAAAACCCTCATCCCCCAGCTCCACTGATGTCCCTGGGGTCACTTGACAGAGTTTCCTGGAACCCAGCTGATTTCACCCCCTCCTCCCCTGGAGCTCAGGCTCCAGTTGATATTTTAAAGCAGGACAAGGCGGTGGCTGGATGCACTCCCAGCCTGTGCTGAGGCAGCACATCTCTCCCTGAAGAAGCCCAGCTCCCTTCAGAGCCTCAGCAGCAGCCTCTGCACATCTTTTCCCCTCAGGAAAGGGATGCACATCCCTGCCCTCAGCACATCTCCAGTGGGACCCACCTGCCAAAGTTTTCCTTCATTTCTGCACTTCCAGCTGGCTCCCTGGAGAGTTCCAAACTTCATCCCACTCGAACCTCTGATTTTAAGGCACCTCCAAGGTATATTGCTTGGGATTCAGTATCTGTGAGGGAAGATGGCCTCGGCTTTAATGCTGCTGAGGGACCATGGCCTCAGGCTGGAAAGGAGAGGGGAGGTTTGGGGTGGCCGGGACATACCTGGCGGTGCCCGTGGGATCTTGGGGCTGCCGCAGGCGTTCTCCGTGTCCTGCCCGCTTCCAGCCGGGATCCAGCGGCTGCTCCAGGGAAGCGCCGTCTTCCTGGCGGCCCAGCACCATCATAGCCCCGGCGGGACCCCAGCCCCCGCGCCGGCCGGAGCAGGAGCGGCAGCACCGGGCTCGGTCCCAGCGCCCGTCCCGGAGTGGCTCTTCCTACCTGCAGCGACACCGGCCCCAATCCCGCCTCGATGATCCAGCCCCAGCACCCACACCCTGCCCGCCTCCCACAGCAGACACCGGCAGGACCAGGACCCGAATCTCCGGGCCCAGATCCCGATCCCGGCGTTACCTGAGCGCCTCGGGCTCCACGCAGCACCAGCCGCAGCCCCGATCCGGATCTCCTCGCAGCGCTCCGACCGACGCTCCCGCAGCATCCCGAGCCGAGCATCCCCCGAAGAAAGCGGGACTGGCGCGGATCCGCCGGGTTTTATGGGCGGGAGGGGGGCGGGGGGGAGGCGGGGCCCCGGGGGCGGGGCCGGCACAGGTGTGAGGGGCGGGGCCTGCACAGGTGTGAGGGACCCCAGTGCGGCTGCGCGGGGCGGGGCCTTGGGGGATTTAACGCGCGACGAGGGCCCGGCGGAGCCATTTGCTCCTCGGGGTTCGGTGGGGTAGGTTGCCGCCGGCCGCGGCCCTATATCTCTGTTCCTCTATATTTCTTTTCTTCTGCGTTTCTTTTATTTTGTGTTTCTTTTTCTGTTTTTTTTTTCTCTATTCTTCTCCTTTCTACCCTCCCTTCCACCCCCTCCCCCACCCCCTACACCCTCCCCCCCCCCAAACCCCCCCCCCTCCCTCTCCCCCCTAGCCCTCCCCTCCCTCCCCCCCTACGGCCGCCCCCCCGCCCCCCTCCTCCCATCCCACCTCCCTATTCCCCTACTCACCCCTACCCTACCCTACCCTACCCTACCCTACCCTACCCTACCCTACCCTACTCACCCTTACCCATCTTACCCTACTCCTCCATCCTCTCCCTCTCCCTTCCCTCCCCAACCGGCCTCCCCCCCGCACCATCCCCTGCCCCCCTGCACACCCCGACCTCTCCCCACCTTCCCCTCACGTACCCCCCCGCTCCCCTATTCTCGTTCTCTATTTCCTGCTCTCCTTCTTTCCTCGCAGCCGCGGGGGCTCGGGGTGCCGGGCAATAATAAAGCCCAGAGGGCCGGAGCCCGGCGCCCCCGCCCTCGCTGGGGTCCCCACACGGGGCCGGACCCGCTCTGCGGGTCCCCCCCATTCCAGTCGAAAGCACCGCCCCACACTGCCGGGGTTCCGGCTGTCCCTACATCACACTGGGGGGGGGGTGGGTGTCCCGGGTGGGAGGGGGCGGGTTAGGAAGGGCCTCCTCATTAGGAGGGGGTCCTTGGGGAGGGGGGGTGGGTTAGGAAGGGCCCCCTCATTAGGAGGGGGTCCTTGGGGGGTAGGTAGGTAGGTAGGGCCCCCTCCGGAGGAGGGGGTCCCGGGGGGAGCGGGGCGGGCCCCCACCGGAGGAGGGGGGTCCGGGGGAGGGGGGGGGGCCGGGGGGGGGGGCTTCCCCCCCTCCTGGCCCCGCCCCCCTCCCCCGGGCCCCCTCCTCCGGACGGGGTCCCGGCCCGGCCCCCTCCCGGGGACCCCCTCCTCCGGACCGGGGCCCGGGGGGGAGGGAGGGGGGCGGGTGGGGTGGGGGGGATGGGACGGGAGGGGCCGTTCGTTTGTGTGTGTGTTTTGTGTGTGTGTTTTTTTTTTTTTAACACGTGTGTTTCACTTTCACGGCGCAGAGTGACGTGCCCCACTCTGCTTCCCCCCCACCCCACCCGCCCCCCCCTCCTCCCCCCCCCCGGGCCCCCGGTCCGGAGGAGGGGGTCCCCGGGAGGGGGCCGGGCCGGGACCCCGTCCGGAGGAGGGGGCCCGGGGGAGGGGGGCGGGGCCAGGAGGGGGGGAAGCCCCCCCCCCGGCCCCCCCCCCCTCCCCCGGACCCCCTCCTCCGGAGGGGGCCCGCCCCGCCCCCCCCGGGACCCCCTCCTCCGGAGGGGGCCCTACCTACCTACCTACCCCCCAAGGACCCCCTCCTAATGAGGGGGCCCTTGCTAACCCCCCCACCACCCGGACCCCCTCCTAATGAGGGGGCCCCCCACCCCGGGACCCCCTCCAAACAGGGGGGTCCCCAAACCCAAACCCCCACCACCCCCGGGACCCCTCTCCAAACGAGGGGGTCCCGTGTGATGGGGGAAGCGGAGCCCCGGCGGTGTCCCCTGCGTTCACAACCACGGAACTGCTTGGGGACCCCACCGGGGGCTCCAGCGGGGCCGGCGGCACCGGACTCCGGCCCTCTGGGCTTTATTATTGTCCGGCACCACCAGCCCCGCGGCTGAGGGGAAAGAAGGAATGGAGAGAATGGGAAGAGAGGAGGGATAGCAGGGAGGAAAACAGAAGGGGAAGGAAAAGGCTGGGAGGGGGTCAGAGGGACAGTGGACAGAGAAGGGAGAGAGGGGGAACAGAGGGGAGCAGCGGAGTAGGGACAGGACAGGAAAGAGGAGAGCGGGGGAGTCAGGTGTAGGGGGAGAGGAGGGGAGGGTCTGGGGGACAAAGAAGCAGAATGCGGGGAGGAGAAGGAAGAGTAGAGGAGGGGACAGGAGGGGAGAATTCCCATTCTCTCTCTTCCCCCCTTTCATTCTCCTCCGAAA
This sequence comes from Calcarius lapponicus, assembly GCA_039654755.1. Lineage (NCBI taxonomy): Eukaryota > Metazoa > Chordata > Aves > Passeriformes > Fringillidae > Calcarius > Calcarius lapponicus. The sequence continues at coordinate 85,283,904 of CM077462.1, read as the reverse complement.
GGGGAGGAGAAGGAAAGGCGGGAAGAGAGAGAAGGGGAATACAGGGAGGAAAAGGAAGGGTAGAAGGGGGCACAGTAGGAGAGGCCGAAAGAGGAAAGGAGTCGGCTTTGAGGAGGAGAGAAAAGGGGGGAGAGAGAAAAGCAGAGAAAGAAGGGGAATACAAGCAGGAGAAAGGAAAGGTAGAGGGGGGAACAGGAGGAGAGAAAAAGCCGCGGAGCAGGGACAGAACTCACCCGTCCGCAGCGTGCTCAGAGTGAGCAAATGGCGGCCGAAGCGATTTCCGGGTCTTAAATAACCTCGGCCCCGCCCCGCGCAGCCGCCCTGGGGTCCCGCACACCTGAACCCGATACGGGACCCGCCCCGCACACCTGAGCAGGTCCCGGGACCCGCCCCTGAAGCTCCGCCCCCGGCCCCGCCTCACGGAGCCCCAGGCCCGCCCTCGGCCCCGCCTCACGGAGCCCCGGCTCCGCCCCTGACCCCGCCCCAGTCCCGCCTCACAGAGCCCCGGCTCCGCCCCGAGCCCGCCCCGCCCTGCCCGGGATGGGGGTGGGGCCATCGCTCGCGGCCCCGCCCGTGTCCCCCAGACCGGCCCCGCCCGTGTCCCCCCGGGCCACCCCCGCCCGTGTCCCCCAGACCGGCCCCGCTCGCGTCCCCCCGGGCCATCCCCGCCCGTGTCCCCCAGACCGGCCCCGCCCGTGTCCCCCGGGCCACCCCCGCCCGTCGCACCGGGCCGAACCGGGGCTGCTCCCGGCTGCGCGGAGCCCCGAGCGCTGAGCCGGGGCCGGGGCCGGGGCCCTGGCTCGGCTCCTGTCGGTGGCGGCTGTCGGGGGGTCCCGAGCGGTGCCGCCTCTCCCGCGGCGGGGCGCGGTGTGGGGCGGGGATCGGGACCGGGATGGCCGCGGGCGGCGGGAGCTCCAGAACGGAGAGGCTCCACACGGACGGAACCGGCCGGGGCGGGGGGACCCCCCGTGCCGGCCCCAGGACCCCCCAGACCCCGCCGCTCCCCCGGTGCCACGGAGTTATTGTTCCCAGTGTAGGCCGAGGATTCTTGATGAGAAAACTCAAAACTCAAGGACACGGGATCTGAGGGGAGGGGAGCGATTCTGGTATAAATTCAAAACGCATTGCGAAAAATAAATCTATGGAACAGCCCATTTCCTCTCCCAGCCTGGTTTCTGTGTGCTCGTCTGTGATTCCAGCTGCTCCGATGGGATTTTCAGCCTGTGGGGCTGTAATGACTTGCCCGGTGCTAAGCACGACAGGAAATAACGGGGAAACCCTCTGCATCAGGCAGCGGAGCCTCTCAGTAACCCTGTCCCAAAGTCTGGCAGTGCCCAGCGCCTCTGGGTGGAATCTGAGGGGGCCCGGCACAGGCCCCCGGCACAGGGCCCCTTGCTTCCTCAAGCTCCTTTTGACCAGGATGATTTTTGGGGTAGGAGCACCCAAAGCCAGCAGAACAGACCTTAACCACTTTTTGTGGGACCTCTCCTCTCTCTTCCTCACCAAATTCCCACTGTCAAAAGCCATCCCCTCAGTCCCTCCAAGGAATTGGGCTTGGATTTCCCAATCCAGCAGGGCAGAAATGCTGTTGTCCTTATTGTATATCCCAATTGCAGTAATTGCTTAAGAAATAATTGAAAGGAATTAAAGGAATGAAGAGAAATTAAATAAGAGCTGCCAGCTCCAACTAAGGGATGCTCAAACCCCTTATCAATAATTTGCTTTAATTAACCAACTCAAACAAGTCATTGACACCACATTGATACAGTATGACTCTTTTTAATGGAGTTACACATAAATATTGCACAATGTAAAAACCTTTATAAACCCAGAAACTCTTTTAAGGGATAGACAGTGCACAGCTGCAGAGAGTCTTGGGATTGAGGAGAAAAATCTCCAACTTTTCAGTCTTTAGCCTCTTCCACTGTGGTCACTGACAGCAAATGTGGCTCCAGCCTCGGAAGGCATGGGGAGTCAGGGATTTCACAGATCCTGGTGCCACCTCAGCCTTTCAGCAGGTACAGTCCTGCAGGGAGAGGGGGGGGAACGGGTCAGAATGGACAGCCTGCTTCCAGAAAAACATCCCAATTCATAAAGCACTAGGCAGAGCTGTAAGAACTTCCCCACAGGGTCATTTCCCTGAGGACTGAGGGCTCTAAGCCAAAGGCACGGGCTGCACCTGCCATGGACAGACTACGGGAAGGCCAGAAGGAAAAGCTACTGGGCCAATTCCATCAAACATTCCAAAATCAGGCTCCTCACCTGGTGGTGGAAGCACATCTTCCCTCCTGTGGGTTTTTTGGGATCTGCAGTGAACTGCAGGGGGAAAAAAACAAAACCCAAGTATCTCCCACGATTGGAACAGAAAAGTGGGGGAAAAGGATGGAGGGGCAACTCCTGGTGTGAATAACTGGGATCCAACCCCTCCAAACCAACGGAAGCAGAGGCTGAGTGACAAAGCCCTTGGGCCCAGTTTGCTGGGATTCACAGGAAAACTGAGGGGTTTTACTTTGGCAGGAAAGCCGAGCTGCTCATCACCTCATCAGCCAGGTACAGCAGCAGCACCCGCAGGGACCTGGCCAGGTGTGTCTGCCTGGCAGAGGGCTCCCCACTGCCTGGGAATCTCTGTGCCACAGGGCATGGTGGCACTGGCCATTCAAACAGCTCCTACCTGGCCTTTCACAAGGCAAGGTGGTTTTTCCATACAGCAAATGTTTTTTGAAGAAGATAACACTATACTCAACTGGAGAAGAAAAAGTGAGATCTGTTAAATTTTCCTAAGCCAGGCAAAAAAGAAAACCAAATTAAAAAAAATAAAAAACCAAAACCAAACAACAAAACACAAAAAAACCCCCACCAATAACAATAACAATGAAAAAAACCCCTTACATATTAAGCATATTTAAAGAGAGTTTAAATTGGAATGAGGTGACTTGGAAAGCTTGAAAAGCTGCAATGCTGCAAAAATCTAATGCTGCAAAAAAAAGCCTTTTCTTACATCACATTTTAGCCCTGAACTTGCAAAAAACCCCTGCCAGACTAACAATTCCCCACATCTAGTTATTGAATCATTCCTGTCTTTGAGCACAAGTCAAGCTAAAGCTATGGAGACAAGAAAAACTCAGTGCTGTTCCTCTGGAAATCACAGAATCACAGGGAGGTTTTTCGTTAGCTTAGGAAAATGCACACCCAGCTCAGTAGATACTGAATAGCAGGGAAAGTCAGGAGATCAATGTTTTGCTTCCAGAGACAAAAATTTAAATAGGTATTTACATGAAACCAGCAGTCTACAGATTGTCTGATCCAGAAGTGTTTATTAAGAAAAAAACCCTGGGGTTTCCTCTTCAGGGACACAAGAGGAGCTCCTTGGCTGGGACACAGCCTTGGTCAGCACTGCTCCCCCACCACACAGGCCAGCACGGCTTCCAGCTCTTCCACAGTCTTTGCAAAGTTCCCGGGGATCCCAGAGGATGGCAGGGCCAGCCTTCACCTCTGCCCTTCTCCTGCACTCAGCAGGTTTCCTGTCAGACGTGCCTTTGCAGAGCAGCCACACGCGACTCCACGGTGCTCACTCTTGTCTCCAGAGCCTTGAGCAGCATGTCCACCTGCAAAATGACCAGGTGCTGGGTCACACACACACAGAGCACGTGTGCAAGTCAGAAAGGGCTCACGTCTCATCTCACATCACCAATTCTTTTCATGTGACTCTTTCCCTGCTCATTTCATCCTGTGAAAGCTCACCCAACTCTAACACTCACTGTCCACTTGTTCCACCCCTGGTGTCAGAGCCACACACTCAGCTTCTGCTGGACAACCTTCACTTTCCAACTTCCTTGCACTATTTGCTCCCAGCTCTTCCTACCTGCAGCCACCAGATTTTAGTAGAGCAAAACATCACCTTGATTTATGATGCTGTATTTCAATACAAAGCTACAGCAAAAGCATTCAGTCCATTTGCACAAAAGGCAGAAGAAACATGACTCAAGGTTAAGTGAAGATCTGGAGAAGTGAATCAGAACTAACTAGAAACAACTTATCAAATTACTGAGACATAAACAGGAACCTAATGCTGTGCTTGATAGACAGAAAATGCTAATTCCCATGAAAATTGAAGGAAAGTTACTGAAAATCTTGCATAACACAAGATTCCAATGACATGAAGCAGACCAGCAAATGCTACAATGCACTGAATTACTCTGGGTGAAATAAGCTGTTCTGCAGAAACTACTGGAGCACATTAAGGTTTCACAGAGGTGAATTAAACAAGTTATTAATTGTAAGGTTAAATCTCACCCTTTCCAGCACCTCTTCCAAGACAGCTTGACTTTCCAGAGTGAGTGGTTGCTCATGGATGACAGCTTGCTTTCCCGGGGTGCCTAGAATATAGCTGAGATGCCACAGGTCAGACCATGCACAGATTCCCACCCCGAAGCAAAAATCCAAACCCAGCACTCCTCCAGAGCCCTGAGAGACAGCCACGGATTCTGGGGCTGCGCTGAAAAATTGCACAGACACCGAGAACACTGCAGGGCTGGCTGGGAGGGAGAAGCAGCACTGCTCTCCAAGAAAAGTGCCATTCTGCAGCCAGGTCATTGCTTTAGGGAATTTTACTGTCAAAAAATAAGGGATCCTAGCTGTGGAATTAAGAAATAAACCCAAAAGCACTGTCCAGAGCATGAGGGTGAACATCCACAGCAATACAGCAAAATAAATGGGAACCTCAGAAAAAACCAGAGACATTGAAACTAGTTCAGGTGAACACTGTCCATCAGAACAATGCTTGCATAAAGGATCTCTGGCACAAAGCCTTGATTCACTAGGTGGTTATTGAACAATACCTTAAGACCACTTTTAAGTGCTATAAACCAACTAAACCCAAGCACACTTCCATTTTCTAGGCAGATTTTAAGCGGCTGAGTGAGAATCTCAGGCACATCCTCAGCTGTCAGATTTGCCTTTGCCCACCCTAGAGACAGAGCAGATGTGGCCAGCACAGGTCAGACCCGCCCCGAGTTCTGCCTGAGCCCCTCTGGCCACGCTGCCTGCTGGTAATGCTGAGCCCAAAGGGGCTCCGGACAGGCCTGTCTGGTGCTTGGCTTGTGTACTCCTCAGAGAAAATGAGAAGGAACCCTCCCGTGCCCTGGACCTGGTGGTATTTGCTTGGCAGGAATGCAATTTCTCATACCAAAGGCAGACCTGGCTGTTTCAGTGCTCACAACTGAGCACTGTGATGCCAACAGCAGCAATACAGAAAACCACTCCGGGGCAGAGCAGCAGAAAAAGCCACCTCTAGACTTCCCAGAGGTATAACAGGAGAGCCCTCAGTGCAATCCTGGGGAGTGCAGTGGAGCTGGCACATAAACATTCTGTACTTACCTTTCAAGGGAGTCAATAGTGAAACAGAACAAATCTCTCTTGTAGTCCAGGCTCCTTGAGGTGCACCTGTAGATGCTGCCGAGGGTCCTTGAGCAGCCAGAGCAGAATAAGGTTTCTACTAAGCTGTAAGTGAGAAATAACATTGATTCAGGAGAAAATAAAAGGAAGCACCTCACCCCATCCCTTTCCTTAAAAAAAAAGAAAAAAAAAAAAAAACAACAAAAAAAAAACAAACAAACAATCATGCATTATAATTTTTAAAGCATTCATTCTTGCTTTACACAGTGTAAATTATGAGCACTCATCTTCCAGCCTGAATTTGCAGCAGCTCCTCAGGCTGGCTGACCTCAGCAAGACCAGATCAGAATCACTAAACTGTGGAAGGGACCTTAAATCTCATCCCACCCAAACCCCTGCCGTGGCACGGACACCTCCCACTGTCCCAAGCTGCTCCCAGCCCCAGTGTCCAGCCCGGCACAGGCTCTGTCACCCACAACCCTGGGCTGCTGAAACCTCTTGGACACAATGAGCTGCATTTTGGAGAGCAGCCTGGGGTCGCACATCCCTCATTTCAGCTCTTACAGCGCTCATCAGTGAGATCTGCCAAAATCCTTCCTGACTTTCCCTCAGTGTCCGCTCTGGACATGTATGTGGTCCTTTCTGTGCACTGCCCCTGGCCCCCCATGTCCCCTCTCCTCTGTCCTGGGCACTCTCAGGAGCCCCATGCACCTCCAGGTGCCAGCCAGCACCCAAGGGAGCTGGGCCCCAAAACTGGGGGCACCAAACTGGGCCAGGCACCTCCAGCCCCTCCGGCCACATGCTGGACCTGGGCAGTGCAAGGATCCCAGACAAGCCCCTACCTGTCAGGAAATGCCACAGCTTTATCCCAGAAAGGAGAGAGTCCTGCAACTTTAGTCCAGTAAAGGGAGAGGCCACTGGGGAACATGCCCAAGGGGTTTTTTCCTTCTCCCTTTCTTTCTCTCCCTCTCTCTCCTGTTTTTTTCTCTCATTCTCCTATTTTTTTCTCTTTCTCTCTTTCTCTCTCTCCCTCCCTGTCCCTTCTTCTCTCCCTCTTCTATTTTTTTCTGTCTTTCTCTCTCTCTCTCCCATTTTATTCTCTCTTTCCCTCTCTCCCTCCATCTCCCTCTCTGTTTTTTCTCTTTCCCTCCCTCCCTCTCTCTCCTCTCCTATTTGATTCTCTCTCTCTTCCCCCTCCTGTTATTTTTCTCTTTCTCTCTCCCTCCCTCCCTCTCTCCCTCTCCCTTTTTTCTCTCTTTCTCTCCCTCCTTCCCTCATTTTTTCTCTCTTTTTCTCTCTCTCCCTCCTTCTCTCCCTCTCTTTCTCTTTCTCTCCCATTTTTTCCTTTCTCTCCCATTTTATTCTCTTTTTTTTTCTCTCTCCCGTTTTATTCCTAGTTTTTTCTCTCTTTCTCCTTCTCTCCCGTTTTTTTTTCCTCTCTCTCTCTCTCTCTCTCTCTCTCTCCTGGATTTTCCTCTCTTTCTCTCTCTCTCCCCGTTTTTTTCTCTCCCTCCTTCATTCTCTTTTTCTTCCTTTCTCTCTCTCTCTCCCTCTCTCCCTTTCTCTCAGGGCTGCAGCCTCCTTTAATCCCAAACTCCCAAACCTTCCCAAACCACCTGCCCCATTTCCCCCCTGAACCTGTTCTTTTACCCCAAAGTTCAGGAGCTCAGCCTTGTGCAGAGCCCAGGGTGCCTGAGCTGTGTAACAAACCTGCCAAAGGCAGCAGAGACACCAAACCCATCCCAGAGCTTTACACCCCCAGCTTCACCCCTCAGACTGTCTGTGAACACATCAGCTTTCTTCTCAGACTCTTATCTGCCTTTGGTTTTATTCCTTTACCATTGCACCATTTCTTTTTCACATTAACGTGAAGCAATGTATTTCCCCATTGCCAGGGCAAGACAGCCTCAGTATTTTTATAATGCTCCTTTCTGATTCAGTCTTGGTTTTTACATTCTGCTTGGGGTTTTGCTAGATAATAAAGAAAGTGGGCCTGATTCCTTGGGAAATAAAATATCCAAATGTGATTTAGTGCTGGCTTCCCCGACTTGCTCATGAGAAGTTTCCTGAAGCAAACTGGTGTTTCAAAACCTGCTCCCGAAATGTATATTCATCTCTGAGATGGAAAGAAAATATTCTGGAGCAAATAATGCACCCCAAAGATGCAGCCAGGGGAATATATTGATGGTGAAAACAATGGCTTGGCAAAACACTTCATTATAGCAGGGAGAGGACTCAGACAGGCTCTGAGACAAATAAACACACACAGTGCTCAGTCCTGGGGTGTGAGGGGCATTCAGCCTAGATGTGTTTGTGCTCAGAAATGTCACAGCTCTGCTGCAGATCCCTGTGAGCCCCACACAGGAGCCTTCAGAAAAGGCAGGAGAGGTGTTTCCAGGGGAGCATGGGGAACTGGGCCGGGGCTGACTCCCTAATGAACAATCCCTTCCCTCTGCCTGCCCTGGAAATGCTCCCTGGCTCAACCACCCTGCCCTCCTGGTTCCATCCCAGAGTCTGACTGAGGCTACCCTGGCATTCCCTGGCTACTTGGAGAAGCAAAGGGCAACAGACAACGAGAACTGTGCTGGAGATTTCTGTCAGTGCTTCCTCTATTGGGCTGCCATGCAGAAAATGTTCCAGCTGTCAGTGAGGACAAACAAAACGCACCCAAAAGCACAAATGTTCTGGTTTTAGCAACAGCGAGGAGCAGGAGTGGCTGTGACAGGAGGGCTCACAAGCCCAGTACAGCCACAGAGTTTATTCCATTCCAGGGATCAGAAGGGACTGAGGCCACTGTGTCCTCAGTGACAGCAAATACAACCAATTGTCTCATCCTGAAAACAATTCAGGGGGAAAGAGCAAATGCTGTATTGACCTCAGCTATCTGCAGCAGAACAAAAGCAGAGCACAAATGGACACCTGAGATCTCAGCCCTCCACTCCCAGCCCTTTAAAAATGAAAGAGGGAGCTAATTTTACCATTAGGCTTTTTGTTCTTTTATCTCATCCTTTGCCTATCCCTCCAAAAAGGCTCCTCACTCCAATCTGTCCCACCTGAGCAGTGGGAGATTCTGAGGCATTATGGAAAAGTAAACTTTGCTGTAGACTTTTCTCTTGCCAGGTAATGAGCCCCACCAGGGTCTGTGCCAGTGGTGCTGCCCTTCAAAGCACCCCCCCAGAACAAATCCTGCTGCTGAGGGGAGTTTTCTGAGGTGCAATGTTAACCAAACACAATCTGTGTATTGATGAACACATCACACAGCTCCCTTCAGCACCCCCTCTCCTTTAAACATCTCTCTTCATTCCACCAACAGCAAAACATTAGGAGTTCACAGTGACAAATCCAACACCTCTGTGCAAAAACACCCTTCAAAAGCAGAAATCTCACCCATTCCCTGGAGCAGCCACAGCAAGGGCACGAATTCTGTTCCCCATTCCTGCTGTGGGCCTGAACCCTCTCAGCTGCCCTGAATTGCTGGAGGTGATGAGCCCAGCAGCACCGGGGCCTGGCAGGGCAATGCTGCTGCATCTGGAGTTTCCAAAGGCTGCTGGGGGCAGGAATCACCTCCAGAGCCCAGCAAACACTGCCTCACACCCTGGCACATCCAGTGGGGCCCAGCAAGAACTGCCAACACCAACTCCATGTGTGGAGGCCAAGGATGCCTGTGACTGAGTGCCTTCTGCAGGGCCAGGCTGCCCTGAGCCTTTTGGGACACCCAAAATCCCCCATGGGGGATCAGGCACAGCCTGGACTCCCTGATCCTCCAGGTCTTTTCCAGCCTGAATGATTCTGGGGTTCCAAGAGGCTCCTGGTGAGCAGAGGCACGGTGCAGGTGCCCAGATGTGCGTGCTGCTGCCCCAGGATGTCCCCAGCAGCTTTCACTCCACTCCCCAGCTTTGGGCACATCTCTTGAAGCAGCCAAGTGCAGTGATGATCCTGAAACCACCAGGAAATTGAGTTTGTGGGGAAAGGGATGTGTGCAGGGTGATGAAGCACTGCCTGTGCAGTGGTGATCCTAGAACCACCAGGAGATGGAGTTTGTGGGGAAAGGGATGTGTGCAGGGTGATGAAGCACTGCCTGCCCAGCCCTGCCTCAGGGATTTCCTCTGCTGGGCTCACCACAGCCAGCAGGGCTTGTGTGACACCCAGAACCTGTCTGCACATTTGGAAACCCTCCCCTGCCAGCAGGAACCACTCAGGGACCCCATGGCAAACTGGCTGAGCTCTGTGCCCCACTCAGGTGGCACAGCAGGCCAGGCCATTCACACACACAGAGCCAAAACATCCCTGCCCCCCTGGGATGGCACAGAGCCACAGGGATGCCAGAGCTGGCACAGAAATGCTCTGCTTGCTCCCGTACACTCCCGAGGAGGGGGAAGGTCAGGGGTCACTGGAGCCCCTGGAAAGGTCCTTGCTGTCACCAGCTGATCTTTAAGGTCAGAGGTGTCAGCCCCAGTTAGAGTTACCCTGGGTCAGCTGCCAGGAGCCCTGGGGATGTTTGGCTGGTTGTGAGGACAGAGCCCTGCAGCCCTGGAGATGTTTGGTGGCTTGTGAGGGGATGGACAATGCCCTGCAGCCCTGGAGATGTTTGATTGGGGTAGACCTGGAATTCAGGGGCATTCCTGATATCCTCATGCTCCTCCCAGAGTTTATTTCTGTTGGAACACATTGGCAATGTGTCCATCACACTCCACCTCTAAGAAAGACAGCAAAACTGTGAGCAAAGATGGAAATGTTTAGCTTTAAAAGGTTAAATGTGGTGCATGAAGCTGGAAAGCTCACCTTTGAAGGAATGTGAATATAATCCCCCCACCCCCTGAGCTTTGTTATGGGTTTTCTTTTTTTGTATTTAGGGTCTGGAGATGCCCAGCAGGGATCAGGGTTTAGTGCTCTGGGCACAGACAGAGCAAAAAGGCAACATTGCTTACTGTGTGAAATGCCAGCCAGAGGTGCTGAAAATCAGGTATAAATCCAGGGAACCCAGACAGGGAAAGCAGCTTGGCACAGCAGAATTAAGCTTCCCTAACGTGTCCTAGACATAAAATCCCTTAGAGGTCGGGGCGCAGAATGAAGTTTTGTGCCTCTGAAGCAACTATTCCTGCTTGCTTAGGGTGGATGTTTCACCATTAAAACATTGGTGGGTGCAGGTTTTTCCCAGTGAAACAGTGACTGGAGGAGCCAGACCTTTTCCAGGATGGGCAGGGATTAGGTTCAGGTGCTTTGCACCACTCTCCCACAGGTGACTGCCCAGCCTGTGACAATGACATCAGGTGTAGGGGGATGGAGAGGGGATGGCAGGGGGGATCCAGCTCTGCTCTGGTGGTGGCTGGGTTTTGAAAGGCTGAAATGTAGAGCTGAGCTCCAGACTGGAGGCAGCATTTTTTTTTCCCCTGTTTTTCTTTCTTCTCCCCAGGCTGGGCTCTGCTGGCAGCCCCGATGGCTTGTGACAGGCAATGCCATGGGCACCATCACTGCTGGGATCTGGCTGAAGTGCCTGCCACTCCAAGTGGCATTTGCAGTCACTCCTTGCTTCCCTTCTGGAAGAGGAGCTGGTGGTGCACTGGGAGCTTCCCCCTCTCTGGGCTGAGGAGATGCCCCTGGGTGAAGAAGTTGTAAATAGTCTGGAAGGCAAAGCAGCCCTGGGATATAATTTATTCCTGCAAGGAGACCTTTGCTCCTTGCTGTAAAAGCAGGATCTTTAAAGCTGCACACTCGTGTCCTCCAAAGGAGGGAGGGTCTTGCAGCAGATGCTGATGGGCTCTCAAGGCAGAGGCTCCCATCAGCAAGTTTCCAATGCAAAAGGCTTTAACCCAAAATCTTGGACCAGAGGTTAAAAGTTAAAAAAAAAACCAAAAAAAGGTAAAAAATGAAAAAAAAAAAAAAGAGGAGAATGCAGTCTGGGGAATGCTGATATACATCACATTCCACACCCAAAGCCATGAGAGAAACAGCCCTGAGCAGTTTCTTCTTGTTTTGGAATTGCTCTGTCCTTTTAAGCTGAAATCCAGGGGCATTTTGGAACCCTGGAGTTTGGGCTTAGTGTCCTAAGAGTTGGGGGCAAAAGTGGCCAACTCAACTATGTGGGAAAAAAACTACTTGGATAATGACAATGTGAATTTTGATGCTTTAAGAAGCACCACCCAAAATCAATTGCATCTCCCCCAGGTTTTTATGAGTGTAAGTGGAATAAGCCCCTCCTCTTACCTTCCCCAAATACTGTCCTTCTCCGTGGTACTCTCAAGTCCCTGAAATGCAGCGTGTCTTGTTCTGCAGAACTGCAAGATTTGGGTGGATTTGAAGGTATTTTGAGAAGGAAGTTGCTTCTCCCTTTGATGTGGTGCTGTATTGAACCATTCCTGGTGGATTGTCATTGCCAAGTGAGAGATGTTAAACCTCAGCATCTGTTGGTGATCACCTGCATGTTCTGTTTCTATCCTTGGAGATGACTTTATTGAAAGGTTCAGTGCTTAAAAGCTTGGAAGTGATGAAAGCAAACCAACCAAGAGCTGTTTTCACAATTAACTTTTTCTTTTTCTTTTTTTTTTTTTTTCTTTTTTTTTTTTTTTAACAAGACCCAAATTTCATGCATAATGCACTGACTGTTATTGTCCTGAATATTTGCTACCATCTTTTTGGAAAAAAAAACACAGAGGATTATACTTTTTGATGAGACTAGAGCTAGATCAAAATAAACTCTGCAATGCTCTGTGAAATAAACTGTCAGTATTCCCCTGCCAGTCTGTCATTGTTTTGTGTTATGGCACTACACAGAGGCTCCCACTGCCCAATCCAGAGAGTTCTCCCATTATTTTATGTCGTGCTCAGCAGCTCATTTTAACCCTAAAGGTTGAAAATCCCCTGGGAGCAGTTGCAATCAAGAGCAAATCAGAAAAAGCAGGCTGGGAGAGAGTATGAGACGTTCCAGAGATTTACTTTTCCCAATGCTTTTTTTATTTTAAGGTAGAACCCCTCTCTTCCCCTTAGACCCCATATCTTATAATTTGGGGATTTCTTCTCAAAAATAATTCCCTGCCTAAGCTTGCGGGAAAAACCCCTCCAAATTATTTAGGGGGCTTGGGATGGGTTCAGTTGGTCACTTGAAGCCCTTGGTAAGAAATTCCTTATCTCTTGGGTTCAGCGAGAGGCTCAACGTGAACACGAGTGAAAATAAAAATAAATAAAATATTAAAGCAAATAAAAATAAAAACAACAGTAATACAAAATAAATAAAAACAAAAATAAATTTTATTTATTGAAGCCCCAGATGCGCTGCAGTTCCGCGGGCTGCCCACCGGAGGGCGCTGCTCTGCACCGCCGCGCTGTGTCCGCCAGACGGCGCCCGCGGGCCTTGCGGGTCCCGGGGCTCCTCCCGATCCCAGCCGCGATCCCGGTCCCGATATCCCGGATCCCGGTTCTGATCCCGGTCCCGATATCCCGGTCCCGGTCCCGATATCCCGGTTCTGATCCCGGTCCCGATCCCGGATCCCGGTCCCGATCCCGGATCCCAGTTCTGATCCCGCGGGTTCGGGACCCGCACCCCATTCAGCAGACAGAGGCAGGACCGGATCCGACCCCCCCGGCCCCATTCCCCACCGCGCAGAACGGGAATTGCGGCTTTTCCAATTTCAAACCTTCAACTTCCAGCAGCTCTTCCCATGGAAAAGCTTCTAAAAGACAAATCCAAACACTCCGCTCTGCTGGGCATTTCCCTTACAGCTCCTGGTCCCAAAATACTCCCGGGATCGCTAAACCAAATCGTTTCCAGCTAAAAACCCGACACGGGAAATGTGCCAGCACGGAGAGCTGTCGCTGACCTTCCCCTTACAAGTGATAACTTGGAAAGTTTCCAGCAACATCTTGCAGAGATAAACGGGGACAACACGTTTGCTCAATAACCCTCATATATATTTGCAAGCCTGTGTTCACCCCACAATCAAATGACGATTTTCCTTCCTTCCCAACCTGTAAACTGCACACATCCCCACCAACACTTGGATTCTCAGAGTCTGGCACACTCCTCGCAAGCAGAAATGTGTCAGGACACTCACAGATGCTCCATCTCCCTTTCTCCTTGCAGCCTTCCATGAGCACACCACACCCCGGGACTTTGCACCTTCCTTCTCAGCTCTGTGCATCTCACTTTTTTTCACTGTCCAATCCCAGTTTTCCAACCCTAAAATGTACGGCAGGTGGTCCCAATAATAATTTTTAAAATTAATTAAATATATATGTGTATATATATATATTTGAAATTGAAATATATATTTTATATATATATGAATTTGAAATTTAAAATTAATTAAATATATATATATATATACTTTTAAAAACATATATATATACACTTATATATATATATATATATACACACACATATATATAAATAAAAGTGGTAGAACAAAAAGCCAGCTTTGGCATTCCCCTGATGCCCATAAACTGCACCAAACAAACTCCTGTGCACTTTCCCTCTCAGCTTACTCATCAAGTCTCTGCAATCAATCCAAACTGAAAATTGCTGAGCTACAGCTGGCACAGATAAATCTCCAGGACAGAGAGGGAGCTCAGACTTTGCCCATTGTTTTGGGGAAATTTTAATTTGCATCCCAAGCCAGTGACAGTGACCCTGTCCTGGCAGGTCTGGAGCTGCAGTCCCACTCTGGTGCTCAGCTAAATGTGCTCAATGTCACCCAATTGTGCCAGGACAGAAAGAAAGCAGGAGGGTGATTCTTTCCCCTGGCACCACACCCCGGGGTTCTGCACCTTCCTCCTCAGCTCGATTCCACCTCCAAAATTCAACCAAAATCCGAGAATTGCTCCCACGAAACAGCCACCTCCATCAACTTCATAATTCAATATTTAAAGTCTCTTTTAATCCAAACTGTCCTGTGATGATTCTATGAAGTATTTGTGGGTTTTTTTTTCCCACAGACATCAAGAAAAATGTAGTTCCACAATATGATAGGTTTACTTCCTTTTTGTGTATAATTTATATCCTTAGCACCCAAGTAAGAGAGAGAAATAATTAGAAGTGGGTTGAAATCAGAAGTGGGTGAAGAAATTGAGGTGGAGCCTGAAATGCAGCTGTAGGAAAAGTACAGGAGGGAGGCAGGAGTAAGAAAATGAGTAAGAAATAAAAAATAATCATAGCAGGAATAAAAAAGGGAATGAAAAAGACACAGAAAGGTGGGATGGAGAAATCCAGACAGTTCAGAAAATTAAATTCCCTCTCAATCCTTTACCCTTTCCTTTCAGGTCAGCCTAGAAGAATCCCAGCAGAAAATGAATTAAACCTTGCACCTTTTCAGATTTCACTGAGGAAAGAGGCTTCTGCATTATTTTGGCAACCTTTTTAAAACCCAAATTTATTTAAAAAAAAAAAAACAAACCACATTTTCCCTGCTCACATAATTTGGGTTCCTAGCTGCAGCTTTAGAGATGTGTGGATCTACCAGTCCTACGTGATCTGCCAGCTCCAAACTGCCCTTGCAAGGAACAAAAAAAGTATAAAATACACCGAGGACTGGATGTTTAAGCAACTGAAACCTGCCCCAGGTGTTTAGGGTACACATTTTATCCAGGAGCCAGCTGCAGGCAATCAGGAGAATGAGGTGTCTTCAGCAGGTGATTCATTTAACTCATCAGCTCTCTAAAAATCAGATTGTAATGGGTGGTTTTTAATTTAGGAGCTGAGTCTCAGACAGCCTAGACAAAGCATATTATAAAGGACATGTGCCAATACCTTTTGTTGCTACAAAGATCTGGAAATTTCATATTTTTCTGCTATTTAGAGAAAATAGCAAGAAAAAAAATTGTAATAATAAAAAAGGCAGAATAAAAAAAAAAAATCATAAATAAAAAAGTAAAAAAAATCCCAGACCCTGAAAAATCAGATCCTAGTTCCTAATCAATTAATATTTTTTTATAGGCAGTATTATTCTCTTCCTAGCAAAGTATTTAAGTCAGAGAACACCAACAGCATAGGCAACATGACTTACGTAGCTTTAATTTTTTTTTCTTGTTTGCTTTCATTGCACCAGGGTGAGTGATGGTCATTTCAGTGGCCTTAAAAAAACAAACAAAATCCCAAACAAACAAACAAAAAACACCAAGAAAAACCAAAAACACCCCTAAAACCAAGGCTGCAAATTGACAGCGGCCTGAACAAAAGGCAGGGACCGATTATTCTGCTACCAAGTATCAAATGATATTTTATGTTATCATGCATGTCTGAATACCTAAAACTGAAATTTTCCAGAGAATTTCAAGCAAAGAAATGCAAAAAAAAAAATCTCTATTTACTCTATTTACACAGATAAATAGATACATATCAGAACTAGAGAAAGGAGCAAAAAAAAAAAAAATCTTTCTTGCAATTGTGTACAGAATGACTACCAAGAAACACAGACTTTTAAAGAAATAGCTGTTAGAAATAGCTTCACATTCCCAAGATGATCAAAGGAATGTTAAATGCTATCATCTAAGGCAAATCTGAACGGACAGCAGTACTGAGTAATAACATGAATTTATCACTGGTTTTACAGCAGCTAAAGCTAAAAAAACCCCAAACACACAAACCCCAACCAACTAAAACCAAAAACCAATAAAAAACCCAACAAACAAATCCACAAACAAACAAACAAACAAACAAACAAATAACAACCAAAAATCCACAAAACCCCACCCTTTTTTTGCACAAGTTTCGGGAGGACAGGCGGTTTTTGGCTCATTAGTGACACTTTTAAAATGAATTTAAAGCAGAAATGAGGGTGCCGTGCCCTTGCTGCCCTCTGGCGGCCGCGGGCCGCACCAGCACGCCCCAGCTAATTAAAATGCAATTAAAGGGTCATTAAAATGTCATTAAAATTTAGTTTAAATGTAATTTAAATGTAATTAATCGCTGGCTGTAGGAGCGAAGCCTGTGGTGCGACCCTGAACTTTGCCCTGCAGTGATGCTGTACGTGTGCTCTGTCGTCACTGGTCAAAAACCAGCTGGATTTTTAAAACTGATTTAAATTTAAGCTCAGTTTAAATGTGTCTTCTGTGCGTGTTAGCGCTGTGTTAATGTATTAAAGTTTATTCGTGTTGCTGTGCCCGGGACAGGAGGGACAGGGAGCTGCCGGGGTGGATGCAGCAGAGGGATGCAGGGATGCTCGAGGGCATCTCCCTGCTGAGGGAGCTGCTTGTGCAGCCACTCAAGCAAACAATACAAATTCGAATGCACAGGAACCTCTTGCTTTATTTATAGCTTTGCAAATCATGCAGGAGCTTTTATTTTTGATAAACACCGGATGCATGATGCTTACCAAATATCCTGTATTTGGATTGTTTTGCTAAAAATAGCTTCAGAGAAAGCAGGTCCAGCACTGGTAGTGATTATTCTGAGAAATCCCTGGCTTGGCTATAGCAGAGGATCCTTTCTGAACCTGCAAATTTCTCCCAGCACTCTGTTTTTATTAACTGCACCCACAGTGCTGCTCAATCAGGTGTTACACATTAATATTAACTTTCATTTTCCCCACTTTCATGTCTCAAAAAGAGAACAGGCTTGACTTTTTGGTTTTCTTTGATGTAGAAGTATTTATAGCACAAAGTTAAGAACCCAGAGCCTCTGCTCCAACACTTGTCCTCTATATTTTCCCATTAAAAAAACCCACAAAACTTTCAGTTTTGTGAGCTGTCTTAAGTTCCTGTTCTATCCCTTGATACTCACATCCAAAATATTACACATGTTGTTACACATGCAGGTAAATAGCTGAAAAGAGTAATAAATGGAAATAGAGTAATGTATAATATGACTTTTATGTAGATAGACAACTATAATGATCTATAATGGCAGAAAGGCTTATTGAGAGATTAATATCTTTTATTAGAATAGAGACATGAAAAAAAAAAAAAAAACCCCACACAGGCTTTTCTTCAGATTTGAAATGTGTAAAAACCTTTGCAGCCCAGACCAAAGTTGCAAATTTTACCAGCAAACGTTGAGAAATTCAATTTCAGGGCAGACAAAACCCTTTGCCAAATCTGAATTATTCAGCATCAGTTAGAGCCAAGAAGAGAAAGAGCTAGAATGTCAAAAGGATTTATCTTATTTCTTCTGAAATGGAAACAGTGACTGGAGTCATAAACAAAGGCCTGACACAGACACACAGACACATGCAAACAGTTCTGGTTCCATTCACAAAGCAGCAGGCAGCACTCCATGAGCCAAAGCAGCTCGGAGTGTCCTCCTCACTTTTGGGACAGCTGATTTTTCCATGCACAGCATCCTGCCTGTCTCTGGGCGGTGCTGAGGCGCAGCCTGCCTGCTTGCACTGTTAAATTATTGTGTTGTATTTTAACCTCACCAGGGAAGGGACTGAGTCAAGCCCAGATTTTGTGACATATCCAAGAGCGGGGAGGGAGGGGGGAAGAGGTAAAACACCCAAACTGATTGCATTTCCATGCCCCAGCTTTTAAAATGATCATTTGGCTTTAAAAATAATATTAATCAAAAGTAACATACTTCTAAAACTTCAACTCTTAACTCCCTTATGTTCAAAATCCCTGTTTCAACATGATGTGCTAATATATGTGCAGCCACCCACATGCAGCAGCGTTTCTTGCAGAATTAAACAGAGATTTTTGAAAATTGTCCATTTTCAAGCCATGAGTTTGAGCATTTTCATATGATTGGAGTCATCAGAGAGCCAAGGTGGACCAAGAAACAATGCAAGCAAAATAGATGTTTAGATGACATAATATATTAAATGAGACTGATTTACTATTTGCAATTTATAAAAAGGGAATCAATCCCACCAACAGCACTGTGAATCTTGGTTTCTGTTGTGTTTTTACCCTCAGGAGAAAAATGCTGTACAAAATGAACTCCTGAGCTGCTAACTCTTCTTGAGTTGACAATTGATGAGGTTTAGAAGGGTTAAATGCTCAGGAACACAGATTTGTCCTGGGAAATCAGCAGGGAAAAGTGCCAGGGATATTCTCTATGGCCCAGAGGGTGACATTGGGAGCTCTTGCCCTGCAAGGCAGGGCTCAGGACCTGGCAGGTGTTTCTCAGACACACAGGAGCTGCAGCTGAGCCCTTCCCACCATCCCCATCCCCAGCTGGGGCTGGTTAGCACTCCCAGGATGTGTAGAGCTCAGCTCAAATCCATCTCTTTCAGAATTACTATTGCTGAGTTTGTGATGCTTGTTCTTTTCCATCAGGGTAAACCCTCAAGAGACCACAGGATGGTATCAATGAATAGAAGGGGGAGTTTTATCCCAGAATTTTCTTTCTGGGCTCCTAACAGCTCATTTTCAGAAGGGAGAGCAGTGACGCAGCAGTGATGTCTTGTTCTCAACACCTGCAGCATACATCAGACAGAGAAATCAGCTTGCAACACACAGAAATCTTTCCTGACCCAGATTCAGGCATTTTATGAACTTTGAGCCTCTTTCTGGCTGCAGAAATAAAGTACTGTGCTGAAAGTAAGAAACACTGCGAGCTGTCAGAAGCAAAGCCCTCCCTTGCTGTGTGTGGTTAAGGAAATTTACATGGGATTTCACAACAAAAATTAATGCATTTTTTCTGTCCTGAGAGCCTCTCCACTTGATTTATTCCATTGTTTCTGCTGGGCAGTGCAGCCCTGAGTGCAAACTGTTACACGAGGAGAGTTTGCTGAGTGCTCCAGCAGAAGGACACCTGAGCAGAGGAGTGGCGTCCTCCCAAGTGACACGTCCTCCTGCACCTCGGCCTGCTCACCCCTGGCAGCTCCCAGGCAGCAAGGCAGGGCCCTCACACTGAAGCACCAAAGACCAAGAGGTGTTTGAAAGAGGAATTTGGGGAGTTAATTAAAATAAAACAAGTCAGTTTTAAATAATCCCCATTTAAACCCAAGTAACAGCACTCTGCAGACAGCAAAAATAGAAATTATCCTGTTGCACTTTCTTTTGAAGCTAAGGAATGCATTTAATTTTACTGCATGTGAAAGTATCCTAATGTTTTCCAAGTACAGATGTTCAGTTTTTTTGAAGTAGGCAATGTGGTCCATTACTGGCCCCATTCACCGCCCATGACAAGAGGGTCTTTATACATGGCTACAACGTGAATTTATTGAAAATTGTATGGAAATGGCTTCAGAGATTATTTATTTATTTGTTTGTTAACAAAGTGTTCTGTATTTATTCCTTCTAAACTGAAATGCTTCCTTCCAAAATTCTGATGGCAGCTCTGGTGTGTCACTTCACAGTCAGTGTCACAAGGCCATCTGGCCTGCTGAATATTTCCTGCCACTGCTAAAATAAAATGCACCCCTTTATCTCAGCCAATGTGAATGATGAAGTTTAGTTTCCCACTTCCACATCCCAAATCCTTTTCCTTTTTCCTGTTGAAAATCCTTTTCCTTTTTCCTTTCCCTGCTGCCCATCCCTGAGTGGCCCAAGCTCCCTCCTGTTCTGGATGGGATGAGCCCCACACTCCCTGTCTGGCTGGGGAGAGCTGCCTCTGTCTGCCCTGCCCTGGTTTCCAAAGGGAAAAAAAAACCCCACCTGAGCCAGGAGGGGCTCTGGAAGTCAGCAGGGTGAAAATTCCCTTTGTTTTCCCTATGGCAGGGTTGTTTTTTAATAAATTCAGTTAAAAAAAAAAAAAAAAAACAAAACAAAAAAAAAACCCACGAAGAACCAAAAATGCAGCAGGGGCTGAAAATGCCCCAGCTGAAAGAGTATAATTGGATTTGGAGAGGGGAAGCCTGTTTCAAAAGCAAATTCTTGGGATGCTTGTTTTTAAAGGGGTAGCAACAGCCTCCAGAAAACAACGAAGCAGCTGCTGGAAAATGAAGGGTACAGCGAGGTCTGACCTCAGGACTTGCCCTGGTTCTGCAAATCTCTCACATCCTTGGGAGCAAAATAATCCTCAGCTCAGCAGAGCCCAGGTGAGTGGCTCCAGCCACTGCTGAGAGCACGAGATCCCCACTGAGGTAAAAAGGGCAAGTGCAGAACAGGACAGGGAATCAGCTTTCAGCCACCTGAGGCAGGAACATTTCTGGGATGAGTTTTTAATGTGATTTTGTAGGTGCTTGCAACTTCAGCAAGCTCCAGTGCTGCTGGAAGCAGGTTGTTTGCAGCTGCAATGCACAGCTGAAGGAGCAGGGCTCAATTTATGCAACAATTCTGTGGAATCACCAGCTGAACACACTATGGGACAAATCCTAGAAAAAAAAATCATAAATCTACACAAAAAAAGACAGGCAAAAAAGTATTACCATTATTGCTTCATCTTCAGAGCAAGAGGCTGCAACAGAGCCTGCCTTGCATTGAAATTAAAAAGCTTCCAGGAGAATGCATAGTTTTGTTCAGGGAGAAATAGGGTGAGCCAAAATTAGAGGCAAATTAAGAGATGGCAAAGTGCTGAATGTCTCCATTACCCAAGCAATTTCTCCAGAGGGCCAAATTAATTCTAACCTCTGGGGGATTTTGGTCTGCTCTACAGTATCCATATTTTTGTACAGGAAAGCCACAGTTAAAATCTGCCTCACTGAGGGGTTCAGTGAATGCTTCTGCAGAGCAGCCAGGTTTTTTTGAATTTGCTTTTTTTTATCAGTTGATTTGCTTTCAGATCACACATGGTAACTGCAGAAGGGTTTTTTACTGTAAAAACGTACGTGAAAAGCACACAGAGGAAAAATTTCACTGCTATTAGGCCGGATAATTGTGGGGGAAAACTGATTTTCCTAGTGATGTTTGTTCTCCAGAGGCCATCACTTTCAAGTCAGCTGTATCTGCCACAAACTGTGCTAATTCATAAAGGATTTCATAAATTCATCATGCAAATTAAAGAATTTCTGCACAACAGTTTCCAGCCTGGACACAAAGATACCCTGTGTTATATACAATTTCCTGGTGCCAGGGGACAGCAACGAAAGAAAAAACAATAGATGGATATATTGCAATATACAGACATAATAAAAAAGAAAAGGCTGATAAAATCTTTTGATTCCAGCAGTTCCAGTATATGGTTTATGTTCACTTTTTACTACACCCTCTTCCTGTTTGCCTGAGAGCTTATCTTTGACGAAAAACATCATTGTTTAAGGTCTGACTAATACCCACAGAAACAAGGACAGGCTGAGAAGGACACAAGAACTTTGGATTTCTATACAGCAATTGCATAAGTTGGACCTTTTTTCCCTAGAATAGGACCACTTTTTACATATATAGGTAAAAGTTATCAAACAGTTCCTATTGGGTTACTTGCAATGGCTAATGATAAGTGTGTCCCTAACTCTCTTTGGTGTGGATTCAGGCTCATGTATACAACAGGATTTTGCTTTTCTTTAAGACCTGAGGGACATATAAAATCAGGCATCTCAGCAAGCTTTTGTACTATGGATTTCAATATTTACTTTCCCTAAATAACCTCTTTAAAATTTTCTGTTTCTTCGCACTTCTGTGCAGGAAAAACAATTGGCTAATATCAAGCATTAAGGGAAATTTGCACAGGAAGAGGCAAATCAAATCTCTGATTTGTTCAAACCAGACACTCCCTTCCTCAATTTCCTACCTCCTTTCATTGAAGACTATGACATTCAAATTACATCCTACAAATTGAATGAAACAGAATTCCTCTCTTACCAGTCCCAGCTTCATGAGTAACCCCATAGAGACACACACCCAATCATCTCAAAATTTATACAAAGGCTTAGCTTCAGCTATATTTGTCTTCAACGTAATTTACTTGTGTCTAAATGCAAATGGGTCCCAAAGGACTTAAATAAGCAGAGGTTTGAGTTGCCACAAGTGCTTCTTTTTCCTTTTCTTTTCTATGGAATTCTTCCTATCCTCCCTGGTACACTGAGCACGTTCTGCAGGGTCAAACACTGCCCTGCAAAATCCCACTGAAATGGGACTTTTCTCTCTTGGCAGCCCCCCTGACAAGGTTTGTCACAGGACACATTGGGAGAGCACCCAGATACTTCACCAGGAGTGAAAAAAGGGGTTTAAGAGAGTCTGATTAATTGGGCAATTCATCACCAAAACCTGTCTTTAGAGCATAGTTAGTATTTGCCTCACAGCTGATCATTGGTTATTTTATGGGGATGAATAAATTTCCTCAAAAATACTATTTCCCTATAATTTTACAATTTAGCTCCTGCACTCTAACATCTCTATTTTTAATTTTTTTTTCTTTATTACTCTGCATTCTCAACCTCTGTCTTTGAACAGGGAGGAAAGCAGGACTCTGGTCCCCTACAACTCATTTGCCAAGCTGTGCTAGCTAATCCCTTTAAAGAATAACCTGGCTGGCCAAGGCTCTTCTGGAGCAAAGCGAGGATTTGGCATTGCCAGCCTCGAGGAGCATCCAGGCCCTGGAGTTCGAGGGGCCAGAGGTCACTGCTGAGCCTCCACCTCTGTGACAGAGGCACGCAGAACCAATTTCCTCTGGGCTTTATTTAGCAGGCATGTGGCCAGCAGGGGAAGCAGCCCTTCCCCCAGATGTGCAGCATAAAAAGAGTTATTTACCAGTGAGCTCCAGAGCCAGGCTGTGCTCGGGACAGAGCAGGCTTCAGTGGGACACAGCAGCTCTCCTGTTCCCTGAAACAATGCCTTGCAGCAGGCACAGTGAAGCTCAGCGGTGCCTGGAGCCTGTTTTCGGGCATTGTTCTCTCATTTACACCCATTTGTCACCAGGATTCCTGGAGCATGGGAGGGTTCACAGGGAAAACGTGGCACTGCCCAAGGTGAGCAGCTGAAGGGACCACGGGCAAACACCAGGTCGTCTCTGCTGACCATTCCAGCAGTCCCTTTAAGACAAACATTTTTCTTCCCATAAAACCTCCTAAAACTGTGGTATTCTTGCTTTCATTGTTAAAAAAAAAAATTAAATAATTCTAAGTTGCTTTCACAAAATAATTGGCTTTCTCTTCTCCCACTCTGTTAGGAGAAGTACCTCTGCACTTGTTGTGCTTAGAAAAAAATATCTCAGATATAAACCATGAGATTCTTCTGGGACTAAGAGGTAAATGGTAAATCCCATGGTAAATTGTGGGATTGGGCAAATTCCCTCCATTAGGATTGTTTCAATATTCTTAAATCTGTCCTTCCCTCTAAAGCCACCTGTGTCCTTTACAACCTTAAAGAACAAAAAATCTCTCTTCTAGAGCCTTGCAACTGAAAGAAATAAAACCAAATATATACTGATTTACTGAACTGACAGACTGAAAACATTGTAAAATCATCCTTCCAGCACTTGCAATTAGAATAAAAAAAATCTTTTTGGAGCAGGCATCAGTTAAAGCAGGACATTTCATGTCTGGGACTGTAACTGAGCCATCCTAAACCAGGGCACTTTCAGAGCCTGGGTTTCAAAACAAATCCCTGCAGATGGCTTTGAGAAATTAATGTCTTTTATCCTCATTTTACTAAATTCTAGAGGTTTCTTTAAACTGTAGGGCATTTTAAAGCATCCAGGCTTTGCTCTGAGTCAGAAATTTAGAGCTACAGAAATCTCAGTCTCCTCCCCCAGTCCCACCAGTTCCATCCTTTTTCTGGGACATCATGACACAATTATCTTGAGAATAGATGACTTATTTTTTTTCTTTTCTATTTTTTCATACATGTTAAGAAACCACACCAATAAGTGTAAAATGAAACTGCAAGTATTCACTGACTGAGACAGAGGCTCAACACAAGAAATTTCAGAGCACTGAAAAATAATTTACCCCAGCAGGAGCAGGATTTAACAAGGGAAATTATTGGCCAGCTGCAACTCTTGGCAGCACTGCCAGCTCCACTTAGAAGAAATTATGTGCCTATGCAAATCAGCCAGCTCTTGAAAATCCACAACCCCCAAATGCTGCACCTCAGTCACGCAGCCAAAAGGAAAGGTTATTCCTTCAATGTTAGCCATAGTTTGAGTCATTTCCAAAAGGATCCTTTCACTTTGACTGAATTAGAATGAGGAAAAGGGGATCATTACACCCTAATTCTGCTCTCAGACTTTCTGCAGTGCCAGATTTCTCTTTCCCTTGCTTCTGAGGCCACACCTTTAGGGTCACCAGGGTGAGGGCATGGGGTCTGGTGCCATGGGGATAGGGAGTTTGGGCACTTTGGGATTTGCATGGCTGAACTGGACTTGTCCCACCAAGCCTGGGCAGTGTGACCCCAGGATGAGTGAGGGGAGGCAGAAGTTCTGATAGTCTGAAATTGTACACCTCCCTCTCCTTCCAACATGTCCATCCTTCTCCCTCGAGGACACTGGGAAGTGGATTTTAGGAACAGAATCATGAAATACCTCCTGTGCAGCTTTCCTCCCTTCCTGAAATGCAGTACTTGCCTTGCTCTCCATGCAGGAGCAGCTGAAGGATGCTTGGTTTAGCTTTTCCTCGGTCCCAAGGCCTTAATCCCTGTGAGTTTGGATCTGGATGCTGCTCCATGTGGATACTCTGCAGCAGAGAAGCACAAAGCAATCCCTGCTTCCCTTCCAACCCCAGCCAGACTGTGAGAAGAAGTCATATCAAGATACAAATTAAAAAATGAAAGCTTAATTCTTCTTCTGCAGCAACAACAACATCTCAATGATTTTAAAATTAAACTCATCCTTAATCTCACCAGGGAGTTTGAATTTTTGCTTCACAACAGTTGTCACATTATCTCACCTTAAATAAATCAATTTTCTCTCACCTTTTTATTTAGCACTCTTTGCCCAAGAAAAGTACAAATTTCATGACGGGAGGAGGAAAAAGATAAAAACAAAGCAAGCAGAAAGAGAATGGAGAAGCAAGAGAAGATCATATGGCTCAAATACCCAGGCAGACTAATGCTCTGCTCCTGTGCTCGAATAATACAAGGACATTTTGTTAATGTAGAGCCCAGCATATCTGAAAGGCCTACTCAGCCATGGACAAACGCAAAAAAATCATCTTCACCAATTTTAAACTAAAAAAAAAAGAAATAATAAAAATAAAATGCTTCCTTAGTTGTGCCACTACCAAGATAAATGATACATTAATATCAACTGTAAGAGATAAATTATCTTTACCAGCCGTTACAATACCCAGTATTTCTTCTAGCACCTGCTAACAGCTTTTAAGAATACCTAATGTTTGCAGCATTGCACAATATTTACATTTCAAACAAAACAGGAAAGTTTCCTCCTCTCAAAGCGGTAGTAGTTTCTGATAAAACCACTTCAAATAATGCTCTTACCTCCTCATCTCAAACTCAACAGCATCATTTCGCCGCTTAGCACGCACGTAAAAGAACAACAAAGGCAGTAAAGGTAAGCACCCAAGAGGCAGGAAATTCAGTAATCACAGAGTGCATCACAAAAACATCTTAACCCCGTCACTTACAGCAAACACCGGCCTGGAATGAGCTCCTTTATCGCAGTGCTGCAGCACAAAGAACTTCACAGGGACAGAAAGTCCAATTCCAAACCCAGCCAGCTGCTCCTCATCAGCCAGCCAGGCTTTTCTCCCAAGGCATATTCGTTCTGTGTCTATTTCACCACCTGGGGCACATTAAATAATCAGCAGGGTCTGGGCAGAGAAGGTGCAGCAACCTCCTGCCCTGGGATGCTCTCTGTGTTTTCCCTCCTTTTCCCTCTTGCTGTGCCATCCCTGCCCTGCATTTTCCTGCTTTGTCACCTGTGCCATCCTTTCTTTGCTTTTTTCCCCTGCTATTCCCTGTTGCTGTGCCATCCTTGCTCTCCATACCATGGAGCAGACTGGGGAATATGGAATATTTCGAACTCCACTCCATTAAGTGCTTCCAGTCATAATTTGGACTTCAGCTTTTCTGGGCTGAAATCTCCTTGCTGCAAAGGGGAATGGGCTGATTTTATTCCACTTATAAAGTGAATTTCATTGACCTCAGGAAGCTTTGCTGTTATCAGTGTGTCCACAGGCCTGGGCTCCTTAATCAAGACGCTGATGACTGCATTTATTGTTACTGTGTAATACTACCACATTCATTTCACTCCCCAGCCTCTCCTCGTCTGCCAGTGAGCAACGTGTTGTGGAAAATCACTTCATCAGGAAGGAATCAAAGGCCATTGCGAAATTTTCCTTGGAGTAATCCGGTAATCTGGCAGTTTTCTGGAGAAGTGCATCTGTGATGTGCAGACATCTCATTGCTAGGGAACAAAGCTCGCCCATGGTTACTGCTTGATGTTGAATTTAAACTCAAACAACAGCGCTGTAACTGCTGCTCCTGCATGACACAGACTTCGCATTCGTTTGACATTTAATTGTTTAAACCCAGCGTTTATTGTTTCCCCAAACAATGCTGCCATTGTCAGATTTTAAAGTGCTGCTAAATGTGCTTTTTCTTCCTAGGCTTCCTCATCTTTTCCATCCCAGACCCTGCTGAGGAGCAAGTGGGGTGGGTTTTATTATCTCCAGCCAGCTCCGGTGGCAAGTGAGGTGAAATTTTGATTCTCCAGGGTGTTGGATGCTTATTTCTGAGAATCTCTGTCCATTAAGACAGAGGCATCAGCAAACCTCGCGTTCTACTCGGTTCCTGAAACGTTCTGAATTTTCTGTCTGCTCAAATATTTAAAGGCAGTGGATATATGTTAGAGAAGGTGTAACACCCACCCTCTTTTACAGCCCTCCTTTGTAGGTTGTCATGAGGGGGAAAAGCAAGATTTTTCCTTCCCAAAAGCAGGATTCTGCCTTCCCAAGAGGATTTCTGATTCTTTGACTCACACCAGAAAGAAGGCTATTTAATTTTCTGTATGCAAATGCATTTACCAACACGGCTTAAACCAGTGAAGCTGTTCCTGTCTGTGCAAAAATGCAAATTTAATTCAGTTCAGCAAAATTAAACTTCCTTGTAGGTACAGCTTAGAATGTTCTCGGAATAGAATAAAGGATTTGGGCCAGTGTAAACGCATCTTCATGAGGATTTTGTGCTGTTACAGCTATAACAAATGGAGCCGTGCTTTGCTTTTTTGTGTTCTCAGTGACATGACTATGCCAGCAATGCTTTTAAGAGCAAGCCTGACTCGGGCAGGTCTTGTGTGAGTCTGTCAAACAGCCCCCAGCAAAAAAAGCAAACAAGCTCTCACAGTGAAACAAGAAGAGAACCGGCTACAAAACACATCAGGCTCCACTGAAGGAAAACATGAAGGAGATTTAGGCCACTGGACCTTCAGGATACTCAGGCAAAACCCATGGCCATGTGAATTGTGTCAAAAAGCAGCTGAGCACCTCGCCCCAAAGCTAAGGGCTCTTCTCTGGAGCCCCAAAAACATATGTGCCAAACACTTTTATCTTTCAGTTTAATTTAATTGAATTGTTCAGCTCAGGTTTTGAGTAACAAATTATTTCCATCCTTTGAAGCACTTTCCTGGCATTCAGCTGAAATTGAATGCAAACTATAGGATCTGTTTTCCTGGTGCTGAAAAAAAATCCACCATCTTTTTCTTTTCCACCACACAGCCCCACAACAGGCCAGGTCTTGGGGAGAGCAGTGTTGGGAAAACACCAGGTGAAAACCTCACCCCTCATCTTGGTTCTCCTGAAGGGCCCTCCTTCATCACTGATATTAAACCGACAGATGAAAACTCCTGGACCAAAAGTATAGTTACTTTATGAATTTGCATTTTCTGCTCTCTGACAGTGTTGCTCTTCAGGTCAGCCCACTAAACCAGAATTCTGCTAAGCCTAGACTAAATCTGTCCCCTCCTGATTTAGCAAGGTCCTTTACAAAGCTGTTTGAGCTGCATTGACTGGGAGCTGCTCTGTTCTTGCGAATTGTGCCCCAATCACCCATAAAAGCAGCTTTTCTGCTCCACAAACAGACACCAAAACAACCCCATCCAGTGGGAAGCTCTTTCCTACATTCTCAAGGGAATATAGTGTGGGAATCTGGACTTCATTTTTTATTTTAAAAAATAATCAATGATGCCAAACAGTTCTAGCAGCAGCTTTGAGTTCAGTGCAGGTTCACTGCAGGGCTGGGGTGGGTTTTGATCCTCCTGAGGCTCAGGGACAGTCCTGCATCCCCAGGGAAATTCCTGGAGCTGGGAAGGGGAACCTTCCCAGAGAGGCTCCTTTGCCAAGCCCCGAAGTGATGTCAGCAGTTTGCTTTACACCACTTGATATTTCCAATATCTCCATCTCCTCCTTCAGGTCCTGACACATCCCTCTCAATACTCGAAAGTTTTTGTCCCTATGCCAATGGCAGAATTAGCTCTGAATTGCCTGGCTTTTGCTAGTTTAGATCAGATTCTAAATTACTTTATGCAGGATTTTGACATCTATATTTTTTTAATGCCTCTGACCCTCTTGTCTGCCAGGCAGCTGTTGCTCTGGGGGCTCTCCTTTCTGACATCAGCTATTTTGCCTTTAAAAGTGCAAATAAATAAAATTATAAATTAATAGAGTGAAGAGGAAACATGTGCAGAGGGCTTCTTTTAATTTATTTTTTATTCATCAAAGGCAGCTGAGCCCCTCTATCCTTCCATGTTGTGCTTTGCATTTGTTCCAGCAGGAGGATAATGAGAAATGGAAAACACCAGTGTTCATTATTTTAGCATATCCCCTAATGTGTGTGCTGGTTCACTGGGAGAGAAAAAGGAGAAAAACTTTAGACTGCATTTAATTCGCTTCTAAATCTGCCCAGGCCTGATTCTGAAATCTTATCTCCAATATCTGTTTCAAAACTTTCCACAAAAGTCCTCTTCTCTCCCTCTCTCTTCCCTTTTCCTCACACAGTTTCATCTCTATGAAAATATTCTCACCAAAGCCTGACCTCTGGGATTAATTCAACATGTAATTAAGATTCAGATTAAACACAAGAAGGCAAATTTTCCTTTGGTTTCAGATTTAAGCAGGGCTGTCCTGTGCCAGGATGGGTATAGGTATTCAATTAGAAAAACAAATTAGAAAATAGTCTAATATTTTAAAATCTTAAAATTAAGTTAAATTGTGCTGCTTTATTGAGAAATTTTTAATCAAAATGTTTGAATTTCAGTTGTTTTCTCATCCCTGATGTCATCCCCAGTTTAGTGCATGAGAAATGGCACAAAGTGGCAGCAGACATTTACATTGTTTGGGACAGGCATATTGTCTTAGTTATAGTGAAAAAAATATATTTGGTGCACAATTAAAATGGCCACTGCTCTCAGTCTGCCTGATTATAATCTCTACCATATGACTCCCCTCTTAGAACATGCAGATCCTTTTTGTGTGTTTGTAGGAAAATATCCTATAGCTGAGAGCAGGTAATACTGGAGAAAATACTAATTTCCAATTGGAATATCTGTGAAGGATCATAAAATAGGAGAAATTCAGATTTGCAGCGCTATGACACAAGAGTACAACATATTAGAGGACAGATTTAGCAACTTAGGTTCTGGATATTTAGATTTAGGTGTTGTCCAGGGGTCTGGAATCTCATCAGCTGCTTGTCCTGGGCTGCAGCAGGACCAAGGATGATCCTTAATCCCATCGATGCTGCCAAGCACACCTTCCAGGCAGATGGGCTGCAGGAAACTGCGCTCCTCTTGCCCAACATGAAATCCCTTTTGCACAAGTCCCTCTTGCTTGCTGTGGGCTGTAAAAGCCATCTGCGAGTCCGAACAACGCTGCTTTCTTTCATCTCCACAACAACCCCTCTGCTGCCCCAGGCTGTGGGGCACCGATGATGTTTGTTAAAACAACCCGTGTTTGTTAGAACACCCTGCTCCAAGCAGCCCTGGTGAAGCTGATAACCGTGTTTTGACCTCCCTTCTGTCCCTGTTTTGTGTTCTGAGGGGGAATATCAGACAGGAGTGAATGTTTGGGGCTGTTTTGCCAGGAAAGCATGGGACAGATCACCATGGGAGGGACATCCAGAGGGTGCAATCTCCCCACAATAACATAACTATACATCAACAAAGCTTCTATTAACATTCACACAATATTAATCCATTAATTGTGAGAGACAATCTTCTCATTATTCATCTGTAACACTTCAGTCCCTGTTTTGTGTTCTGAGGGGGAATATGGGGCAGGAGTGAATGTTTGGAGCTGTTTTGCCAGGAAAGCATGGGACAGATCACCCATGGAAGGGACATCCAGCCCTGCAATCTCCTGGGCTGCTCTCCTTCTGCCTCCACATGTTGTAACACAGAGCAGGGCTTGTGCAGAACGGGGCAAAATGCAAATATTTCAGCTAAGTGCTCTCTTAACACTGCTGTTGTAGCCTGGACATGTCCGTGGGATCTGGATCCCTTTGCTGTATGTGGGTGACCTTTGCTAGGGATAAAACTTCACCTAATTACACCTCCTCTGCCTGCAGGGCTCAGCAGGCAATGGCCACATCCCGCAGGAGGCTCTCTGCTCCAAAGGGTGCTCGGCAGGCAGGTCTGCCCTGCAGGGATGGAGGAGCCTTCCCAGCTGGATGAGCTGCGGCAGCAATTTCGCAGGGAGCTGATGAGCACAGCCCAGCCAGAACCCTGGCACTGCCTGCTGAGCAGCCCAGGTTATTCCCCTGATGATGCCTTTCTGAATTTCTCTGTATTTTCTTCTCCATTCCCTACCTTAGATAGTGGGTGAAGATACTTTGTCTAAAATACCCCCATTTGTCTTACAAAGTTCAACAAATCACATCACTTTGCATCTGCTGACCCACCTGTGCTGTCAAAATGATAAAAACGAAAGTCTCACTTTTTCCTGAAACATCTCCACTGTTTGGTTGGTTTTTCAGTAAGTTTTGAGGGGTTTTCTCATTTACTGTTAGGACAATTTGAAGCAGCAAATCCCTTTATTATTTTAACAGTGCCAGAGGAAATGAACTCCTCCACATTTTCTAGTTACACCATTTACAGTGCTTACCCAGCACAGAAGCCACAATTTCACATCTCATCAGTCTGGCAGGCTCCAGGATAACCTCTCCTCAAACTCCCAGTTATTTTCTAACCTAGATGGTGAATAAAATAATTATGCACATATATATCAAGATATACAAATAAATAGTTATTTCTTGTATTTATAAAGATCTATTTATAAAACCAGAAAGGGATTGGCTGCCTCCTGAATAATGTCTGGAATAAAATATTCCCCAGCATTTCTGCACTTCAAAGCAATGCCCAATGAAGTGTGATGTGATGAGAATTCTCTGAGATTCAGTGGGGCCAGGACTTTATCCACAGAATAAAAGAGGAACTATTTCTGCACAGACAGAGTCCAAACTTTGGCAAAGGAAGTTTTAATAGATTTTTACATGACACAAAGCCAAAAGTATCCAGAAATGACTGATGTCTCAAATTCCATGGCAAAAATCCAATGGAGCCCAACAGAAGATTTTCTCTTGACTGCAGTGGTGATGAGATCAGGTATGAGGGAGCAAAAATCAGCTTTTGATGTTTAGTATCCATTTTAACATCATAAAACATGTTAGAACAGCTCATTCGCACAGTGCTTCTTGGAAAAGCAGCATCAGGAGAAAATTAGAGAGGGAAATTCTCCAGGAGTTGGTGAGGGAAACCTCTGACTGCTCAGGAATGGTTCTGGCTTCTGACTGCTCCTTTCCCACCAGAGTGAGGCAAAACTGCTGCTTTTGTACATATTTTGTTGGTTCTGAACACGACTGACAGCGCTGCTCCCTCCCCAGGCTGTTAGTACAGCCAGTGGCATCAGTATGGTTGCACTCCATTTTCTGGAATAGATGAGTTAGTGGTTAACTAATAAAATACAAAATTACCTCTTTTAAGGTGGTGTGTGACATTATGGGGAGAGTTTTCCAAACCTCTTCACTAACACAGGTATTTAGTTGCCTCTTGCTTAGTATTTTCCTCAGATTCCAAACTCTTTCTGCTCCATGGACTGGTTTTAGTCCAGTGAAATAAAGACACTCCATTTCCAAAATTTATAGGGTTCATTTATTACCTCTAGTAACATATTATACTGTATAAATACTCTATCCTTGTTATATGTCCTTTTAAAAAAGCGATAACTTAGAAGATCACATTAGACAAGAAGTATAAAAATAAATACGCTCATTATATGCATTTATTACAAATTATAACCCTTCCCAGAAGGGAGAGAAATATAAAATACTTATGAAGTATATAAAATCTATAGTAATATATTTTACTATATACATATGGAAAGCCATATTCTCTCATGGACTGGCACAATCTTCAATGATGTGAATGCTGGCATTTTGCTGTGGATGGACCTGCTATCCCTCAGCTTTGCCTGCCCACCTGATCAGTGACTGAGCTCTACAAACCCAGCAGAGGCCACAGAGGACACACCCATTCATAATGGGATTCTTTTTTTTTTTTCCTTTTCAACTCAAATAATATCCATTGGCTGGGGTGAGGCCAAAGGTTGGAGTGTGAAGACACAACTGGAATGCTCACACACTCCATGGATCTGTTTGGCAGGAAGGCAGGACCAAGCTGGAATCAGAAAAGCCAGTGAAAGGTATACAGAAGGCACAAAGAGCAGCTACTCAGACTGATTTCCACTTTTCCAAGCCTCTGGATTACACGTCACCACAATGGCACTGGAGTGGCTGAGACAAATGGACAGGCACATTGGGATGACATAAAGGTACTTCAAAAAAATTATGAAATTCTAGTGATTTGTGGAGTTGATATTTGTTCTTGGTATTTCTTACTCTTAACAGGTAGAGAATATGGCTTTATTTTTATATAAAACTATTCTCTGAAACAATAGCAGCCATGAATGACATAGTTAAAGCTCCTTTTCCAATCTTGTTTTTTGCCCTTTGTGAGGTAGGTAAGCCCTGACCAATTATTTTAAGCTATCTTTTTCCCTCCCCTTCCTACACGTGGGGATTTGATCAGTACCACAAGATAAATCCAAAAGAAGGGAGAAATAACCAAACCCCAAAATGTTTGCTGAAATGTGTCTCACTGCTCACGTTTGGCTTAATTTATAACAGACTTTAAAAAAGGCAATTCTGATGCCTTTGGGCCTTATCTGCTAGAGAGAAATGAATGACATGGGTCTGCTATCCCATCCAATTTTCAGCTGGCAGGGGATTTTTGGGATGCAAAGCCAACTCAAGCTGTTTGCACTGTCCCACCTCAACGGATCTTCACCGTGAGTTTTTTTATGCAAAAACACAGGTGCTGCCTCTAGCCCTCTTTTGTGTTTTTCAGTGCACTGGTCTGAAGGAAAAAAATAAAATAAAATATTAATAATAAAAAAAAACGTTTTAGCTTTTCCCAAGGCGTCCTATCTAGCTGCAGTCCGTGGCGTTGCAGAAGTCTATCAGGTGCTTGGGTTTCTTGGAGGGCTCACAGCTTTCTTGGGGCAGCACGCTGCCGTCAGAAGAGACACATTTCAACAACCTCTTCTTGAAGCCTTTCCCACACGTCTTGGAGCACGGGGACCAGTCCCCGAGCTGCCACTGCGGGCAGGGCACGTCAGCGCAAGGCCGCAGGTTGCTGGGCTTCAGCTCGCGGGCGCAGTCGGCGGCCGGCCAGCCCCGCGGGTCCCGGCACTCCACGGCGCGCCGCTGCCAGCCCGAGCCACACGACTTGGAGCACTCGCCCCACTCCTCGATCACCCACTCCGAGGAGGTGATCTCCCTGATGGCGTTGAAGGATTCCTTCTTCTTGCCCGCCGCCGCTGCCTTGTCCGCGCCGGGCTGTGCCGGCTTCTTCACGAAGTAGGTGAACTTGATCTTGGGCTGCGGCAGGTCCCCCACCGTCAGCACCTGGATGGTCAGCGGCTCCTTCAGCGGGCTGAAGCTGCGGATGCGCTCCAGGGCGGCCGAGGATCCGCTGTAGCGCAGCACGCTGCCCTTGTAGGTGATGTCCTGCTCCAGCGTGGACAGCGTGTAGTCGCCGTTGAGCACGTAGGTGCCATCAGCGGCTTTGATGGCCAGGAAGCTGCCGTCGTGCCGCGCGCCCCGGTGGTTCCGCTGCTTCACCTCGATGTTGGTGGCCCCTGCTGGGATGGTGACCACATCGTGGTAGCCAGGTCTGCCCCGGGAGAAGAGAGAAACACTGAGTCCTCTGCAGGGAAGGGGAAAAAGCCTCCCAGCCCAAGACTAAACCTTGTCTGAAGTCCAAGCGTTTAGCCCGATAATGGACGAATCCCACCCACAAGGACAAGGTGAGGCCGCAGCCCTATTGTTAATGGATGAATCCCATCCACAAGGACAGGTGAGCTTCCCCCCACAAGGACAAGGTGAGCAGCAGCCCCACACTCACTTGGCTCTAACGAGGGTGCCAGACACCTTCTTGCAGGTGGAGCCGTTGCCCCCGCAGATGCCGCACTTGTCGAACTTCTTGTTGGAGCCGATGGTGCGGTCGCAGCCGGCCTTCACGCACTGCCCCTGCACGCACACGGATGTGGAGTCGGGGCTGCACGGGGTGCCATCCACCACCTTGGGGACACAAGGAGCCTGGTTACAACATGCACAATGCTCCGAAACTGAGTGACACAAAACACAGATGGTGGAAAGCCCGCGGCACCTGTCATTTTCAGGGCTTTGGATACTAAAAAGCAGAGCAGCCCGCAGGTAGTCTTCTCGCTTGCCAAAATGATGCCATGGTAAGAGGAGAAAACAATCTCACTTTACATTAATACCTCCCCCCAAAACACCTACTGTTTACTGATCTCATACAAAAAAAGCCCCATTGCTTTCTAGTGTCACTAGAAGGCAACCCTGTCCTCAAAGCACACTGCCAGCGTTGCTTTTAATGCTGTTCAGCACATCCTTTATTTCTAGGAGTGCTGTTCCACAAAAACCCTCTGTGTCATCGCCCTGGTAGTTCCTGGCTCTCACCATCTGATGACAGCAAATTCAAGTAGCTATGCAAGATGAACATTTTTCCTCGTGTTTATTTTAAGTTGTCAGCATGTTAGTAACCAGTATGAGAAAGCACCAATGTTCTGGCACAGATCCCTCAGAGTTTTCCAAACCTATCTCAATGCAATCAGATTGGTGGAAGGAGAGGGAAAGAAACCAGGGTGGAGTGGGTAGAGGAGGTGGAAGGATTGTGCCAAAACACTTAAAGCATGCTTGCAATGATCCTGCTGTACATGGAGGAATAATCCAGCTCAAATATGAGAAAACCAATTTCAGATTTCTACACTGCTTGACTCTTCAGATAGAGAAAATAAAAATCCCCCTCATCATGATCAGCTGGAAGAGGTGCAGTTTTGAAATACCTTTGGCTGTAGAACAAAGAAGTATCCCGTTCCTTTGGCTCTGCAAACCAGCTTGCATCTGTCCTTTGGAGACACACCAGCGAACTTGGGTGTCCACTCCACTGCAGGTCCACTTCCAAAGGCAGACTTGGAAAACTCGTTGTGCTTTTCACACTGTTCCTCCCTGAACGTTTTGCCTGCAGGCAGAGAAAAGACAGGTGGCCATGAGATCATCTCTGTCCGTGCTCTTCCTCCACAACACACCAACCCTGGCTGTCAAAAATGGGGAAAAATTACCATTGTTGTCGGGGCAGTCCTCAACGTTGCAGGACCTGTACTGCACTCGCTTCCCTTCGCAGTACTTGCCCCCGTTCCTGGGGACGGGGTTGTCGCATTCCCGGAAGGAATACTGCACTCCCCCGCCGCAGCTCCGCGAGCACTCGCCCCACGCCCCCCAGGAGCCCCAGCCCCCGTGCACTGGCGTCTGCAACGACAGCAAAAGCAGGACACAGGTTAAATACAGGAAAATCCATACAAAACCACACCACAGAAGCCCTCATGGCGCTCCTTTTTACCCACCCGAACTCACTAGAAAAACCTGCCCTAGGTTTGCTCATTAGCATCGAATCAACCCCATCTCACAGATCCACCCCCTTTGCAGCGTTCTGCAAAACCCAAAGCTGCACCCATTTCTTTTTCACTACTTACATCATAATGCTTCTTCTCAGTCTTGTTCACACACTTGCCATTCATGCACCACTTCCCTTCCCCGCAGCTGGTGCCGTCGGCCCAGGGAAAGTGTTTGGTTTGGCACACCAGCAGCCCTCCCGAGGTGCCCGTGCACCACAGCGTCGTGCACGTACTGGCTGCATCGGGGCAGTGCTTGGACTCATCTCCAAACGTGAACTGGCACTGCCTGTTGGCATCGTACAGCGTGCCAGGCAAGTCCGAGGGCAGCTGGATGGGCCTGTGGGGCTTGTCCAACAAGCACTCCCCTGAAAAAGTTGAAGAAAAAGGATTTAAAAAAAGTCAGATGATGCTGCAGGGTCAGTTTTAAAAGTGAACTGCGTTTTGCTTTTGTGCCACCAATTTTGTAAAACTAAGGCTCTTCTAAACTCACTGACAGCATGCAAAAGGTTAAGTCTGCGCTGAAGCAGAAACACTCTTAAAGAA
Source organism: Calcarius lapponicus (assembly GCA_039654755.1). Lineage (NCBI taxonomy): Eukaryota > Metazoa > Chordata > Aves > Passeriformes > Fringillidae > Calcarius > Calcarius lapponicus. Next base: position 85,247,233 of record CM077462.1, on the reverse strand, counting down.
AAAAAAAAAAAAAACCAAAGCAGTAAAGCACAAGAGCTCAAACGCCACATGAATGGAAAGCTTAATAACCTTACCATGACCGTTATCCAAAAATGTTGTAATCATGTAGGCACTGCATGGAGACCAGGGCTGGCTGCGGTCCAGGTTGGAGAGCATGGATGCCATCATGTGGAAATCCCGGCTCATTCCATTGATGCCAGCACACTGCTTTGCATCGTCATGAGGCATGTTAAACACGTGGCCTTGGAGAGAAGGAGAAAAGCAAAGTCTGTGACTTTAGGAAGTCTGTCCTATCCTTTACCAACAGTATTTTAAATATTGCTCTAGAGCTGCTCAGAGCCCGGTCTGTAATTAATAACCCGAAACTGAACGCTCCCAGATTTCAAGCAGATGGCACTGGATCTTCTATCCCTTTTTTTTTTTTTTTTTTTTTTTTCTGCAGGCGCACACACAGCCTCTTGCAGACAATGCTGTGCAGGCTGGATTTGCTTTCCCGAGTCCAAGCCTACTCCAAGACAGAGCTTTGCCTCCTCCCGACTGCTCCGGGGAGGTGCAGGCTGGGCTTTACGGCATCAAGCTGGCTTCAATTAATCCCAGGGAACGGCTTTGCAAAGTTTCAAGTACCTAATTCGTGGGCTGTTGTGAAGGCAGCCTGCAAACCATCGTCTTCTATGATAGAGCAACTGCGGTTTAGATCACAAACTGTTCCCACATCAGCCATCCCAAGAGTATCACATGTCTTGGCACCGCACAGGTCCTGTAAAAAAAGGCAGTTTCATTATTAATCAGATCAGAGACTTAACCTTGGCAAGAGCCATCCAGCCCTGGCAGTTTGCCTTTACTTATGGAAAGAGCATAAATATTCAGCACTTCAATGGGTATGATGGCAAAAATCTGTCTCTGGAACATAGGCGAGGGTTACACGTAGAAATGAAATGCATAATTTCCATCTGAAATCTGCTAAAAATATATGGGGCAGGAACACAGTGCACAATCTGTGAGTTTACAAAGACAGTGCACAAACTGTGAGCTTCACCAGACATGGTGCAAGCAGAAAAAAAAAAAAAAAAAAAAAGAATAAAACGAAAAGCAGCTCATGTAATTTTTAGCCTGCTTCGCTGCAGCTGTGGTGACATGCGACTGTCTCTGGACACTTTTTCGGAGGTCTCCTGGCAGAAGGGGTCGGGAGCAGCGGGCGTGGGGCTGGATGTGACTCGGTGTCCCTCACCTGCCTGGTGAAGAGGATGGCCGTGTCGTAGTGCTCGGCGTGCCGGTCGCTGGGCGGGTTGTGCTGCTTCTGCCAGCTGCAGAAGTTCCTCAGAGTCAGGGCGGCGTTGGAGGAGATGTCGGGGCCCTTGCGCTCCTCGTAGATGACCATGATCTTCACCACCACCAGGCTGATGGAGTTGCGGATGCTGGGGTGCTTGTACAGCTTGGCGGCCACGGAGAGCAGGGTCAGCAGGTAGTGCTTCAGCCCGCTGCCGTGGAACTCAGCCATGGACTGGTCGGCCACCAGCAGGGTCTCCACGTAGCGAGGGCTGGACACGAACCTCTTTTTCCTCCTGCTTTTCGTTTCTGCGTTAAAAAGAACGGGGAGGGAAAGCGCAGGTGAGCACAGCCAGAGAGCACGGTTCAGAAGCCCAAACCCGCGGACACTCAAAATGCGCACCCAAGCTTGGTGCTTGTTGGGCATCTCGGGGCGGGATGCGGGGCAAGCAGCGGCCGGGCATCCCCGCCACACCCCCGCCCTTGCCCTCCCCGTCCCCGCGGAGGCCGGCGCGGCTTCCCCACGGTACCTGCGGGCTCGGCGGGCTCGGGCCGCTCCGCCCCGGCCCCCGCCTCGGCCACGGCGCAGCGGGCGGCGGGGGCGGCCCGCGGGGCGCCGCGGAGGCGCAGGAGGTGCGGCCCGTGTTGGTGCGCGGTGCCGGGCGCGGGCTGGATCAGGTACTGGCGGCCCCGCAGCGAGAAGGCGCCGCGCAGCCCCGCGCACAGGCTGAGCGCGGCCGCCGAGCCGGGATCCCGGTTCACGGTGCCGGAGTAGAAGCAGCGGGAGAGGTCGTCCTCGGGCGGCGGCGGCGGCCCGCCCAGGTACTGCAGGGTGAAGTCCGGGGCCAGGAAGCTGCTGTCGGGCTCCAGCTCCAGCGTCAGGCGCTCCCCGAAGGCCTCCAGGCGGAAGCGCTCTCGGGCGCCGGGCGCGCCCAGGCGCCGCGGCAGCACCAGCGCCCTGCGCTCGGCGCTGCACAGCCCCAGCAGCGCCGCCAGCACCGGCGCCAGCGCCGGCAGCCGCCCCCCGCTCCTCATCGCTCGGCGCAGCCCTTCTCCTGTCTTTATTTCACTTTATACAGGAATGGATATGGAAGATGTGGGTTTTTGCTTTTCAGGTTTTGGGGGGTGTCTGAGTCTTTCTGCCGGTGGAGGACCGCGCGGGAGCCGCGTCCCGCGGTCACTGCAGAGGCGGCGTCGGCTTCCCCATGGCCGGGGCGCGGCGGCGATGCCGGGGAGCGCGGCTGTGCGAGGGCAGCGCTGCCCCTCGCTCCGTCCCTCTGTCTTCTGTCCTGCTCCGGCTGCCGCTTCTCCTGCCCGCCTCCTCCTCAGCCTTCCCCGGCTGCAGCTGCAGCAGCAGCGGCGGCGGCAGCTGCGGCGGGCGGGGAGGACGCTCCGGCGAGTCTCCGGCAGCCCCGGGACGGTCCCGCCTGCACTTCCAGGGCGCCGAGGAGCCTCCCGTCCTTTGCGGAGCGGAGCGCCGCGGGCCCGTCCGCCTCCGCCGTGCGGGGTGAGTGCGGGAGCGGGGCTCGCCGCCGCCCTTTATGGGGTCCGGCCGTGCCGCCCCCAGCCCGGCGCTGCCGCCGCGCCCGCGCCGCTGAGATCACTGCGTGCGTAACGCGCCCGCGGGCGGCCCCCGCCGCGCCGCCCTCCCGCCGCCCCCGACGGGGCGGGACGGCAGCGACACGGCCCGGGGTCGGCCCCCGGCTGCCGCAGCGGGCTGGGCTGCGCCCCTCGGGGGTGCTCCGTGCCCGGCTGCGAGCGCTGCGCGCCGCGGAGATCTCTCGGGGGAGCGCCTGGATGCGCTGCGGGTCCGTCCCCCGCCCCAGGAGCTCCGGACCGTCCACCTGCCGCTCCCCGAGCCCCGCGGAGCGCGGGAGGGAGGGGACACATCCCTGCTCGCCTTCGTGGCTTTTCCTTCTATTTTTCTTCCTTTTTTTTTTTTTTTTTTTTTTTTTTTTTTTTTGTTACTTTTGTCATTTTTAATCCCCCCCTTCCCAAGCAATTCCTGCCCTTTCTCGGCCCTAATAGCTGCAGTCGGTCATGCACCTGTACTGAGAAATGGTTCCTTTCCAATCACTTAAACAAAGGCGTTTACGTAGGTGCAGCTAATGTTTTGCTTTGAAGCCATAACCCGAGCATGGTGGTGCTGCTAATCCCCTTAATTCTTTATGTGCACACCCCAGCTTACTGCTTCTGGGGGCCTTTTTGGAGGAGGAGGGCAGAGAAGTGGTGAGTAAATGTGTGAATAAAAACAGAATGTGTGTACCTGTTGGTGACAACTCCTGGGCTTGCCAATTAAACAAAGATGCTTCTGTGTGTGTCAACACATCATTCAGTACAAGTATGAAACTCAGAGGCTGAAAACAGAAGGAGCAAAACCTTGGGATAGGGCAAACGTTTCTAAAATTTTATGTAAAATTGTATGTATCCACTGTTTTCTTGGGATGGAGCGTCCCATTTATGCCACTAAATCTAATAACCCTAAGGCTCTTCTTAATTTAAACCATGTCAGACAAACTTGGAACCACATGTGTGTGTCAATAGCCCAATCTGACTGCCTGCTAAGTTCTGACAATGCTTCCATTTCCCATGGCGTCCTGTAAATCTTGCAGGCTTAGAATTGCGCATTGTTTGAAGCTGTGCAAAGAAACACAGGAAAAGATGAACCCAATTTCTCAGCTACTTGCTCAGCAAAAGTGCTCTTGTCCCACAGAGTGATGGGCAAAATCAGAAGTAGGCCTCAAATGTGGGATTTTCTTTGGGACACAGCAGGAAGTGCTGGATTGACTTCCAGAGGCTGTGACTGCTGCCCATTAATACATCAGCAGCAGAAAAATCCATTCAGTTATGATGATTTTTCACTTGAGTTGGAAATGTGTGTCAATCTCTACCCTTACCTTTGAGATCTGTGTGTGCCCAGCTCTGCTGTGCTTTTTCTAGGATAGAACACAACAAAGGTACTATAATTAATTTGGTGTTGCACGTGACACCTAATTTAGGGAATTACCAGTTTAAAAGCCTGGAAATAGAAACGTGGAATTGAAAGGAAAGCATCTTCATAATTTAATTTTCACCTTGCATTGGTTCAGGATAGAGACTCTTGAAAATATATATGAATTAAAAATAGGAACATCTCCTTTTCTGTCAGCATAATCAGTGTTACTCATAGATCAGCAGGGACCAGAGCCAGGCCACCAAAGGTATGTCCACCCAGCCTCCAGATGCACCTTTGGTTATGCTGCTGTTTTTTGATGTTAATTCTCTGTTTTGAAAAGATCCTGACCACCTTAAAACAGCTTTTTCAGGCTGAAAAGCCTTTTCCGTATTCCACCAGGTGGCACTCGCCTATAAAAAATTGTTATGTGAGAGTTCCATGGTTCGTCTCCCAGCTTTCCTGGTGGAAAGGCTTACATTTTAGCAGGGAGCTTTACAGTTCCCTGATCAGGCCAGAAGTTTTCCTGGCCTTTATGTAACGTCCAGGGAAGTGTTTTAGGAGAGAACTCAGCTGTTCTGTTGCACTATGTGAACACAAATCACGTTGGGAAGGGATTTTTACAACAGGTTTGCTGCCTGTCACACCTGGATCACCACCTGGATCATTTTGTAAGTTCTTAAATTGCTTCTTGTGAACAACCCCCGTGAGTTTAGCTGGATTATTCAAGGCACTGAAACCTCTGTATAGGTAATTTTAATCTGTATTGTACCAAATCTGTGCCAGCTCCAAATCACAGTTTGTGTGAATCAAGACTTAGAAAGAAACACACTGACCTTTCTCAGGATTTCACATAGATAAAGACCAAGAAAAGTCGTAAAATTAGTATTTTAAAAGAAATTGCTAGGGCTTGGAGGAAGAAAACACATCCTGTCAGGAGTACAAGACAGTGTAATGCCAATTAAGCCACCAGATAGCGCCACCACATCATCATTTTGGGTCAGATCGTCGTCCTTTGCTGTGCAAGAACAGTTTTATGGCTCAGACACAAGTGCTGTCGGTCTCTGAGCAGGATTAACAATGCCGAAGGTATAATTTCTTTGCTACTGTTTGAAATAGTGGCTGCATCCAAAATTAAAAAAAAAAAAAAAAGGCAACACAAACAACCATCCCAACCTTATTTGTTTCAGTGCTGCAGAATGATTGCTTCTTTGAAAAACTGTTATAATTAAAATTAAATTAGAATTAAAACAGCAGATGGCACATTAGGCCCATTGAATAGGGGATAAAAGACCTGATGCTGTAGAAAAAGTCCTTTGAAAAATGCTTCCAAGAGTATTTCTGGAGATTGTTTCTCTGTGATGTCTTTGTGTTTTGCGTGATTAATTTATTATTTCCATGTATTATTCATTTTGAGGTCATTAACCATCGGTGGTTTCTTTGTAGGGTATGAAGGTTAAGAGAGAAAACCTTTAATTTTGCCTGTTTTATTAATCAGCAGAAATGGGGAAAAGCAAAAATGCAATATCCATCATGACTTTAATGAGAAGTACACATTTTTATTCTGGAGGAAAATAATGGAATTTAACGTGGTGATGCATTTTTCTGTCATTTCTGCTTTTATATTACTGATTATCAAAGTTGCTTTAAAAAGAAATAGATGCAGAAATTTGGGCAGCCTCCAAATTTTATTGCTAAACAGCCCATGTAGGCCTGTGTGCACTCAAAATGAGCTGCTCCCAATTCTTGCTACTTTCCCTTATAAAGTTTTATCAAAATGGGACTCAGCAGGAACTTGGACTGACACCTGTGGCTGCGTGAATCAAATATTTTGCTATTTAAAAAGAACGTGGTTTGCATGAGAATGTGAATTCAGACCTGTCCATACCCTGCAGAAATCCACAATAAGTGGTTTAAAAGACTGTTGAGGTCTGACTTTGTGTCTCACTTTCTGGTAGTAGAAATGTTCCCACTGAAAAATTTGCACCACCATATAAATATCTTGTGAACAGCTGACCTAAATCTGCATTTTCATGGTCAAAACAACTGCCAGGGATCAAATAAAAGCAATCAGGCAAAGCAAAATGCTTCATTATGGCATGTCTGCTTTAAAAGTGTTTCAGAAGTTAAGTACAGCTGTAACAATGGCTCCAAAGTCCCTTGGCAAATGGCAAGGAGCACATTCATAGTGCCCTGAGCTCCACTGACATTTTGATATTTTTATCACACTGGGATTTCAACAGATCCCTCACTTTCTCCTGTGCTGTGGACAGAGGATTTCACAAGCACTGCAAGACATGATACAGTTCCTATGGAATTCCTCCTAATGAAAACTCATCTCTGCACCTATTAATAATTTTTTACCTCTGAGATTTCTGTGTGTGATATGCCACACTCATTCCAAAGCCACTGTCCACCAAGATTTCCACACTGTCCTTGATGTGCTGGGTCATTCTTTCTGACCACAGCTCATATAATGTTGTTACAGATTATAAAAAGTGTCAAGAAATTTGAACATTAGCAGCAAACATTTGTGGTGGAGTTCAACATCAGTTCTCTCACCCTGGCTCATCCCCTCTTCTCCCACCCTTCCTCCCTGTTATGCTGGATAATCAAAAGTTGATTGGCAGTGAGTTTATTTAACAAAGGGCACAAACCTTTAAGGAAAGTGATTAACCACTCTCCACTCTCCAAACAATTTATATACTTGCTTAGACTCATCTAATCCATGCTTTGCTAAAAGCTTTCCTCTTGGTTTGTAGGGATGGGGCTCAAAAGAGCAACTCACTGCCAGTAATGAGTATCTCCTGAATTCCTCTAGAGAGCTTATCCTTCTTTAACAGGTAAAAACCTGAGGTACAAAGGGATTTAGCAATTTTTTAGCAATAAGAAAAAGTACCTCTAATACATCAATGCAGTTCTTAGACATTTGCAGAACCTGTAGCTCTGCCAGAATTTTCAGGACAGGGCTCGTGATGTTGCTGATTGGTTCTTGCTTTTTGGCAAATTTTATGCACATTTTGAACACAACATGGGATGGTTTCCTCTTGGTTTTTTTTCTGCTTTCAGTTCCCCTTGTTTCCTAATGTTAGGCTCTAATTTCAGATTGAGCTTTGCTTCTCTTTTAATGTTGGGGATGAAGTGAATGGGAAATCTTTGTTTGTGATCAGGTAGAAGGGCATGTAAGTCAGTAAGACTTGTTTAGGTGTCTTGGGATGGAACAAACTCCAAAAAATCTCCCTAAATCCAGGATTTAGGTCTCCCTAAATCCACACAATTTTTCTATGTCATCACTGTTTTAATCACAAGGTCAGCTGAACTGGAGGCTGTGAGGACATCATCACATAATGTGGCTGACACGTTGGGATGCTTAATATTTCCATTTTATCAATGAAATGAGAGAAATAAAAGGTTGTAACACTGATCTTAGACAAAGAACTGCAGGGTGTCATGGTGGGCTGGATGTTAGCTGATCCCTCATTCCTCCTCAGCAGAACAGGATGAAAATAAGATGGAAAAGCTCATGAATTGAGATGAAGGCAGGGAGCTCAATTACCAGTTACTGTCATAAGCACAGCAGAGTTACCCTGGGGAAAGTTAATTTAATTTCCTGCCAGCTAGAGTGGGTTGGTGAGGAGCAAAGACAGGATGTTGTCTGCTTGCCTTATTTTTTTCCTCCCTTAATTTCTGACTCCTCTGCCTTGCTCTCAAGCGATGCAAGAGGACGGAGAATGGAGGGCAGCGCTAAGCCCAGGAGAGCTCCTCTTTCACACTGTTCCATTGGGTTTGAGTTGATGCTGCCCCTTCCTGGCTGTCCCTGGCTGGCACATCCCCAAGGAGGTGTATGGAAGCTTCTGGCTGCCCAGGTGGGTGCTGTGGGCAGAGGAGCTGAGCAGTGGCAGCCAGAGCCTCCCTTCTGTTTTTGGAAGTTTTGCCCTCTCTGTCTGTGCCAGCTCCCTGCAGAAGCCTGGTTGTGTCTCCCTGGCTGAGCTCAGGGAGCCCCTGTGGCACAGAACCTCTCTTGCACAACTGCAATTCCCCCTGCTAATACCTCCCAGCCCAGGAGCGATGGGACACGGAGCTGGGGCACAAACGGGAACAAAGGGGACTCAGCAGACACACAGGCCCCACTCCTGGGAATATTTATAGTCAGGCTTAGCTCCCAGCATCGTGCTAACCCCTCACAGGATCGAAAGCTTCATAAAAACTTGGCTGAAATGCTCTGTTTACAAATGGTATCCCGAGGAAGCATGTGCAGTGTCTTCTACAAGAAGTGAGGCTTTTCAAACAAAACACCCATCCATCCCCCAGGTCAGTTTATCCCATGGACACTGCAGGAAATAAACAGACAGTAGTAAACCAAGGCAAACCAAATCTGTATTTTCACTCTTGTTGCTCTTAGGTCTTCTGAAAGATACATTGTTGCTTCATAAGACCAAACATAAAAGTTGATTTACAAACTGTGTAACTTCCATTCAACATCGCTCAATTTCTCCTCTTGCTTTGATATGCAAACCCTAATGCAAAGCCCTAAGAAGAGAGGGAAGGGGTAAAATAGGCATGGGGAAAGCTTTTCCCAGTATTATTCTGTCTAATCTCAGAGTTTTCACTCATTCTCTCATAGTTGTTTTCCACCTTCAGTTTAATTGGAGGATTATAAGTTTTAATTCCAAATGTATTTAGATATGCTGTTAAAATATTGCAGGCAGAAAGATGCAGCATTGTTTCACATGGGATATTTTTCTAAATCAGAATAATTAATTTAATTGCCTGCACAAGCTCAGCCATCCTCAATGACCATAAGATGGACCTGACTGGGAGGTGGACATCATGTCCCCTTCCCCCTGGCATTGCCCTCTCCTGCTGGGAAAGAGGCCTGGTCTGGTGCCCAGTTTGGGTCTGTGGGGAACACAGCTGAGGCAACCCCAAATTCTTTGGGTTGCAGCTGGCTCTGGCTGCCTCAGCTGCACATCTGCATGTCCCTTGGGAAATGCAAGCCAGGGAGGAGGACACAGAGTCCCCTGTGGGGCTGATCTGGGTGGTTTGGGCTCAGGGAGGTGCTGGTTGAGGTCTTGTGGCTGCTGCTGGGCTCAGGGGTGCACTGGCAGGAGCAGGGCTGGTTCCCATGAAGTGTGGGATTTAATGGGGGATATGGGCTGGAGGAGACTTCTTGGACTTCTGAGGCTGACATTTCAATTATTCCAATTTTTCCAATAACCATTCTGCTTGTATGTTATGCATCCTCCAATCCAGGGAAATCCCTTCCCTGAGACCTGAGTCCCTTCCCATGGTCCCTGAGTAGATCAGCACAATTTCCAAGCTTCCCTCACCCACTTTTCCTTTCTTGATTATTTAAAAATCTCAGAAGCTGTTGCTCAATACCATTTATGAACTGAGTGTAGTATAAAAATCCCAGCTCCAGTGCAAATATGCACAGCTGTCACATTGAGCACACTTTTTAAAACCAAAGCATCATCAGGTATTTTAGAAAACAGGTAAAAATTTTCCACTTTATAAAAACATACATTTATATAATTCTAGTGATGCCAGCTGAGCTGGCTTTGCTTTATATGGTAAATACACAGCTAAAATAGGTTGTGCAAAGAAATTGCTAATAAGGCAGAAAAGTGAACCCAAATTTAACTGAGAGGGCCCTGCCAGCTTTGCAATTTGGATTTCAAAGCTCTCCAAGAAAAATATTCTCTTTTTACCTCCTCAAAAGGATCCAAACTCAAACATGGTGTCGGAAACAAATTGAAAGGCTATAAACACTCCAGCTATGACATCAGGCACTCAGAAACTGCAAGGAGTGACAACATTAACTCGTGATTTTTGCTTCAGGGAGGGCACATGTGTAGATGTGTTTTCCAGCAGGAGGGATGGAGACAGAGAGCTGTAAAGTTGAATTTGATGAACTTTAGGGCTGAATTACGTGTATCTACCTCCTACCCCGGCAGAGGAAAGGATGCACTGGTGAGGGAAGCAGCTTCCAGACCCATGTTCCTAAAATGCTGCAAACCACCCTTGCATAAACTCCCTGCCTGAGCTTGTTTCAACATCCAAACAAATTTGCAAGCAGTTTTGATTATCCAAGAGTAGGGGAATGCAAACCTTCTGACACTTCCAGAAAGCCTCCAACAAGCACTTGGAGCAGGAAGCAGTGCCTGGGGAACATTACCACACAGAGATAAGTTTAATTACAGACATCAGCATTTTGCTGGAGAGGCTGCTTTGTCCAAAACTTTGCTCTGTATGTCGTTTCAACCCTCACAGATAGAAAAAGGATCAGCTGGTGTTCTAGACTCCAGGGCCAAGTGCTGTAAATAAATGCTGCTCCACACATGAGTAATTCCTTTGGCTCTGTGTGTGCTGCCTTGGGTCAGGGAACACAGGACAAACCCTGACCTGCTCTTTGTGCTCCTCGGGGGCACCAGAGTCAGCTACCTCCAAGCCCTGTGCTCTCCCCAGCAGGTGAAATCAGGCTTTGCTGTGGGAAGTGTCTAATCTGTCCAGGAGTGGGGGTAGAAAACCCTCTCATCCCATTAAGGCAAAAGGAAAGCATTACCTACTTCAGTACACTCAATTTTTTCTTGCCTAAGGTGGTATCAGCTGACCACCAACCTTTTCAAAGGGACATTGTGATCTAATCCTGTTTAAAAGCCTATTAAAACCATTGGTTTATGACTAGATTTTGTAATTATCATGTAGAGAGCAATATTTTATATGCACTTTTAATTCTGCGTTGTCAAAGCAGGTGTTAAATTGGACTTTTGAATTCTTGGGTTTTGTCTGATTTTGACATGGATCTACTTATAGGGCTAGCAAGGAATATTGAATAAAGACAGAAGAGAAACAATTACATTAGTGAGTTTATTGTCAGTCTTGTGTTGAGAAGGAAATTTGGTGCTATAGGGTGTGACTGAATACATGGATAATTATCTTATAAAATAGCATGAACATTGGCCAAAGCTGGAAAAAAACCAGTGTTTCTAAACAGGAAAATATTTTGCTGCTGGGGATTTGGGGATTTGTGTGCTAAGAAAGAGCTGGAGGGGGTGATTTTTTATGCAGCATGGAAACACTCTCAGCAATTCCTGCTCCCACTGAGTTTGTGTCATCCTCACTCTCTCTAGAAACAAGTAACACGTGGCTTCCTAGGCACAGAAATGGTGGCAAATCTAAAATTGCTTTCATTAAGCTGTTCTGTAGTATTAGGACCACCCAAAAGATGGCACTAAAAAACCTTTAGTCCTGCTCACAGGCACCCCCCCCCCCCCACAAAATTTGCTAATAATACTCAAATAGCCCACTAGCTTAATTCTGTAATTTTGTGTGCAAAAGTAGGAATCATTTTAGATAATTCTATGTTACACCAACAGGAAAACTGGGGAGACTTTTATGTAAGCAGGTAAACTTTGCACTGCAAATATGACTTCCCTAGGCCCACATGAAAGCATTCATGTCTTTGTAAACATGACAATGTGACATTTGGTGAGCTGTGAAAATGGGTTAAAATTACCCAGGAATTAGGCACTGCACTTAAAATATTTGTTTCTTTAGAAACTGTACATTGACCTTTATAAATCTGTGGTTATTGGGCCCAAGGTATTTTTATTTATGTGGGTGTAATGTGGAGCCATCCCACCAAAGGCTGTGTAGCTACATGGAATGACAGGTGTTAGCAAGGGGCTGATTGTCCCTCCCTTTTTGAAAGGGTAGGGCTGATTATTTTGATTTTTAAATTAGCTTATTTTCTGCAGTAGGAAGAACAAGACATGTTTTTGCTAGTCACTTCTCATTTTATGATGTAATAGTTGATTGAAGGAGGGAAAAAAACACCCCTTTCATATTTATAACCTCTAAACACTCAGAAGTGGCCTCTAATTTATACCAAACCATAATGATGAGAGTGTTCACAGAAAATGCTAGAGGAGGAATCCTCACATCCTGTGGGAGTACAATTACTTCAGTTTCATGATTTTAATCAAATACATGTTAATAATAAATGATACAAATGAAAGAACACTGAGCACCACCTTTGCTTGGAGCAGAAATCATTTGGGTAGCAAAAGAAGTTGAGAGATCCAACACCTTCCACAAATATTTGACTCCCCTTTTTATGAGGCTCCTCTTTAGAATGTGGTTGCCTGTAAAACTGCAGCTAAAGTAGGAGGATGAAAAGAAGCTTCCCAGGAACCAGACACAAAAATTTGCACCAGTTGCTCCAAAGCTTGTCCCCTCCGTGAGTTCAGTAATTCGCTCACTTCTGCCTTTCTTACTGCCTAACTATTTGTTTATAATCAAATTAAGAAGTTTGGAGGTTGGGGTTTTCTTCAGGGAATGAACTGGAGCACATTCAAGAGAATTGAGTGCCACCTGCAGAAAAACTGCACAGACATGAAAGCAGCAGCTGGCTCGATTACATTTATTCACCATGGAGTAAAGAAGGCAAAAGAGGAGAGACAGTGGAAATACACACACAGCAAAGGGGTGAGGAGCTGGGTTCCCTTTGTGCTGGTAGCACAGCAACAAGAGTTCCTCACCGAGAGATTCTGCACTATGCAGAGCAGGCAAAGCCTCTGTGTGTGTCATGGCCACATTTTGGATCTCACAGTCCCAGCTCCTTGAAGCTAAAGGCTTGCCAATATTGGACGTGCAATAAGGATACTGAGTTCTAATAACTACTGCAAATATCTAATTCAAGAATTGTCTCTTAAAAGCGCTGTAGTTACAATTTTGATGTTGTGTATGAAGGCCAAGTGAAGCAAATACTTGTGCATCTCTCCAAGGCCTTCCTAATTTGATTTTAAACAACTTCATATTTTAATTTAAAGAAAATCTGAAAAGAAGTCGCAGCATAAAAATTAGGTCACTCTGCAGGAATATATTTTGTGCAGGGGAAGGTGAGCAAAGCACTTTTCTGACAATCATTGCAACCTTCACATTCTGAGGGGATTTGTATGCACTGCAGATATTTTCTATAGCAGAGAGGAGGTACAGTTTCTTACTTTGGGCTCAAAGATAACTTTGAAGTGAAGTAAGAGCTGGAGGACATCAAGGGGTGGGATGATAGGGAGCAATAGAGGCTGAATTGGAACATTACTAATTCTCACAATGGTAGCTCAGTGAAAAAAAATGCTGCAGAACAAACCTGCCTTCATCCAGTCAATTTTTGGAAAGAATTATGGCCATTTGGAACGGAATTCTTACTTGAAAACTCTTTGGAAACAGGATACTGCTCCCAAGCACTTTGAGCCCTTTGAGACCTGGAAGGAGATTCATCTCAGCCTCAGACATCTGCACTGTGCCTGTCTGCATCTGAACCCCCTGTGCCTTTGTCACTGGAAAGGAGCACACATTTGGAATGTGCAGTCCAGCTGACCCACTATGGATATCCACTGCAGGCTGAAAAGAAGGGCAGTGAGTAAACTTCCCACTCTCTCCCTGCTGAATGCAAAAGGTACCTTTAAACACTGTTGAGAGGCACATCCAAAAGTCCTGGGAGAAATCCCTTCCCCAGTGTCAAAATATTTTTTTTTACATTCTTGAAAATCCATTGAACAGTTGCAACTATTTTATATATTCAGGCTTTAAAAAATAAATAAGTAAGAGGAGCAGTGTAATGCAGCCTTGGCAGACAGCGTGCCACTGGAATAAATTATGACAGCACTGTTTGTCTTCATAGATCTACTCCCAGAAAAGTCAGCCATTGTTCCATAATGCAGCTTGTAGAGCAGTCTGAGCCCAGGGGTGGATGTGTGTGGGCAAAGGGAGATTTTCCATCTATAAGGGCCTATACCACTGGGGAGAAGCAAGAGCCTGTGGGTCGCTGTTAATTTGATCCTAAGGTCAGGGGCAAAAGCCACAAGCATTGTACCTCTTAGGTGCCTGCTTTTCAGTCCTGTTTGATACCTTCAGTGCTGTTTAATATCCTTATTGATGATCATGGTGAGGAGATTGAGTGCAGCCTCAGTCAGTTGCAGAAGAAACCAAGTTTGGCAGTTCTGGGCCCTGTACTGCAAGAGAGACATGGAGGGGCTGGTGCAGGTCCAAGGCAGGGAATGGAGCTGAGAAGGGGCTGGAGCCCCAGGAAAGGCTGAGGGAGCTGGAAAGGGGCTCAGCCTGGAGAAAAGGGGGCTCAGGGGGGACCTTGTGGCTCTGCACAGCTCCTGACAGGAGGGCACAGATGGGGGGGGTGGGGGGGGGGGGTGGTCGGGCTCTGCTCCCAGTGAGGAACAGGGACAGGGGACAGGAGGAGAGGGAATGGCCTCAGGTTGGACATCAGCAGGAATTTCGTCATGGAAAGGGTGGTCAGGCCTTGGAAGGGTCTGCCCAGAGAGGTTTGGAGCCCCCATCCCTGGAGGTGTCCAAGGAAGGCACTCAGTGCTCTGGGCTGGGGACAAGGTGGGCATCAGACACAGCTTGGACTCGATGGTCTTGGAGGTCTTTATCCACCTCAGTGATTCTGGGATTCTCTGTCAATTAGCAAAGGTACCTGTTTGACTAATTAAAGGTTCTGTAGGCAGGGCCAGTGCTCCTGTCTGCAGTGTGGAGCTGCTTCTGTGGATGCAGCTGCAAGAGGTGGCTGGAATGAAAAAATAACTGCGAATGTAAACCTGATGCTGAAAGCAGCTGTAAAAAATCCTGGTAACAGAGGAACAGTTGTTTTATATCACTATTTTGGAGCCTAGAAGCCCACGGTACATTCCTGGCTGTGGTTCTGCTCACTGTGTGACTTAAACCAGGATAATTATGACTTTTATGTCTTCCAGTTGCTCCAGCAGGGAAATAGGGGGAAGGATATCTTCTGGTGCCTATTTGTCACCACTTCATTTGACCTGTGCAAGCCTACACAAATTCTGAAATCTTGCAGCTCAGTTTTACAGTTAAGGGGAACTTTGGGATATTTCATTAGGATTAGGATTTGAATGGCAGCACTATCTTTTAGCTAGGCTAGGCCTGGATCAACCCAGCATAACTTACTTGGCAAAAAATCCAAGCAATGAATTAATCAGTCATTCCTTGGAAATGCAAACATCAATTTCTTTCATCATTTGTATGAGTTTTGCCTTCTCATTTCTTCTCATTCTCCTGTTGCTGCAATGTGTTGCTGAACCTGGAAGTAAAGCTGATAATACTGACCTCAAATTTTGGATTGGACCCGTGTCTCTGATATTACCTTCCCTTCTATTTCCCATGATTTCCAGCTTGTGTACTGTATGTGTGTTTGGGTGCCCACACTGTGCTTCTGCCATTTGTTTGCAAAATATCTCATCGTCTGAAGCTACTGTGGTGGAAATCATTAATGACCCCAATGTGTGCAATGTCTAATTAGACCTGGAACCCATGCCTTATCTTCTCACAGGCAGCCAAAAATCTCCAAGGGACTTGAATCATGATGGTTGTGGTGCATTTTGAGAAAACTTCAAAATTCAGTCCACATTAGAGAGTTCCTGCTTTGTAAGCGGCTGTTCATTCTTGATTCCCTCCATTTCTGACATTCTTGTAAATTTAAATTCATTTGCTGCACAGGGGCTTGAAAGAACAGCGCATTGAACTGTTTGCTCCAGTGCTCTGTTACAATGTTTTCCCATAATAAGAGGGCATGAAAACATCCAGCTATCTGCTGGAAAATGTACTAATTATGTTCTGAGTGGTGAAAGGTCACAGCCCACAAAGCAAGGGAAAGACAAGCAAGATCCCCATAGCTCTGCATTGGAATTACACCTAGGGAGGGAAAATAATTGTTATTAATACAGCCGATAGAAGCAATTGTAAAGCTTTTCTAGAACCATGTTGTCAAACAAGGAGTTTAAGACTTATTTTGTGTCAAGACCAGGAAGAACTGCCCACAGAAACAGAGTTATGGGACTAGCAAAGAATAGGAACATTTTATTTTCAAATTCATACAGCAAACTTTGATCAATGTTCAGGAAATACCCCAGACTTGAGAAATCCTGCCACTGACCTCGGAGGTAGAATAAAACTAGGGGAACAGGGGAAATAACCCACCAATTTTTTAATTAGTATTATGCCAAGACTTTTAAGAGTTTGAATTCCAAATGTGTTCTAAGAAAGGAAAACATTTTCTTTCATTGAACAGCCCTGGGGGTTCACTACCCTTTTCTCCCCCTAAACCCTCCCTGAGAGGTGTTCTTATTTCTTGTCTCTTGCATATATGTGTAAAAATACACAGTCATTTGTAAGGAGTTCACTTAATTCCTCACTCTTAGCTCACATTCGTTACACATTTTGTTTGGCAGAAGGGAAGGGAAGAGTGTGCTCCAGCCAGGGAATGCTGCTGTCCACTGAAAAATGTGTTTGGATGGAGGAGCTCTTTTTCATGGATGGATTGTGGCTTTTGGCAGCCGAGGTGGCAGGAAGCAGTTGCCATAACTACTATACCATTAAAACAAAAAAAACCCCCAAAAAAACCAAAAAAAACCAACAAAAAAAAAAAAAGAAAAAAAAAGCCTTTAAGTAAAGAGCCTTTTTTGAAATGATGGTTTTACTACCGATCCTGGTAGAATCCATCAGTTCAGTATGATGGGTGGCAGGATCCTGAATGTGGTCTCCTGAGTGTATGCTCAGGATATGCTTTTAGGGCTAAATTCAGGCTTTGGCTTGTAAGGTACATAGGAGAGGAAAATACACAGAGAGCCAGAGAGCTGAACATAATCTGCCTTGCGTGGGATTTCAGGTTTTGGCTGGAGCCACACTCTGGTGTTAAATAGCAGAGTGAAAAAAGAGTATGTTTTTCAAAAGCTTTAAGGATGGGATTTACAAATTCACTGGAATGACTTAGAAATAAAAGCTACATTTTTAACTGTAAATGTAATTGTAGACATAATTTAACATTTATCTCTATTCAAGTGATGGATACTACCCAGATATAGTTAATAAACACTACAAACAACTGGAGTAGAACCCAGGGATGGTTTATACTGGGTCAAACCCAGCTGAAGGCTTTTCATCCTCAGCATTACACCACACATTATTGTCACTGGCAAATTACTCTGGCACTATTTGCATGCTGTTGGAATCTGAAAACATTTCACACTGCTAAAATAACCTCTGTCTGTTGCCATATAGACACCAATGTAGTTTTTGTGGTCCTCCAGCTACTTCCCTGCAGTGCTTTGAGCTGTTTCCCAAATGATTTACTCACAGGACCAAGTCAGGTGAATTGGCCTCACAGCCCTGCTCAAGGACTGGCTCCCAGGCAGGGTTTATCCCTTCATCCTCACAAATTTCTGGGGTCAGCACAGAAATTGTCCCTCAAGGAGCGTTTTGCAACCCTTGGTCATGATGCACCTCCAGCAGGGAGCCTCATCCCAGTCCCAGTCTTTTTCTTTTAATCCTTGGGGTTAATCTTGTTAATCAAGCTAATGCCAGAATCCTGTGTCTCTGAGGTGCATCTTCCTGGCCTGAGCAGGCATACAAAGAAATTCTGGTTTTCCCTGCTAACCCTTTGCTCTGAAAGCCACTGTTCCATTGAGAGGTACATCAGGAGTGACTGACTCACTCCCACCCCTTCAGGATTGTAATGTATACAGCAGCTACCATTGCTTCCATGCAGGAGCCTCCTGGAATATCTAATTAAATAAATGAACTAGGCTTTAAAAAGGCTTAAAATGTTAGACTTGTCTGAGCTGCACGTTTTTAGTAACAATATCCACATTGTCATAAAAAATGGGCTATGAATTCTTCAGCTACTGCTTCTAATGGAAATCCATATTTATCCTTTTGGAATCAAAGTTTTTTTCCTTATATTTATCTGTTACATTTAGCCTCATATGAAATGATCTTAAACCATCTGGGCTCTCTTCTTAGTTAATTTTCCCTCCTTGCTGTATCTAATTGAAAATTAAAGTATTTTTTCCTCTGTTGCTGCTCTATTCTCTTATTTTAGCTGTTCTGCTTTATATTTTAAAGCTTAGCTCAAGATATTGAGTTCTGTGTGATCTAAATTAACTCCCTGAGTTTTCCAAAGTTTTTGGAAGCTGCTTGGTTATGGCTTACATCCAGATTCAAGAGAGAAGAGATATAGTTCATAGATACTGTTCCTTCTTGGAGCTTTCCCCTTCTTTTTCTCTTTTGTAGTTGTAAATGAGAAGTAACTGCACCTCCTAATTTCTTTTTTTTTTCTGATGTGGTTTTTCCCCCCTAATCTACTTGGTATTAGACATCCTCTTTTCCATATTTCTAGAAACCTGACCAGCTCTGAAAGCAAACCAGGTGATGATTTAAATATACATTATGAATGCAGCCAAAGGAAATGGCTCCAGGGGTAGAAGATGTGGGCTCTGGGGAAGAGGAGCTTGAGTCTGGGGCCATACTGGGAAAGCCTTGAGCAGGCTGAGGCAGGCAGAGACCTTCTGGAGGCAAAGCTGTTCCACAGCAACCTCACAGCTTGCCCTAGGTTCTGGCTTCATCTCTATCAGGCCTGTTTTGGGGGGAAAAATAGCCAAAAAATGCACAACAAACTCATCCCAAAATACGAAACACTCTGATGGAGAGGGAAGCAAAGCATCCTTTGCTTCTTTCTTCTGTTCTTTGAAGGAAAAGTTCTTCATGTACAATTCTTCAGAGTTTGATTTGATCCCAGCAAAGGGGTGGTGTCGTGATGGAGATTTTTTATTCCCTGCGTGCATGGAGAGGCTGAGGTTTCCACAGCCAGGTCCTGCCGCTTCCCTTCTCCCTTTGAAACCAAGCTGAGGAGCATTACAGCGTGCCTGTACTGCCAAGTCTGCCTGTGTATTTTGGCATCTGAATGCCAGACTGGTTGGTAATTTCCCCTTAAATCCTTTCATAGCTCAAATTCCTGTCGAAACAACCTCTATCTCTGCTTGGCCATACGGAGCCCGTCTCGGCTCTGCTGCTCCCATCACCCCTCACAAGCAATGCCATTGCACGTTGCTTTCCTTCCTCCGTGTGCAGCCTGTATTTAAAATGAAGTATTGGCCCCAAACCCCCCTCTGGATGGCTGTCAGATCTTAGCATGCCACATAAATATCAGTGAGAAAACATTCCTCCCAGCCCACACAGAATGCACCCAGCGCTGTTTGTTCTGGACTAAACCCGGCCTAGCGCACGAGGCCTTCGGCGAAGGCCCGATTCCAGTGGGCAGGGCCGGCCTCAGATCGACCACTTTAAAGTGCTTTCGGAAAGTTTCCAGTGGAATTTCTGCTCCCCTTTAGTTCCAGACCACCTTTAGTAGGTAACTAGGCCTGTTTGTTGGGCAGCTGCCATCTCGGCCCTTGCATGGGTGGCCTGCTGCCAGCTCTCAACTGTTTCAAGATGTGAGCTCCCCGATGCTCTGGGGCACGACAGGAACGTCCTGGTGGTGCCTCGAGAGGCTACCTGGAACACAGGCTGGACAGTGTTAAAGGAATAAAATAGATATTTATTAAAAAGGCCTTCACAGGATACACTTTGGGCAGTACAAGAGCCTGGTCGTGGCTCTACCCAAGATGGACGGCGTGTCACCAGTGTTTACACTTTTATAAGTTTTGGTCCATTTCCATATTAGGATTCATTGTCCAATTCCAGCTCCAGGTTATGTAGTCCCATCCCTCCAGATTTGCTCCCCTCAGTTCGCTGTTTGCACTTTTTGGGCATGAAGCTGTAATGATGTCCTCGGTTTTGGGCTGGAAAAGGATTGTTTTGTCTGACTGAGCTGTGAAGAGAGCGTGCTAACACTTTATATGAAGTTCAGAGTTATATACTAATGCAGTACAGAATCTGGAAAATATGAAAGCTCAAACTTAAGGCGTCACTGGTGCTCACACTGATGTTCCTCTCTGGTATCTCCATGGTTTTATAGGGCTGCTTCCCAATGGGCCTCCCTGCTGCATTGCCAGTCAGGTGCAATGCACATTTTTCTAACCCAAAAGTAGTTTATGTGCACTAACACATGTGTATGGCCCTTATGTGGTTACCAGGGCAGAATTCACATCTGCAAACCTCACCAGGGCATTTGGCCTTTGATCATAAGCAAAATGTTCCACAGGCATGGGAGGCATCCCATTGGGAGAGGGCACAGCACCTGCTACCCAGCAGCTTAAATCTCAAAAGGAGCAAGGGCTCTTCACCCTTCTTTCTCCCACACCTACATGTTCCAGAATTTCATCCAACTTCCTTGTCTCACTGTACTTCTTTAGCAACACTTGGAGCAGTCACTACGGTGGCAATGGCCAAAATGGCTGTTTTAATAAGCTCAGCTTTAGATTGCTACAACAAAGCCTTCTTGAGCAGCTGCTTAAGAAAACATCTGTGACTTTTCACTTAGATGTGGGTTTTTTCCCCAGAATAATCAAGGGAAAGCAAAGATATTGCCACCCTGGCCCTCCAAGCGTGGAAAAGAGTCTTTTTTCCTTGGCTTTTGTTAAATTATTTTTCCCATGCTCTTACCCTTCAATCCTGTCCTTGGGTCAGCTTAGAATGGTGAGTGGTCTAAGTATGATGGATTTATTACTTTAAACTTCACAGAATACTGGAGAATGAGGTAACAGCATAAGCAATGTGGAAAGACTTGTACATTTTTTAGTTTGATTACTGGATGTACTTGGAGGTTTCCAAAAGTGATTTATTTTTTTTTTTTTATTATTGGTTTGAATACTGAAATTGGACCAAATCCATCTTGTATCCCCACCTAAAACTGAAATTTGGATCTACAAGTTGAGAATCTTGGGAATAAAAATCGCCCTCCTCACATGTAATTACAGATAGTTTCTGAAGAGGTGAAATGTCACAATGATGAGACGGAAAATGCATTAAGAGAGAATGAGTTCATCTTCCTGATACAGAACAGTCCCTGCACAGTAATTGGATTATGGTAGCACTGGACATTTGGGGAAGTCTGTAATGCTGTGTCTGCTCCATTTTATTTGTACACCAATGGATTTCCTTTGCCAGTAAGGGCTTTCTCTGAGCTACTGCAAAGTCTGAAGTGGGAAATGAAAATGGAATTTTGGGGAGACAGGACCTGCCATGATCACAGTGACATTGCAGCTCGTTATGCAAAGCTAGGGAGGAGGCACTGATGTATCCCTGTGGTGTAAAGACTTTTTTGTAAAGAGCATGGGCCCCTCTGCAGGTACTGCCAGCTCTGTAAAGCTGCACTGCCATTGTTTAACAGCCTAGGAAGAAAAGATGTTCCTAGGCATATATAAAATGTTTCTGTAAATAAAAACCAATTTCATTCACAATTTGTAAAACACAAGAAAGCAAATCCTCCAAGTTCATGAAAGGCAAAATCCAAAATTCATAAAAATGCCAGTAATCAATAGATTAGACACACACATGGGCTAAGATTTAGACAGGATGAGTTTGCTTTTACTTTTGGGAAGAGTATCTTTTTGGAAAGCACCATCTTTGGGAACAAGAAAAGCTCCCAGCATAGTGTTGTGGAATGTGGAAAGGATAAGCGAGAAATCAGCATGGAAAATGAATTATAAGGTTCTATTAGAAAAGCAAATCTTTGTAACAGTGCCTCTGAAGAGCCACACTTCAACTGGAGTATCTGCAGCTCTGTCTCCCCAAAAAACCTCTCACCTTTCTGTGCCACCACCTCAGCACACAGAGTGCACCAACACCATCCCTTCTGGCAGGTCTTTATTGCTCTGAGATTGCTTTAGATGGATAATTATGAGAAACTCCACCTTCTGTACTTTCCTGCTGTTTCACAACTCCCCAAAACATTTTAGAACTCCACCCCACCACAACTAAAACACAGTGTTCACATATAGAAAGAATATTTATGTCTTAAATTTATGCTCATGATCTTTATGCTCATCTGCCTGCAGTGGGGCACAAAGAGCAGAGGCCCCCAAACATATACCATATAAACAAATCTTTTGGACCTATGATACAGTTTGTATTTATTACTTTTACTGAAATCACAGAGTCAAGTGTTTTAAGATTACAACTGGTAAATTATACATATGTAATAGTTTACAAAACAAAATATTGGCCTTCTGTGTGTCATTGTACAGTGTAGACCTTGCACAGTTCAGTTCAAAGGAATGTATATTTTGTGTCACATATTTTTATGTTGTAAACTGGCTGACACAGTGGTGCTCTAAAAATATTAACTCCCTCTGATTAGACACAGACTAGGATGAAAAATAAGTTTTGTGACACATCTTGGTTTCTGAAAGGGTACTGGTATTTCAGCCAGGTGACAAAGTGACTTCCCACAATATGCTGACACCGACAGTGCATAAAGAGGCACATGAAGTAACCTAAGCAAATACAAACTTTGTGCTTTCCCCTTTACTTGCCTGTAATACCTTGTTCATTTTCTCTTATCTGATGCTAAGCAGATGACCTGGCAACAGAAGTTAAATTTATTGCTCTACAGAATTATACCCTGTCTCCAACTTACTTAATTCAGCATATTTCCTGTATCTGATGGGATTTTAACAATGACTGTATGCCTGTCACTATATTTCATAAGATAACCTATTTGCAGATTTCACAGTTCACATGCTAAATTGTGTAAACCAGCTACTATAAATAAAGAAAAAACTATGCTGTCACAGTGGTGTAAGTCTGAAGCACCTCCAGCAAAGCCAAATGATGCCATGAAGTAACTCTAAATTTATGTAGGCATTACTAAACCCAGTGTAATTCTTATTCCATCTGGGAGTGGGAGTTATGGAGACCAAAGTACTCACATAGACAAGCACACACACAAAATATGCACCTGCACTTAGCCACGGGTGTCTGAACATGGTCTATGCCAGGCATGTATTTGTGGAGAGGATTTTACTGTCCTTACACCAACTCTGAGCCTCCACACACAACTGCAGCACAAAAGATGCTGGGAGTCTTGTCCTGTGACTCACAGAGTGCAGAGCAGTGGGATGGTGTTGGGATGTTTGGTGTGGTGTTTGGGGAGGAGCTCTTACACCACACACCTGTGTTTAGGGCTTTTCAAACTTCAACACTGAAAACGTGCTTGTGGTTAAACCTTTTAAGCCCCAAAGCCCCTTATGGGGTGCCAGCTGAGGACCCAATTCTCTCTCTTACATCGAGACATTGCTGGTGTGTGTAATAAACCAGAAGTATCTGCATTTGCAATGCTGTTTGAAACAAGAATTGAACTATAGAATTGAACTATATATTAACTATGTAAGTTAATATAAGGGCACCCACAGGAAAAAAGCCCTTGAAAATGTTGAACATGGTAAGGATGAATGCAGTGAGGCACTCTGGCAGCTCAATAAAAATCCAATCGCTTCATGAAAAAAAGGGAAAAAATCTCCAAATCACGTAACTTTTTTTTCCCCTGAAAATTCCAGCCTATGCCCAGAGAATCCAATTTTGCCTTTTGCTATAGGCTCCACTTCTGCAGTGACAACCACATGGCATGAGGAGAAACATTCACCTGAACTTACTGCTGAAAGCCCACAATTAATGATAAACCCTGTTCAAAGCCTGCCCTTAAGATCATCAAAGCCCAGCCTTGTATTCCCTGGCATTTTGGATTGGGCCTTGAGAGGAAGCATCAGCCACTGGCCATCCCTAATTCCTCTAAAGCCTTGCGGCTGACTGGCTTTGGGCAGTGTCTGAGTGGCAGAAGAGAGGCTGAGCTGGAATTTAATTCAGGTGAACACTGGAGCAAGGTGACTTCCAGCAGTGTGGAAGTGTTTGTGTGCAGGCTCTGGTACTGCCCTTGCAGAGCCATTTGTGCTGGTCAATGAACTGACTGCAGAAAAGCTGGAGGTTTGTCCACATCACATTTTCCCCCTCACATTGCACACAATTCTAATTCCCTTGAGGTCTGCACTTTTCTTCCAGTTGAACTGGAAGAAAAACAGGTATTATTCTCATGGAAACATGCTTTGCTAGCTTTTTTAATATAATTTTGCCTAATATGGTGCAAAGAGCTGAAACACAATTAAGTAAAACACTGCAAAGCCTTCCAAGTTGGGCTTTTGACTTTTTATAGCCATATATACATATTTATATATGTATATAAACAGTGATAACCTAGAAAAAACAGCTTTTTTAATGGTTCAGTCCTCATAAACCATATGTTTATCAAGCTATTTTACAGAGACACCCAGGAGTTTTCTCTTTAGTGTTGTCACTTAAACCTAAGAAGCTGCATGAGTGAAAAGCGCTGGCAACTCAGAGAAACTTCACTCCCATGGAGAAAACTCCCAGTTACTGAAATTCTGCTACAATTAAAGCAAGGGGTAGGATCAGCTTTGGGGGTCAGTCACTGAGGCCTCCAGCATGAACTGCATATGCCATGCCTTTGAGACACCAATCTGTTTTGTGAATTCTTCAGGAGCCACTACAGGGCTTTTTTGGTCCGCAGACCTTTGGGACTTGCTTGTTGAGAGCTTTTGAAAGTGTAACAAGGAGCTTGGAGCAGGAGGTGTCATCAAATTAAAAAGCTACAACTTCTCGAAGGAAAAGGTGGCAGCAGAAAAAGAATATACATCTACACATGTGCGTATACACATATACTCTTGTTCCATGCAGAAAGTCTTCTAAATAAAATCATACAAAAAATGACCAGTGCCATATATTATGTAAACTCACAAGGTGCACTTTCAACACAAACCCGAAGCATAAATTAAAGGAGAGCCAGAAAGAGAGACAGAGATGATAGCAAAACATTTTAAATATAGAATTTGCACAATTGGTATTTTGTTAAATAAGAATAAATAAATTCATTACATCCATTCACATACCAGTTGTAAAAACAATAAATTATTTTATTTTTTTCAGTGCTGTGTTGCTTTTTTTTTTTTTAAACAGTTGTTATTAATCCACGAGATTATTCCCTCTTCCCCTTGTGATAAAACTGTTTCCACAGGAGGGCAGCTAAACTTAATTTCTTGTACAAAGTCAAAGCAAAGATGCCAGGCTTTTTTCTAATGAGAATATCCTACTTGAAAAGCAGATGCTGTAAACCCCACTGATGCTCAGGCGTCCAAATTCACCCATGGGCACTGGAAGCATGTCCCAAAGTAAGAGTGAATTTAACACTGAGATTGTTCCTGGCTGTGCCAAGAGCAGAATTCCAGGTTTCCATCCCCTTGGTGCATTTCATGAATCCAGCTGTGCAACACTGGGCAGAAATGTAAACAATGATGTCACAGTGTGAGTGACACGGGATTCAGCTGAGAACAGACCCTGCACCAATTCTTCATCCATCAGGTACATGGGACAGCCATGACTGCCACAGGCAAGGTTTGGAACTGGACTCTGATTTAGGAACACCTGAAAAAGCAAGTGTTGGCTTACCCTTTATCTTACATTTTCAGGTCCTGCCTTGGTCTGTCCCCTTTGCTCCCTCACATCTTTGCTTGTGTTAATTTGTTTCATTGCTACACTGGTGAAAATCACTGCAGTGGTTTGTTCTCAGATTTATTTCTAAGTAAACTAATTTTTAAAAGATACTCCTCTGATCTAAGGAAGCTCTGAATTTATACCCGCATATGGTATGCCTAGAGAGCATCCAAAAGCTTTACTCAGCCTGCTGAATATATAATAAATTATTACCATGGTGCAAACACAAATACTTGCACATTCTGTCTCTATTATGACAGAACACAAACACCACTTAATGCAGCAGCTGTATGCTCAGACAAATGTTGTCTATGCTGAGACACATTCAATCTCCTGATCTTTTTCCTCTCATTATGGTTCTATTTGTTATGGACTTTTTGGAGAGGTTCTAGGACACGTGTAATACATTTATAAGCATCA
Organism: Calcarius lapponicus; assembly: GCA_039654755.1. Classification (NCBI taxonomy): domain Eukaryota; kingdom Metazoa; phylum Chordata; class Aves; order Passeriformes; family Fringillidae; genus Calcarius; species Calcarius lapponicus. Next base: position 85,221,303 of record CM077462.1, on the reverse strand, counting down.
AAATTAGATTGCTTAGAAGGAAACATAAGGCATTTCAAAGTGATCTTATTTTAACAGGCAGAGGAGGCATAAATGTTTACTTTTTAACACTCTGCAAATCATCTGAGCTTTGATCTCAGTTCTTAGATTGGGATCAAGAATAAATGGGGAGTATTCATCAATATGCACAGTTTTGCACAGGATCTACTCCCGAACAAAAGGCCACACCATATTTGAAAGCTGATTAATAACATTTGTTGGCAATCCATTTAACACAGGAGGAGGCCCTGCCCTTGGTACTGTTTATTTAAAACAGGGTAAAAAACCAGATCCTTCTCCAGATTTCACAGTTGTAGATGTAGCAACTCTATGCTGTTTTGAAATCATCACATGATTTTTTAGAGTTCACACAAACATGCCACAGTTGCAAAAACATGTTTGTGTCAGCCTGGATTCAGACCTGCCCTTCTTGCTCCACACTCCAGCGAGTTTTCCCTGCTGATTTCATGCCTGGGATTTTCAGAAGAGCCTGAGGTGTTTCAGTGCCCAAGTACCACTGACTTACAGCTGAGGCTTGTCTGAAAATTCTCCTGCAGTCTCCTGCTCTCCTGTGTGGTTTAACAAAGGAGTAAAAGGTGGGGTTCTACTTTCATCAGTGGTTTTTCTACCATTTCTTTTGGTACCTGTTATCTTAGGGTCTAATTCAAAGCCTGCTGATATTAAAGAGAGCAATTTTATCAGGGCTGCTCTCAGGCCTCCACCTGCACAAGGTGAAATGCCCAGCCTCAGTCACAAAACTTCCACAAGACAATAACAGGATTCAGGAATTGCTGCCAAGGAAAACTGTTACCAGCTACTGCCTGTGCTGTGGAAACAGTCTTATTGATATTGGACAAGTCCTCCACATCCTGATGTGGTTTGACTTCCTAGTGACCCCTCTTCCTCCCAAATGTGGTAGATATACAAAACATGAATGCCTTCTATAGCTTTTAAAAAACCCCAAAACACACAAAACAATAGGAAAAAAAAAGACAAATAGTTACAAACTTTTGCTGGTAAGATGAATACCAGAGTTAGACACACAATGGACAAAACAGTGATAAAATATTAACTGCTTGCTGTGTTTTTTTGACCTTGAGAGCCTCTTGAAAAGATGTAGGTACATTACACATTGTTAAATTCAAGGCAGAAGCCATAGAGAAAATACCAGAGAAAGCAGCTGAACACAGCCTCAGAATATCTGAGTTAGAAGACACTTGATTACCTCACCTGTAAGTTTTGGTTCTCTAACGAGTTTTCTACAAAGCACAGCATGCCTTTGTTTCATGGAGAGGAGCAGCTCGAGCAGCTCTTGCTCAGTGACAACAAGGAGCCAGGCTGTGACACAGCTGGAACCAGGGAGTTTTACAAGCAGAGTGTACACAAACTCCTCCTTGCAGCCAGCTCCTCCTTTGGTGCATGCCTGACATACACAAGAGGAGAAGCTGCTGATGCTCCTGCTGCTGGAACAATGGGGGGTTCCCTGCTCTGCAAGCTTCTGCAAGGCTCCTCCTGAGAATTTTGGGGTGGAAACACAGGGTTTGTCAGACATTATTGATATACTGTCAGGAAATTCCAACTGTGAAAACGTATTTCCTTTTGTCAAAACCAAAAGGTATCACTTTTTAAAACCAGTAGCAAGCTCTTCATTTTCCAGTAAAACATCTGTGGCCCTTTCTGAAGGATGGACCAAGTCCACGAGGGCTGCAGATATACTTTGGTCAATCATTTTGCTTATCTAGTTTGTCTTTTGATTTCTTTAATAGAAGGAAGTGATATAAAGTGATAATACCAACTGAAAGATATTTACAAAACAGTATAAAATAATCTACTGTGGGATCATGGGGACATGTGATGTTTCCTAAGGACATACTGTAGTAGAGGTAGGTGAAAAAAGGGGAGATGATTCTGTAACCTTCAAATATCCCAGGATCCTCCATTCACTAGTTTTTCTTCTTTTGCATTATTTTATTTTATGGTTTTGCAGACACAGAGGGCTTATAACAACTTTAACCTTACTTTCTTTGACGTATTTAGACCACCCTACCATTATTTAAAGCAGTGCACATCTTCATTTGGTCCAAACAGGCAGATTCTGCCCATAATTAGAGACTGAACACAAGTACTTTGAAGCCTTTGCTTCTGTCTGTGTGGGCAGACGTGACACCAGTATGCCAACAGCGGCTTACTCAAACCTCTTGGAGAGCAGCTCAGCACCACAGGTTAGCACTTTTTCAGCAAGCACTGTTTGAAGGCTGAGGGTCTCTGGGAGAGCAGACATCCCTTGGCCAGTTTCCCGTGCCCATCCTTGCACTGCACAGTCCTGGTGTGCCAGCCTGTGTCGCACGTTCGAGAGCAGGAGAGCCACGGCCCCGTCACCCAGCGGGGCTGCGCGGCCGGCGCCGGCGCTTTGCCGCCACCGCCGCTGCTGGGGACAGAGTTTGGCAGCTGGCCCTGTTTCTTTGGCACGAAGAAGCTGTAGCGCACGTCCACGGGCTGCGTGGGGTCAGTGGCCAGGATCTGCACGATCAGGATCTCCTTGGTGGCCGAGTGGCCCATGGCGTGCAGGAAGTCGTCCTTGTGGCTCCAGCCGCTGTAGTTCATGACGGTGCCGTTGATGTCGATGATGGTTTCCGAGGTGGAGATCATGTACTTGCCGTTGACCAGGTACTCCCCGTTCTTCTTCTTCAGGGCCAGGTAGGCCGTGAACCTGCTCTGGTCCTTGCCCTTGAACTGCCGCACCTTGATGTGGGTCGCCCCTTCTGGGATCTTCACCACGTCCGTGTAGCCTTTGCTGGAGGAAGGGAAAGAAGGAAGAGTCTCACTGCAAAGCCTCACAAAGTCACTGGCAGGACACAGAATCACAGCACCAAGCAGGCTGGAACAGATCTTTCAGTCCAGCCTATGGACAACAACATCTTGCTTCATTTCAGTTCAGGCCACCTGGATTTTCCCTAAGATTAATTTAACCAGGTTCCACTCTTGGCCTGCTGCGTTGTTCTTCATGCTCCCCAAGAAGTTTCTACTGCACTTCTTGCAGATTGCTTAATCTTTAGCTTTAGGGACAGTTTGACGTGGGTCAGAAACCAGAGGAATGAAAAATAACAGATAGCTTATAGATTTCAGCAAAGGGTGGGAGATATGAAATACGATGCACGTGCTGCCTGCCAAGGAAAAGATAATGAGATATGCATTGGTTACAGCTGTTTCTTGCTGTCTTTGCTATAATGATGATTAAGGAAAGCACGAGCAGAGGAACAGCTGGGTAGAGGTACCTTGGGAACATTTAAAAATAGTCTTGATCACCGAGGAAAAATTTGTTTACTTTGAAATTTATAAAGCCAAGATTAATCGTCAAGTGTGTAATAAGAGGGGCACCCAAAGGCTTCATTTGTGCCACCATGGAATTCTCCACTAGTTATGAACTATCTCAACTGGGATTCAGAAAAAGAGATTAAACTCTTTTACCAAAAGTGACAAGCATTCAAAACTTGCAAGTGTGCTGGAATTTATCACTATCTCAAGTATGTTATTTTAACTTTACTGATATATAGAAAACAATTTAAAGGCTTTACATAGCTGTAAGCTACCAGCTGGACATTGGAGATGTGTTTTCATTCCTTAACCCGTGACAAAGCCATCCTGAAAGTACCTCATATCTGAAAGGTTTCATGAGAAAATACATGACAAATACATAAAAGTGATGGCATCTCCTTTGGGATTGTTTAAAGAACAGACTGCTAATTTTGAGAATTTTTGGCTGCACAAGTAGAGACTGCAGATATTACAAATGAAACATTTGTGCTGATCCCCTGCTATTTCCAGCAATTATGGGACAATGACTTAAGACTCCATTGATTTAGCACCTCCATAAAGCTGGAGCAATATGGTGTGAATCCCAGGCTGGGGACTCTGCTCTACAGCACTGCACAAATATTTTTACATGAGAGTTGCCAGAATAACTCAGTTCAAACATGTCATTAAAGTTACAAAATCATTTATTCAAAACCTACAAGCAGTCCTGGAGAATTCAAGTTGTCTGCACGAAGAGCTCTAATGCTCCATGTGCACAGAGAAGCATGTGCAGATTAATTCCTCTCTTTCCCAACTTCTGATAATTTGGCTTTACAGCTTTTTAAACAAAAATCCTAGGAAGCACATTTCCCATAAGATTCTGGTTTGCCTGCTTTAAAAGAAAAAAAGCACAAACAAATGTTGCCATGGCAATTGTCTGCAATGGGAAATATTAGTTTTGCCTTGTACATTTAAATTTCCCTGTACATTTCATGTACACATTGCAGAAGTTTATAGTGGACAGCAACAAGGGAGCTGTCATTTTTCAGTGGAGGAAAGATGACTTTCCTACCAGCACTGCCCTTTCAAACAAAACTGTAAAAACAGTTTACAGACAATTACGATTTCACTATTTTAATCAGGGGTTTATTTTAACGTCAATTATTCACGAGAAGAATTGCCCCAAACAACTTTTCCAGTAAAAATAAATCTGCAGTCCCAAATCCAATCAAAATCATATTAGAACATAAACTTACCTTCTGGCCAGTCTCCTGACACTTAAAGGCATAGTTAGAGGAGTAAGATGGTAACTTCACTGGAATAATTATAATAAATCTCTCCATTTCCAAGTGTATCTATGGTACAAATCTGGCCTCCCTGAAATTCATGGAGCCCCTCTAACACTTTTCCTGGAGCTTGATTATTGCCAAATCACATGAAATACATCTCCCACTGTCAACTTCACTTAGACATTCCCAGACATCCCAGTATTTACAAATTGGAAAAGATTTGGTTTATATAATTACTAATTTGGTTGGAAAGCCATTCTTTTTGGCAGAGGTGTTTTGGCATCGTTAGGTGAGCAATCATTAGTTTACCAAGAAGAAGATTAGTTTTGTTTATTTTTAGAATAAATTCACTCTCCAAGCCATTTTTGACTGCTATTAATCAGTCTGTTGAAATGTATAGAAATAAAAGATCATTTCAGGAGTCAGATTTCTACTTCTGGTAGCTTTCAACATGCTATGTAAGAATTTGGAAGTTATAAAATCAAGTTCATATATAAAAGATGCTTAACACAGTCAGTGATTCTGAGTAAAAAGTGTCAACTAAAAGTTTCTATGTGAAGATCAGTCCTTTGAGATCTTGGAATACGTATACATGATGATTAAAAATCAAAATTTTTCTAAGAACTGAAGAAGGAAAAAAAAAATTAGTTGACAGAAAGGAATTACTGGAGATTGGTCTATCAGTATTGGCCCCAGCGTGGTGAGGGAAAACCACGGCAGGAATTCCTTTTATTTTATTTATATTAAGCTTTATTACAGTTAGAATGTGAACTCTGAGAGAAAAATGGCTCGTGGATAAATGCCATAAATATTTTGACTTTAAAATATCCATCTGGAGATTGATATTATGCCATGAAGGGATATGAAGAGATATAGTAATGAGTAAACCTATGATATTTCTGATATCTCATCTATTTACCTGAACTCCACACGTACTCAGCAGTGGGAAAAGGGAATTTTTGGGTATAATCTCTCTCAGCTGTTAAGGAAGGTGTTTACAACTGTCTGCTTCTTTGCACTTCCAATACAAGGAATGTTTGTCACAAAATCAGGTGGGATGTCCTCAGTGCCACTCAAAACAGATGAGATGAAAAAGCACTCTCAGGGTGTAACTTGCTAATGCAGCAACAAGTGAGAAATGCAAAATTTCAGAGAGATACAGATAATTCTGATCCCAACAACTTTCTGATTCACCTCTCTTCCTTTTCCTCTGTCCTCTAGGAACCACAATCCATCTGACACAGCAAGATTTGCAAGTGGCATGACTTGCTATTCCTGCTTCACTGGCACTTTGTGACAGAAATGACCAGGGTGCAGTGTTTTGCCAGTTGATGCTTTGCCAATTTCAGGATAATGCTAGCAGCCAGTTGTGCACATCTGGAAACTGCAATAAGCTACAGGCAGTGTGGTTTCTCCCCATGTGAAAGCAAATTGCATTTAGAAACAGAAAGGAGCAGCATGTGGCAGAGTAACTACTGGCACAACAAGATGCACTTGCTGTTGAGATCAGTACCTCTTTTTGGTGAAGGTTCCCATGACTTTTGTGCAGCTGGAGTTGTCACCTCCACACACCCCACACTTGTCGTACTGGAGCTTGGATCCGATGATGCCATCGCAGCCCGTTCGGATGCACTTCCCTCGCACACACACTGAGTTGCTGTAGGGTCGACACTCCGTGCCATCAGTGACCTGGACAAGCAAATAAAACTTCCTTCAGACTGCCACAGAGATTTGTGGGTTTGGATCCACCTGGCAAGACCCAGTTCCTTATTGAAGTCACCAACTCAGAGCAGGTCACCTCATCTGACAGACCACACTGAGCTTCTCTAATATTGATGGTAAAAAAGCAGATGGAATCTAGCACAAGGACAAAAGCAAGGACAGCTAACTTTCAGTTTGGATTGCATCTGATAGAACAAACTGCTCACAAATCATATCTGTACCACTAACAATCCTATTATGCTAATTGGTTCTTTAGGAATTACTCTGGGCTCCTTAAACATAGTTCAGGGTTAGACCTACTCTTTTCTCCTAATACTCTTTTTCCTCCAGAAAACCCCACCCCATAATGACAGAAAACTCCAGGCAGAAAGCCCTTTATCCACTACTGAAAACAACCTAGTGCACAGAGGCCCACAATTTTCATGCATTCACATACTGAGATATTGAAAAACTTATTTTCTGGCCCTAAGGTACAACCACTGGATCAAACCACTAAATCTGATCACACAGTTAAATATTTGCATCACATGATTAACTTATTTTCCCTGGTTGTAGAGAAAGATTTCTAAAATATATGGGACACTTCTAAGCTGGAGCATGAAACCCTGACTGGATCTGCCGTTACCTTCTGAGAAAATACCACATAATAACCAGTTCCTTTGGCTCGGCAGGTGAGCTTGCAGACGTCTCCAGGCAGTACTCCAGCATACTTGGGGACCCATTCCACAAAAGTCTTGACCCCCTTTGCATCAGACTGATAGCCATTCCTTGCTTCACACTGCTCTTGTCGGAAGGATTTAGCTGTGGAATTATTCACATCATTAGTGGCTATTTCAGACCATGCTGCAAATATCATTATGTCCATCTATTATTCCAATTTCTTTCCTACATCATTTTTAAGTTATGTCACACTACTTCTTTACTTAGAACTAGCCTTCCAATCCCTCTACTGTTTTAGCTTGGAAATCTCACAATGGCATAAAAAGCAGTAAAGGCCTAAAGTTTGCACAATGTTTCATTTTAGAGGACTGACTATTTTAGCTTTCTCTCCGGCATCCAGGGCGAGGCGTGGGTGAAGAATTAGAATATTGTACTAATGCTGAATGTCTTGCCTTGATAAATACAACCTGGGGAGGCTACAGTGAGCCTTTGCTGTGTGGTTTCAGGGCAGATAACCAGTGTTTAGTGTCTGTGGAGGGAGGCAGGGCTGGAGCAGGGGGCACTCACCGTTGGCGGGGCAGGGGGTGACGTTGCAGGAGCGGTAGATGGCCCGCTTGCCTGTGCAGTATCTCCCGTTGTTCCTGGGGGCTGGGTTGTTGCAGTGGCGATAGGCAAACTGCACTCCCCCGCCACAGGTACGGGAGCACTGTCCCCAGGGGCCCCAGGATCCCCAGTTGCCATGGCTTGAAGCCTGAAAAACACACGGAACAGCAGGAGGTGAGTTTGTCATCCAAACACGAATGGAGCTGTTACCTCAAAGTCACTGCTAATGCTTTCCTCAACTGAAGGCAATTCCTTCAGTTGGCCATTCAGGGAAAACAGGTTTTAGGAACCTTCTTTCTCCCAGCAAAGTAAATTTCTATCTTTCATTTGCACACTGATGACATCTCATCTGCACTGAGGGTGCAAAGCCAATGCTGGGCCTTGCTCCACACAGCCGCCTTCAGCCTCTTCACAGAACACACCCACAGTTTCATGGGCTGCTCTCTTATTTTTCGCTATTCCTACCAAAAAGGCCCCTTAAACTCCCAGAATATACTCATATTGCTAATCTGAGATTAATTAAATCCAACTGCTGTGATATGTAGGTATTGCTCGGAATTACTGGCAAGAGATGGAGTTGTCAACTCTGCTACATTGGCTATAGTATTGCAATATCATGTAGAAGAATACAAATCCATAAAAAAGGGTCAAGAAATCCATTTTAAAAGTGTTAGAAATGCTGCATCTTGATTTGAATGGCTCCCATAGTTTGCAAATAATTTTCGCAAAGATCTGTAAGTCCACATCTCTTCTGTGGGTGCAACAGAAGGGGCTACTGTCTACCCAGAGAATTCAGAAGTATCTGAACTGTGCAGCTGACAGCTCTCATGAGCCTGGGGATTCTTCAGATGTATAAAGTAGACAGGGGTTCTCTGCCACAGGAAGCGCAAACTTTTCTGATCCAGAAGTTATTCTGGATTAATTTCATCTGCCCTTTTCTTTATTAGAATTAGGGCCTTGGGGCCTTTCAGATGAGGGCTGTAAGTTAAATGTGGAGATGATTGCTTTCCGTGCCAGGTCAGAAAGCCATGATTTACTGAATGGGAAAATAACTATATCCAGTTTTCCAGGAACGAAGGCTTTCCTTAAGGAAGAAAATACACTTCCTGAACCTCAGCAGCTATTCTCCTACATCCCTCACCAACAACGCTCACCCCAATTACATGCTAAAACAACAAAAAACACCCCAGGTTTCAGTCTGACCAGCCCCTCCAAGGGATCGCCTTTTCCAATTCCCCTTGGGCTAACTTACCGAGTAGTATTTCTTCTTGGTTTTGTCCACGCATTTCCCTTGGAGGCAGATCCTTCCCTTGCCACAGGGGGTTCCCTCGACGGCGGGCAGCTTCTTGGTGAGGCAGACCATCTGTCCCTGGCGCACCACGGCGCACCAGAGGCGCGAGCACACGTCCATGCCGGGGCACACGGTGTACTCGGCGCCGAACGCCAGCTTGCACTGCCGGATGGCGTCGTACGTCTGCCCCGGCAGCTCCTCGGGGCCCACGATGTGCTTCCTGGGCTGGTCCAGCAGGCAGTTCCCTACAGCAGCAAGACAAGGTGTTCTTTACTCACTTTTTTACTGTTCTTTTCCCTGCAGTGCTGGAGCCCTGTCTGGCAACAGCGAGCCTCCTTCAAGGGATGATGATGATGTGAAAATTCTGAGGTGGTAGCACGTTTTCGCAAGGTCAAACTGCTGCCACTGTGTTCTGACTCCGCTGCTGAATTGCCTATTCCCAGCTTGAGGTGTAAATGAGTTTTACCCAGGTCCTTTTGGCCTTTCAATCCTTTACGCAAGGCTCGGAACACATTCCGTGTTATTTATCAGTCTGCGATTTAAGGAGCGAGCTGGACTCACGTAAGCAAGACTAAAAGCAAGCACAGTTGTAATTCGAGTCTGAAATAATAAATCTTCTAAAGGGATGCCAGAAAAATCAAAAAGCACAGACTTATAGCCAATAAGGCCAAAAAACCTAAACAAAACAGACTGAAAAATCAAAATTTCTACCAGGCTAAAGGAAAAATATAAGCTGGGTATCAAAACTAATGTTGCCAATAAAGCTGGACTGCACTTTTCTTCTAAGGAGTGATACTTGGCTGCTTATGGAACTAGTTTGAAAAGGGTTATGCAATTTATACAAAAACCCATAAATAACAGGAAGATAAAATTGCATGAATGTAGAGATTTGTATTTGTGTTTTAAAGTCAAGATTTGTCTGGCACAGTCTAAGAATGAGAATTCAAATTAATGTTCTAGGTATCTTCTGATAGCTGGGTTTTTTTTACTATTGAAAACCTCACTTGTTGACATGCAGAACTATTTATTCAGTGTAACCTCTTTTACACTTCATGAAAGGGATATGTGGTCTGGGCAAGCTTCACTCATCCTCAGCCAAAATAACTCACCACAATTTACCTCACTTTGGAACTCACACCAGTGTTCTTCACTTGCATCATGGCTGAAAAAAGCCTATCTATAAAACCCTCACTATTTACACAAAATGGAATAAAATTTCAAGCTATGGCAGGGAGTTTAAGCAAACCAAATACCCCATTTCTCAACAGCTTGGGTTTTCCTTCCAAAACACACACTTACTGCAACTGTTCTGCTCTTCTAAAGACTAATGCCAATTAGCCAAATTAGCCAAAAATTCTTTCTGTGTGATGACTTGCAACCAAAAACAGTCTTGTAAAACCTGTTCCATTTGCTGACCCTGATTTACCCTAACCTTCTATTTCATCTGGATTATGTTGAAATTTTAATGCAGACAAGGTGTGCCAGTGTTAGCTGTCATGACATAAAGATAATTAAAAATACCCTGGGTTGTTGTAGAGTAAAATATTAGAGATGTGATGAGGAGTAAGGTTTTTCCTGGAGTTCCTGGACATAATTTGCAAAAGTTCTGGCAAAAACAGACTTCGTAAAAGTGAACAGGAGTGGCAATCCTCCTTCATATACCTTGTGAGGAGGAAGGAAGCCACTGAAATGTGAGGGCTGTAATGGGAAGGCTGTAGTGTGTATTATATTCAGTATTATACACTGCTTTTGTACCTATGCCTAAGTTTATCAAACTCCCAAGCAGAGTGGTTTTTCAGTATTTTATAATACCATAATAACACTTCAGTTTGACTGGAAATACAAAATTAGAGAAAAAGGAAAGTCTCATCCTTGCATATACTCATCTGTCAGTCATTTCAGTTTCACAAGCTCACACAGCAAATATAGCTTTTATTTGCCCTGCAGAACACAGGGAAATGAGATCCAAACTTCACCTTAACTGAGGGAAGTTGTGCAATGTCTACAAAGCCAGGTGCTCCAGCTGATCTCACATGATAAATTCCAAACTGAGGATAGGGAAGGCCCCTAAGGATTTCCCACAGGAAAAAAAAAACATGTTTATATGGGTAGACTGTAGCAGTGGCTGTGTTTGGACAGGGTGCAGTGGACTGCAGGTGTTTTTACCACCAGCTGGTCCAACCTCCTGCTTGTCATGGCCCCTGGTGGGAGGGCAGAGAGGGCTTCAATTCTTCATTACATTTCAACATCCAGAGCATATACATAACTGCTATTCCCATTTTTTTTTTTTTTTTTTTTTGTCCTGGGCACCAAAGAACATCTTTGTGCCCTGGAATAGAGCAACACTGTTGGCTGATGACAGTGCTAATTAAGCCATCTCATTATCTCTCTCAATACCATGTGTAATATATCTTGGGGAAAAAAAAAGAAGGCGGAACAAGATCTGTGCAGGAAGCAGATAAGCAGAATATAAATTAATTAAAATACAAACAGTCCTTGTTCCAGGTTGCACAGAGCACTGGGACTGAACACACCAAGACCCAAGCAACCATCCCACAGCCTGGTGGTTGGCATGACAATAAAGGCAATTAGTACCTTTGGAAAGGCTTTGCTAAAAGCAGATGGATATAAATGTCACTCTCCTCTGGACACGAACTGAGCCTTTTCTTCCTAAATGTCAAACTGTTGTCTGGGGTCATCTCGGGAGTGTAAAAAAGATAGTGATACCATGACAGAGATGTTTATTGTTCTCAGAGCAGGCCCCAAGAGACAGGGAATCAGCACCTTGATCCTCCCCAGCCCCCTGGCTGACCTTGGACAAGACATTTCTGCTGGGATTGACTCAGCTGACTTCATGTAATGCTGGTGTCTGCAGTGCATTCAGCTGTCAGGTGTTTCACTGCTGAGCAAAATCAGTTTATAGTGTCATTCAGCACCACTCATGTCCCCAGTGCTGCTGAGGCCCTTGATTGTCAGATCAAGTTTTCAAATAACCTGAAGTCAAATTATTGACTTCCACTTGGTGGAAGTTTGTATTCTGTTAGGACAGATCTCTGATTTTAAAAAAATAACTGGCAAATTATAAATTTCTACAGAAAAGAGGACTGTTACTTAGAAAAGGTCTCTGAATGGCTGATCCATCAAGAAAAAGAGATTCCTTAAATATGCATTTGAAATCACACCAATAGCATCAGCAATACAATTAATTCCCTACAGACCTACATGATGAGAGGTTCAAATCTTCTATGAATAATTTCATCATATCAATAACTCTTGAAGACCACACACCTAAATGGTAACTACTCATGAACTGAGGAGAAAACAGTTCCTTACACTTTCTGAGAGGTCATTCATGGATGGTTGGAGAGTTACCTCAGTAACTCAAAAGGGAAAGTTCTAAAATTAAATCAATGCCAGAGCAATATGGACCATAAAACAGGATAGTACAGATTAATGGATCTAATAAAACTGAGAGAAAAAATTAAGTCATTCAGAGAAAAATATTTCAGAGAGCATTGAAATCAGCCAACAAAATATTTAAAAGCAAATCTTTACATTCAGCAGACACACCATACATTTATCCATAAGCATTTTGGTTACCATAACAACTTGATCCATTCACTCAATTATGTCATTTTTATCTCAGCATTTTGGAATTTCAGTGGTTTGTTTAATAACTGCAGTTGCTTTGGGAGCACAGTGAAGACTTTAAAATTCATTAGAGTGAAGTTGAAGACTATGCTTTTTCATTTCTGCTTTTGGAAAACGAAATTTTTGTCCTTACTCCCTGAGGGGTAAATGTCATATTTAGCAAATAAGCTGCCATAAAATGTTCTTATTTAAAAATACAGATTGACAGTAAGAAGTAGCATGTAGCTGACACAGGGAGTGATAACATACCATGGCCATCATCAAAGAATTCTGTGATAGTTGCTGAAGTGCACTTGGACCAGGGTTTTGAAGCATCAATGCTGGTCAGAATGGAGGACATCAGGCGTTTGTCTTCCATGGAGCCAAAGTTCTCCTCACAGAACTTGGAGTCATCATGGGAAAGCCCAAGCAGGTGTCCTGTGGAAATGAAACAAATAAATACAATTATATGTCTATCCAGAGTTTACCAGCTGGATATTTATCAACAATTGATTTCCCACTGTTTTTCCAAATCACCTTCAGCAAGAAAAACTTTGTGAAAATGTTCTGCAACTGTCTAGAAAGGTGCTGCATCTTTTTCAAACAGCTAAAACTAAAAGTATTTATGATGCAACTAAACAAAGGGTAGAAGAATGAATGGGAATAAAGCTGCAAAGAGCTAAAGCCAGAACTTAATGCTCAAAATGTTCAGCCTAAGCCAGAAGTTGATTAATAAGATATGCAGGGCTAAACCAAGAGTGCTTTAACAATAAGGACAAGACCACCCATCACAGCCACTGCAGAAAAGAAAAAGCCTGATGCCCTTGAAAGGGACTAATTCTGCAAGATTTGGCCTTTTCTTTTTTCAGGTAAGTGAAACCATTTTTGTTTGGCAATACTTCCTATATAAGGCCAGATAAAGCTGTTTTTATGCTGCACTGAGACACTGATTTTCAGGAGGTACATGTCAAGTTTCAATCTGATACAGCACTACAGACAAAGACTTGCTCTGAAGAGATGACAACAGCTTTGTTTCATTCCAGACAAATGCTGGTGTTGAGCAAAACAATTCACTGCTAAGATTATTATTTCAAACTGACAGTTCCTCTGACAGAGTAACCAAATAATCAGTGCACCACTTCTAACCTACAGAGCAAATTCTCTGGAAGTGGGTTGAGCATTTAATACATTGTATTTACACTGTACTGACTGATCCAAGACTGCTCACAGTTGTATAAGTTACCTCACTGCAGAATGTTTGTGAAATAAAGCAAAGAGGGTCTCTCAGTGGAAAAGGAGTTTAATTTTTAAGTCTTTGCCTCGGAACTAAAAAGCCTGGGTGAATAAAAAAAGCTGGAGCAGATCCAAAGAGCTTGGCTGAGTAACATCCCATGGCACTCAGCACTAGTTCAGTGTGGGATATGAATGATAGTTGGGTGCACACCAGCAACTCCAGGATGTAATTTTTCAGAGTGCTCAGCATTTTATAGCACCATTCAGAACTACCCAGAGCTCTGTGACATGGAGCTTTCAGTCCTGCAGGGCAGAAATGCAGCTTGTCATAGCCTCTGGTACCACTCTATCCATTAGGCCTTTTTCTGACCCAGAGATGCGGCAATTGAGAGATGTTTTAAAAACTTTTATTCCATTTTCAGTCTCATGTGAAGGGTGAGACAATACAGATGTTATAATTCACGCCATCACAATCAGAAGCCAACTATTTCCTAATTACAGTACATTGTAAGTGTTTCTTGACCTATCAACTTTTGGCACACCATGCTGTAAATGCCTTAAAACCAATCATCTAAAATTACCCCTCATGGGTCCTACTACAGTGCATCTTTCATAGTTCTATTTCCCTAAAGTTTCTAGTCTTATATGTAAGGCCACCCTTTGAAACTCGTTTCTAGTTCCATTTCCATCTTGTTGTTTCCACCTTCTGTCAGACTTGAAAAATTCTCTACAAATTCACTTCCCACACCACTCTGCAGCACTTCACCCAAGTAAGATGCAGTTTTGTTCTCCAGACAAATCCCTTTATTGCATAACTGTACTTCACTCTTCAGGACTGTTCATTTTCTGCTAAGGACATCCTATGGAAGTACATAACTAAACAATACAGTGCACATATTCACAGCCTGTTAATGCTCCTGCAGCTTGGGCTGCTCTTGAGTTTCTTTTTTTTCTCCTTTAGAGAGACAAATAAAAAACAGCCTTTGGATATGAAGAAGCTTGCAGGTAAATGTCAAGCTCTTCACTCTGAGCAGAGAGACTGAGGATTTCCTCATAACACTGCTGCATTTAGCCTCCCTTCTCAGAAAAAGCCTGGAGAGCCTCAATGGAGAATTTCAGAGTAAATAAATAAAATGAAATGCTTCTCAGGCCATTGTTCAGCACAGAACATTTCATCCCAAATACTTTGGCAAAAGCAGAGGAATCTGAAACAGGGTCATCTCCTGGAAAGTGTCAGGCTACTGAATTCACCTTTAATGAGAGAGCAGCATAACTTCTCTGCTTTACAGTGATAAATGGGGTGAGCTGAGGACACACCTCATTAGCAGCGTCTACTTTGTCATATTAAATCAGGCCATTGTTCCAGTGCATGACAAGAACCAAGTCACTTACTTGGCAGACTTCAGCCTCTTAGAGGAGAAGCTTCCCAAAGTATTTGTGAATCTCCCTCGTTATGATTAAAATTTTCAAAAATAATTGAAAAAACCCAACATGACAAGGAAAGAAGCAGTAAGTAGTGAATAATTTCCAAAATACATAATTCTGATCGTCAGTGTTTGGGCTTCTAAATTAGCCCCCAGTGATGTTAGTGAGGATAATAGCATTAAATATATGGATTTTAGCTCTCCATACTTATTTGCCAGTTAATTTTGTATGCACATGTCCTGGGGTGACAAACACATTCACTTACAAACACTGTGAATGAAACTCTCGAAGGATTTTATGGAGCTATAATTCCTAATTCTTACCACAACCTAAATTTCTCCCAGTTCTAACTTTGCCTTTTAAGGCATTCTGAGCAGACCTATAAGTGATTAAAGCATATAACAAACTCCCAATGATGCTGCAATCTGGTTTTGCATGTCATTGAAAAGAATCAAAATTCAAAATATCACAGAGCTCTGTAATCTCTGCCTGGCTACATTTTGCTCCTTTTAGCACAGCAGTGAGAACAGTGAAGTCCTTTAACACCTGTACCCTTCATCCTTTTGCATCCAAAAATTAAGGGAGGGACACTTTCCTTCCTACTTCAAGAAGTCTCTCCCCACCACCCCTCACATGCATAAAACCCTGCTGATGTTATTATTACGTGACATTAGGGTGGTTTCTGGCATTTTCTGTGGGGTGCTTCCCTTCCAAATTGGAAAGGCTGATCCTACAAGTGACCCTGCATGGAAGCAGAGCTCTGGAGAAAGCTCTGGACCAAAGTGAAGACTCTAGGAATACAAATCTTCCACAGAAAGCTTTTGAAAACAATGCCAATTTTAGCCCCACCCCATTTTGTACCAGTACAAACGTCAAACTGGGCTATTGAAGAAAAAGAAAAGGCTCCCAGCAGCTGTGTAAAATGATGACTGATTGAGAATGGGTTCGTAGATTATCTGCTGTTTTCTACTTAATGAAGCATCTTACTGGTGCTGACAGTTCCCACTGAGTGAAAATGACATAATACAATTTTACCAGCAGGATGGTGTTTAGTTAAGTTATGCTGTAGAAATGCACAAAATGGTGAAGGAAACAGATGGAGGGGAGGCAGGGTTTGCCCTCTTGTAGCCAAGGAGGAGGTGGCCTGCTTCTAAATTCATCTCAAACTTCAAAAAGACCAACGACCCAAATGGAGTGACATCCTCCCCTCACAGCTTTCCCTGCTGAAGGCCAATACCTGCTACAGCCCAGTAGGAAATAACACCTGAAATGGCTTCAAAAATGATCCCTACACCTTGCAGGAATGTGGGGTACATCCCTAATACAAGGTGGGAATGCTTCAGAGAAATTGTGACAAAGTCAGTTAAAACTTTCATCCTCTCTAAGGATCAGGACACAAGAGCCCTGCAGGGAAAGCAAACCAGAATCACAGAATATCCTGAGCTGGAAGGAACCCACAAGGATCATCCAAGTCCAGCTCCTGGCCCTGCCCAGGACAGCCCCAAAAATCCCACCCTGTGCCTGAGAGCATCGTCCAAATGCTTCCTGGAGTCTGGATATTTCTGGTTTTTCTTAATATACAGTTCTAGACTATCTGCAGAGGTTCTCTGAGTGAACAGCAAGCAAAATTACTGTCATACATTTCTCACTGGCATTTCAAGCATTAGAAACAAGAAAACAGAAAATATCCACAACATACAGCAAGCCAACTCCAGGCTTTGCTAAAGCACAAACCAAGAGGGGGTCTCCTGGAAAAAAGCCACCTGCTTATGGACAAGTATTTGGACAGCATGTCAAAGAGCAGCTCATGCACTCCCTCTGACAACAGGAGACATGCAAGGTGACACAGCAGGCTGAAAATGCTGCAGGCATTGTAATTTGTTTTCTCAGAGGAGCTCAGCTTGGATGAAGCACGTGTTTGCCAGTGAGGTCATGCCTTTCACCTCATTTCCAGTTGGGACAACTGGGGAGCAAAAGAAGGTCAAGAGATTCGCCCCAGGTTCCCCTGTGAGTCAGTGGCTCTCATGGGATCAGGGTTCAGGAAGCTCCTGGCTCAACATTCCTTGGGCTAATAATCACCAACCCAGACCTTCTGCATCAGTCTCCTGCTCTCCCCTTGGCTGAACAAAGATTGCACGTGGGAACTCTGTCAAAATACAACCATTTCTTCTGGCATGGGCTGTTTTTCTAACTCCTGTGAGTTTCTGACTCCTTCTTAAGAACTTCATGCTGCTATCACTCAGGAATCATCCTGAAGTCATGATGGGCCTAAGCAATAACAATTAATAAAGCTGGTGGCTTTTTTAATAAACAGAAGTGATTTGAATTACACAAGCTTACAAAAAATTGCATAGAATATAAAACTAGACATTCCTCTTTTTGTTATTCTTGAACTTTACTTTCAGTTTTCTTTTCTTTGACTATTATCAGCCACTTATGAAAGAAGGAGGATTTAAAAAAATCACTCTCTCTTTTAAATCTCCAGCCCAGAGGCAGTTTTTAATATTTCTGGCTTAAAAGAGTTCTTCAGACTCAATGAAACAATAGTCTGGAGTGCAGCTTCTTCTCAGGAGCAGACATTAAAAAAAAAAAAAGCCCAAATCAGACATTTACCCACCAGTGCTGCAGACTTTACACAAAACAAACCTGTGCTGAGCTGGCTTGTTGTAACAGACTCGTGGGAGATCACAGACCCATCATCAGCCCTGTCAGACAGGCAATTCCCAGGCAAGGCTCTGCCCAGGCAATCAGAGACCACTGTGTCCACACAGACTTAAACAATCCTTAAAAAGATGTGGCCTTGGAGGTCCACACTGCACTAATTAATGGGGCATGCAGAAGAGAAATATTCATTTTAATGAAGAAGCAGGAGATGGTGACACCTATTTCACACCTGTTCAACTCAGAGCAGCTTGGAAAGAACACAATTCACAGCAGCTCATGGTAAATGAATGGATCTATGGGAGTGCAAGAATGTAGAAATTGCATTGTCTGCTTCACCAGAAGCCTCTCCCCATAAAAAACTACATTATTGGATTGGTATTATCTACCTGCCAAGAAGGAAAGCAATCCCTACTTTACCCTGCAGTTTGGAAGGCTGGAGGCCCAGGCTGAACACTGAACTTCTTTTAGGATCATAAAACCAGAGATCACTTAGGTTGGTTGGAAAAAACCATTGAGCACAACCATAAACCTAGCACTGCCAAATCCAGCACTAAACCACGTCCATAACATATTTTTTGATAATGACTGCTGTGAAATATTAGGCAAAACACAGAATTTTACAGTTTGCTTTAAGCACCATGTCTGCCGCAGGTGGAGCAATGATATATTTTATATAACATTACAAGGTAATAAAAACATTGCTGGGCAAGCCAAGAATTTTTATTCAAAATTTTAAGCAGCAGCCTTTTAGACAGCTGATGTTTGCTTTTTGAGGCATCAGCCTAATTTTCTGCCCCACCTTCAGCTCTTGTGAAGGCTTCGCTTTGTCTGCCCACCTTTCCTCTTAATCAAAAGGGCTATGTTCATGAAGGCTTAATTCAAGAGCTTTTGCAAGCAGAAATTAAGACAGAACTTTGAAAAAAAAAAAGGTTCAAAGAGGAGGAATCAAGCAATTTTCCTGATGTATGTCAGCAGAGAAGAGTTAAATGAGTGTACTCTCTGGGTTTTTTTGTTGTTTTAAGAAAGCAAATCTGCCTAATTACGATTACCTGGATATTTGCCTAAACTTCATCTGTCATGAAGGAAACCTAATATGAGACTCAACCTCCACTGTTTTTCTCATGTGGCTGTGAGACTCTGTGCCCTTGGCAATGTATCCCCCTTGAAATGAAAGGCTCCAGGAGATTTGTAGCTGTCAGGTCTCAAGCTTGTCTTTATCTGCTTTATCTTGACAGCCTGGAAATCAAAGGGCTGCATGTTCAGCAGAACATGGCAAAGGAAAGATTGCTGTCTTTAGTTACTTTTGAGTGTACACAAAATGAGCACATGTGGCAAAACAAGGAGTGGGAGGATTTTTTTGACTCTTCTACAGACATCAAAAGACTCCTTTAAGTCTCACACACGTTGCTCTCAGTTTCATTTGTTACTGAAGGAATCAGAATTAAGAGTTTGCTCTAAGTTAGTCATGGTATCCCTTCCTCAGTGGCCTGCAGCTCAAACACAGCTCAGGCTCTGAATAAACAGCTCCAACCCACTCAGAGTTCATGGCATTCTGATGGATTTCAGTGAATCACCTGAGCAGAGATACCAGGAGCAATACCTCACTTCTAAAATGCCATTTTTACACAAAATGATGCTCTCCAATACATTTTGCTGACAGTGCTCATGACACTTGTGCCCTCAGTGGTGACAGAGGCCACACAATGATGCCATGCTGGAAAAGATTTGGTATCAAACTCATTATTTAATATCTGAAGAAAACTCTTGGCTGTGAGGGCAGCAAGGCCCTGGCATGAAAAGCTGTGGCTGCCCTTCCCTGGAAGTGTCCAAGGCCAGCTTGAAGCAACCTGGAATAGTGGAAGATATCCCTGGCCATGGCAGGGGGCGAAACTGGATAATTTTTAAGGCCCCTTCCAACCCAAACCATTCCATAATTTTTGAGTTTTAGTTTCCGCGCAGCCTCTTGGTTTCAGGCATTACACAGCCCAGCTGTGGAGGATGTTGTGATAACTCCTCATAACCACAGAAAATGATGCTGAGCAGAGACCTTGAAAAGGCATCCTGTGCATCCCTGTGCCCTGGGGCAGGATCAGCATCCCCTGAGCCACAGCTGCTTCAGCCAGATGGCTCCTGTGGAGCTCCAGAATTGGAGCCTCCCCAAGCACTTCACTCCTGCCCTCAACTGTCCTGCTCAGATGATTTTGGCTAATGATTAAAGCAAATCTCCCCTGCTGCAATTTCAGACCATTACCCCTTGTGCTGTCCCAGGTGGACATGGGGAATGATTTATTATGCAAATTTTTGCAGCAATTTTTTAAACGTATTTGAAGGCTGCTTTTATCCCACCCTTTGGCCTTGCCTCCCCAAAAGTCACATGTGAAAGATAAAAGGCAACTAATGAACAAAGGTTTAATTAGCTCCATGCAGCAATGCTAAAGCTATAGCCTAAAAATAAAATACTTGGAAAGAACATCAGTAAACCATATTACTCAGGAGGACAGAAGGAGTAACTGCATGCCAGAGTGTTTGTGTAACAGAGGAGAAGGAACATTGCAAAAGGTCAAATGACCATTATCACTGAGAAAAAAAGGCTGTATTGCCTCTTTTTAAAAAAATTAAGTTTCTTAAGATGGATGGAAAGAACAAAGATAAATATTTAAATATTAAATATTTAAAATGTTAGACCCATGTAACTCCCACTGAGCTGACCTGGAGCTTTGCCTGCTTGAAGGCTGCAGGAAGGATGCTTTTGTACTTACAGACCAGATCAAAACCAAGGTTTAATTCTTGGTTTTCCCTGGGATTCCCTTTGTGATTTGGGGAAATTTCCTATAGCTAAAACAAGCAGTAGCTCCTCTTAGATCCCCTTCTCATTTTGCTTTTGTAGATGGCAAACTGTTCAGGGTGGTGGTAAGGCTGTGCCAAAGCACAGTGGGACTCGAGCACAAACTTCTGACCATGACTGTACCTCAAAACACAGCACCAGGCTGCAAAACATGGAAACATCTCATCACAAAATATGTCAAATGTAATTCCAGCTGACTGACTGTGCCTGTTGCTGATGCTGGATCATGCTGATATTCACTTGTTTATAATTCAGCACTGTCGAAGTAACAAATCTCTGATCCAAAAGTCTGGAGTATTAGAGTGCCAATCTCACTGGTTTTGCTTCCTGATGGTTATTTTAACAAGGGGACACATGGAGAAGCAATGTAGTGCTGCCCTATGAAAAACATTAAATAACTGTTGCGATTATGAGCAATCTCAGGTTCTTTACTGCTCTCCTCCACAGGTCCCCCAGAGGCAGGGAAGTGCATGAAGCAAGGAAACATCTTTTTTTTGAGACAATAGGCTGCTGATAAGGAAGGCTTGGAGAATGCCTACATACTGTGCCTAAGCTCAGACAGCTCTGCAGAGCTGTGGAGGTGTAGTTGAAGGAGCTGCTAGAAGTAAAAAAAAGCATCCATATGCCACAACAGGGTGATGAGTTCAGGCAAGAATCCAGGGGGTTATCTGTGAGAAAATGAAGCCACTGCTGTCCCACTGACAGCAGCATGCACCCTGCTAGAAAATAACCAGATATGGATTTGCTGTTGGTGGCTGGATGCCTTGGCAGGCTGGGATTCTAAAGTAACATTTATGGTACTAGCACTGCTCCCCTGTATTCTGAGGAGAAACTGGATTACCACATTCAAAGTTACAAAAGTTTTCTTTCCAGTTTTTTGTTGCATTGTCCTTTTTTTTTTCCATTTGACATTGGAGACAAGCTATTACTCATTTTCCTACATACAAGTAGAACAAGATACAGGTCCTACCTTATCAAACTTTATATGAAGATCTCCACCTCTTATTGCCAGCTAATCATTTATACCAAGAATTTACATCCATTCCTTCCTGTGCTCTCCTTTACAGGCCTGTGGAGGTTTTGCCTGTTGCTGCTCATTCATTCACTCCCCCTCAAAAAACACTGGTCAAAATCCATCTATTTTATCTGGAAGAAATAAAACAAACATCTCCCACGTGATGTGGCAGAAACCCTGGCAGCAGAAGCAGCAGGTTTGCTCTGCAGCAAAGCTGCTTTTTGGCATCCTGTGCACCAATCCAACCTGAGCCCCAGGGCTGTGCATCCTCCTGTCGGGTTGAGCTGCAGTTCAATTTACTTTGGTTGCCTTCCAGAGAAAGAATCTGAGCCTGGAAAATGCTCTTGGATCCTTCAGGGGAGAAGAAAGAGCATTCAGATCCCCTGGAAGTCACAGTGAGGACACTCTGAGGATAAAGTCCATACTAAAGATGCTGCATCTGCTCCCCATGCACAAAAACCCCTGAAAGTGATTCTGCTTCAGCCACTGGCTCACCTTGACCCTCAAAGTGAAAGAAAATAACATCTCAGGCTCAGAGCATCCCCTCTGACTGAGGAACTGAGCTACTGTAAAATTAAAGTTACACCCTGCCCACAGGACAGGGGGAACTTGGAGATTTCTGGATTGCAGGAAGAAATCTGGTCTCCAAATAAAATACAGCAAGGTTTTCCCCAAAGTGCTTAACTAAAGGGTATCCATGCCACACTTTTATTTTTCATCCTTTTTTGACCTTTGATTTAATTTAAGTACTCAAGCAATTTTAGCTGTGTTTTCTTCTCAGCTTCTCCCACTTCAGGCCACACACACAAAGATCATTCTGTGACTTGACACCCCTCCTTTCTTAAAAACTTCTGGTGAAGAGGGAAAAAAAAAAAGAGGATGTTATTTTAAACAGCCTCAAACTAGAGGTTTTATGTCCATTAGGGTTCTTATTTATTCATTTCAATTAATGCCTTTTTTACATTGAAAATTATAGTTTTTAGAGATTCCTGTAAATGCCTAGGTATGTAAATGGCCTTTCTCCAAAATGTGCTTCTAGATCACTAAAAATAATTCACTTTTGCTTGTATTTTCTCTGTGTGGAATTCAAGGTACCAATGTGAACATTTGCTGCTCATCCCTTTCTTTACTGATCTGTGTTCTTTTATTTTTTAATCTACCTAAAAGTATATTTATTGCTGATAAAATGGCAGGAAAGACAATGCTCTCCTCTTCATACACCAGATCCACCAACAAGAGGGCTCCTCACCAAACCCCATCCATGACCCTCAGCAGAGACATCACTTCTGGGTGAAAGGGACACCAACAGTGTCCCCACCACTCTGGCTGTGAATGACAGGCTAAGTTTGCCATTTAACCCATCCCAGATTTGTGATGGCTCACTCAGAGCATCCACATCCCATGTGAATCTGTCTTTCTACACTGCTGTAGCATTCTCTACATGCACTGAATTAGTGATTCCAGAGGACTTTTTCTTTTGTTGTGACATTATTGCTTACTAAAATAAAATTTCTGCTTTGGGGACTCATCCTGCCACAGTATTTCATGTTTTCATGCAATGCCTGATCCCTTCTCCAGCCACTACTGATGCAATTCCTTTGCAGAGCCATAAGAGAAGCAGGGTTAGGATCACTTGTCACTGAAAAGTCAGGTCATTTTCCATCCTTGGTGACCTCTATTTCCTCAGCCATATGTATATGTCACTCAGATCTCAGGCTCTACCTGCAAGCTCCTTGAAAATGGAACCACTGCTATGATACTCCCAAAGCAAACTTTACTTTGGTTTGGCATGAGGTACAAGGCAATTCAGCAGCTGGCTCTCTCTGAAAGTTCTCCTTTCCTTGTTATTTCCTTCCAAGAATACTTCTTTTAAAAAAAGAAAAAGAAAAAAAAACATTCTCCACTTTAAAATTGCTGTTCACTCCCCAAAGTGAACAGTCCTTATAGCAAATGTATTTCCAGTGAACACAGTTCACAGAACATCAGAAAATTAGCCATTATCAAGATGGCAGCATCTCTCTTGAAGGGGTTATATCATGACATAATAAGTAATAACTCATATCCCAGAACCCAAACTTTCTTCTGTCACTAATTCTATCCAAAACCCTTCTGAAGGGTACATGCAAGGCTCCTAATTTAATTGCTGCTCTTTGAGGTGGAAACTGAAACAAAGCTAAACAGGTTTTGTGACCAAACCTTTATCACCTAAATAATAAAAATTCACTTATTACAGGATTTAAAATTATTTGTACACTTACAAAGATACTGGAATTATGTTGGGTTTCTGCCACGAAAGCTTTTCACTGCAGGTAATACAAGGAAAAAAGCTTCCTAACAACAGCATGTGCAACAAGTTGAAAAATGTGACTTATTTTCCAATAAATAAGTGCATGCAAATTACAACAGATGGGCCAAAAGCTTTCTCAGGAGGGCCATGCACTGACATCTCTGGGCAGTAGCAGCAGCCTTTAAATTTTCACTTCAACTGCTGCTTAGAAAGGCCACTGTCAGGGAGGAAACACCTACTGTGCGCCTTCCCCTGCCTTCTGATCCCTTATTAGTTAACCCTGAAGTGCATATGTACACAGCCCTAATCCCCAGGCGGGGCTCTGGGCCGGGGGAAATCTGGAATTAATTGCGGGGTATTTTGGTTCCTAATGCAGCTGTTGGGAGTGTTTGGCTTGGCAGGGGAACAGAAAAGGCACTGCATACCAATTTCGTGAGCCACCGTAAAAGCTGCGTGGAGGCCGTCGTCTTCAATCACCGCGCAGCTGCGCTCGGGGGAGCAGATGGTCCCAACGTCTGCCATTCCCAGGGTATCACAGGAATGATGCCCACATAAATCCTGCCCAGGAAGGGGAAAAGAAAAACCAGAAAAAAAGAAAAAAAAATCGTTACAATGAATTTTTACACCCAGCGGTAACAAGCGGTTAAAGGCGCCTTTGCCAGTGGCGGGTCCTGGATGAAAATACCAGTGCAAAGTTCCAGCTAAAGATGTTAAAAATACAGCAAGGCAATCCCTGGTAAGGTCAGTGGGAGTATTTCCATGGACTTTGACAGGTTTTGGATATGTTGTGCAGCTAAATTGTTGTTAGCTGTTGCAGCTAATTGTTGATAGTTAAATTTGTATTTGTATTAGTTAAATTTGTAAATTTGCATTTCTGCGATGCTCACACTTGCACTGAGGTAGGTACTGAAAATACGCTGTGGATCATTTCTTCATTGACAATAAAACCAGAAAATTCTCTTTATTTACAGAAGGTAACAAAGGCACAGAGAAAGCTTCAGCTTCCTGATCAGCCCTTGAACCACAGATCACCTTGCTCTTCTGAAACCAATCCTATACTCATTTAACAGAAATGAGATTGCTACATGTGAAACCTCATTCCACATCTGTCAAGTAGTACAATTACTGGTGTCTTACCCAATAATATAACAAGTATTAAGCAATTTTCAGAGACTGCTGAGAGTCAGAGAAAGTGCAAAATCCCAACAACTTAACCACCTCTCCCACATGTAGATACGGGATGTCTCTGAAAACCATGCAGGTGGCATCAGGTTTTGTCATTCAGTTTTGGTCAGACATTGTGTTTTTATCACCAGCAGTAATTCCTCCATGCTTCTGTTGAAGCAGAGGGAAGAACATTAGTGTGCATGTGCATATATACACATTTTTTGGATGAGAAGGAAAAGTGGGGGCCATGCTATTTGGAACACTTCAACATTGCGTTGTGGTTGAATGAAATTGTCATTTTTAAGCCATGACAAATGTTATTATCAAAATGATCAAAGAGCACTTTTCCCCCTTCATTTTCAAGATTCTCTTCTTCCCTTCAGATCTCTTTCTATAAGGTCTTCCTTTTATGAAGCCTTTCATAATTAATCCACCTGAATAACAGACACCTTATAGGAGGCTTCAGAGCAGCAGTGTTCACTGATTATGACAGGTTAGGCAAACCTGGAAAAGCACAGGATTCAAATCCCACTGAAGTCAAAGAAAACCACACCTAGTACACAGATACTGTGACAGAACATCTCTTAACAAACACCAAATAAAAAAAAAAGAAAAAAGAATAAAGGGGGTTTTTGCCAAACAAAGGAATTTTTTCAAGCTAAAAATACAAAGCAGTATTACATATATGGAGGAGAAATTTCAGGCTTAGTTCTGGCTTCCAGGAAGGTGACAATGGGACAAGAAGACATCATCCTAAGCTTAATGTTTGGGTTGGACATTTAGGAAGAATTTCTTCACAGAGGGTGATTAGATATTGGAAGGGGCTGCCCAGAGAGGTGGGGGAGTCCCTATCCCTGGAGGTGTTTAAGGAAAGACTGGATGTGGCACTCAGTGCCATGGTCTAGCACAAGGCTGGACTCAATGATCTCAGAGATCATTTCCAACAAGACTGATCCTGTCATTCTGTGATGGAGCAATGGGACCTGAATCCACACAAGCAGCTGAACTGAATTCTTACATGAGTGCTGAAAAGCACATAAATCAGACAGAAAGCAGCTTACTGGAGGAGGGCTAGACAGGTTGAGAGTGCCAAACAGTATAAACTGCATTAATTCAGGCTTTGTCTCTGCACGCAGATTCTATGTCACTCAGTCTTTTCTTGTATTTGGGTGTCCTTATTACACAGGTACTGACATCAGTGCTGCTCCCAGAGTGGCACAATGGTATCAGCAATGCCTCATGCCACTCAGGATTTACTCCCTTTTTCACACAAGAAGCAGCTACACTGGGAATTTACATCAGCAGTCACAGCCAGACTTCACAATGATTCATCAAGTGTGATGACTCAAATATAACTAAAAAATTATAAATTTTTCTAAGCAGGCAATCTTGTAAACTTCCACAGAGCTAATTATGATGGGATGTGTGGAGCATGGAATTTTAGGGCAGGGATGTCAGCATAATCTCACCTCAGCATTTCAAAATCTGTGCTCAGGATTGCATTACCATGTCTTCCCTAAATAACAGGGCTGGTCCTAGAAAATCCCACAGCAGGAAAGACATGATTCTGCAAACTGCTGATATGCCAAATCACCCAGCTCCTCCAATTCCCCACGGACAGCTGGCAAACAGGTGTCCTCAGATGACATGGGACCAGCCATCCCCAGAAAGGAGAAGAGTGCCCACCCTGGGGTCAGAAAGTGGTGGCAGTGCTTCAGCAGAGCCCTGCTCCCTCAGTGGCCCTCTGTACACCTCCCTGTGGCCTCCAGCAGTCAGTGTGGGAGTCCTGCAGCCACTGCCAAATCCCAGCTGGGAAGCAGCAGAGGGGCTTGTAGAGGATTCTGGAAACAAGGACAGGAAATATTTTCTGGCATCAGCTCCTTTGTCAGAGGCTGTTATGGGGATGTCTGTGGGTTGCCCATCTGCCCCTAGAGCAGGGCATGTCATGGCTGGGCTTTGGGCAGAGCACGGATTGAGCATCCTGCTTTTCCCTGCCAATTTCAGCCCTTGGCGGCAGCCTGAGGATGCTCATATGCAGCTAAGGCTGACATTATCAATAATCATTTAGGCAAATTACTGAGGGCTCCTCTATGTTGTCATTATCTCATTCACTTCTTTACTTCTTCTGCCTCTGTATGATTTGAACTGGAATATATTTCTGTTCCTAGAACTGCAGGCTATCAAGTGGCATCTCTGAGACAAATATTCAGAAAAGTTTGCTTTTGGGTCAATTCACCAATACCAGCTTCCAAACAGCTGGATTGCAAGTGATGTTACTGAAAATCATGCCTGCTTAGCCATCAAACATTGGCTATGGATTATTCATTACCAGAATCAATAGTTAGATTTGTTTTCTGTTTTCCTGAGCAGTCCTGGAAAGCAGTCTACTACTTTCATGAAGTAAACTTTCTGGGAGTACAGTAGAAGATTTTACTTCCCTGGAAAATATTTTAACTTTTTGTTAAAAACAGGCTTCAACGTGATGATGCAACCTTAAAAAATCTGTGTGGGTAGCCTCAACTTTTCACACTCCAGCTAAAGCACAAGGAAGGAGGGGGCTCATGATACATAAAATCAGCTTCCAATGATTATTTCACTCTGGTTTTTTTTTTTTTTTTTTTGCTTCTACTAGAAAGTAAATCAGCTACTCACATCTGGATGTTCAATTGCCTTGAAACAGTGGCAGAAGAGTTAAAGAATGTTTTTTGCTATTTCTAAAGAAGAAAAGCAGCATGGCACTTGATCTGCTTTACAGTAGTTTCAAAACAGAAGAATGACAAGGAAATGCATTTGCTATGCAGGAGGCAAGAGATGCTAAGCTTTGGCAAAGGAATGGCTTAGTAAAACTAAGCTGTACATCACAAGTCTAGTAGTTAATTAGACAGCTCATTAGAGGCCAAGTTTTCGTGGCATTCTGAATCCATCAGGAGCAGCTGGCTGGCTGCCATGTGTACATGGCCTTGTTGTGAAAGGAGGTAACTGTCACCATGTCCTGGCTGGAGCAGGGAGTTCATCTCACCTGAAATGGATTCTACAGTAGGTTTCAAAACAAGAATAAACAGTTTAGTGAAACCTGGGATTAGGTCAGAGCCCACTGACCAGATCCAAAACACAATGTGAGCGCCATCCTGGACAATTTGGTGGGATTTAAGGGCAGAAGAACAGGACCTCATAGGGCTTGCAGTTTGGGATCCTGTGGGCCCCAAAGTGCCACAGTTCCACAGTTTGGAACAGCTGGCCACTTTGCTTACTGGGGTTCAGATGTTTCATTCAGATGTTTCAGATGTTTCTCCACCTTTGGCCCTGAGGGAAGCCGAGCCCACAGAGCTTCTCAGACCAAAATGAGAAGAACCCACAGGATGAGACTTTGTGCAGATCAAGCTGCACATCACCTTCTTGTAAAGCACAGCTAAAACCTTTACAGTTCTGTTCACTTGTTCTTCTGGTCCTTTTGCAGTAGCTCATCAGCTCAAGCCTTTTCCCACTAAGAACATGATCCAGCTACAAATTCCTTCCAGGGACGAGGCCAACTAGAAGCATCTTTTTTAGGAGAGCACTTTATGGTCTACACCAGGCGCTTGCCAAGCACACAGGGAGCTGTGGCTCCTCCTGGAGCAGCCCCTGAGCCCAAGGTTTCCCTGGTCGAGGCTGCAGCTGAAGTGCAGTCAGGGAAGGGACCCAATTTTTGGTCCCTATTGCTCATCCTTCTTCCTTCCCACTGAACAGCCTGTGGTAAATCACAGAAACAGTTCCTCTCCATGCTTGAGGAACCCAGACCACCTTGCTCCAGGCGCTGCGCTCTACTCAGCGGCTTCAGATCACGATTCCCCCCGTTCTCACCATATGAATTACTCACTAAACAGTGACAGACCTTTGGTCAGAGGGGTGGAAAGTTTCCTTAACACCTGGAACAGCTTACAACCTCCTGGTTAAGGACCTCTCCTGGGAGGTGGGCGATACAGACCTAAAATCCCTGCAGCAGAGGAAGGAATTAAGCGCGACTTTCCGACTTCCTGCAGCGTTCCCACCGCAGGCCTGGGCAGGAGGGTGGGGCCAGGTGGTGTCAGGAACACACACATCCACCCTCCTTCAGCTCCTCTGCAAAGTGGGTGAACTTTGATTGATGTCACAGCAGCCTGGAATGGCACATGTGGTTTCAAATGCAATGTCCACATGAGCAGAAAGGATCCTGGGTGAGGAAAGGCTCGCTGGGCTACTGCTCTGTCCTCCCCTGGCCACGTTTTGAGAGGGCGGCCAGAGCCTGGTTACCTTCTGAGGAAAACCACAATGGTGATACCTGCCAAACCCAAATGTATTTCCCCAGCAGTTTAGCTTAAAATTTGAGGTCATTTGCTTTTGGGGTTCATATCATAAATACGAGCCTGGGGCTTGAGCATTTGAAAAAAAAAAAAAAAAGAACAGCAGAATTATACAAACTACAGGTTATTTTAAAATACTGACAAAATGCAAATAAAGCATTTGGGATCTGCATGGGGAAAGCTTCAGTTAAGAAACTGGTGACTGATGACCAAATAAAAATGCGTGATTTAACCTGCCTAAGCCCACAGTTCCTTTGTGGGGAAACTCCACACCATCTCTCCAGACCAGGATGAATCAAACTTCTCTATCAGTTATGTCCCACTTTGTTTTCCCTAGGGACATTATTTAAATGTGCAACAAAGTTGGTGAAAACACTATGAAACTGGTATACACATCACACTGCAATTTCTTCAGAGTAATAATAATTAACAGTGAAATCTATTCTATTGACCATTGGTACAGTGACTTGTTTTACTGCTAGGGGATAATAATTGTTGGAAGATGATAACAGAGAAAAGAGAGAGAAAAAAAGAAAGAAGTAGAGCCAAAGAAAGCATGTGCTCCATGCAGTGAAATTATCATCTACAGAGCTGAGATAATACAAAGCTTGCTGTTAAATTTCAACAGCACTGCCAGATGGACAGTTAAACTAAATCAAACACACCAGCCCCATATAATTACTGTGTAGAAAAAGGCAGGACAGTGGCCTTTGGCTCTAGCATGAACCCTCTGCTCGAGCCAGGCATGATGGTACTATCACAGATGATGCTAACAAGCCCTTAGGAAAGGATTTTTTCCTTGCTCCTAATGTCTGTATCTACTGTGAGAAACATCTATTTTAATCTTCAGATTATTCAGAACGGGGCGGGGGGGGGAAGGAAGAGAGCTGGATTTTGTCCAAATGCATTCAATAGGTC
The DNA here is from genome assembly GCA_039654755.1 of Calcarius lapponicus. NCBI lineage: Eukaryota > Metazoa > Chordata > Aves > Passeriformes > Fringillidae > Calcarius > Calcarius lapponicus. The sequence continues at coordinate 85,190,923 of CM077462.1, read as the reverse complement.
ACTTGAAATTTAACTAAGGGCCACTAATGAAATAGACTGGATGGATTCTAGAGGATAATTGCAGAGCAGGCTGGACCACAGAAAAAGAACAGCGAGAGTTCAACTGCAGTTTGCAAGTCCCCTCTAATCTGTTTTGCTACTCTGGCAAAAAATCTTGCAAGTGTTTTGTTGCACCCATAAAAATCTGAAGATGATCTGCTTCCAGCTCCTGCAAACTGTTCACAATAAGAAGGGCTGAAACAGAATAAATTCTAAATTTGCTGTTGACTTCACTGCCATGGACAACGAGCACTGTAATCTCCAGGGAAAGAGGGCTTTGCAAGCTCTTCCTCCTCCCCACCACACAGCCACTTCTCTACAGGGTGGAGGAGACTCACCTGGCCACCAGAATTGCATCCTTGCACCACCATATTCCACGGAGGATGCTCCAGGATTCATGTGGCCCAAACATTTACAGCTGCTGCCAAGGACTCAACCACAAAGTAGTCCAACAGCAGGGGACCCATGTGCTCTCTAAGGCTCTTATGGTCAAGCTGGCTTGAGGAAATTTAGACATATCAGAAAATTATCACGTTCACTTACTGTCAAGTCAGACCTCTGCCATGCTTCATCCTGTTCCTCACGGGTCAAAATGACAGATAGTAACCACTGGGAAAATACACTTCTCATTATCAGATTTAAAAAATCACTGTGGAATCCAACTCAATTTCTGCAATATTTAGTGACAGATGATTTCTGTGTTCACTTAAGGTTTTCACAATGGTCAGACATGTAACTCTAGTTATCCTTGCATTTACAGAGTAAACAGAGGACCCACTGCAGCTAATGGCCCCTTGCCATCACTGATAAGCAACACAAAGCCTAAAAACAGCTTTAAGATGTTCCCTGTATCACCCCAAACTGAATTCATGCTCATATTGATTTACTATGATCTGCAGGATAATTGCTTTAAAGCCCTTATTCAATTAAATACAGATTATGACCAGAAGTAAGTGGCTGTTTTAACTCAAAATCAGTGAATTTCCTTCTAAATTTTTTTACATAGGAAGTACTTCCTAGTATGAATGATGATGATGATGATGATGACAACTGTAATTTGAACTTATATAATATAATGTGAACCACCACTAATTTAATAATAAAGGAGAGCTGCCAATGCACTCTCAATCTATCAGTGGTTACTAATTTATCTTTAAAGAAGTAAAGACAACCAAAGAGGATGAAGTAACACTGCTGAATTCTGTTGGGATTCTTCCTTCATATAGGAGCCCAAATAAAGCCCTCTTTTGGTGTAAAAAAATACCATCCAATCAAATGTCACTCTGGAACAAAGATAATTATTATTGAGGGATTTGTACGGCATCAGCCATGCACAATGCAGATTCTATCTACACAAAGCCAATTCCATACAGCTGAGGCCACGCATTCAGCTGAGAAACGATCTGCAAATATCATTCTGTTGACAACACGAAGCTCAAGGTGGCCTCAGTTAGTAAACAAGGATGGAAAATGTACCTCACACGCCTGCCCAATGCTTGAAACCCAAGGCACTTAGAAAGAGACATCTGGATGTTCAAAAATCAGCATGACGATATTCAGAGCCCATCAAAACACGCAGCCACGGCTCGGCGTCTTGTAGCTTAGCAACCAACTTCATCCATCCAAAACAGAGTTGTAAAAGTGGTGCTCTCCTGCCAACTGCTGCCACTCTCATTGAAAAGCTAAACTGGAAAAAATCTCTCCTTTAGTTCAAAGCGGGGCTGTTTTCTCCAGGAAACATCTCCACTGCTTTTTCATCCTTTAACCCTTTTCGTGTTTACATTCCACGGGAAGCAAATAGATTCATGTTGACATTTCAAGGGTAAGCATATAAAAATCGTGTGGGCTCACACACACTCTCTGCAAAGAACATCATGAACACATGTAGCAAGAAACTCCAGTCTGGTTCTTAATTCAGTCAAACACTGCCAAACAATGTCCGTGTGCACAGAGCAAAGCATTAAAGCAGATTAAGTTGTCCTGAACTGCATCGAGCAACTAATCCCAGAGTTAAAGCTGTTAAAATGTAAACCAAGAAAACACAAGCCTGCGCTTTTCTTCTTATGAAGCAGCCCTGAGCAGCAGCGCAAGCAACATTTGCATCTTAAGAGTGCAAGGAGACCACAGGAACCGTGGTGATTTGTTTATTCTATGCACTGCTTACAGCCCAGAGAGGTAATTCTATGCATTGCTCGTGAGTCTTTGAAAGCGGATTACTGATTAGCAGCACCCTATTATTGTAGCAGGAGGGTTTCCATGCAAAGAATTACAGCTTAGCAGCTGTAAAGCAACTGCATTTTAAAGTCACATCCTATCTCAGCCCAAATTAACTTAATAATTGACGTTAAGGTTCACAGTCGCCACCCTAAGCGTTTCAGAATTGTCATATAGCCCAGGGAAATAAGTGGGAATAGTGGCAGAGAGAAACACTCAAACACTCTTCAGAGAGAAGTGAGGGATTCTGGCCCAGGCTAAATAAGCCATTGGAAAAGATGTTTACAGCAAATCCAAAGACACTCTGACCCAGTCTAGGTAGCCTGCTTTCATTCAGGTTATAGCGATAATAAAATGAAAGCTTGCAAATTGCATTGATGGGCTTTAAACTGCTAAAAAGGGCTCCTGTTGTACGAGTGATGCCTGACACAGAACCTAATGTTTCAACTATTTACAGCTATAAAAGCAAGCCAGGCGCTTTTTTTCCCCCTTCTGGAGCAACTCCTTCCACAAACCATCCAAAGCATCCTTTTTGGCAGGCTCCTACGATGTAGCAAAGCCGGAGAACTCAAATGAACGGAAAGTCATGCAGTTATTTTTTTCGTACTTGGGGAAAGGGAAAAAAAAAAGAAAACACCAAACCCAAACCGCTGAAGGGATATTCTTACAGAACTTCATTGCATAAACTCGGCCACATGTCTACCAGAGCAATGTCCCTTAACGACCTCTGGCAATGTAATTAATCAACAACCCAGCGTGGAGCAACAAGGCACGGCTCTGCATGGGCAACACGAGCAGATCCAGCCCACAGCTGATGAGGGCACCCGCTTGGGGGACAGCACAGGGACTGCAGCCCCTTGCCACCACCCAGCCCAAGTCACCCAGCTGGTGCAGCCCTGTTTACCTGCGGTCTGCTCTTACGTCCTACACCTGAACCACAAGCGCTGCTGGCTTCCAGCGCGGTGGAGCTATCCCTGCTGGAAATAGCGGCCCGATGCGCTCCACAAGCAAGACGTCTGTGCTCTTAAGGTGCTCTCCTCCACCTTCCCTAGCAGGTTTGTTTGGGGACGAATTTAGGCTAGGAAGTGCCATCAGCCCTTCCCGACTGGACCACCTCTGCAGAGGGTGTTAAACATCTCACAGGGGCAGACAGGACAAAGTCTGAAGCAAAGGGACGTCAGGCTGAGTCCCACGATCAAAGCCCCCACCTCTCCACCAGATTGGGGTCCCAACACTGCATTGGTGAACCCGCGGCGGGGCGACAGCACAGGGCAGGGGACACACACAAATCTCGAGCCCTCTGCCATGCCCGGCATAGGGCGCCGGTCCCTGAGATGCCGCACTGCCCGACGGACGAGCCGGGTCCATGAGTGGGGAGGCAACCACTGGGCAAAGCCAAGCAGGGTGGCCGGAGGTCCGGCAGCCCGGCCACCCCAGGCTCGAGGGACACCTCGTCGCTGTCCCATGGCCGGGGCCATGCCTACCTCGCGGGTGAAGAGGATGGCGGCATCGTAGTGCTCCTCGTGGTCGTCATCGAGGCGGTTGTGCTGGTGCTGCCACTTGCAGAAGTTCTTGAGCGTGGTGGCGGCGTTCCTGTTGACCTCCAGCCCCTTCTCCTTGTCGCCCAGCGCCACCACCTTCACCACGGCCAGCCGCACGTGGTTCTCCAGGCTGGCGTGCGCGTAGAGCCGGGAGGCGATGGAGGCCAGCGTGAGCAGGTAGTGCTGCAGCCCCTTCCCGTACTTGCGCACCATGGAGGCGTCGGCCACCAGCAGCAGCTCCACCTGCCGGGCCCGGGACACGGAGCGCCGCCGCCTCCGCCGCCGCCCGTCCCCTCCCGCCGGCCTGGTGGGGTCCCGGGTCTCGCAGCTGGTGCGGGCCGGCACCGTCTCGAAGCTGAAGCTCTCCCTGCGGAAGACGTGGGGGGCGCGGCCCGGGCCCTCGCCGTAGATCCGCGCCGCGGCCTCTGCGTGCGGAGCGCGGCGCGCCGGGCGCACGGTGTAGCGGGAGCGGCCCACGGCGAAGAAGCCGTCGAGGCCGCCGCAGAGGTTGAAGACGGCGAGCGAGCGCGGGCTGCCGTCCACCGTGCCGCGGTAGTGGCAGCGCGGCCCGTCGCGCTCCAGGTCGAGCAGGAAGCGCTGTCCCCCGGCGTAGAGCACGTAGCCCGCCCTGCCGCCCCCCGCGTAGGTCGGGTCGAGGCGCCGCACGGCCCCGCGGGGCGGCCCGGGGGCGGGGGGCCGGGCGGGCGGCGCGCCGGGCTCGGCAGGTGCGGGCGGCGGCGGCGCGGCGCGGCCGGCACGGGCGGCCAGCAGCAGCCACAGCAGCGCCGGCAGCATCCTCGCCTCGGCGCGGGGCAGCGGGGCGGCGGGAATGGTAAGTGTGGTGGTGATAGTGATGGGAATAACGGGAGCCGGCCGGCGGAGCGCGGCAGCGGGGTTAAGGGATGGGGAGAAAAGGAGAGGTGTGGGGAAGGGGGGGAAAAAAAAGAAAAAAAAGAAAAAAAAAGGAACGACAAGAAAAAAAATAAGAGAAAAAAAAGTTCTCCCTCCCGAAGTCAAGTGTGAGTGGGAGAGAAAAAAATGTCAACAAAAGCCGCTCGCGTGTGAACTTTGTGTTTCTCTGTAGGGAAGAGCCGGGTGCACATGGAAAGGGAGAGAGAGAGAGAAAGAGAGGGAGAGAGGGAAAAAAAAATTCCCAAATCGCTGCTGCCGGGGAGGCAAAGTGAGGAGAGAGGAAAAGGAGGAGAGACGGCTCGGAGCCGGCAAGTAGAGAAGTTTGAGCACTTCCCACTCCCCTTCCACTTCTCTGCTGTAGTCACCGAATCATCACCAGCAGCTGCAGCTGGGGCAGGTCTGCTGCGACTCGGCACTTTCTCGCGCTCCGGTGGGCTCCTTTCCTTCTTTTGCCCTCTTTTGTTTTGAGGAGGAGGAGGAGAAGGGGAGAGAAGAAATTCAGGCACCCAAAACCGCCTCGGTCGTCTCCGGTGAGATGGTTAAAAAGAAAAAAAAAAAAAAAAAAAAGAAAAAAAAAAGAAAAAAAAAGAGGGAAAAAAAAAAGCCCAAGAAGCGGAAAACGTCCTGGATTTCTGTAAAAGCCCCCTCCCTGTATCTTTCCTGTTGTTGTTGTTGTTATCCCCAGTCTGTCGATGTGAACAAGAGGAGAAGGGAGAGAAATGTGAAGATGAGAGGAGGTGGAACAATGAATTTATAGCGGAATGCCATCCTGCAATGGCAATTTCAACAATTCGTCACTGCAGGCTGCCTCTTAAAGGGAGAGCTTCAAAACCACCACTCCCACACTTCCTTCTCATTTAATCAGACAGAAGGAGAAACTTGAGGGGAGGCGGAAAGGGGGAGGGGGGGCGGCTTCGGGGGGAGGAGAAAACCAGCGAGAGTGAGCGGGAGAGAGGGAAGCGGGAGAAGAGCCGGAGGAAGCGGGGCCACGGCACGGAGAGAGACCGGCAGGAGGGAGATGTTTGTGTGTGTGTGTGTGAGAGTGTGAGAAACGCGAGGCTGCCCCGCACCGCTGGCAGCTGCAGCAAGGGGCTCGGGATGTGCCGCGGCCGGAGCCGCGCTTACCTCGCGTCCTGCCGGGGCTGCGGCTCGCAGAGCTCGGGGAGGACGAGGAGGAGGAGGAGGAGAGGTCTGTGCCTGGCTCCGGAGCCAGCGAGGCAGCGGCCGCGGCTCTGCCGGGCTGATGGAGCCCCCGGGTGTCCCCGCTCGGCCCCGGGCAGCGCCGAACTTGCCGTCTTTGTGTGCGCCCAGGCTGTCACGAAGTGCCGCAAGCTGTCACCCACCGGGGCGGGCTGTGCTCCCCCGAGCCCGGCGGCACAGTGGGCGGGGAGGAGGTGATGCCGCCTCCGACCTTCGCCGTGACTTCGGAGCCTTGGGTCATCCCCCGCTGTCGCACAGAGCCGCTGACCCCGGCCCCTCGTCTGCCACCCCCTCCCTGCTCGCGGCTCCAGCAGGGACAGGTGACCGCAGTCACCTTCGCACCTTATCATTGCCAATGGAATGGGTGGAGATGGCAAATGCCCCGTTCCCTGGGCTGGAACGGCTCTGGGAAGGCGAGAGCAAGGATTCCGACTGATTTCCCCCTGCTGAGGTCCAGACCCTACAGCGACAAACAAAAGTGCTTATTTATCCCGTGTTTCCTCTGCACGTCCCAGGACAGTGCCAGGAACAGGTGCTCTCTGGCTGCAGGACTCTTCAGGGACGCAGATTTCCAGCCTCATGCTCACCTGCAAGCAGCAAATAAACCTCTGACCGCTCTGGAAGAAAATGATGTGCACACCTGAAATGCTTGGCAGGGTCAGGATGGGTGGTGGGATGAACAGACCTGCCCCTGTAGCTTCCAGGGACTGCTTTGCAAGTCCACCATAAGGAACAGCTTAACTGAAGCCACAAAAGCTTCAAAAATTAATATTCCCGTGTAAATGATTGCATTAACATAACCCTGAGGTTGGGCTTATGAAATGTTTAACTCACCAAAGTTTTGCAAGTGTTCATTCTTCTTTTTCCATTTTCCCAGAAAAGGTGATGCCTGTGAACTACAGTTCACTTCTCAACCTTCTGGTATTTTTTTTTCTACATTTCAGTGTTCTGTCATCCCCAAAAATTCTTCACCAGAGTCAGTAAGTTTCAAAATTATTAAGAGGTATGTATTAGGAAGGTCACATTAACTTTTTGGGCACTGGGCCAGAACTATTCAACATTTAAAAATTTAAACATTTTCTCAGTTACTTAAACTCATTATAAAGTTAAAACAGCAGAAAAAAATTAGAGAGAAGACATATTTTGATTGAAAAAAGAACCTGTAATTTTCTTGGATGGGTATTACTTTTCCTTTGAGCCTAATGCATGTCTGCTCAGCACCAACAATATTTTTATTGACTTCACTGGGACCTGATCAAGCCCTGGATTTGCAAATATGTCTGGGTCCAAACTCCCAGATACCCCTGGGAGAGGTGCTAGAGATGAGATCTGGGATAAGGAATGTATTTTGGATAACAACCTCAGCACATCTCATTAAAGAAGTGTTAGTTTGTCAATGAAAAGGGATATGGTGCACAAGAGGCCAGTGTAATGTTCTCCCAGGCTGCAGCTTAATTCCAACTGTCTATAACCTGGAAAAACGGGAATGCTTAGAAAGGCTGGTGATAATTAAATGGTGTGTCCCACTGCTCATCTCTTGCAGTTATCTTTGATTTCCCAAGTGACCAAAGGAGTTGGCTGGGCTGCCCTGTTTCACCAAGCAAGGATCCAGGCTTTCCAGGAAGGTACAAATTATTTTGTGCAAATAACCCCACAGATTAGGAAATCTGTCCTGTTTACATCTCTGAACTGCAATAACTCAGCACAGCAGTGCAGTAATGGAAAGATGGGTCAGTCATGCCTCGTGCAATGAGAGAGAACATCTTTTAGTTTGAGAGCCTGGAAGTGCAAGGATAAATCACTGGACAGTGATTCATCTCTTTCCTCACAGTTTTGCCCTCTTAGCCTCTTTTTATAGTTAGAGCACTGCCTTTAAACAAGAAATCCTGTTAGCATGTCCCAAGTTGTGGATGACACTAAATCCTTGTCAAGCAGTTCTGACCTGGAAATTTCAAGGCTGACCTTTCCCAACTGAGAGATAGAGAGCCACAAATCCTCAATTAGCTTTCAGGCACAACACAACTCTTGTACACTTTGGATCAAATTCAGTCCTGATGAAAGAAGATGCAATCCTCTGGAGTCTCTGGGAGCTACAAGCTGCTGTCATTAGAGTTGTGTTTCACTCCCTGGGTTTGTCTGTGAAACCCTTTAGGATCCTGCAGATAACAGCCTGGGTAGCAGGCTGATCCTATAGTGTTTCAGTCACATAAAGAAACTTTGCTCTAAGCATTACAAACATTCACATGAAGGAGCAGCTTGAGAGATGTGGAGATACTGGAAAAATTGTTAATTATTTTATCCAGGTGTCCTTCCATTTTTTTATATAAAGGACCTGTTTTACATCACCTCCTTTTCAATGCTCAGGCACATTAGAAGGGGTTAGAAAACCATGAATCCAAGATCTGCCTACAGCCCCCTGACAAGCAGTCAAGGCCTAGCACAGATGTCCCACCCAACAGCACCTGTCTTTCACCATTAATTGAACTCCTCTTTCTTGGAAATTAAAATAATTCTGTTCAGTTTTCATTGTTCTGGTGTTAGGACTGTCTGGCATTTCTAAGTCATTGCACAGGGAAGATGGCAATTACTGTGGGAAGTAACATTTGTTCTGTAAAATTATAAGAAGGCCGAATCAAACCCAAGAAATTTGCCTGCCCAACATGTTCTGAATACCAAAAATCAGCATTTGATAGACTTGTGATCAACATAGGGCTATAGCTGGGAATAGACCCAGGTTTGGGTAAGGTTCTGTTCAAAAATCTACCTGTAGGAATACAATTCTTAACATAGGACAACAATTTGTCCCTCCTGAGGGTGTCTCTTCTGTTAACTTCATAGAAGATTTTAATATGATGATGATCAGAGGGATGGAGCAGCACTGCTAACGAGGAAAGGCTGAGAAAGCTGGGATTGTTCAGCCCGGAGAGAAAAGACTTTGGAGTGACCTAATGCAGCCTTCCAGTCCCTGAAGGGAACTTAGATGGAGCAAGATTATTTATAACAGCCTGTAACTACAGGACAATGATGAACAGCTTCAAATCAGAAGTGAGGATGTTTAGATTGGATATTAGGGGAAAAAAAATTACATTCTGAGAGTGGCAGGGCACTTGAGCAGGTTGCCCAGAGAAACTGTGGGTGCCTCATCCCTGGAAGTGCCCGGGGCCATGGTTTGTTGGTCTTGTCAGAAGTTTTAACAATGCAAACATGATGATTACAGTGCTCAAATCTGCTCATCTTAAAGCTTCCCTTCAGTGATGCATTAAAACCACTGAGGAAAGATATTTCTAAATGGCTCACTAGTAAATAAAATACTCATTATAAGTAATTTTGCAAAGAATTCCTAAAGATTAATATTTTAGGCTAGTCTTCTGGAAAGGACTAGCTATTCAGCATTTGGAAGAAGTTATACAGCCTTTAACCCCCACCTTAGGATAGCAACATATGCTACATTGCCCCTTTTTTGGACTGTGTGTCTTTCTGTGGCTTGGATGCTGTGAAAGCCCACTCTGATGGAGAGCTCCTGGCAGCTGTTTTGAGGGACTTCAGCTTACTTGTTGATACTGAAATTGGTTTGTGGTTGATAAATAAGAAAACACCACCATTATTGGTGCATCCTTGCTGCCAGATGGGTTGGGAGCCAGGTGCTCCTGGAGACTGAGGTAGCTTCTGCATCCTTGTCCTCTCCCATTTCCACAGCAGGCATTTCCAAGGAGTCCAGGACAAAGTTTTTACAGGCCTTCAATTATTTATTTAAAGGTCAAGTAACAGCTACCTCAGAAAAACAATCAGAAAGTATTTTCTCAAGAAAGACACAGGCTGTTACTCAGTTCCCTGGATGGCATTAGCCAGGTTCTACCTTTGTGCCCCTCACAAGCCACTACTGCATTTGTCCACTACCCCTAGCAGTTGTAACTGGCCAGGCTCTTCAGTTTAAACAAAATCATGAACTTAAAGCAGTCATTTTTGGTCAGGAATACAAGTGGTTTTGGTGGGAACAGCTGTGGCTTTAAGGCAAAATGTTTTAATTGCTTCTTGACGGTCAATGACACCTTCAAGGGAGCAAAGAAGACACCTTTGCTTGGGGGTTGTGTTTTTATAAGTGGCATGTGCAAGCAGTGGATCAAGGCTATAACAGTTCCAGTAGGCTGAAAATTTTGCATTTACCATCAGCTTCATTTTTCTGTCAGGGCTGACTGAGGAGGCAGCTGTGAGGAGTGTTGAGTTTAAGTGGGTTGGGCACTTTTAAACTACCGTATTATTTTACTGTAATAACACAAGAATATTGTGAATTTGTGGGTACAGTATCAAATTAAAATAGGAAATTGTCTGAGGCCTGGCTAGAAATCAAATTGTTGAGGTATCATGGAGGAGAAAAAGAGATTTCTGCAAGATTAAACATGAATAAAAATATATTATGTAATAAAAGTACATATCTTAGAGGTATGCAGGGGAGGGGTGTGCTGATGGGTCAAAAGAAGCAGTGGGTTGTCCAGTCAGGAGGAGAAGGAGGTGCAAATGACAAATTGTATTTCTTACATTTTCAGGCATTAACCTGGAAAATAGGCTGGAATGAGGTCCTAACCTTCCAACAACTGCTGCAAGAAATGGACTCACATAAGCCATAACACAAGTGAATAATTGTGACCATTGAACCTACCATGAATTTTGTTTAAAAACACGTGTTGGGTGGAGGCAGTGCTCTGCAGGAAGTATCACATGGTAGCAGAGTAAGCATCAGACCCTTCTCCTTTTTGATTTTCTGAACAGCAGCAAGATAATCAGAGGAAGGGTAAAATGTTAAACTTTGCTTGTAAAAAAAATGACACTTGTTATAAAAATACATTTTAAGGGTGCAAGAAATGCATGTGATGTATTCTACAGCTGTTCCTTCAGAGGAGTAGAAGGCCTGAAAAACTCTTGAGTGTAGTTTATATGAGGAGCAGCAGACATTTAATTAATCTCAGTCTTAGAATTTTACAGCCAATATGTGGTCTCTGAACATCTCTGCTCTAGTTAGCAGAACATCTGTAGTAGAAAAACAGAGCTCAAATAAATCTGTGTTCTCTTGCACCCCTCCAAACCTTAGCACTTTTTGTCAGTATTTCTTTAAATATTTTTCCAAAGATGTGTATGTTCAGCTTCTCCCTGTCCTCTGACCCATTCTTTTGCACATAGCCTGGATATAGATCCTATATTCTGAAATAACTAGATCTGAAATTCTGGGGCAATTATAATGGAATAAATGCCTCAAATATTTTATTTTTTTAAATTTCTTTTTCAGTCAAGTTCTCTGTTGCTGCAAATTGGGATGGTTCCATGTGGGCAAATTGTTAGAGGCATAGCTTTATGAATTTGCACATCTATAAATGATATTCCAGGAGTGGAGGTGGAATATCTTTTTCCATGTCATCTGAGGCATAAACCAGAAAATGTACTTCTCTAGACTTCAAAGGTGAAACTGTAAGAGTGATTAAAGGGAAATTTAAAACAAACATTCTCTTGCCAGATCTCACCTGGCATTAACACACACGCTCCACCACTTCAGAGATCGAGTTCTGGTTGCTTTGTGCATGGATTTTTCCGTCTCAGTCCTGGTTGCCCTGAAGCTGGGGGAAGGAAGGACTTTGCAGGCCCTGTGAGGAAGGAGGGGATGCTCTCAGGTGGCACCACTGCCCTGCCCAGAGCTCCATCTGCCTTATCCTCACTCCAAAGGGAAAGGTGGGGAACCCAGAGCTTGCTCTCCCAGCATTAATCCCCAAGCAGGACCATTTTGGGAGCTCTGGTTGCCTAAGAGGGCTCGGAGGCGCTCCCAGGGTGCTTCTGGGGTGGGATCATGGTCCTGCTTTTGGAGGGATTCTCCTGTCACCTGGAGAGCAGTGGCTGTGCTTTGGTTTGCACCAGAGAGGGGTCACAGGGGATTCCTTTGAGCTGAAATTCAACCAGAAATAAGTTCCCATGGGCACACAGGGAACAGAGAGAGCTGGACCAAATAACTCCTCCCAAAGGGGCACTGAGTGGGTGCCACGTCCTGAGCCAGCTCTTCCATGTCCAGATCTCCCATCCAGCTGCACTCCTTCCTGGAGCAGCCAGTCCTGCCACTTCAGAGGAACACTGTCAGCTGAGCTCTCCACCAAGTTCCTTTTCAAAGGTTTTAGACTCGGTGCGGGCTGAGATGTTCCATCTGTAAGACAGGGATGCAGCTTTTGGGATATATTTTCCTGTCTCTAGCAGTGGAGAGCATCCATTTAATGATTAGCACAGGCATGTTAATGATCAGCACATACATTTTAAGGTTTAGCACATATCCTGCAGCACACTCACTTCCCTCAGAAGGGCTGGGAGGTCCTTGTGACATTTAGATGCTATTTTAGTCTTAAGGGCTTAAATGGGTCTCAAGTGATGCATTAGGCTCAGGCTGGCCTTGGGCGTAAGGGCGCGATTCACCCCGAAAGAAAAGCCCAAACACAAGTCTCATCACAGCTGCAATATTCATTTCTGGAAGGCTCCCAGCAGGTCTTATCCAAGCCACTACAGACAGGCAGTTTGAGTTTTTCCAGTTCCTAATGATTACAAAGTATCCTGGAGTCAGTTGGACAACTTCCACCAAGAGTGAAACTCTTTGTATTTAATATCCCCCGAAAATAAAAGTGGTATAAGAGAAGGGCCTCAGTCTTTTTCTTCTTTTATTGCTGCTGTTGAAAAGGTTTAGCCCACAGGGATTGGAGCACTGGGCAAAAATACAAAATATGCAGTACATCCTGTTACACCAAAGCAGGCAGATCCTCTCCCGTAACAACCAGACCGGTACAATGGGAGACTTTGTCTGGTTTTCCTGACCATACAGCCTGCATGGGCTGTCATTAGGGTTTCCATTTCAGGAAGTTAAATGGTGGAAATTGATAAATATCATGACTCCTTTTTCACCATTGTTCCGGGAGGGTGTGTGTTTGAAAGGGATGGGGGAGCTCTATTACCTGATACTGCAGTGGAAGCATTCCTGCAACAGGAAATTATTTCCCTCCTTACTGGACACCCAGAATATCATCAAATATGAGTCTTGGAAATCTTCAGCATCTATGATGCAAAGAAATTGAAATAAATAAATGCAGTGTTTAACAGATATGTGGGCAGAGCACGGAACAGGTTGATCTTGAGTGCATGTGAACAGCTGGTCTTTTCAAAATCCATCTATCCTGACCTTCAGCAGCAGAAAAACCTGAGGTCCACTAGACAAAAACACTCTTCCACTCTACATCATGCTACAAAACCTCTTCTGGCCTGAAATGGATTTACAAAGGAATATAAAAACACCCAGCCCACCTTTCAGGGCGTTCAAACAGGGCAAGAAACTTTCCACCCAACCCAAACTTTTGCTCTCCTGTGTAGTCTGAGCTGCAGGGATTTCATCATAGCCTCAAGGCTGTTTTCCAAGTCACCTATTCTCTCTCTTCTCTGCTCTCTTGCCTGCAATATTTTCAGATTTTTTTTCTCCCAGGGGAACATTTTGCAACGTTCATGTCATGGTCTAGATCATAACCACACCAGGCAACCTTATTTCCTTCCTGATGTTTACTGGGGTTTATGTGCTCCAATATGAACTGACAAATGTGTGTACTCAAGCCCTTGCCAGTGAACAGCACGACTTTCCATGGTTCATAAAAACTCACCCATCCCCAGTGCAGCAGAACCATTCTCCTCTGCTCAGAGCAGGAGTTCACCACTTCCAAACATGGAAACCATATGGTGACATGTTTTAAGAGAAAACATAACCAAGCAATGTCCCACCCATGACCTTTCCCAACAAAAACCTCCCCTTCCCATGCTGGAACTCCATCCAGTACAGGCACCTGGTGTCCCACAAGGTGCCAGCTGCTGTTGTGTGAGGAAGATGAGTGTTACCACTGTGTTTGTGCCATGTGTTCACATCCAAAACACTCAGATTGAGCCACTTGACTCATTAAAACTTGGTATTTTGAGGGAAGAAATGAGAGCTTTTAGAAAGGTGTTCCAGTGCTTATTAACCTTAACTGGTAAAAAATGGCACCCATCTGAAATCCTTTTAGCTGCAGTGCCCAGACATCACACTTTATTAAACATTTTCCTGCCAGGCTGAAGAGTCTGCTGCTTCTTTTTTCCTAGTTACTCAAAGTATAGATAATAGCTCATCACTCTGACCCTTTCCTTGCGAGGCTTAAACACAGCAAGGACCTTGTGCTTATGCAAACAACAATTTTTCAATATTTCAGTCCATGTTTTGGCCTCCTTCAGCTAATCAAAAATATCTCTAAGCTGTGGATATTGCTGCTGGACAAAGCTATTTTTTTTATTGCTGCAACTTGGCTTCCATAACTCTGTTGGGCAGAGACCACACCAGGAACTCATCACCTGAGGAACAGCAGCAGCTCCTCCCTTTGCTTTTGCACAGCCCCTGCTTCCTCGGAGAGAATGCTCCTCTTCTAAGGTCATGGTTTACAGCCTTTGTTTCCAGAGGCACTGCTCTGCTCCAGACTTCATCAGGATCCTAAATTCTTCATGCCAGTGTCCAGCCCATTTTAAAGCTTAGACTGCCTCCAAAGCTGATTTTATTATTTATGTGACTCTGATTTTATACTTCGGTCACCAGTGGTGTCCCTCAGGGCTCTGTATTGGGACAGATTAGATGAAAGGAAGGAATTCTTCCCTGTAAAGGTGGGGAGGCCCTGGCACAGAATGCTCAGAGGAGCTGTGGCTGCCCCTGGAAGTGTCCAAGGCCAGCTTGGATGAAACTCTGAGGAACCTGGGATGGTGCAAGATGTCCCTATCCACAACAGTGGGGCTGGAACTAGGTGATCTTTAAGGTCCCTTCCAACCAAGGTCACTTTATGACTCCATGATTCTCTGTCTGTTTGCAGGCTACTGATCAAATGATTAAACTGTGTTGTGCTGAGAATTGTGTATTTTTGTATAGAGAAGGAAAGCCTTGCTTGATGCTGTCTCTTCACAATCACACGTTGAGGTCTCTCAGTTTCCAATCCACTCAACGTTTGCTGCATATTTTCTATTCCTCGGCAAATCCACATGAACAACCCTGAGCAACCACAGCGTAATGAGGGTGAATAAGAGTTCTTGGTTGTACAGTCACTTCCTCCCCATCCCCTGCGAGCTGCAGCCTTTGCCTCCCAGGCCCAGGGCTGCTGTGTAGGACGTGGCTGTGGGGGTCCCTCAGAGTGAAGTCAGCCTTCCTGAGTGCCACTGACAAAGACATGACCTCACTGCAGCCCTGTTTTGGCTGCTTGGACACGTTTCTACTTATAGGGCTCCCTCCTGCACTTCGCAGAGACATAAAAACCCCCTGTCCTGTTTTTTCCTGTTTGCATCTTCTGAAGAGCTCATTTTGGTAAATTCTAATTGCAGGGTTTTTTGTCTTACTTAGAGCAGTCTGTCTGCAGTTTTGTGTAGATGAGGTCAGAGCAATTTTGTAGTGAAGAGCATTGTAGCAGTCTCACATCCTCACTCCCCCATCAGCAGGATCAGGGAGAGAATTGGAAGAGTAAAACCTGGAAAATTCACAGGTCGAGATAAAGACAGTTCAATGGGGAAAGAAAAGGCTGCACACAAGCAAAGCAAAACAAGGAATTAATTCACTTTTTCCCATGGGCAGATTCTCAGCATCCCCAGGAGAGCAGGGATCCCCATCACACCTAACAGTGATTTGAGAACACAAACCCCATCACTCCAAATGTCCCCTCTTCCTCCTTCTTCCCTACCCTTCATATCCTGAGCAGGATGTCACTGGGATATCCCTTTGGTCAGCTGGGGTCACCTGTCCTGGCTGTGTCCCCTGCACTCCCAACCTCCTCCCCAGGAGCACAAAAAGCAGGAAAGGCCTTGGCTCTGTGTGAGCCCTGCTCAGCAATAACAAAACCATCTCTGTATTGTCAGACCCAAAACACAGCCTCACATCAGCCACTGGGGAAAAAATTACCTCTACCCCAGCTGAAACCAGCACAAGGGGAAAACATTTAGTGGGTGAGGAAAAGTCCTTGAAAAAAGCCTCACTGCACATCACTGTGCACAATTTGTACTTGTCCTTGGAAGCAAATGCTGAGTGAGGTGCAATATTTGATTGCTTTTGGTGTTTTTTTGATCTGTGTGCTCATTTACAGTGATAAGGAGTAGTCCCCATTCCAAGCAGCCAAGGAATGCTGCAAGGAGGCAGCACTCATGCACATATGGAAATGAATGGCTGCACCAAATGCAAGGCCTATCAGACTGTCTGCTGTCTGCAGTGTAACCCCTGTGGCCCTCTCTCCTCCCTCATTTGCCTAACCTTGTTTTAACAAGCACCTGGAATGCTTCAGCTAGGATGTTCCTGCTGTTCCTGCACTGCAGGCCCGCAGGACTCCCTTACATTCTTCTCTTGACACAGTGACTCCAGTGGGGCACAGGCAGAATTCCAAAACAAAGCCAGCAGATGCTGTGGGTCCCTGAAAGCCACATGAAGTTGGTTTTCTGATGGTTTTCATTATGTTGTGGTGTGAGTGCCCTGCATTCACATGGCTTTATGGATTTTAGCAAGCTCTGCCCTTAGTTTGAGTTTCAGGCTCTTTCTGTAGATTTGAGGGCACTCTGTACGCATATAAGGGGGGATTTTATTTAATTTCTTAATGTTGGAAAGCAAAACACTCTCTTTCTCCTTTACTTGCTGTGCTACCAGGAAAACACTGGGAGAGTTATTGGTCAATACCTCTTAGAGTAAAAGTTAGTAATGTTTCCCAGTAATAAATGTTGTGGCAAAGACATGAATTCCTTTCAAGTTCTGAATCAGATTCTTTTTTTCCCCTCCAAACCATCCCTCAGATCTGAGGCACTCTGAAAAGAAGGGTTTTCATACTGAACCCAGAACTCTCTGTATTGTTAATGGGACTGTCAAGGTGCTGTTTTCACAAGATGTGATTCAGAGAGCTCAGCCACCCACACAGGCAACTGCAACCACAAGAGGCAACACTTCAGAGCATCCTATCTGAGAATCCATCTAGAGGACATCTCAGACAGACCTGAGGCTCCTCTGCTCCTGCTTGGAAGTGCCTGGACACCAGCCAGCTCTAATTTAGAAGTCCTGCAGACATGTTAGCTCAGTTCTGTGCTTGAGCTAATGTAACAAAGCCCTTGCAATCACCTGCCTTGAGATGATGCCGTGTAGGTAAAGCTCAGTCCTCAGGTGATCCGGGGTTTTGTTCCTGTGTGGATGTCAGAGGAATTTTGCCTCAGAATAAAGGCACTCAGGGGAGGAGGGTTTTTTTCTGCTTTCTGCTTTCTGCCATGCCATACCCATTGATTAGGTTCAGCAGATTTTTCTACAGAGGCTACAGCTGAACATGAAGCAGGTTTTTAACAACCTCCACCAGCTTTCTCTGCCTTGCTTTGCATCCACTCAGGCCAAAAGCCAGCCCTCAGCCACAGCCTGTAGGACTCCTTTCCTAGTGCACACGCTTTGCAGATAAAAAAAAAAAAAACTTGAATCAGAAGAAAACCAGGCAGAAACCCCCTGCCTGCAGTCACGTGTCACACCCAAACCAAAACCAAGGGTTCTTGGCTCTCCATCCCAGCAGACAACAAGTTTGCACCTGAATCCTTTGGAAGCAAAATCTTTTCAGGAAAAAGGCATCTGGCCCAAAATATAGCATGGATTCCTTTGTTTAGCTTAGCTGAATCCCATGGTTTTGCATTTTCATCCCTCAATCCTCCCTAGCAGAGGAACAAATCTCCGGTAATTTGAACACATGTATGCTGAGCGCTGGCTCCCGGCTCGGGTAACTTGTTCCATATTCTCAGCACCATTTGCATTTAAACAGTTCTGCCACGATTCCCCTGTGCACAGAAACAGATGGGCAAACAAAGCCAAGGACGGCCCTGCCTCGCTGCACCTGAGTTTTGGGTTGAAATCTATGCAAACTTGGGGACTAATCAGGTCGTTTTCAAATAAGGGAAATTCCTGCAAAACGTTCTTGGTGTTTTTTTTTTTTTTTTCCTACTTCTTCAAACAAAATGCAACGTGAAACCACTCCAGATTACAGCATGTAAATGGATGTGGAGATAAGATAGGCTTTGTTTTGTTTGAGACTCAGAAAAATAACTTTATGTAAAACTCCTTGTTGTTGGCAACCTACTTTCTTTGCTGGGATATGATTTAAAGTCATCATTTACCAGCTTTTTTCACAACACTTTGATGGGAGTAGGAGGAAGGTGGTGGTGGGAAGTCTTTCCATAGGAGGTTTGCTGAATAGTTATGAAAATGTTGGATTTAAAGCCCTATGAGCACAACCTCTCTGCTTGTTTTTCCCTCTGAAAAATCAGACCCATGGTTGACCGTGTCTTTCTCATCACGTTGATACTGTCAAAAAAACTACTCAAAAATGAAACCAGAAAGAATGAAACCCCCATTCTGTTAAAAGATGTTCTCCAAAAGGCTCTTAGGCAGAATTTTAACCTGAGACAGCTGATATTTTACTGACTCAGGCAGCAATGCTTAATGATTGTTAACACTATTTAGTGATTGTGAATGTTCAACCTGTATTTGCTTTGCTTTCTGTTTTGTCTCTGGCTCCCTTCACTGAAGGCTGAAGAGCTCCTGAAAAGCTGGGAAATCGTTTTGCAAATTTTTTGCTAAAGAGCTGGGAGATCGTTGTGATGTTGAGTGACTTTGTTGTGCGCTGCCCTTTCCAGCTTTTCTACCTCCAGGAGAAAGAATTGCTGATTGTTGGAAAGCGGGAGACCAATTACTGAACAATAACTTCACAAAAATAAATAAATTGCCTTCAGCTTAATGTCTACCGTTGTGATTTCTAGGTTTTTTGTTTGGTTGGTTGGTTGGTTGGTTCGGTTTTTTTAAGGGCTGGTTCTTTTTCTTGCTTTTTAGCATGACCAAAATAAAAGTTTGTCAGTTAAAAATAAATACAGATTTGGTACCTGAAAGATTCACTGCTGCTTAGATAAATTTAAAAGAGTGAAACTCTTGATGAGAGATTTTCTGGAAAACCAACCAAGTCTCCAAGCTGGAGTCACACAGCAAAGTGGTCTTGAAATGTCCGGTGCCTCTTGTCTGTACAGAAAAATTTGGTTTGGGGCTTATTCCGGATGAGCTGGATATGGCAGATCCTTATCCAAATGCCATAAGCATCCAAACTTGCACGGAGCTGGAGCACCTACAAATGACCTCCAGGAATTGAGAAATGGCAGCAAAACCATCCCCTCAGGTTCTCACACCTGCATTCCAGAGAAGTGCCTGAGGCCGTTCCTAAATCCTAAATGCTGTTGAAAGTCACTGACAAATGGCTGTGGAGTTTTGTAAAACCCCTAAATAATTTAGAAACAGGTTTGGTAATCCCTCGAAAAGGCATGCTTTGGAAAATGCCGGCAATGTGGATTTATCATTACAAATTAGAGACAACCGAGACAAAGCTGTGAAAAGGAGAGTTTGTTTTGTTGTCCTGGAAGATCTCAGCTATCACATTTTATCTTTTCCCGCATCTCTGCCTCAATTTGTTCCAAATCTTGGAACAAAAGAACACTTTGGTGCTGAGCCCTTCAAGAACAGTTTTCTTGCAGATCAAATGACATGTCTGAAAGCATCTTGAACCTATTAATATTATTGCTCTGATACAGAAATGTTCTCTTTCATGCATTTGATATTAGGACAGTGCTGACAGATCTGCTGCCTCACCTTGAAGAAGTAAGATTTCACCGACATGACACAATTTTATTTTTATCATTCTGTTTGCCTAAACAAAAGCAAACTTGCCTAGTTTTTCCTTTACTGCTGTTAGTTGTACAAATATTTACTGACTCACCTAAACCAGGGTTTCCACTCAAACAGTTTTTACCTAGCTGAATGAGGTAATTTGAATGGTCATTTACAATTAAAAAGAATTCTCACGTACATCAAAATGTGAATTTTAGTTTTGGTGGAAGGGAGGGTAATTTGCTACAACCAGCCTTGAGCTAGGCTGTATTTAATAATGCAGTTGCTACCCATCAACTCCAAGCAATTCAAATGAAATTCCTCTATGATCAGGGTTGTATGATCAGGTTTATGAGGGTTTTCTGTGTTTTGCTGGAGGTGTGGAGTTGTATCCAGGTTCCCAAAGAATGGAAAAATGCAATCCGCTCAGTCCAAAGACGCCACAGGGTGCAGCAATCTTTTTGTGAACCGGGAACTGGAGGCACAGGAGGAAGGAGTGAGGGAGGCATTCACTGTGTAGGCTGCCAGAGAGCCCACCAGCACAAGGGACCTCTCTTTGGAAGGATTCTTTCCTCCTTTTCCCTCATTTCTCTTTTGGTTTAAAGAAATAGGATCAAAAGATAGATTGCCATTAGTCCTAGCTTTGTTAGAAGGAAGCCAGCAATAAATCTTGTTTCCTTCTAGGCTCTGCTTTCTGTTTTGGTGATGTGAAGAATGGGACCTGAATACACATGGGCCCATTATTTATCCTCATTTTCTTTCATATTTTTCCTCTACATTTTTAGTGTAAATGCAGCCCTGATTGTCTGTTTCTAAGGCCTTGACAAATGGGAGCAACCCTCATCCTTAGCAAAGCCAGGAATGCTGCTGTGACATTTTCCAAACCTACTCCATGTAGGAAATTCCCTGAAGTGCAATGGAGTCATCCAGCTGCCCTCAGTGGTTTGGAGCTCAAACCCAAGGTGTGTGGTGGAATGTGCAGGAGAGATCTGGATCAAATTCCTCTTCAGTGTCTGTTTTATAGAGGAAGGAACTGCTTAGTGGGGCTTCCCGGCCCAGGTCTCAGCGCTCAACCATATCATCAGCCAAAAAGGGGAGAGTTATGAAGAGCCTCTGACTGCTCTTTTCAAAAGAAATGCCTTTCTCAGGCCTCTGCACTGGAAGCATCTGTTCTTATTTATACAATTTTTCATATGCACGAGTATATAATACATCTTCATTCTGGAGAGATTATTCCTGATTGGGAAAAAACCCCCAAACAACAACAAGCAAAACCCAACCCAAACAAACCAAACAAAATCAAAACCAAACCAAACAACATTTGATAGGAAAATACAAATCTCACACCTTGAAAATATCTCCAGAGAAGGTGAGACTGGCTCCTGGGTGAGATGTTTTCACCCAGGCTGGCCCTGCTTCAGCAAAGCACTCAAGTGCATCCATAAGCTCTGTTCACTCCAGTGGGAAGCCTGGATTCTGAGTGGATTTTGTGGAACAGCTGCCAAGCAAACTCATAGTGCATCCTGGTGCAGGGAGGAACACGATTAAACCTGTTGTAAGAGACCACTGGAGAAAGCCAAGTGCTCTGCACAACAACTTTTATTGATCCCATAAAACTCAGGAACACTCCTCTTAGCCAGCCACCTATTTTTGCCTGCTATTTACAAAAAATGAACCCTGCTATTGATGTATTTAAATCCAAAGAGCAATTTTGCAATAAGTCCCAGCATTTGGAGTGCTCCATGAAAGAAACATCAGTGCTCTCCCTACTTGTGCAACTACAGAAAGCTCCTCTCTGTTTTGGAGCTGGATAAGAGTGATCCATGGTGATGGAGAGAGAAGAATTTACCCAGGAGGCACAAACAGAAAGGTTTCATCTGAATATGGGGAAAATCTTTACTGTGAGGGTGACAGAGCACTTGGAACAGGCTGCCCAGAGAAACTGGAGTCTGCTCCTCTGGAGATTTTCCAAACCTGCCTGGATCCTGGGTGAACCTGCTTTAGCAGGGGAGCTGGCCTGGATGACCTCCAGCAGTCTGTGAGTCTGTGAATCACTGCAAGCTCTAAAGCTGTGCTGCTCTCTGGGCAGTATCCAGACACATGTGATTTTCAATTTGGCACTATGGAGACAAACATGGCTTTAGCAGGGAGTGACAAAGGATGGTGGAGAGAAAAAGAAGAAAGTAGGGAAGCCCCATTCTGGAATGCCACCCACTTAATCCATTATTATTGCCTGTATACTTCTATTTATTCCTGAGTATCTCAGCTCTCAGCTCAGTTTCATTGCTCCTGTCCTGGTTGTCTTGTCCCTTGTCCTGACAGGTTCCAACTTCAGCTGAAATCAGACCCCAAAGGAAATGAGTTGGGTTTATGCCTGTGTA
The DNA here is from genome assembly GCA_039654755.1 of Calcarius lapponicus. NCBI lineage: Eukaryota > Metazoa > Chordata > Aves > Passeriformes > Fringillidae > Calcarius > Calcarius lapponicus. Next base: position 85,168,916 of record CM077462.1, on the reverse strand, counting down.
GAAGGGTTTCTCAAGCAGGATATCTGTTTATTAAAGCACTGTCTGGCAATTCTCATAGGGTGCCTATAACTTGTAAACCTTTAATACAAAAAGAGATTCAAAATGCAATCAAGAATACAATGGGGTTTGCAAGTTCCTGCAGTTATCCCTCTCCAATCCTATAATCCACCCTTCTGTGCTGAATTGCTTGGTTCTGGCCTGATCCTACAGCCCTATTCACAGGGAAATACAGATACTCACATTAATAACTGTTTCAAATCAATATATTTTATTCCATGGTATACACATTTCAGAACCAGACTTTCTGAGGAAAAGATGGTATTGTTTGCAGACAAAAGAGCAAAGTGTTCCTTATAGTCAAATGACCTAATGGGAATTCAATATTAATTTCTCTCATATGGGGAAAGCACATTTTGTATAATTTTTCTAACTGGAGAGGAAAAACATCCAAAAAATGTTCACTTTAATTTAGAGGCATAAAACAGAGTCTTGGAGAGGTGTGAAGTCATCATCTGGTCATGTCTCTGTTGAGGACTGGCTTGCAAAGAGAAACAATAAGAGAAAAACTTTGCCTGATGTTAATTAATTATATTAAAATAAAATATACTTTACTACTTGGTGATTATTTCTCACATATTTAGGTGAAAAGGACAGGCCTGTCACTAGATGTTTGATAAAGGATGTCATCAGCATGTGGTTTCTTTAAATATATTCCTTTTAAAATATCTCTCCATTTCTGAACCAAGGATAATTCCTGTTGACTGGTAATCCCAGTATAGAAAACTTAGAGTGGGTGGGCAATTGTATTTTCATTTATGTTTGATTGCTTCTCCTTATTTTATTAAAAAAAGTTAGACTCCCTCACACAGCAATGTTATCAGCTTTTCTAAGCAGGTAATTTATGAGCCAGCACAGATTACATTTGGGATGAAATAACCATAAATCTGTAATATCTAATAACATGGCTTTGTTGAAGAAGAAGTAATTTGGAATTAGTAACCTTAAGCACAAATTTCTCTCTGATACCAATAAAACTCTTTTCCCTAGGAAGAGCTAATTCTGTGGCAATCAGCTTCTCTTCTGAGCCTGGAAAGAAAAACAGAGTCTCACTTCCACTCAAGTGAATACTGAAACACAGGATTTTCACCATCCCACCCGTGCTGATCCAGACTCTGGAATAAATTAAACCCTCAAAATTTTAGCTGGGGAGGGCTCGCAGTGTCTGAGGCTGCTTGAAACAACAGATTCTTGGCACCAGACCTTCCTTGAGATGCTCTTTCCACTGTAAAAAGGATTAATAATAACCAAACATGGCTAGCTAATTTCTCCAGAGTCCTTAAATGGTGGAAACAGTGTGGAGATGAGGTAGAACCTCTCACTACTCTCAGCATTCAAAACCCTGCTGGGTATTCCTAGCCTTTGAAATGTCTGCTTTTAATTATGCACGTGTCCTTTCTGCCAGGGAGCAGGTGGAACAGCTTTCAGCTCAACTGGGAGCCCACATCAACTCCTCCCTGCAAAGCCTCTTCAAGAGAATTCTCTTTCTGTGTAAAAAAACTTTAGGCATGCACAGGAGAATTTTCTCCTTCCAGTTAATTGTACCAGAAGTAATTGGGAACCTGCACTTCCCCTCTTGCTCTGTTACCTGCCCACCAGCCAGCTCTGTGGCTGTGCTGTGCTTTGGAGAAAAAAAACCCTCTCTTTTTATCCAGCCTGGCATGGAACCATAAATTCATAGAATATCTCAAGCTGGAAGGGACCCGTCACAGAGTCCAACACAGGACTGCCTAAAACTAAACCATATGACTACCAAAAAAAAAAAAGAAATTAAAGGAATGTTAACTGGGAATGTCCTGCAGAAAATGTCACGCTAGTTTTCTTTTTATAGCCACATCTCACAAGGTATTATATACCCAAGGTGTACACACCTGTGTGCTTCACTTTGGGACTGTTCAGGCTGGAGAAGCTTTGGAGTGATTTAATTGTGGCCTTCCAGAGCCTGAAGGAGCTACAAGAAGGAATGGAGACGGACAATTTACAAGGAAAGGAGTGACAGGATGAGGGGCAATGGCTCCAAACTGAAAGAGAGTAGGTTTCGATGGGATCTTGGGAAGAAATTCCTCTCTGTGAAGGTGGGGAAGTCCTGGCACAGGGTGCCCAGAGTTCTTGGATTCCCCATCCCTGGAATTGTTAAAAGCCAGCTTGGAGAGAGCTCTGAGCACCTTGGGATAGTGGAAGATGTCCCTGCCCATGGCACAGGGTTGGAAGTGAAGGATCTTTAAGGTCCCTTCCAACCAAAACCCTTCTGGGATTCCATGACAGGAATTCACACAGTGAATTAAAGAGAAATATCAACATCAAGCTTGACCCAGCAGTCATTCTTATCTCTCCCCTATCTTTTTGTCACTCTTTATTCCAAAGGCAAGAATAACTCCTGGACAGCTAACACAGGCCTGCTGTTTGTTCTTATTCCTTCTCAACTTCAATTGAATCTGTCAGGGAATTTTTTTCCCCTTTTATGGCAGTTTTTCCCCAGGTTTTCCCTGTGTTGTTTATGGACAGAATGAACACAGCTGCACATGCAGGCATGACTGAAAGTCAGGCATCCAAGCTCCCTGCCTCGTTACTGGGCTGCATGTGCCAAAGGGCTTTGGTGCACAAGCTGTTTGTTGACAGACATAAGGAGGTGGAGGTTTGAAAATTCTTGCAGATATTGTTACACTGCACCAGGAATATCTGTCAACAATCAGGAGGAATCCTACAGACCCAAGGTCTGCTCCTCGAAAATGATCCACAGAAACTTCACAGAAACTTTAGTAAAGTTTGGTTAAAGAAGAGACAGTTATTTATAGACTGAAAGGATATTATATTTTTTAAGTTCTGGTTTGAGAAACAGCCCTAAATGTAATTGCTTTTCTGAATAAGTGTAAATGTAGATAAAACTCCAATCTACTAAAATGAAAACAATCCAATAGCCCCAACCTCCCCTAAGCCTCCAATCCCCTTTGGTTTCATCTACAACTCTTGGGGATGAGAGAGGAGAGATTGTGAAAAGACAGCATGGGCTTGGCACAGCCACAGCTTTAAAAAACTCTTGGTATTTGTCTTGAAAATGAAAAGTATAGCCTACTGCCACTCAATAGCTGGATTTTGCTAGGAAAACTATAATCACCCATCCTACTTTTCTTCTGTTGGCTTCATTGACAGGAGGTTCTCCAGTTCAAGGCTTTGGTTTTGCAAGCAATGCAAGGACAACTCTCGAGGGCAGGGCTATAAAAGTAGCAGGTACTCCATGCCACAGACTCATTTTTCATCTGAGAAGAAACTTTCCCCTCAAGAGACAAGACTTGTGGTGCTATGAGGTGGTAATTAAGAAAAATGCAGACAGGAACTTGTTATCTATGTAACATAAGCAGAAGAACAGCAAAATTAAGTGGAGGGAGGACTGGTTAAAGTAAGAGTGAAGGAAAGCATTTTCAGAATCCTGAGTTTATTACATTTCTACCACAAACCTTTAAAAAAGCAGGTCTCTAATACACAGATATTAGCATTTCTCAGATCAAGCGACCAGCTCCTGCACAGAGATGTCACTGTCAGTTTTCAGGCAAAAAAAATCAAAGTAGGACTTAAGTGGGGTTTAAGATGGGTCTAAGCTCCTTGCAAAGCCTGAGGAACAGCTGGCATGCAATGTAAGCATTGTTCATCCAGCATGGAACAGTCCTAGGTCTTCTCCCCTTACAGGAACTCCCTCCTGAAAGCCTGGTAATCCCTGCTGGGGCACTGAGCACCAGGAACAGCACGAGAACCATAAAAAACACCACTGAAACATGCACTGGGCTGTGGAAATACCCATGTGGGACAGTGAAACCTTGCAAGTAGTGAAAAAAAGCACTCAAAAAATGTGGACTAGAATAGTAGGAGTGATCCTAATGCTCTTCAAGATTCCCTCTGTCTTCAGCACTGTAATGGAATTTTGTGTGTCCCTAAGACTCCTCCCAAAGCATGTTCCAATGCCATGGGTTTTTCACATGTACCCATCTGATGCTTTTAATAATTAGAGAAAATAATTGCACATCTTTGATGTGCAAAACCCAGTTGAAAGTAACTATTTGCACTTGAAACAGACCCCAGGAATTCCTCCCCTCTCTCACCCTCTTGTACTCAAATTGTGGCGTGTTAAGAATCATCTAAGAAAAACTCAGGCCACAAATAGTGATAAAATATCTGCTGCTTTCCTTTAATACTATTCTGGTCTTATCAAAGTGCAGCTTAAAATACCTTTTCTTTTTTTTTTTCCCCCTCTCTTGGTTTAAGTCAGAAGTGTAATGGCATTTGCGTTCTTTTTTCAAAGACTTGTAATTGCCCAGATGATAAAGCTGGACGCTGTGGCAAAAGGCATAATGGAAGGAATGTGTTTCACTTCTCACCTGTCTTTCCCAAAATGTGCTGGCAGCCAAGGATGACATTTGAGACCCTTTCAAAAGAATGCTTCTCTTCTCTAATAAAAGGAAGCTTTATTCGGATACTCTTTTTAATTCCAAGGTCCAAAAGAGACCACGCTCTCAACACCCTCAGAAGCTCAGCTGGATTGAAATGGAAATGTTGGAGCCAGCACATGTGTTGCTACTTCTTTTGACTCCATAATTTAAAAAGAAAAATTAAAAAAAAATCATTATTACATCTGCTAAAGGGTTCAGCTTTGCCTGGTCCTCGGTGACCCAAAACTCCCGGCAGGCAATGAAGGAGAGTGCTTGGTCCCTTCTGGGATTCTCCAGATGCTCCCTGCCAAGCACGACTTCCTGCCATCTGCTGAAGCAGCAGTACCTGCACAGCCATGACACTGCTTGAGGTACTGGGAGAGTGCTGGAATCCAGCCCTTTCCAGATGAACATCACAAATATCCCAATATTTCAAGGAACTCCTGACACCTGCAGACAGGAGAACCTCTTGGTGTTGCAGCAGTGGGCAGGAGCAAGCACAGAAATACAAATTAGAGGTAATACAAGCACAGAAACAATAAATCTTTACATTTCAATGGAAGCAGACATGGTGTTTATCATGCTCAGCTTTACCCTCCAAATTTCCAGTTGGTAGCAAACAAATCTGTTGCCCTTGCAAGGGATTCTTCAAGACCAAAGAATAAGTCCTGACATTTAATCTGACTTGGAAATTACCTTCCTAAGCTTTTTTTGGGAGAAGAAATGTCACCAAATCATCTAATGTAGATGGCACCACGCTGTATAAGATAACATTTACATAGGTCACTGAGAAATGTCTCAAGATTTACCAGTGCATCTCTTTGTTTTTGGTTTCCCACACCTCCATCCCTTCAGAAAGTTGTGAGTTTTCACAGAAAACACCCAAACCCTGTGAACATGTGCTTGCCTTCTAAAAACATAACAACAAAAAATGTTCTCAAAAACCTCAAATGTTTTCAGCTGAGAACTCATTTTTGCATGGTTTCCACAGATTTAAACTGTCTATGTTTTCTTTATGGCTGCCAGCATCTTCCCTTTATTTCTTTATTTTTTTTCCCAGAAACCCAGCCTAGTTTTAGTTCAAATAAAACCCCTCTATCACCCACAATGTACATGTAGGGAGCGAAAAACCCTTCCCTTACAGAGCCAAGCTAATGTAAAGTAGCCAAAAAGCATTAAAAATGTTTTTTAAAAAGCGCTAAAACATATTTGCAGAATTGGCCAAAGAATTTCTTCTCTGCTGGGGAGTTTAAGCTTTCAGTTTAAACCCTTTAAGAACAATTTCATGATCACTGTTATTAAAGCCCTATTATTTTTATTTTAAACTTTCTACTTAGCACTTATTACCCTATAAAGCACTTTCTAAAATCTAAAACTTTCTAAAATCTAACTAAAATCATTTTTAAGGGTACATTTCCCTGTGCATTATCTGTTTCTTTCCACTGCCTTCATTTCACCTCCACATTTTCTCGAGGCAGTTGTGTTGCACCAGGCATCCCATGTCTGAGAGGGAGCCTTTGCTCTGCTCTGTGCCTTCCAGAGGAGCCTGAGATTTGAATAATTTCTCTTCCTTTACCTCTCTGCTTTTTTTGCAAGTCTTTCCTCTCATCATCCCTTCCAGCTCCAAATGTTCTCATCTTCTTATTCCTTCTTTTTCTCCTTTGGATTTCTTTGCAGTTACCAATTAATTAAAAATATAATGGCACTGTAGGCCTCCTTGTGACAGAGTGGCCAACACCATCCACTGTCCTGGGGAAACAAGTTCATAGTCCTTCTTCCAGAGTAGTGGATCCCCAAAAACCACATAAACCTGGACAATAAAACACCTGGAGCTACATGCACATCACTGGATTAATTCCAACACCAATTAATGACATTGAAAATGAAAACAACAACCCAAATATTCAGGAGTAGCTGTCACCTCTGCCACTGGAAATGCTTTGGGGTAGCTGGGATACCTCTGCAGGGTTGGCAGCACCAGCAAAGGCCCTTTGGGGAATTTGTGTCCTCCTGGATCAGCAGAGAGAGGCCAGGTGGGATCCCCAGGGCAGCTCAGATGTCCCCAAACACCTGTGTTTTGGCACCTGAAGGGCAGCACTCCCATTCCAGAAGGCTGTTCCTGATTAAACAGACACTGATGCCACTCCTGATAGAGCTCAGCAGATAAGGACCAGTTTTTCAACTTCAGGCTGTAAAGAACTACACTGAAAAGTGAAAAAAAATCTCACCAGATTTCTAAATATATGCAGCAACCTCACTTCTTTGAGATCATTATACTTTATAAAAATCGACTGACAATCTTGTTCTAATTTCTTGGGTTTGTTTCTAATGAGTTAAGACATTCTTGCTGTGTTTTCCAGCTTTTCTACAATTCTAAATGCTTGGAAACTTTTCTTTGTTTACTGTTGGTGCTCCAGGACATGCATGGTTTTAGGAGATAGAGGTTTAAAAAATAAAAATTGCAAAACTTCCAATATGAAACATTCAAAAAAGCCACAAATCTTTGCAGCCCTGGAGCTGTCCTGATTAAACCTGACTTTGTGCAGCTCAAGACTTAGAAGAACTGGATGTGTCAGAACATGATTTTCAGGAAAGCTTGCATTTGTTATGGAAGTTTTGTTAAAGTTTTATTCCAGGTTTTATTGCCTATAAGTCAAATGCAAATAAATGACTGTTGGAGTGAAAGTGGGTCTAGTAAATAATCACTTGTAATTCTGATTATTTCAGATTATTTCAATTATTATTGAGGATACTTGTGGAACTAGAAAGTCAGAACAACATGAACTTTTAAGAGCATTTTTAAAAGCTGAAAGAATTTTTTTTTTTTCAATGAATCAAAATTAAAAACAGGCTGTATGGAAACTACCAAGGAGGCCCAGAAAACCTCCTAACTTTATAACTCCTGTCTTGCTGCCAGGGCTTGTATCAAGAAATCTTTTTATCAGACAGGTGGCCCTGACAAAGAAGGGGCATTTGATGGTAATCTAATCTCTGAGAGTATTTTTAGTTGCAGAGAAGATGAGAATCATTACAAAAAAAAACAACCCTTTGAGCAAGAAAATTAAGTAGGGACCAAAAAAAAAACAAAAAAAACCCCAACTTTTTAAAACTAATCATCAACCAAACTAAAAATGAGCATAAAATGCTGTGTGAAGCTGCACTGGAAACAGTGCTTAGTGTTTAAAAAATAACTTCCATTAAGAGGAATTTCTCAAATTGCCAGTCTGCCTAACTCCAAGAAGAAATAAAGTTATCAAGATGGCATTGCTTTTGAGGGCAGCATTGTCAGCTTTTCTATTGCAAAAATTACTTTAAATTTGGATTGTGCTGGGGAACATGGTGGGCTGGGAAAGGAGTAGCTCTTACAACATCACATTTTGACCAAAATAGTTCAATCATATCTGCATGGCCTTATTCTTCATATATTTTTCACTTGCCTTCAGCATAGACAGAGCCTTAGGAGTATGGCTCTACCATCTAAAAATTATTAAAGCAACTTATTTTAAAGCTCTCTTGCTCACATTTCTGCCACCTTGCTACTGCCTCCCTCGGTTATTTGACACACACTTGATGTGAAACAGTTACAAAGAGAAGAAAAATATTACACAAATTGGCTCTAGCAGACAAGCTCAACTCTGTTCCCACATAATTGTGAAAGCAGGGATTTTCTGCTGGCTGGGAGCAGCCTCAGCAGCGATGTTTGGCTTTTCCCTGATTTTCCTGTAGCTCTGCTCAGCACAGATATTTTGTTTCAATCAGGTACCAAATTCATCTGTTTCTCCAAAGCTGCAGCTTTAGGCTTCCCGCATGTAACAAGAACTGTCTCTAGCTGTGACTCAGGCATATGTTCAAAGCAGGAATCTGGGAGGATGGCAGCTTGGTTAAAGTGGAAAACCCAGAAAAGCCTTGAAGCATGATTTAGTTGTCTCAATTTCCTTCTTTGCCCTGCAAGTATCATTTTTTTACAGCTGTTTTTATCCCAAACTCAGGTTCAGGTGCCCAACAGAGCCCATGGTGACCAGTGAGGCAGCTCTGGTCACCCAGCCCAGCTCCCTCCTGTGCAGGAGAATGCTGGATTAAGGTTTTTTCTGACTTAGAGATGGGAGATGCAGGGGAACATTTGACTCACAGCTCCAGGGTGACTGCATCACTTTCCTGGGAAAGCTCCTGCTTCCTTCCCAGGTTTTCATGGGACAATACCCAGCCTCTTGCTCAGGAACAGGACTGGCATCTTCTGAGGAAGCCAAATCCCATGGGATGGTGTAATTCATCCCCCAGCACCTGCAAATGATTATTGTTCATTATGAGAATATATGGTTTTTCTGTTTCTTTGGTTTTTTTTAATATTTGGTGACTTTCTGGCAGGTGCTTTTGAGGGAAACACATTTTATTAGTCATTAAAGGACATAGCCTTGGTGGTGGACCTGGCAGTGTGACATTTTTGATGGAACTTGATGTTAGAGGCCTTTTCCAGCCTTAATGACTCTGATTCTTTGTTATTCTTTATCCTCCTGCCTCTTGAGGTCTGTGGGATTGGATTTGGGTGGGAATCCTGACCTGCTCTGGCACTGACAAGGGGCTCCCCTCACAGAGCCCCTGGAATGCTCTGCTCCTGCCCTGCTGGAAATTTCCAGGGAGCTGGAAATGAGGCAAGAGGATTTAGTGTGTTTATTTAGATTCAAAATGTATCTTACAGTTGAAAAAATAAATTAAATACTCAGAAGTTAAATTAATCCATAGCAAATGAGAACGTAATATTGCAGTAGCAGTGTCTCAGATGAGTTCACTGGACTTTGAATCATTGAAACCCATCTGCCCTGAGCCCCTTTTGCTATTTTTTTAGAGTATGAGAATGTTGCTATTTTTTAAGAGTATCTACCTTTTTCATGACTGCCTCATGGAACAAAAATGGGAAAATATTGCAATTTTAGATTTTTCCTATAAGGTCTCTCATTTATAATTCTATTCTTACACCAGAGCCTACAAACTCTCTTCTATTCTATTTTACTCTTAGAAGAAATTATTGGAGGAGACCCTTCTGCAGAGGCTAAAGTAGCAACAGAAGAAATTGATATTTTATAAAAATACAGTCAAACAAAGAATCAAATTAGACATAACCTAAAAATATTTTCCCTCTCTTTTAGTTAGTGCAAACTGGCACATATCTCTTAAGAATATACACTTTGGTTTTAAACTAGTGCTTCCTCTTTAAAGAAGATTACCTTCCAGCATGCTCAGAAAATTCAAGATCATTTACATCTTGTTTTACATCATCTTTTAATGCTGTAAGATGAGAAGAAAATAGTGTCTGCTACACAGAGGTCTGTGTGAGAGTCTCTGCATTTGTTCTCCTACAACAGTCTCTGTAAAATGATCCCTCTGCTCATGGCTGGGAAGTTCTGAAAGCCCAATTTTCCTCCTCCTCAAGCCCTCCTCCCTGTACATTCACTACAAAATCCAACTTGCAGAGATGTTGCTTTGTAAAAGTGCAAGGAAAGGATTTGGAGCAGGTTTTAGGTGAATTGCTTTGCATGCCCCGCTGTAGTTTGTTGGAAGACTCTTCTCATTATCCTGAGTTTTATCACAGCTATTAAGGTTTATCAGAGGGTACTTGATATAAAGATTGCTCCTGTATAATGAGCAGGATGAAAGGCCCGTTTGTGCCGCAGTTTGGGGATCTCTTGCAAACTAATTACCTTGATGAGAGCAGCTTGCAAACACAAAGCACTCCAAAAGCCCGGGCTCATATTTCTCAATTTGTATGAAAATGCACTCAAACCTTAGCCTTAAACGAACCCTGCTTTCATTTACACCTAAACATACACCAAGAATAACTCCTCCAGCTCCAGTGCTGCTTTGTTCAGCGCTAGGGATCTTCCCAAACAGATGTAACTGGGAGGTTCAGGGCTTTATTTGTTACCTCAACATCAACATGCTCGTGAATCATCACTGTTGGAGCCCTAAAATTACACACAACTAAGGCTCCTTTTCCTTCTCATCCTGATCCCATGCTGCTGTGATCTGATGGATTCTGATCTAAGGGAAGAGCACTTTTAGACCAGAAATATCATGGTGGCACTGAGCCAAGGCCCTCCTGATGCAAAGCAAAATGCACAATGAACAGCTGACATTCCTTGCTCCTTGAAGTAAGTCCAAAGCAATTTAACACAAGGCTGTGAGCATAAATTATGATAAAGTAACATTGCTGATTTAAAAATCCTTGCATCAAATCAAGGCTTGTAGTCTTTCAGGAATTTTGGATTTACAAAATAACCTGGAAAGGAAGTAATTCCTAAAGTGTTCCAGGCTCTGAGCATCCTGGTCTAGTGAAAGTTGTCCCTTGGCAGGGGGGCTGTAAAATGATCTTTAAGGGCAATTCCAACCCTAATCTTTCTGTGATTCTCTGATTCTACAGAAAATTTCTGTTCTGAATGATTTTCCTTCCAGTGACATGGTTTTGCCCTTCAGGTGTTGCATCTCTCTCCTGTATCTTGAACTCCCTGTAGCAGAAACTGCACAACAATACCAGAGCTGAGTAAAAGGAAAACATTTTGAAGAACAAGATGTCAATTGTGCTGTGCAGAAACAGCAGAAAAGAGGACAGGAAAAGGTCCATGAGCAAAGGAATGATGTTGATGTCAATTAGTAGGGTCTTGTCTGAACTGTGTGTGATGGTAATGACTTAAAAAATTGGTGTGTTCCTTAAAGAGTAGCAAGTTATTTGATTAAAATTCCAGATACCACCAGTACCATGGAGCTGCTATTTAGTCCCTTTAGAGGAGGACAAGAACATGGCTTTTAGTACAGCAGTACAAACCCATTATTCCTTATGTAGGAGCCCAGGAATTGAATGGCAGCAGGAGAGGCAGGGCAAGAGGCAGCTGGAAGGGTGGTTCCATGGCTGGCAAGGGGAGAATCCATGGGAGCAGTGCAGGAAGGAACAGCTGAGAGCTTTGTGGCATTCAGTGGGAGCTTCAACAGATCAGGGAGTCAAGGGGAAGGCAGTGAAGGAAGGGCCTGAGCAGCCAGGTTTGCCAGGCAGAGCGAGCAGCAAGAGGTGATTTTGGCAAAAAGCGCTCATGCATTCAAGAGGAAGGAGAGCTGTGATGGGGAGAGATGAGGGAAGAGAGAGAAAAGCTGTTTAGCCAGTGGGACAAGGTCTTGGAAATAGTTTGAAAGCAGAGTTGGATGGATGGGGTGATGGAAAAAGCAGTCACAGATTTTTTTCTAATTCAGTAGGATGGAAGGGCAGTAATATTTCTAACAGTGATAAAGAGGTAGGAACACAAAGTGGGATAGAACCTTGGCCATGATATATCCAGGAAAAACTCCTCAGGAGCAACTGTCAGGAATACAATGATAGGAAATAGTGAAGGGAGGCAGTTAAAATAAATTCAGGTTTTGTCTTTTCTACTGTCCACATTTGCTTCAATTCCAAGTGGATAAGCAAGGAATCTGTCCATATTAGATCACAAAATCACAATGTTCTCTTCATTAACCTCAGAAAAAGGGACAAAGACAGAATGAACAGCTTTGTGATGAAGGTACCTTTGCTGTCGCCCTTGAATCAAGAGGATTATTGTACCTGTCCAGTGTATCCTGCACTGCACATTTTCACTTTGTTTTGTTCAGCTAGGCAGGATTTCATTAATTTGCACATTTTCATGCTTCAGGTCTGCAAGGTACACACCATGCTCCAGCATAAGAATTTCCTTCTAACCATCAACCAAGAGCACACATGGCACTTCACACAGCGTGTGTCGAAGCAAGTCAGAACTCATTCCCATTAAAGGCTGGGCAGATCTGTTTTCTTTAGGCACTCAATTAAAGGCAGGTGTCTGGCCCCTCATCAGTTCTAGGTGGTCTTTTCCTTTTGGGTTGTTTTCCTTTCCTTGGTGGTGACTCAAGTGCTTTCTTCACTTTTGAAATCTGTTAAACTCCCCACGATCATTTCATATTCTCTCCGGTTACATGTGCAAAAGTTTCCAAGGAACAGGCAGGACTTGGTAAGTCATTTTTCTTTCTTCTTCTGCTAGGTACAGTTTTATTCCAAATTCCTAGTGGTGGTTAGTGATCTCAAAAGAAATGGAATTACAGAAGCAGGCGTGTGGATGGCAGGACAGGCCATTTTCCATTGATGAGTTCAGAGGACACTGAATCACATCTGCATCTGAAAGACCCCAGAAATGTAACAGTGATGAGGACTCCTGATTTGTTTATCCTCTAATTTTGGGACTCAAAATTTAACTCCTCTCTCTGTCTCTTCCTCTCCACAGAAAAGCTGAGAAGGCACCACGTGTTCAGATTTAGCTGCTTTTGGATGTAATTGCACAAAATTCACATTGACTCCGGGATCTCTGCCAGGGTACATGCTGACAGAAGACAGCACAGACCTTGGGCTGATAATGAGCCTCTCTTCAGTCATCAATATTTTACATTAAATAATCATAGAGTGAGGTCGAGAACTGCAGAGGGTAAAGGGACGTAGAGGCAAGGATCAAATGTGCTCATGAGACTATGAAAGTAAGATCATTAATTTAAAATGGATTTTTTACCTCTACCAGTCTACTGGAGATAAGCTGCCATCCTTGGGAATACACTGCTCTTCAGGACCTGCTTGTGGTGGAGCCATATCACCCTGGAATAAAAAGCACAAACACTTGCTCCAGCAAGCTTTTAAAGCAGTGGTGCAGGAGGAAGCTTTGCCCAGTCTTTGTGCAGCTGTGCTTTGCAGGAATTGGAGGATGGAGATGTGCCAAGATCACGGGCTCTTCGTGCTCTGGAAATGCAGAGCTCACTCCTCCAAAGCTTCCTTGGAGCACAAAGGGAGAGAGCAGAGGGTGGGGGACAGAGGGACAAGGGTCCGGCTTGTGTCAGGGGGCTCCAGATGGCCTGGGTGTCCTGGTTCAGGGCAAATTTGAGAGAAAACCTCAAAAGGGGTTCCTTTAGAAAGCAGATTTAAGTGGCCTCTCTCCCAACTGGTTTGGAAAGAGATTTCCTTGGAGAAAAGTGGAAAAAATTGTTTATTTAACAGGCAAAGAATTCACCAGCACAAAAATGGAACAATATTAAACAGTTAAACCTCGTACTGCTCTAAAAGAGATGACAAACTCAGCAACTCCCCTTGGTGGGCTCAGTCTCTTATCAGTCCCTCCTGTGCTGGAAAATGCCACAGATGGAAAACGTTCTGGGCCCTGGTGTGAGCCCCTGGTGCTCTTCTGGGTGTTGAGTCCAGAGCAGGTTTAAACAGGTCCAAAGAAAAAGAAAAACCACAGTCCAGGGAATTTCTCTGCCTCAGCTAGGTAAAACTAACTTGAAGCAAAGGAGAGCTCTGTCCCACTGTCTGTCCATGCTGCAGACAACACAGGAATGTGGAGGAGCAAGTGCAGTTTCTGAAAACAAACTCAGTATTTCTTCTTCCCCCTCTTCGCTCTCAGAACCAGCCTGAAAGGTGCGAAACTCATTCCTGGGCTAAAGAGACAAATGGGGATACAACTCAGCATGATGAAGTCACCCCAGGACACTGGGGCATGCTGAGAGCAGGCTGCCTGACACCCAGAAGTGCAGGACAGACGGATGGCTGCTGCGTGTGCCCAGCGGGCAGGCACACAGCAGAGCTGTCATGCATGTGCAGGCCATCTGTGAGGAGAATGCTCCACAGTCCCTCCTGAGCTGGGTGAGGAAGGGCTCTGCCCCTCTGGATTCCAGCATTTCAAGGGTTTGTCCAGGGAAAACCGTGGTACACAGCAGTGGGAGGAGATGGGTGTTAAATTGTGCCCACAAAACACCTCTGCTCTGAAAGGTGGGCAATTGCACCTGCCAGCAGCTCATTTAGAGAAACTAAAGGAGCCATTCCCTGTCACGTTTTTTATACAATGCCAGCTGCTGGCAGGGAAATATTCATATTTCCTGCCCTCCCACCATTACATGGCACCATTGGAGTGCACGGGAAGCACAGGCAGTGGTCTAGTTGGGATTTAACCTATACCTATTTGGATGCCCCAGAACTGAGTTTAGTCAGATATCCCAGAATTTTTAAAAAATAGGCTGGAAGTGGCTTCTGCAGGCTCTGTATTCCAAACAACTCCATGCTAATTACAGACTTGACAGGATCTTGTCCAGTTGAATTTTAAAAATCTCTGAGGATGGAGAGACTTCACAGCCTCCCTGGGCACCTGTGCCAGTGCTTGGCCACTCTCAGAATGAAGAAGTCTAATACTCCTTTAAACAGGAGGGGAAGAACATTAAATCCCATTTGGACCCTGCTGGTTTTTCTCCAGTTAAAATTTTGTCCTGTATTTGTCCATTCTTTCACCATCAGGGAATGCAGGTTGTATTTAGCATTTCACATACAGGCCCAGTTCTTCATCATATCAGTAAGATTATTGTCAGGAAATATGAAGTGAGAACTATGCTTAAATATTAGAACAAAAGACAGATTTTAAACTTCCAAGAATTACTTTTTCTTTTGAGGGGGTAAGAATATCTGTATTATCTGAGCAAAACACTGCACTGCCTTCTCCTTCTTTCTTTTCTTTTTTTTTTTTTTTTTTTTTTTTTTTTTTTTGCGTGGAATTTCACAGATGTATCCTTACTCTCACTTTCTGGATTTATAGACAGAGAAATGGGGCATTCTTTTACATAGGATTTTCCTATTTCACAGGGACTTCATGAGTGTAAATGTAAGAATTTTTCTGTCCATAGCTCAGAGAAAAACATGCCTTAAGAAAAAAAAAAGTGCTTTTTTTTTTTTTTTTTTTTCTTTAACTAGTGTTCTACCATTCCAGAATCCAGTCAGGAAGATTTTGGAAGGGACAAAACCACCACTGAAATACACTGGAATTTATACCACTACTGATCTTTTTGAAAAATCTTCTTTCATTTTCTCACAATTCTTTGCCACCTCTAGTTCAAATCAGCCCCCTCAGCTGTTTTAGGTTTCATGAGATGGCAATGCTGCATCATGACTCAAAGAGCCACAACACAAAGGTCTTGTCCTCTTGTTCCATCCATCTGTTCAACATGATCTTAACCTGACATCAGAAAAGATGGAAATGATGCCACATGAAACAAAGTTTTATCCTTTAAAACAACTGCACAAAAATGCCTTGCAGCTTGAGTGAATGCTTGGTTTTTGTCCCAAAAGTGACTTTTTTCATGTGGCCTTTCATTATTAATCTTTGTAATACAAGTGTGATGCCTGTAATGAAAGGTGACATCCCTCAGGCTACTGGGAATGTTTGAAGTAGGAGCAGGAGCAGGAACCAGGTAAACAGAGACTATTTATACCCTGCTGGAGACAAATCATAAGGCTGTAATGGACAGCTATAGACGGGCAATGACATAATGACTAATGAAAAGAAATAGGAAAAAGCAATTGGAAAATTTTCTTACTTATTCCTTCTATGAAAAATAAGTAGGAAAAACACCCTGCTAACTGGGAAAAAATGCAAATCTGAGAGGTGTCTGATATCCTTCCTGTTATGTTGAAAGAAATGGGGAACTGGGAGCAAGTGAGAGGTGAAGAAAAAACCCCAAAGCAAATAAGCAGCTTGTTTACAAGGAAGATCCCAGCAGCTGGATGAGCAGCAGGAATGGAATGGGATGGGATGGTCTGGCCCTAACCCACACTCCTCACAGGCACAGCCTCCTCAAAGGAGTGACAGCATCCCCAGCCAGTGCCCTCTCAGCCAAAAAGAGAATTTCGCTCCTCCCGAGGCTGGGCAGCTCCTCAGGCTGAATTAACTCTGCTGGGGCTTTCCTTCTCTGCTTCCCCTTTTGTCTCCAGGTTTCCTGCTCCTGGTCATGCAGTTAGGTCCTTCCCACACCATCCCAAGCTTGCTGGTTCCTAAGTCACCTGGGATGGATCCCAGTGTCCCTTTCCCCGTGCCCCTGACAGGGACCACACCTGCTGGAGGTGCTGTTGGAGCAGCCTCGGCAGCAGCCTCAGGCACTTCATGTGCTCCAAAGAAATGTTCTGGGGTGATTTCCCCTGCTCCCTCTGAATCCGTTTCCCCTTGATTTTTCCTCTCTGTGTCTCTTTTTTCCTTCTCCCATCACAGTATCCCCTTGCTTGATCCATCTCACTGTAGTGCTACTGCCATGTATTTTCCTCTCTTCCCTTGTTGTATTCCTTCCAACTTCCTCCTGTTATGTCCCTTTTGCTTTATTCATTGACTTTTCTGTTACCTCAGTTATCCACACCTCTTTCCTCACAGGTGGGGTTTCTTTTTTTTTCCTAAGTTGCTCCATTTATTTTCAAAATCACTTTCCATGGCTACGCACACACAGAGCAAACCCCTTACGTTCTACATGAAGAACCAGAGGACATAAACCAGCTAAATTTGCTTTTCCTGAGAAGACTCTGTGTCACATCAGTCCTGTGATAACACAATGGCATGGAAATGAAGGACATTTTGGCACAGGGACCTCCATCACTGCACTCCCATCTCCACTGTCCTCTCCTGCTGGCTGTGGTGGGGTGTTGAGGTGGTTAAAGCACAAAACCTCAGATTTTGGCTCAAAGAGCAAGGTGGCACCAGGGCAGCTCAGTGGTCAGATACTCAGCAGCTGAGTCACAGAGGCAAAAGTTCAAAGAAGGGCAGCATCTACAATAAGAAACATGTTTTGGGCCTGAGGACTAGAGGAGTTAAAAATAGGGACATGTGGGCTTAATTACAGAACAAAAGGAAAAGGGGCTAGAAAAAGGAACAATTTTGGGAAATTAGGAACAGTTGATCAAACTGAGTATTGCAAACAATGTCAGACACTGCTCCTGCCTTCCCTACCAAAGAGATCCAAATCATGTAACAGATGACCAGTGCTCTGCATGAGCATAAAATGCATGGGGGGGCTAAAAGCTCGAGATGTGCAGCTGACAAGAGGATTCTTGCATGGTAAAATTAAGGGTTAACTCTGACAGAAGCAAAAGCTCTAAAAAACCCCACAAATTATAAAACCTGCCTGATCTCTCTTTGACCAGGCTAACTCATGTCCTCTTCCTCAGACCCTCTAACCTTGCTTCCCTGAAAATTGAGAGGATTCTCCTCTTCAATTTTCTCTTTTATTTTTTATTGAAATACATATTTGAGCAATACTAAGACTCTGAAGATAATAAATTTCAATTGTATTGGCTCTTTCTGAATATTGTATTTCATCTGTATGTATACAACTGTTTCTAGACATTCAAACTCTAATCAGGGCAATAAGTTGGTGGCAGTTGTGGTACAAATTAAAAATGGCCTAATGGGAGTACACTACAGCCAAACTTCATTTTAAATTGGGCTTAAATGCTGCATTGGCCCTGAGATGTCTTGACCCAGTTCTGTTTGCCTGTTTTGCACAGGCCTTGTGCTGGTACAGATGGCAGGAGATTGTCTCAGCTCTGAGGCAAAGAAGAAACCTACCACAGCAGAGCAGTGGCCAAAGCAAGCATGGAAATGACTGGATCAGTGTCTTTGACTCTGCTTTTCTTTCTTCGTGCTCTGATTCCAGCAGGGACGTTTAAACATGCCTGGCTCTGTGCACTGTCCAGTGTGAAATCCAGCTGGACTTGGATTTCACATTTGCCAGCAGCACTTGGGAGTAAGTGCAGTGGCTTCCTGGCTGGGGCTTCTTTTGCAGTGTTGAAACACCATTTTCAAACATTATCTTTTTGTTCCAGCACTTATAGTTCAAGCTTCTGTAATACTGGACATAGATTAAGATGAGGATTTTATGCAGAACTGTTTCTTTTCATCAAAATCTGCCCAACACAAGCCAGAGAAATGCCATGGTAAATTCAGAGGCTTCATACAGCCCAGGGAGCCTTTATGGCAGAGATCTCACTGTGTCATGAAACTGATAAAGAAGCAATAAAAAATGTGGCTGAACTGTTTTGGTGATTGATTGTGGTGATTACACAGAAAAAAGGAACTGATTTTCCCTCCCAGCCCTTTTATTAACGTAAGAACTTTCCCTTCAGAACACAAAGAAATTTCAGCCAGCCTTGAGGACTTGCAGTCCTGAACAAATCCTCTCCCATAAAGAGTAAGAACCTACACTTATTACCCAACCATGCAACAGCCTGGTGTGGGTTTTGTCAGAATTGTTCTTGGACACAGAGATTTCTCATCCAGTACTGATAATTTACAGTCATTTTATCACTGAAACCTGTTTGCTTTTGTGCTTTGAGCTGCTCAGATATGGCAGAGATCAGTACTTTGAAGGAATCTGGGGATATTTGTTTTGGATCATGTTTTCTTGGAAGACAGTAAAGAAAAGAACACCCTTTTTTTTTTTTTTAATAAAGCTCTCTGACTCATCAGTCACAGAAATTATAAGAGCCACTGACATCTATTGCAGAAATCTGCAATGGTGATTTCTTTTTTAAATCTACCTGAATTTTACATGATCATTGTCACCTGTATGTTTTTCCTGACATCTAGAATGGGTGGAAAAAAATAAATCTGTATTTGAACTAACAGATTAAAGATCATCTTTCCTCTAAATAATATTTGTTCCAAAAACCAAACAAGGACATGAGAAAAAATTCTTTTGGGTCCAACGGGTCTCCATGGGCAATCTGACTTCCTTTTGCACCCATCTGTATCTTGGATGCCACCAATGCCTATAGGAAAATGACCCTTTCTCCCAAGATGCAGCCATGGAGAACTCAAGGATCTCTATGCTGCAGAAATTATTTCTGGTCACCAAAAAGAGGGAGAACAATTTTAGCATATAAATTGTCTCCTGTGGACTTTAGAGAATGGTAGGGAACAGCTTGAAAATAGTATTTTCTAAGTTCCAAAGGAATATTTGAAATAAACTTCCCTCTTTCTCCCCTGAGGTGTTACTGAAATGACAATTTCTTTCCCTTTTCAAGCAAAGAATGTTTCCAAAAATATTTTCTTGCTTAACCCCAACATGCTGCTAAGACATAAAAGTTATAAATGCCAATTTTCTGCAACTCCTAGAGTTTTATTTCTCCTTCTTTTATGTAGGCCTGCTTTGTAAAGCTTGAGCTCCAGTGCCTAAATGTGGAAAGGCTGATAATTTACACTGGAACCAGCATTTGGGGAACTTGTATATCTGGAGAGCTGGTTTGAATAGAAATTGTAAAAATGCACTAAAGAGGAAAATTGACTGCCAAAATTAGACTGGCACACTTCAGGATTTTAAAGGCCAAGCTGACTGCAGAATGGCCTGATTAGCTCTGTCTAAATTCATTACTGGAGTACAGTTAACGTTGGTGATCTTCAAAACTCTGAAAGATGAAACGTGCAGCAAACATTTGAATGCACAGATTTCAGCTTTAGGGTATTCTTTTGGAATACAGAGTGTGTTAAGTGTTGTAAAGCCCTGGACATGTTCAGACAATGCTCTGCTAGGAGGGTGGCTGAATATTCTCTTCAGTTTGTGGCTGAATATTCTCTTCAGTTTGACCTCAGGGCTCTGTTCTTGGTTGAAGTTTTTCTCTTCCCCCAGCAGTTGTGGTGCTCAACTTTGCTTCAGTGGGAACATATTAAGCAGCAAGCTGGAAGTTTTCCTTCCTTGTTCCTCCAACAGATTTTGGAATTTCAGTTCAGTCCTTTATAACAAGGTTTCCAAGTACCACAAGAAAGTTTGATGTCCAGGCACTTCAACACAAATGCTTCTTTCTATTACTGCTTTGGAGGGCTGGATGGGAACTGATGGTGAAGGAAGGCAAAGGACAAGATCCCAACCTGAATCCCGCATTTCACAGACTTGTAGGAGGTTGAGGCCTTCTGCTGCCTCACATATTATTTACAGGATCAGGGAGTGACAGGACAGAGAGGGGGATGGCTTCAAGCTGACAGAAGACAAATTTAAATGGGATATTGGGAAGAAATTGTTCCATGTGAGTGTGGGGAGGCCATGGCACAGAGTGCCCAGAGCAGCTTTGGCTGTCCCTGGAAGTGTCCAAGGCCAGGCTGGACAGGGCTTGGAGCACCCTGGGATAATAGAAGCTGTCCCTGACCATGGGAGAGAGTGGGACTGGATCATCTTAAAGGTCCCTTGCAGCCCAAAGACTTCTGGGATTCCCCATCTGCCCCTCACCTCCATCTGAAAACCCCTGCCAACAATGGATATCTGACTGTGCCCTTCAGGTCCAGTGCTTCAAGCAAGGAGAGATTTGCATCTGCTGAAAGCAAGCTTATCCAGTTTTTACTCAAATTCTCCATTTGGCCTTTAATCACAAGATTTCATGCACAAATCTGCTCACAGGAGAAAATCCAGAACATACAGTTTCAACTTTCCCTCGTCCAGCGTGTGGATCCATCCCTGTCTCTGCCAGAGAAAGAAATCCCTTTAAGTGAGAGAGGGCAGTAATAGAAATTCCATGCTCACACGTGCTAGGGTTTCATTTCAGTGACATCATTTATCAGTGTGACTTTGCCAAGGGGAAGAAGTTCACGTTGGAGGATTCAAAAGCAGCATCTAGGATGAAATGGGTTAGAGAGGCCTCAGGTTTCAAAAGGAGATGCCAGACGTGGGCCTTGAGTCTACTCACTCGAGTTCATTCCTGGAGATTTGCATTTGTAACAAAAACTTTTCTTCCTTTCAACCTTGAGAAGCACTTAGAAAATGAAAACACATTCCAGACAGTAAAAAAGGCTGTGTTAAAAAAGCTCATATTATTTTTTGGAAAGACATGAAGAGAATTTAGGGGGATTTCATGCAGATTCTCTAGTGAAAAGGCATGCCAGATAAAAAGCTTAATCACATTAATTCTCTGGAAGACAAAAGGACTGGCACACTTTGTGTATGTCAACTTACAGAAATCCTAAAACTCTTTAGAAGGGTTCTTGTAACTTAATAAACTCAGCAGCCTCTTTTTAATTCCTGGGAGACACTTTCTAATATTAATTTTCTTTTTTCACCTTGCTATGTATATCAAAAGCTGGACAAATGTCAGTGCCTCAAACACACAAACACAGGTGACTAATCTAGCTAAGCCTTGGAAATAACTGTGTGAATAAAATATAAACCAGTTGAGCTAATCCAGGAATGAAGAGAAGGAGATCTCCAACCAGCAGAGATGAATTCTATTCCTGCTCCAAGCATTGAATGAATGAAAGGCAGAAAAGAAAATCGGCATGTGAGGATCTCCTTCTCCCTTCTGTTCTGAGCTGGTGTTAAATTTCTCTCTGAGTGTGTCCCTTATGGTTTTGTGCCCTTTTGTGCCCTCTCAGACAGTTTGTTCATGCACGTGTGACAGCAGGAAGAACAAGTGAGCAGAGCAGAGGGTGGGAAGCAAAGCTGGTCAGAGAGTAGCAGATGGCACACTTCTGCTGTCCCTAAAAGGCTCATTTAGACACCAGCCCAGAAACAAGGAATCCCATAGGATCCTCTGCTGATTGCCTCTTGAAATGATCAAAAATGTTGTCTTCTACTTTAAAAGGACAGTGTTAGAAAATAGAACATTGTGACACAAGCCAACTCTAAGATTCAGTAGAAATGGGAAAGGGTCAGATTACTCCATCCAGACATGCAAAATTGTCACCATTTGGTGAAGTTCTCTTACAAAACAATTGTTTTCCTAGATCACAGCAAATTTTCCTGCAAAGTTCTTTCTTTTATTCTGACTAATGTAGGAAGGACCATGATAATGGGTGTGGAGGGCTCCTTCCCCCCAGCACTTACTTTCAGCCTCTGGCAATTTGTAGCTGAGAAATATTCTAACTCTGCATCAATGTTCTTGTGCTTAAAGGCCTTCAGTGAGCTCTTTATTCCAGGATTTTACCCAGCTGCTTTCTGAATCCATAAAAACTCTCAGCATCCACAAAGAATTCCCCAGGTCAGCCAGGAAATATATGAAGAAATGTAATGGTTTTGTTTTCTTTTTGCTGTGGGGTTTTTTTCCCCGCCTGTTTGTGTTTGAGTCTTCCACCAGTTGGTTTATGTCAGTTCTCCTACAACAGGTGCCTAAACCTGAGCAAGTAGAATTGTCCATAGGAGACCCTCAAAAGGCAGCTCTGAGTCTTTCTAAAGGCAAGGTCCTCTTTGAACTTAAGGCAGTGGGGAATTTCTAATAATAACAACAGGATTAATTATTTTTTAATAATTAATAGGATTAGGGAGAAGTAACAGAATCCATAGGCAGAGATATTTGCAGCGAGACTTCAGAAAGGTGCACTTTTCTACTGGCAGTTTGGTTTGAGGAGCACAGAGCAGTCTTGTCTCTTCTTTACCTCTCTTTTTTTTGTACTTCTGTGAGTTTTTGGCAACTCCTCTGGGTTTGGACTCCACACAGACAAAAGAAGCCTTTTCCATACTGATGAAAACATAGAAGGGAAAATTGGTATAGTTCTTCTGATGGGAAAATGAAGGTCAAGAATGCTGTTAAATTATAATATAGGCCTAGGAGAAAATAGAGGATGATGGAAAATACTGACAGTCTAGCTGGCTTTTAATGAAGGATAACATTTTCCATTACAGGAAACATAAAGCACTGGAAAACATTTTGAAGAGCTATCATTTAAAAGTTTTGGGTTTTAGTGGGAAATATCCCTGCTCAAATTGTATTCATGATACTGTCTCATAAATATGGGAACATAAGTTGCCTTTAAAGTTTTGGCCTTTCTTCAGCATTTATTTTTAAAAATCCTTTTATATTGTATTAACTTTTTGTTTGCTTTGAAGAGAAAAAACATGCTCCTCTCGGTTTCCATTCCCCTCCCAGTTTTCTTCTTTTAATGAGATGTTTGACTCAAATATCATCCTTCATGTTACCCTCCTAAATTTTTATGTTCTCTCTGTTCTTGTTCCTGGCAACATTAGAGTCTGCCTTCTCCCTTTGTAGAGCTAAATGGCTTTCTTAAACCCCAAAATTCTCAAATCAACACCTAAACTGTTGCTTCTGTAACCTCTTGAGCATAAATTCTTTTTCATTTGTATCAACTTGGTTTTAATAAATTCTTTCCTGATTGCCCAATTTAATTTAGGCTGTTCTTCTGCTGTGTTCCTCCATAGATGAAAATATTAAAGTAACAAAATCCCATTGAGCAGTTTATCAATAAATCTGCTTAACAAAGAAATGTCCTTAACAGAAAATGAAAATGGTTTGCATTTGTCCAAAGTGGATAAAGACAGTTCAGATGCTCTGACCTAATTCCAATTCAGCTACCAAATGTAGGTGTCTTGTGAGTACACACCTTGCTAAATAAGTTTCTTTATGATGAAATTAAGCTCTTCTGATTGAAGAGGATACTTTATATACCACTGAAGATGCATTTTGAGCTATATATTAACAGCATACAAGACTGAGAAATTCAAATTCCTTTGCTTACTGTCAAAGTCATGATAAGAGGAAGATAAGATGAATAACACAGACCACCAAAACAGCTTCGTTTTCTGTGATTGTTGAAATTAAATTTAGCAACCTTTTGCAAAAGCTGATCCTTAATTTTTCTTGAGCAGGTGTAATTTAACACTATGTTATTTAAATCAAATTATTACCACCAAAACAGGTTCGTTGAATGTGGATGTAAAGTTCACAAAATGCACTGTGTGAAAAATGAGGTGTTTTAGGTTTTTTTTTTCTGTCTATCTGAAAGCTTTGTGGCTCTACCAGCAAACTGCTTTTCCCAGCTCTATCCAGTGGGATCTAAAATTCTGGATGACTTCTTTGTTCTGTTTTTCTTGAATTTTGTTACTTGGGGAATATTTACTGTCTCACTGCAACATTAAGAGTTATTTCCACAGCCCAGCAGACAACTGCACAAAGATGTGGAGCTGGTAGCAAGCTGAGCCAGGAATGCCATGGGATCCAGTGAAAAGTCCAGCCCTGTGTGGCTGGGGGCAGCCTGGCCACTACTAAGTGGCAATTTGCCAGGGGCTGGCTCTGGAGCCCTCACAATAGCAATAATTATATTTCATTAGGCCTTTTGATCATGGAGAAATTGCATTGTCCCAGCACAAGCCCCTCCTCAGAAGCTGTGCCGTAAATGTGATTTATTACAGGCAAACTCCAAAGCTTCCACACAAAATCCATGGTTATGGCCTCTGTAGCTGGCCCTCCTCTCCCACCCAGCCCAGCTCAAACATGACAAACACAAGGCCCTGTTACCCCATATCTTGTCACAATTATTATGTCTTTTAAAGGATAAAACTTACATAACCTACACGGGCTCAGTAGGACCAAAAGTTCATTATTGGCAGAGCAGAATTACCTGTAGGTGTTTCACAAGATGAAAACCAAACTTTCAATTGCCTGTCAGATCCAAAGGTATTTCAGAAAAGACTCCAATTTGCCTGAAATTTGCTCACTAAAAATTGAGGAATGTTGTCACCCCACTTTGAGCACAGTTAAATCCTGATAAAAAGTCATTGTTGAAAGCTGAGCCATTACTGTATTTGGTTTGTAAGGTGGGAAGAATTTCCACAAACATGAGGTTTAAAAATCCATTTAAAATGAGAAATGAATTTTCAAATTGACAAAATCAAGTACTGTAGAAAGCTTTTGCTTCTTTTTCTTACAAGTCACCAAAGTGCACAAGTATTTCAAACAGCTTGACATCTGTATTACATAAGCAGAAAGCAATTCAGCTGCTTGGAGAATATAAAAAACAACTTTGACCTTACACTGGAGTCATGCTTCAAAAGCCTGATTATTCATACGAGGAAAATTGCTCAAAAACAACTGCTTGGAAATATTCTCAGAAAGAAAATAGATTGATTGTTCTGAAGCAATAATACAATTATGGTATAACAAACTGGATTTTTATTTCATTTTACTCCTAAGGCTTTTTCTTTTTTCACAATAAGTGCTTCATTTGCGAGTATTTGAAATATTTTATCTTTCAAAATGTTTCCCTTGTTTGCTCAGTGTATTTTTTAGCTTGCTTGAATGTAACTCTTCAAGAAGTTTGAGAGTTGCTGCTAATCGGGGAATTTCAGGCCATGTTGCCCCTCATTAATTCTGAACCCATTATGGCCATATCACTGTAGGGTTACAGATATCTTGTGTTGGTAGAAAATATTGTAAAATTGTGTATTACTATAAAAGCAAATTGTGATTCAGTAAATTTTCAATGTGTTCTTGATATAATACCAAATTCCATAAATTCTGGATTTATTTTAGGGTAGTATTTCTTTTCAGGTAATTTTTTCTCTCTGGAGG
The DNA here is from genome assembly GCA_039654755.1 of Calcarius lapponicus. Classification (NCBI taxonomy): domain Eukaryota; kingdom Metazoa; phylum Chordata; class Aves; order Passeriformes; family Fringillidae; genus Calcarius; species Calcarius lapponicus. The sequence goes on along the minus strand of CM077462.1, from coordinate 85,143,314 downwards.
AGGAGGTAGAGCCACCTGGCTGTGGGGCTGGGTGGAAGTTCAGGAAATCTGGGTTCAATTCCCATCTCTGCTCCCAGCCTCCCCCACCGCGCTGGGTGGAGAGCCCAGACCCCACTGCTGAACTCTCTCATGAAGATCCTCTGCTGTGAGCAGCTCAGGGTTTCACGAGCTCCAAAAAAAACCTGGCTAAATGTTAAAGGCTGAGGCCATTTCTCCTAAACTTCCCTCTGAAACCTGTGGGTTTAAGTTCTTTCCACCCATGTCCCTCCTGCCCCTGGAGTTTGTTAAATATGTGGATCCAGGATTGGGCTTCTCTATCCAGACAAACTGAGGTGTCTGAGCCTTGCCAGTGCCCCTAGAGCAGCGCATCTCCCACAGTGAGCTTGGTTCTCACAGCACATTAAAATTAACTGGACTCCAGAACCTCCAGAAGAATCATCAAGTTTGGAAAGCCCCACCAGGGTCATAGAGTCCAACCATTAACCCAACACTGCCGAGCCCACCACCAACCCATGGCCCTCAGCACCACAGCTCCAGGTTTTTAGAATACTTCCAGGGATGGTGATTCCACAACTCCCCTGGACAGCTCCTTCCAGTGCTTGACAATCCTTTCTGTGAGGGATTTTGTCCTAATCTCCACCCTGAGCCTGCCCTGGCCCAGCCTGAGGCCGTTCCCTCTCCTCCTGTCCCTGTTCCCTGGGAGCACAGCCCGACCCCACTGGCTGTCCCTTCCTGTCAGGAGCTGTGCAGAGCACCCCCTGAGCCTCCTTTGCTCCCCTTCACAGCTCCATTCCCTGCCCTGGAAATGCTCCAGCCCCTGCAGGTCTCTCCTGGAGTGAGGGCCCAGAGCTGGACAGAGGATTTGTACAATCAATCCCCTCACAGCAATTAATTCAGTCCATAAGCAAATCTTGTCACTTGGGTTATAGGATTTTGTTCATACCCAAATATTGGAGTTCAATTTTTCTTCACATCCCCCTTTACAGTAATCCAAATTCTCTCCCAGCATTGTTTTTACATAGGTTATTGAAGAAGTTGAACTAAAAAGTTGCTGTACTCCACATGGGAGGTTTCTGGAGAAAACCAGAAAGTTTTCTCCAAGTTATCTGTACTTCACCTCAATGAAACCATTTCAGACAAGGATTTCCCCTCAGTGATCTGGTCACAGAGATCTAGACAGTAACGGGACATGGCATTAAACCAATTTTAAAAGGTAATTCCTTTAGTGCTTCTGATGTGTATCCTAATTTTACCACTACAGAATCACAGTTCAATGGGTTGCTTCTAGTCAAGCTGGAGCTATTCTTTTTTCTACCTTACATTTTTCAAATACTTCCTAAACCAAGGGAAGGAATTTCACACCACCAATCAAAATAAGCCACTCAGCAGAAAAGTTTCAATTTCCAGCTCTTAATAAATCACACAGATTTAAATCAGATTCGCGAATTCCACAGAAGTTATGCATTTATGTTCTCAATTTCCATAACAGAAGTTGCAACTCTATAGGAAAATCTGAACTCTAATAGTTACCTGCTGAACTTAATTGTGGGCAGAATTCATTTGTTTATGTCTGCTGGCCCCTCACTGGAGAAATGTTAACCATGCTACAATGTGAACATAAACTTCAGCTCATTCACTTCTGAGCTAAATAAGCAAAACAAACAATTTCCTTCCTTAAATTCAACACTGATTTCTATTTATTACACAGCATATCTTGGTGCTAACAGAGGCCAAGCAAGGACCATAAAAAAGATCAGATATATTAATTTACAGCAGAAGTGTGGGGCTGTGAATCTCCTTGAAAACTTCCCTCTACCAAAGACACTGCAGAGTGTGTAAGATGTGCGGCATGACCCCATCCTGTGCCAGTGATCATCAGCCCATTTTCCAATGCTGGTGCATTTTCTGCATTTTGGTGAGCACTGCTGCCATCCCTGCAGGTTGACACTGCTGGGGCCTGCCTTGTCCCCAGAGCCAAAAGAAAACTGCTCCAAGAGGTTTTTATTTTTGCTAGGGATGCTGCAAGCAAAGCCCCACCTTTCTCTGTGCTGAGGAATGTGATGGATCCATTCCACAGCTGAGGGCTCCCTGTTCTCAGCAGAATGTGCTGCAGTCATGTCCCCAAACTGGAAACTGGCCTCCTATAAGAATTGCAAATAAAGCACTGCACTTTTTCTCCTCAATTTGGCCAGAAGGGACTTTTTCATTTCAAAGCATTTAGAAAACAAAAGTGTGTGCATGTGTGGGTAGAAATACTGGGAAAAAAATAACATCTACGACCTGATACCTGCATGTCAGGAGTGATTGGTGACACTGAGAGTGCATGAAAACATGTAGCAATTAATTCAGCTTCTTCCTGATCACGAGCGTCACATTTGCTTTTTCTTCTGTTGATTAAAAATGTTGCGTGATTCCTTTTAATCCAAAAGTAATAAATTTGTCCTGACTGCTTAATCTCATCTGTAAATGGAGCTCTTTGGTTTCATCAGCCCCCAATTTATTGCATTTTTGAGATAAACCAGCCAATGTTTGATACTGTTTGGTTTTAGTGTGCTGCATCTTTTTCAATTTCTACTTTTACAATGTTTCTGTTTGCTTAAATTCCTTCTGCAGATAAGTTAAAACCAGGAAGATTTTTAGAGTTCCAAATCTATTTTTTGCTTTTAATTTTTTCTTTCCCCCCACCCCCCAGGTTTTCCACTTGAGGTGCATACACAGTATCAAAGACATTTCAGCATTAGTTGAACTTCAAGATGTGTTTAAACTCTCACTTTGCACCTCTATTGGCCAAATTCAACATTTTGCTCTGCCAGAAAATGCCAGGTGGTAACAGAATCATTTTAGGTACTTTTTTAGCTGTGCACCAGATGGTGATAACACAAGTAATAATACCAAACAAGTATTAGCTTGTTTCTAACCCCTGCCTCCCCATGCTGCAGATGCAAAAGGTCATTTATATGAAGCACTCACCATGTGCTGTGCAAAATAGAACAGAAATTCCAGCCAAAGTGGTCTCTGGAGTGTCCAGGAAGCATCCTGGTGGAAATTCCACAATGACTGTGGAAAATGCAAGAGAAGAAAAACCCAACCAAACTATTATCAATCTTCTGTGATCATGATTTGGAATTAACATGTCAAGCAAGTCCTTCATAGTGTTATGTCAGTACATCCCTCTTTCAAACAAATGGGACATGATTAAAGCAATTAAAGGCTGTGTCTTTATTTAAGGCTTACCTGGCTAGAGGGATATTTGGTGTGAAACAAAAAAACCCCAAAATTATGCAAGTAATTATCTAAAATTAGAACCAAATTATTTCTCCCTTTACCTTCCATTAAAAGCAGTGGTTAGAGCTTTCTACTTCCTGTGAAAATAGATAAAACAGAGGTGCCTTCTGTCTTAACTTCCCCACACACATTTCCAGATCCTGACATTTCCTTTCCCTCAGCAAAATCAGACCTGAAATTATGGCATCTCCATGCTGTATTGCAAGTCTTAAGAAAGAATTCTGGACTTCCTCAGAAACTGTATTGGAACAAAGTCACCCAAATTGCAATGTCAGATTGCTTTGCTTTTAATTTGAATACGAGAGTGATCCATTCCAAATGCTCCAGAGAAATATTTCCTTGTTCAGACCCCTCAGCTCCTCCTCCAGGCTTCCTCAGATCATTTCCAGTTTGCTTTTAATGGAAATTCCTTCTGACCCCAATCTTCTGCCTGATGAATTCAACCTATCAATCATACAAGCCTTTAATCCAATTTATGGGGGGCTGGGGAGAACAGGAAGAAGCAAATGTATGGAGATCAGTGGAATCAGAGCAGTGTGCTCAAAACCCACCCCCAAACACTTGAAATTAAGCAGTCTTCTGATTCTGGGAGCTGAGAGGCTTTTTAATATCCTGCTGCTTCTTACCCAAGTTGGAGCCAATGTTCAGGACCTTTTAGACTCATCAAATTATGGGTTATTGCCCTGCTTCCAAGCTGTGCCTGGCCATTTCTCCTCAGTGCTGGTGTAGTCAAAGTCTCAGAAGCATGGAAGGCCCCTGGCTGATCTCTCCTTGTGTATGCACAGTTTGCATGCCTGCCTGCAGGAGAAGTGCTCCTGCCTGATCTCTGTTCAAGCCAAGAAGGGGGCCAGCTGGCCATCAACACCATCTTGGGGTGCTGGCACCTCCAAACCTCTCAGTGCTATCATGGCACAAAAATGGGAAGAGCAATCCTTGAATAATCCTAAAAGTCACACCTTGAATGTGAAAGTGACTTTGACCTACAGAGTTGTTAGTGCCAGCCTGTCCCATGGCTTCTGTATGTAAAACCTCACATATTTTTAAATAATCAGAGGTTAATTATACTGATAATTGGAATTTCTACTCATAGTCATCTTTGCCCATTAATTTCTGCTGTCACATCTTTTATGGGTTGAGTAAGAAATTCTTGCTCATAGAATTCCAGGATGGGTCAGGCTGGAAGGGAGCACAGAGGGTCACTGGTGCCACCTCCCTGCTCAGGCAGGGTCATCCCAGGGCACAGGAGTGTGTCCTGATGACTCTGGAATATCCCAGGGAGGAGACCCCAGAGTCTCTCTGGGCTCTGCTCAGGGCTGGGCAGAAGTTCTGTCTCCTGTGCAGGGGAATTGCTGGGTTCAGTCCCTGCCTGTTCCTCTGGTGCCATCACTGGGCCTGGAGCAGAGCCTGGGCCCTGCTCTGAGCCTTCCCTTCAAAATCTTCCCCAACAGTTCCACTGATTTCCTCACTCTTGATTTATTCTATCTCAAGGAGCTGATACTCCTTGAGAAAAGAAAAATACCTTTCAAGCTGATGACTAAGGCACACTCCTAACTCCCACTTTTATGAGATGTAACTCAAAAAGCTGCCAGGTTTTTTGTTAAAATGAAGCACTTCCATTTTCCCTCTCTTCACCTGTTCATAATCATTTGATTCTTTAAAACAGAAGTGGAAAGGGTTTGTTTTCAAAGGAAAGTTGAATAGGAAAACTAACTGGGCTAACTGTAGCAGTGGTCTTCAGTAGTAGCTTCAGCACACCCCCATCCCCTGGGAACTTGATATCTGGAATATTACTTTATTCCAGAATAATCAGTGTGCTTTCAAGGCAAAGTAATTCTTCTTGGGAGGAATAAGGGATGGGGGGAGGGAGTCTAAGCCACTTTCACTCTGGGTTAGAATTCCCTACCAGCTGTTCCTTGCTGCTCAACAGAAAAAAGAAGCCTGGATAAAAAAAAAGTGCTTTTCTGGGATTCTGAGTGGACAAAACCTTACCCTTAAAGAAGCTGGATAAGAAGTTAAAATTGAAAGGAGAGAAAACACCCAACCTCAACATACATTGCCTTCATACAAAGACTTCTTATCAACAGCAGCAGCTGCTGCCGAAAATAACCACTATTCCTTTAGCAATAATCCTGAACCATAAAACCAACTCAATAAATCTTTGGAAAAGAAACATATGTAATATTTAAGGCTTAGATAACACACCAATGCCTAATTTGAGCCAATGTGAGCTTCAAAAGAGTGTGCAAAGCTAGAGGTGCTCACAAAATGTGTTAAAGCACTTTCCTTTCTGTTAGTTTGGAACTGAATCCATGACCACAGCTGCTTCAGAAAAATATTGTTTGACTTTAGTTAAAATCGTACACCAAAATTTTAAGAAATGCAATGGTTAAGAAAGCTCACAGGAAAATTTATTCTCCCTGTTTTTTCTTCACATTAAAACTTGCAGTGAAAAGCACCCCAAAAACTCCAGACCTTTAAATGTGTAGAAATGCTTCTATGAAAATCCTTGATTAATTTCATGAAGGAAGTAAAATTTACAGATATATTGCAAGAAACCTCGTTGCTGTGCAAGAACAAGGCTTAAAGGAAATGGTTCCTCAGACAAATTTCTCACCTTTCTTGATTCATTGGTGACTTTGAAACTCAAACCTGGTTTTGGCATTATCCTACTGTGGAGGAGACTGATTTTCATGGTTTCTCCTGGGAGTCCATTATTCATACAGGTTAAATTTCAGTGAGTGGTAAAACAATCTCTCTCGTGACAGTCTGTCCTCTGCAGGAGCAAGGAGCCTGCTCAGACACTGAGATGTCCAGGGAAACACCACAGTTAATCAGCAGGACCAGGGAAATAATCGGATTATGTTGTCTGATCCTATTTTCTAATCACAAGAAATTGTGATGGAAAGAAAACCAGAGCACAGTGTTCTAATTCATACACTCAGAATTTGCTCTGGAAGGCACTGCAGCAGGGCTAGACATGACAAGATACAAAAGTATCTAGAGTTCAAGGACTTACATGAAATACAAGAAATGTATTAAGAATATATTGTGGAAACATCTGTGGCATTTTATTCCCAGAACTCTCCTTTTTTTTAATGGATGGAAAAAGATGTTGGTTGTGATGATAGTGATGGTGGTGGTGAGAGAGAAGGAAATGAAAAATGGAAGGAGAACATTCTAAGGTTCTTAATATTTTATCCCGGTTTCAAACTCAGTGTTAACTGTGTAGAGCCATAAAGAGGGATGGGAGTCAAATAGCAAAAGTACGATTTTTATGGAATGCTGCTAATACAAAACCTACAGTACCTGGTGCCTCTTGGGGTGCTGCTGAATTTTATCTTGGACTCGTGAATTGTAGTTTCTAGTTGCTTCTCTTCTCTTCTCTTCTCTTCTCTTCTCTTCTCTTCTCTTCTCTTCTCTTCTCTTCTCTTCTCTTCTCTTCTCTTCTCTTCTCTTCTCATGCTTGCCTTTGCTGTATCTTAGGAAAGAAAACTCATGATGTCTCAAAGAGAGAACATAATTCAGTAAGTGAAACAATCTCTAAGTCATTATTAATAAATCTCTATTGAATTACAATTCTGCCAATACAGAGGTATTAATATGTGAAAATATAAATAGTGTCTGTCAGTCAGGAATCTACAGTTCAATTGAAAGGCCAAGGAGCTAGATTTTCATCTGGAGTTTTAAGTGGCACAGGCAGAAGGAGCAGCTGTAGAAGCATCATGATCACCCCAGATTTCATAAGTTCCAAAAAAGCTGAGTGCTGGTTCTTTTCTTCCCCCAGTTAAGTGCGGCACAACATTAATGGAACAGGAATTTACAGCCCTGTAACAGTTTACAGCTTCTAAATTGAACCTCCTGACTTTGCCTCAGCAAATGTCTGTCAGTGGCAGGATTTGAATTGCAAACTCTATTCCATTATTTTTTTTCAGTGTAGAATATGAAAGTGCTGTAAGTGACATTTGAGGGCATGTTCCACCAACTTAGCAAAGATTGAAGAAACAGAGACTGAATAATGTTGGGAGGAAAAGCCAGAGGAAATCCAGATGGACCTTTTACATCCTCAGTTTGGTATAAAAATTGTTGAGAGAGTGGGGGATTACACAGTGACACCTGTACAATATAACATGTAAGGTACTGATAAGTTATGAAAGAGCTGTTTTTGAATTACTTTCTTGAGTTTCCCCTTAAAGAGGTCTGTGTTTTGTTACTGCAAAGGGAAAGGTGGGGACAGCTTTATGCATGCTCTTTTGCCATGTGTATTCCCTGTTTAACTCTTGAAACACAGGCCAGGTGCCAGAGTTTTTCAGGAAGCATTAGGTGAAATTTAATGTCTCCCGAGCTTTGACACGGTGTGAATAGTTCCTAATGGGTTTCCAAAGAGGGACTATCAAACAATTCTTAAACAGGCTCTTCTTTGAGCACCGCGGAGCACCCACTGTAGGCAGTAGAGAAGATAACAAGCAGTATCTGCTCAGAGCCTGGGCCAGAGGAAAAACTTGCTCCATTCAAGGAGGGAAGTGGAAATAGAGTCTGTGCCACAGGCTGTTTTCCCCCTTCTTCCTGCTCCTTCTGCCTAATTCTTCAGCGTCCTTGTGGGAGCTCCTGGAGGAAAATGAGTCCACCAAGTTTGTCAGAGAGAAAGGCTGGGAGAACTGGGATTGTTCAGCCTGGAGGAGAGAAGCTTTAGGGTGACCTCATTGTGGCCTCCCAGTACCTGAAGGAAACCTGCAAGAAGGATGGGGAGGGACTCTTTACAAAGGTCTGGAGGGACAGGACTAGGGGCAATGGCTTCAAACTGACAGAAAATAGGTTTAGATTGGATATTAGAAGAAAATTCTTCCATGTGAGGGAGATGAGGCCCTGGCACAAGGTGCCCAGAGAAGCTGTGGCTGCCCCTGGATCCCTGGAAGTGCCTAGGGCAAGGTTGGATGTGGCTTTAAGCAACCTGGTTTAGAGGAAAGTGACCCTGCCCATGGCATGAGGGCTGGAACTGCATTATCCTCAATCCCTTTCAACCTGAACACTTCTGTGATTCTCTAGTTCCTTATACAAGCTCAGAGCAGAACTCCCAGATCTCTTCACGAGGAGCCAAGTGGAACAGAAGCTCAGAAACCAACGGTGTGTTCAGCACACAGCCTAAAACTCACCCAAGAGCTCCTGTCCCTGGGAGAAGCCAGTTGACAAAGCAGCAATTCTGCACATTTGCAGTTCCTCAGGGATCAATTAAGAGACTATTATACTCTTTACTGCTGCTGCAAGATGAAAACAGCCAGCATCTCCAAGGGAACTTCTTGTAAAACCCAAACTGAGCTTAATGAGAAAAGACTCTTGACAAATGCTGTTAGATGTGAGATGCATTTAGCACTTGTCAGGAGCTGTATTCCTGACTTAATGAATTTATAAGTTAAGCCATGCTCCAGTGTTGATATGAAGGAGACTGAGATCAGTGGCTTTGACAAGGTTGGAGGGCACTGGGTCCATTGAGCAGACCAAATTAATGGGATTCACATTAACCTTCACTAAATATATGAAGATGAACTGCCACAGACTGGGTTAAGTTGAATTTTAAAGCAGTTTTTTTCTGATTGATAGATGAGAATACACAATTGTTTTGGGAAAGAAAAAAAAAAAGCAAAACCAAAGTATAGATAAAAGAGAGGAATTTCTCAGGAAGAATAACCATTGGTCATTATGGGGTACATTTGTCACCAAGGAGGGCAGACTGTGATCCCCCCTTGGGAACTCCAATATCAGTGAATTTTAAGGGCATTGTGTGAATTTGAAGGACATTGTGCAGCCACTAAATCAGGGTGCTGACAGGTCTGTCTGAATTCTCCCATTTTGAGCTCTATTTAACCCAAAAAGGTGGGTAGGGGGAAGAAGGAAGTGACAACTGTGTCACCCTACAGCTGCTGTGGTCCTGGCTCTGAGGAGACCTGTCAAGATCTTTCTGAAATTGCTGTCAAGCTTTGCCATCTTCCAAAACAGAGGAGGTGGATTATGCCCATATCCTTGTGCTGCCACATCTTTAGCACATTTTTTTTTAGTGCAAGCAAAGTAGAGCAGCTGCATTTGAGGAGATTTTAGGGGCAAGTGTTTAGTGCAGCTGGAAAAGCCTTTATGCCTCTCCAATGCAGGCACGAGTAACAGAAAGGTGAATTAAAAATATCACATATTTTTTTCCACTGTATGGGAGGATTTTTCACTTCTCAAGCAAAAAGGAGTATCTGGGCCCTTCTGTCTCCAGAGCAAGGTGCAGTTCCCACAATACCTGGTACAAAGAGGGCTCCTGCCCAGCCAGCTCTAAAACAGAAGCATTAAAATATTCAGAGGCCTTAATAAAGCTGCTCTGTCTGCACATTGAAAAGTTATATTCAAAGGTCCCTTTTTTTTCCCCTCTGTTTTTCTCTATGCTCAAATACAGCCAGTTTCTCTCCCATCTCAGCAATCTCACGCGTTTGTGTGCCCAACTTCCATGGCAGGCAGGACAAAGGGGGCTGTTATAAGCCCAGTCCCAGGCAGCCCTTGCTCACAGGCCTCACACCTATATTTCTTCCATAAATTCCAGTCAAATCTCTATTCTAAGAATCAACTGCTGAGTTGGCTGCTGGCCCTGGAAACCACATTTTCAAATAAAATGCAATAGAGGAGAAAAGAAAACTACTTCTCTTCTTAAGGACAACAAAACAAAACTAACTATCACTGAAAAAAAAAAAAGGAAAAAAACAAAGGGAAGAATTTTAGGTAATGGCAATAAAAATTGGTTCAAATTTAAGCCAGAGTGAGAAAACAATTCTCTGAAAAGGTTCCTATTTAAAGATCAATGGGACAAGAGCCTCAATAAAATGGGAGAGCTCCTTAAAGGTAATGATCCCTAACTATTTGTTCCAGAGGTGATTCAATGTCTCTTTTCAGGACAATTCCCTCCGTACCTGTGAGCTGTCGTGAAGTGGGAAAATCCTTCCCCTGTAGCTTCCCCCTCTCAGCCTCGTGTTTTGATTGATTTAGCAGCCACCTGGCCTAAGTGGCAGAAATAGAAGGAGAAACATTTAATTAACATGACAGGAAATGCTCCAAGTGTGCTTGGAAATAGCAGGGATAACATTAACATGTCAGTAAATATTTCATAGATTTACAGTCCTTTCAGTCTAGGCCTTTATTGACTTAACAAACAAGGTTATCCCTGTGCTGCCTTTAATCCATTTATAGTTAGTTGGATTTTTTAATCAAAAATTTGGGTAAGGGTATCAAGAGACCACTCATTTCACACATGGAGGTATGAGGTGTTCAGGGAACAAGCAAACCCGCAGAGCATTTTGCAAAACGTTTCTTATCTAAGGCTGGAATGAATCCCTGATATTTAGATTCTACATCATAGAATCTAAAAATAGATTCTAAATATAATATAATCTAAATCCGTATATTTCCATATAGATTTATATATAAATATTTTTAATATATCTCATGAACAGAAAGAAAACAACAAAGGAAGTGTGAGGAAGTTTGAGTTCTCATTTTAAAAAAAATTTAAAGAAGAGAAAAATACCACCTTGTTCATACAAGAAATTTGCTCTTCTGAGTAATGAATCAGCAAATAATTTTCAACGATTACAAATGTCAACAATACCAAACCCAGCATTTTAACAGGAAAGAAAAAAGCCTAACATTGTGAACATCTCTTGCTTGGAAAGCCAAGCCTTTGTTAGTTTGTATTTCTGCTTAATTGCCAAGGCTTCTCGGCTAATCAGAAATATCAAAATTTGCATTCAATATTTGTCACAAGACATGCACAGAATTTAGAAAAGCCTAATTATTTAATAGCAGCAATCAAGAAAACAAAGAATGTGGCGCTTTTACAGAAGATGAAAACATTTCTTCTGGTGTATTAGATAAATAAGTGAGCCAACAACCCCACTGGATTATTTCAAGTGTGTAAAGTGCTGAAAAAAACCTCCCAGTGCTCCATGCTGCGCAGGACAAATTCTGTGGAGGGAAACAAATTTCTCTAGGTTCCATCTGAAATGAATCTTAACTCTTTTCTTATCAGAGCCTGGTGCCAGCAGGAACAGCTCTGAGGAAAACCACTTGGACACAGCATACCAACACCTCGTTTTATGATGCCTTTTCCTGAGGAAAAGCTAAACCAGTTCACTCCATAAAGGCAGCTGAAAGGTACACAAATTACTGTTGTGCAGATGGGGTGCGTGGGAAATGAAATATGAAATCCATTTGCCAGTGGAATGGAAAAGTAGGCATGGTAGGATAAAACACTGGAATTACTCAGATTGCTTTCTGATAAAACACACAGAGGCCTCAGCCCTGCAAATAACCCATCTTTGGCCTCTGGAAAGGCTCCCTCCAGGAGGATTTGTGTTTATGTTAAAGCCGGCCACAATTACAAGAGTAAATGTCTTGAAAGTACACAAGGGTCAGGCTCTGCTGCTGATTGGGAAAATCTGTGTTTAGAAATTTGAGCGCTTCCTGAAGTGTTTAATGAAAGGAGTTGCTTTATTAATTGAATTCTGGCATTTTAGCCACCAGTCTTAGCAATAAGAGGATGCACAGGTACAGCAGGCAGCGGATGCTGAAGTGGTTCAAGGGCTCTAACATGGAACTGGCATCTCCAGGTTCACACCCATGGTCATATCAGAAATCACAGCTTCAGCCCCTATCAGCTGCAGAAGCAGCAAAATCATACAAACCACATTTGTTTCCTGGACAGACATTAGTGTTCTCTTAATTATAGAACAAGATTTCTAACTTTTTTTTAGAGAGAACTGTGAGCTCTGACCCACTGGCCTGGATCAGGAAGCTTTAAATACCTTTAAATGTTCTCCAGTTCTGCTGCCAAGGCCATGGCCTCCTTTGCAAGGGCCAAATAAAAACTCAAAGTGGAGAAATTCTCAAAGAACTGTAAGACTGAAGAAGCTGTTCCTTTTCCAGAAAGGGTAACAAAGGTATCTTTATATATCCTGCTCAAACAACAGGAGCTGTGGGAAGAGAAGGGGGAGCAGGAGAAGAACAAGAGATTCCAGTTATTAAGCAGGCTTATATATATTCATATATATATTTTAAATATATATTTTAATGTATATATTTATATACACTGATTAGAGGAAGGAAGAAAATGTAGCCACAAATGAGGGTGAGTTCCAAACAGCAGCTGATGTTGTCCAGGCTGTTCAAACAGTGCCTGAAGAAGCTCCCTGAAATTCTGATGACAGCTCTTTTTTAGCACCTCAAATCTAAGATATAGGTGACAAAAAAAAAAAACAACAAAAAACAAACAAACAAACAAACAAACAAAAAAAACCCAAAAAACCCCAGGTAGATTTGGAGTATTTTAAAGCTAAGAAACAGTTCCTGAACTGTGACCTATAGATAGCTCCATGTTCCCAAAATCCTTGCTGAAAGGCTTGTAAGAGGTTGCTGTTGAAAGATGAGGCTTTTTCCTTGTTTCCAACTGCAAAACATCATTGGGCCTGAAAAATCCACGAAATCCATGAAAATCCTCCCCAGTGCTACAATTCTGCTGGAGGTCACCCTGAAGGATGGGACCTGATCTTTAGTAGGAAGGGGCTGGATATGTGATGGGAATTGAAGCAATTTCTGCATTAAACTGGTGCTTGTACTACAACCTGTCCTAAGTATCATTCCAAGGAAAAAAATCCCTATAAACATTTGTTAGGTGCATGGCCTATTTTTATTTTTTTTCCTTCTGTATTTATAATCACACGAAGCAACCAGAGTTGCAATCTTTTTGATAAATATCAAATAAAATTTTATCTTTCTCCTTTGGGTTCCAGCCTAATTTCTCTTCCATAAGGGCACTTGCAAGGACCTTTTTCCATCCCTCTCCATCTTTTAGTTGCTTCTGCATAACAAAATTCAGGGCTCCTCTGACTCTTTCCAAACTTCCTTTTTTCTTTTTTTTTTTTTTTTTCAGGAAGAATCAAGGAATTTTCACCCTTATTAAGTAAAATCTTATTTCAATTGGAAATACCAAGAAAATTCAGAACAAAAATATTTGTGAAGTGGTAAATCCACCCTGTGTATTCATAGGAGAGTGTGTGCCTGTGTCAATATGTATAAATTGTTCTGAATAGGGGTATGGGGCTCATTTGCAGGATAATATATTTTCATTTTTCAGAGTGTGAAAACAATGAAATAATCACCTTTTGCAATACAAGCAATCATTGTGAATTTTGTTCTGACTTCATGTTTTAGCACTTTGCCCTGAAATGTTTAGGAATATATAGAAAGTGTACAAATCTGAAAATTTTAACATTAAGGAGGCCTTTATTTCTATACATACATATATACATATATATGTATGTATGTGTATATATACATATATATGTTTGTATATATACAAAAAATGGAATATGAAGCAACTGGAATTTCTATCTCCTAAAGAGTAACAATTTACACAGTTACAACTTCAATAGTAATATATTTATTCCAAGGTATTCAGCAATAAAGAAGAGCATTTCTGCTCTGATCTTATGGCTTTAAACTATTTTTTTCTCTAAAGTTTTTTGATTTATGTTTTGATTAGCTATCTAGTATTCCCTGACTATCCCTTTAGATTCTTTCATGATTTGTTTTCTTTGTCTGTTGCTCAGAAATAGACTTTGTATTTTTCATTTTGCTTTCCCCCCCACCCCCCCACATCCAGCAGAATCTTTGCAGATATTGTGTCACAAATGGAGCTGGTAAAACATCCCTGCTCTGAGAAAACTCAATTCCTACCCCACTAATTTAGGGCTGGAACTATTTCTGGGGGTGTTATCAGCCTGGGTGCTGAAGAGGCTCTTTTCTGTGACTGCAAAGGCACCAACACTGATACAAATGTGCAGAGATGGTTTCCCTACATGGTGAGTTGGTTTTATTGAAATTCTCCCCCCAAAAAATGTATCTCATTAAGTTGGCCAGCTGATTTTGTCATCCAATTTTCAAAAGCAGTGAGTAAGGAGTACATTCAACTGGTTTATGTTTTTACATCTCATTCAAGAATAATTCCTATTTCTTCAAGCCTGCAGGTAGGGTAAATGTTGGAGGACTTGGTCCTTTTTCTATCACTTGAAGTGTTTTAAGGAAAGAAGAGTGTGAAAAGTTTTGGAGTCTATGAAGTAGAATGTGCTATTTAAAAAAATATTTATGTGGGGTTTTATTTTTGTTTTGTTTGTTTGTTTGTTTGTGGTTTTGTTTCTCCAGGGTTGAAACAGAACATGATTTTGGAAAGAAATGATGCTACTGACCACTAAAAAGCAAATCCCAGGACACTTGAGCAAGTCACATTGTCTCTGATACTTAGACATGAGGAAAGGAGGTAAAAATTGCAGATAAAGATTTCCTATAGAAAAGGATTTTGATTGCTGCTGTCAACTTGCTTATTTCTGTAGAAGGCTTTTCATCACTCTCCTCCTACTCTAATGTGGTTCATGGTGGCTGAGCAGAACAGAATTCAATCAGGAAAAAAGAAATATAAGCAGTCTTTGGGCAGTATTTAATCTTGTTTCTGTGAAGATGTACCTGAAAATCGAGATTCTCAGGAAAAAAACTCTAAACCCTTTCTAAAAATGGGTTTAGAATTCTAAAAAAATTCTAAACTCTTTCTAAATCTAAGTTCTTTCTTAAAAGTTTTATATAATAGAAGGGAAGGCATACGGTAATGTTGGTAAAAGAGCTGCTCAGCCCTACCTCCTCTCAGTTCTTGTTTGAGAGGAGTTTGAGATCTGAACCTTATCCTCTAAACCTTCGCTTTCCACATTTGAAATGAGGATTTAATGCCCATGGAAGGTGCTAGGCTGACGGTCCAAGGAGCAGGGAAATAACCTCAAACAGTGCACGCATCACACCCTTCATAAAAATATCACAGCACGCTGTAAAATGAAATTAGACTCCTTGTTTTGCCCACAGATCAAATACACCACAAGGCACAGGAATGCAGGGGATTTTTTCTCCACTACCCTACAAAAAGAAGCTCAACACCAACTCCCAAGACTTCCTCAAAGGCGTGTGGCTAATCCCAGTTGGTCTCCAGTCCTCTTTAATAAGCCTGAAAAGAAATTATGTGGTCACAGCTAGTACAAGTTAAGCTGGTGTTTTCTGTGCTGTAACCCATCCAAGGGGAATTGGTTTGTACCAGTTTTTCCTCTTCAAGGTGAGAAATCATGAAATGGCAGCAAAAAAACATGTGATCCAAAGGCTGATGGGTTTGAAGGAGTGACCTAAAAGGGGATAAGATACTACAGTGGATAACCAGTAAGTTAATCTCAAGCATCACAGCCATTTTGAGGAAAATATTTAGGCAATTGTAATTTTTCTCCAGAGTTTCAGTCACAGGAGAAGAACACTAACACTGGCAAAAAAGTGCTTTTTTTGGGGTTGTTTTTCTACAAGAACATTTGAAAGATAATGCACAACACTTCACTTTACACTGAAAAACAGAAAAGCCACTGGGTGCTAGGATAAACAGGATTAAAAAAATGAATCCATCACATTTCAGAGGCTGTCACTATGGGGAAGGAACTGGTTACTCCTTAGCAACTGCCCATATTAAAACATTTATGCCAATAAAACATTTGCACTCCTATTTTTGTTTATAGGCTTTAAATGTATTTTTGCGCCTGCTGTACTCTGGCAATGCCCTGCTAGGGAGGTAAGAAGGCAGGAACTGTGGTCTAGCCCTAACCAGGAACTCTGCACACTGAATTCCCTGCCAACCCTACCCCACATCTCACCCACCTTTTCTTGGAAGCAGCTTTTATATCCTCAAATTCCTTGGACCCCAGTCAGTCAGCCCACAGAGTGAGGCAGGGCATGGAAAGAGCAATCCTTGCTTTGGTCTGTTCAGGGCAGAGAGACCAAAGTGGTTTTTGGTTTTTGGTGGTGTGACCTGGCCTCGTGCTGAGCCCTCCTTGCAGCCCTTGGCTCTTGGCTCAGCTGGGCATGAGCAGGAAATCCTGGGGGATTTCCCAGTTTTGGGAGTCATGACATAAGAAAGGTGTAAAGGTGGGAGAAAGAGTCCAAGGAAATGCCATGGGGATGGTGCAGGGCCTGGAGGGGAAGGATGGTGAGGAGTGGATGAAGACCCTGGGCCTCTTCAGCCTGGAGGAGACTGAGGGAGACCTCATGGTGATCTTCATCATCCTCATGAGGGGCAGGCACTGATCTCTGCTCTCTGGGACAGTGACAGCACCCAGGGAATGGCCTGAAGTTGTGCCAGGGCAGGTTTAGGTTGGATTTAGGGAAAGGTTCTTCCCCCAGAGGTGCTGGCACTGCCCAGGCTCCCCAGGGAATGGGCACAGCCCCACAGAGCTCCAGGAGCTCCCAGGGATGCCCAGGTGGGATCTGGGGTCTGTGCAGGGCCAGGGGTTGGAACTGATGATCCTTGGTGTTTCCTTCCTCCTCAGCATATTCTAGGAATCTCCTTGCTCTCAGCAGGGGACTTGGAGAAGATGCTGAGCATCCATTCCTACCTGTTTTTTTAACCGTGAAGTTTACTCTGAATAAATATTAAAAGGCCGATTGAAAACCAAAGCCTCAGCTTTCATTTCACTAGGAATCCTTGTAATTTTCTCCTGACTTTTTTTTCACTGGAAGAAACTAGGAGGAAGAAAAAGAATTTTTTTTGTTTGTTTGTTTGAGTGCAACTGGATGCATATTATTTAGTTGTAGAAATGCCATAAAATAATAGAAAAGTAGAATCATAGAGTGACTTGTGTTGGAAAGGGCTTTGAAGATCATCCAGTGCCACCCCCTGCCATGGCAGGGACACCTTCCACTGTCTCAGGCTGCTCCAAGCCCTGTCCAACCTGGCCTTGGGCACTGCCAGGGATTAAGGGGCAGCCACAGCTTCTCTGGGAGCCATAAATAAGAAATAATATAATATAATGAAATAATATAATATAATACCCTGTGTCAGGACCTTCCTACCCTCACAGGGAGGAATTTCTACCTGATATAAAAATTCAAAATCTACTTTTTTTTTCAGTCTGAAGCCATTTCACTTCATGTCCCTGTAGCAGAAATACCTGCACTGAATGAAGCCTAGTGAAAGTGTTGAATTTTTGATTTCACAGTAACTGATCTAGAGAAACAACTCTGTTGTCCAGTACAGCACTTGGGCAATGAAATGGCAGCAACTCCCAAGCAATTATTAAATCAACATATTGATGCCTTTCAGCCTTACTGCATCTTGTCTAATTAGGAAAGATGCAGATGATGATTATAAAGTATGGAATCTATTATGTCATGGCCTGTTTAATCTGGTTCTTACCCAATGAACCAAAGTTTTGTGAAATCCATCCAGGATTCAAATGGCTTTTTCACATGAGCTCAGAGCTATTTTACTGTTGCAAGCAGGCCACTTAATTCCCAGGGAAGGGAGTGGTCTGGAAAGCAATATGGAAACGAGCCTTTCCCTTTTGGGGAGCCAGTGGTCATATTCCCCTAATAAAAAATAACCTGTAGCTGTGGTGGAAAAGACATTTACTAGGAGAAAGCTGCTGGAGTAAGAAAGTACAAGAAGTGTTGCTCAGCATGTATTTTGATCTGGGAATTTCAAACCAGTTTAGCACAAAAAGGACAAGAGCTCTCTTTTTACCTCATGAAAAAACATTCACCATTAGCAAGTCAACTGCACCAAGTGGGGTGATGTGTGCCAGCACAAAGCTTCCATTGTGGCAAAAAGCTCTCTCAGCACGGGTAAAAACACCTAAAGGGAGATAACAAGACCAGAGATGTGGCTGGAGATCCATATTTCCAGGTTTCAGCCTTTCAAGGATATTCATATGAATTTTTTTCTCTTGTTTTGGACATTAGTTTCTTGTTGAAGAAACACCTCTGATGTGAGAGGGATGGGTGTGGCTAAAATTAAAACACACATCAAAATGCTGCTTCAATTAAGGCTAAAATTATGCAGAAATCAAGAGAACAGAGTAGGAAAAATCCCTCATTTTGATTATATTTTGATTATATTTTGATTATATTTTGATTATATTTTGATTCTATTGAATGTTATACAAGAAACACAATCTACTAAAAGGAAGTGTTGTCACTGTTGATGTCTGCCCAGTCACAAGGAAACACCTGATATTTCTCTCAACAAAGGGTTAAAAAATGAATCAATATTTAAGGTAAAAAGTAGATAGGAAAGTAAAAAAACAATTATATTATGGAAATACTAAATCACCACAAGAAAGAAAAGTACTGTGGGTACTACATTTTATCTGATTCCTTTACAACCATTTAACCAGAGAAACAGAGATGTAAAATATCAGATTAGAACAGTTCTGTGCCCTGATTTCAGAAAAGTCAAGTAGAAGAACTAAAAACCTAACCCAGATCCTCACTTTCTCATTTCAAATAAATCACATTAATGATTTTTTTTTTTGTTTTCAGCTATGGATATGGTACTTTCTCTTTTCCCCTTTTCATTCTGAAGAGCTGATTTAGCAAATTCTCGTTTTTCTTTCTTAGGTTTGCAGGATTAATTTTAAGTATATACTAAAATATTTTGCTACATTAGGGTTACACATGGTAGTACTTTTAGCAAATTATTGAAGGAAAAACAAAGAAGGAGCTTCCAAGACATGGCTCGAGCAATCCCAATAAAGGCAGAGCTTGTTGCTGGAAAGCTGAAAGCTTAAATTTTTGGAGGGGAGGGACTCATAAAGGAAGAGCATCAGTGATAAGGAATTTGGCTCCTTGGAGAATTAATGTTAATAATTACAAGTCCTGCCAATAGGCAAAGAGCCTGGTGGAATTTGTCAGGTTCTGTCCCATCAGCAGATGCAATCTCCTTCTAAAGATTACCAACACCTATTTATCATAAGTAGCTGAACTATAAATCAGACAGCACAGAAGGGAAATGCAGTAAATTGTTCAGACCCAAGTTATATTTTGGAGAAAATTCAGTCTTGTCTCAGCAAGAGAAACACACTTTGGCAGGCCAGTGCTTTATACATTTGTATTTAGTCCCTGTCAGAATAAGATGTTTTTCCTTCCTACCTCTATTACTGCAATTTAAAAAATGGCTATTAAAATGAAAATTATTTATTATTTTTTCATTGTTTGCCATTGTCCATAAAGAAGGACATTTGTGTTTCTTGGTGGGTGTTTTCACATTGTTTCCCCAAGCCTGACTGAATTGAACACGTCCCAAGCCACAGGGCCAGTGAGGTGGATGAGTTCATCCCTGTGCCTTCTGGCCCGATAAAAACCCCCCAAAACACTCCCCAGCTCAGAAAAAGGCATTTTTCCAGGCAAGTCTCAAAGTTATTAAGCAAAGCTTTCCCTGCCTGTGAGTTGGACTCTGCTCTGCCAAGCGCTGCAAGGCAAAATTCTCCTTTGCCCTGGGGCCAGGTCAGGTGGCTGGGCCAGCCTTGATGTTTCTCTTCCCTTCAGGAGAGCCTGGGATGGCTGGGAGCTTCCAGGGGGATGGATCCCATCCCCATCCCCATCCCCATCCCCATCCCCATCCCCATCCCCATCCCCATCCCCATCCCCATCCCCATCCCCATCCCCATCCCCCATCCCATCCCATCCCATCCCATCCCATCCCATCCCATCCCATCCCATCCCATCCCATCCCATCCCATCCCATCCCTGCTGTCCTCTCAGAGGGGAGGGAGGGGTGCTCTGCTCCAGGCTTTGCATACAAGGACAGGTTGGCAGGAGAGCAACTTCAGTGTTCCTTTCAAAACTTTTTGGGTTCGCCTGCATACAAAACTGTCCATAAAATATGTTCATGCGTCAGTTCATAATTAATTAAAAAAATCTGGGTTCACTGATCTTAAGCTGGGTTTGGAGAACATTGAAAACAGAATTTACAATTGTTTTGCATGGAGATAGGTAGCAGAGGAAGTACCTAATACTTATTTCTGTCCATTTCAGTCTGTTGAAGGTGGGTAGCAGGCCCTGGGGTTAAAATGATACACAAACCCATTTCCTTGTAGGGGATGCTCATCAGGGCAATTTTAGAGAATCATGGAATGGTTTGGGTTGGAAGAGACCTTAAATTTTCCAGTGCCACTCCCTGCTATGGGCAGGGACACCTTCCATTACCCCAGGCTGCTCCAAGCCCTGTCCAACCTGGCCTTGGACACTTCCAGGGATGGGGCAGCCACAAAAATAATCCCTCTCACTTTATTTCTCTCAGCCCATAACAAATTACAGGCAGGATCCTGAAAGAGGTGAGAGAATCAAAGCTCTAAAAAGCAGATAAAATACCTCAGAGCTGTAAGGCCCATCCTAATCCAGTGGATGTGTCAGGGAGTGGATGCACGAGCTGTTCATGTGCAGATCTGGCTTTACTGGGAGGACTGGGATCACTGCACTGGGCATGCCAAAGCCTGGCTCAAGTTTCCCACAGCTTGTGTGGACACTCTGGGTAAATCATCCTCAAACTCAGAGCCCTTCAGTGGTGCCCAAAGACATGCACAGCTTTTGCTCAGTATTTAAAGATTATCAGAAGGGCATGGAGAAGGGATCTGGGGCACTGGAATGCATCTCCTTGATCTGCTAAGCTCTGTGGCATGCCAGCTGGGAAGGACTTGTTTAACCAGATCCTCATTATTTTATTGACTGCAGGGAGGAGAAAAATATTCCTCAATACCACCAGGAGTTAATTAGCAGGGTCTAAATCACTACTTACCACCAGAAACTCCTGCACGGTTCCTCTCTCCCAACTCTGCACCTCACCCAGCCTCACCAGGAACTGTGACTTTATTTCTGGAAATATTCCATGCTTCGTATGGGCTGTAGTGAAAGTAAACAACAGTTGAGTGAGAAGATGTGATGGAGCATCCAGAACCCAAATGTCTGAGGGTACCTTATTTAGTGATAACAATGAAGGATTTAAATATTTAAGTGTTGTTTCCTGGTTATTTCAACCTGGAAAATCAACCTGGTTATTTTTTTGCAGGGAAGAGTTCAGTGGCTGCAGCATTCCCCACTCCATGACTGCTCTACAAGGAAAAAGAACAGTCTCCATTTCCATCACTGATTTTTTTTTTTTTTTTCTGTAAAACCTCCCCTATCTTGACAGGTGGAGGTGGATATCTGTCAGTCAGCCTGTGTGTGCCTCAAGATCTCAGAGATCACCTTTTGAGATTAAGCTGAAACCTTTTGCAACCAGCTTTCATCTCAGAAGTGTTGCACCTTGCCCACAAAATGGTGAAGACCTTAGTTCCCTGCATTTCCCTGTTCTCCTTGTCCTTTTATCCTCGCCTATTGGAACAATTTATCTAACTGTTTATTTGCATTATTTATTTACATTTATTTTCTAAATTCACAGAGATTTGCAGCCCCCAAAGGACTGAAGATTTTGGTCCTCCTTATTATTTTATCCACTTCCTGGGTGGGTGGAGAAAAGTCCTCCTGAAGGTGCACAGGAGGAACTGCAGAGGCTGAAGAGCAACTTCCAGGTTTTATATCTGTAGGTTTATAATGAAATATTAATAAAGTGACTGGTCTGAAAAGCAAAAGAAGGGAAATGCTCTTTGGTGTGCCCCAGCCAAGCTGAGAACACTGAAATCACAGCATATGTTTTCTCTCTTCTTAAGGACTGCAGATTATTACAGGCAGGCTTTATTGTGGTCTATAATTTTGGTTTTCTACCTCTGACTATGCCAAACAGCGTTTTTTGTTTTGTTCAGGCAGCAATCAAGAATGGTATGTTATCAAGCCACAGCACTGTGACCTTTGGATTTAAAGAGAATATTCCAACTACTTGGAGCCAACACATATATTAAATTCTAAGGTTGGAGGAAGGGTGAAAAACAGAGGACATGTTTTTTAAGATGTCTTGCAACCCTGGAGCTCGGTTTTTCATTTCTCTTCAAGATTTATCGATTTTGATGCATGGCTACAGATTTTACAAGGATGTTACACAAAGGGCATTCCATTTATTTTGGTCAGCAGCCAGACAGTTAAATTTCTAAACAGCTGTCTGGGACTGGATGAACACATGGACTCAAGATGTCTTAAAATAAAATGAAATAATGACTTGAATGCTGTTTCTTCCAGTATAGGTGTGGTATAAATAAACAATTAAAATAGTCTTCATTTTTTATGTACATAGGGAAGAAATAAAATGTTTCTGGATGAGAATATTAAGTCCTACGTTCAGGAAAATTAAATGTACAGGTTAATAATGAATTTCCTTCCTGAGAGAACACTTAACAACTTTTGTATGAGAACTTTCATACAAAATGTTTAATCAGGTTTTTATAATAAACAACAAGAAAATCTCAACACTGTAAATCAAATCTTTGATTCTTACATATATTATAACCTTTCTGCTTTTTTACACCTCTTTCTTTATAGCAATAAAGACAAAATTGTCATCTATATGTCTTTGTCTCTCAAAATACAGTGTATTAATTTAACTGCATTAAGTGGTTATCTCATTAATTAAGGTATATGGAATTCTGTTTTTTGTTGCTGTTGTTGTCCTCCTTGGAAGTAATATAACTGGGAAGTATTACTTGCATGAGCAAGTTAATTCTTCTTCCCATTATGCATATCCTGACAGCATTAAAGGTGAATTATCAACTGGAAATTATCAAGCTACCAGAAAAAACAACGAGAAATTGAAAAGAATAGGGATCACTGCAGGGTTTTTACACTGAATAAATACCTGTTCAACAACAAGGGCAGCCCAGAATGGGCTTTGAGCCAGGCTGAGAGAGTTATTGAACAAGGTTTTTGGTGATAGGACAGATATATACATTTGGTGTCTCTCTAACTTCTGCCATCTCTGTTGTGCCAGCACAATACTATTTGGTTTGGTTTTTTGGTGTTTTTTTTTCTTTTCTTTTTGAGCAGGAGGCAAGGAGGGGGTAGATTGGACGTTATTTCAGTCAGATTAGTCTCCCATTCCATCTTCCTGTGTACAAGCAGAAGTATTTGCCACAGAATAATCAAAGGGATAATGCAGGAAGGAATACGTGGCTGGAAAAGAGGGAGATTGCTTACACAGAACTCCAGGAACCACAAAACCAATCAGGTCAGTACAGGCTTTACAGAATCCAGTACCAATACTTCTAATTTGGACTAGAAAAGGAGCAGTGTTACAATTAAAGCCCAACAAACCCCAAACCAAATCTAATCTCAATACAGCTGAGTGCACATCTCTGTGGAGCTTGACAGCCCCCAGCTCTATTACAATCAGATGCTTCTGTGGAATAAACCAAATCTTTCTTCTTTCTAACAGCAGAACCAAAAAGGCTCTGGTTCTTGCTGTAGAGAACACAGGGAGAGGCACCTCCCAAAGGCTGGTTTTAAGGACCTAAGACTTGTAGCTGC
Organism: Calcarius lapponicus; assembly: GCA_039654755.1. Classification (NCBI taxonomy): domain Eukaryota; kingdom Metazoa; phylum Chordata; class Aves; order Passeriformes; family Fringillidae; genus Calcarius; species Calcarius lapponicus. Next base: position 85,119,710 of record CM077462.1, on the reverse strand, counting down.
TTATTAAAAGGTACACATTGAACAAGTTACATTCCACAGCTGCTCACAGAACTCACCAGGCTTTCAGGCTGGCTCTAAATTACATATGAGGTTCAGACCAAACCAGGCTACAAATTCATGATGGGAACAAAATGCCCCGGGGAACATTTATCATCCCTTTCCCTCGCCAGGAATAGCTCAGTGACTTGAACACTGCTCAAGACTGAGGGGCATGGGCCTGCCATGAGAGATAAGAAGAAGATAACCCAGCCAAGGTTATACAGATTTTTACAAGTGTAGTAAAGTTTAGGCAGTTTTCTGATCCTTTCTGGCTTCAGCATGTTTTTGAAGTATTCCTGTGTGGGATGCAAAATCTGCTGTGTATCCCTGTGCTGGCTGCTGGGACGAGTCACTGAAGAAAGGTTTCCCTTAGTGCCAATTGTGAAAGGGGTTTGGGGAAATGTGATTATTAATGAGCATTTATAGGGGCTCTCTGTAGATTCCCTCCTAATAAGATCAGATTTTCAGATGTGAGGTGAGCTTTAGCCTGTATTCTTATCTGATCTGAATTTAAGACTGAGATCTGTGCATGTGAAACTTAAATGCTGGGAAATTAAAATGCAGCTGCCTGTATTGTAATCACAGAACTGTAGAGAGAAATGTTTTCATTAATTCCTGATCTGCCTGTTTTGACAGCAGCTTAGTTGTCTGATAACGGCAAGGAGACAAATTAAATCCTGCTGCAGGCAGTACACAGACCACATTACTCAAAAAGAGAAATTAAAAACTGTTGAACATCTGCTATTACTGTGAATTTAATCTGTAGAACAACTTCATTATTTTACTTCACATATTTAACTTTATTATTGAGGAAAAAGAGAGCGTCCTTGTGGTTAGAACATTGTTTTCTGGGGTAAAAAAGTTCTGTTATTTATTCTCCTATTTGCCACTGATTACAGAATGATTTCCTAGAAATAAATTAGTCTGTTTGTACCTTAGCTATCCCATCAACAAAATGGGAATACTATTAATGGGAATACTATTACTGCTCTCTTCATGAAGTTCTGGGAATATGAATTAGTTTCAAATGTGCCCCATTGGGAAATGGCAGAAACTACTTCTCAGTATAGAAAATACTTAGTCCCAGTTTGTAGCTGAGAATTATTGTGAATTGAATCCACCCAAGGGTACAAATCAGAAAATGAAACAATTTTAAAAAAAGTTTCCAGAGATGTAAAGGAAAACAAATAAGACATAAATATGAGAGAGAACATAAAAAAGTAAAATTCAAAATTTTAGTTGGTGTGCAGTTGTAACATGAAGGGAAGCATTCAGTCACCAGGAGGGTACAAATCAGATGTGCATCTTCTAACTGAATTTTGTTAGAATTGGCTTGATATGATTAAACCCAGCTATATTTCAGCTGTTATACATAGTATAGATATTGTAAATGCCAATAAATGGAAATCTGGATTGCAAGATGAGAAACACTGATGACTTGCTGAAGTAAAGACCACAGCTTATACAGAATTACAGGAAGCAGGTTTAAATAATAATGTGTCCACTAAAATGTGATGATACACACAATTTTCTATGTCACATAAAGAAAGCTATAAACAATATATTGCAAAAGATACAGATACTGATGGATAAAAGTACTCTCTAGACATTTCCTATGAATTTGCATGAATAGGTATATCCTGTCTTTCCCAAAATCCTGTGGAATATTATCTAGGAATTCCTAATGGCCATCAGCTGGAGAGCACAGCTGACAGCACTTTGGGAACAAACCTTGGTCTGTAATGGATGGGTCAAGCATTGTGATGAGTCTCCAGTGTTTGCAGGTTTAAATGCTGCTTTCAAAAGGAGCAGGATACCTACAATGAGCTCCTTGTTTGCCATGAATTGAGCACCCTCTCCCAGCCCTTCCTATTTGTCAAGATGTAGACATGAATCAAACTCTGGAGGTGTAATAAAGAGCTGGTAACTCTTTCTTCCTTCCTCCCCCTGCCCCCAAGCTCCCCTTTCTTTTCTGAGATCCTCAGAAGTGCAGTTAAATAAGTTCTCTATGAGCAGCTCATGTGACAGTAGATGATGAGATATCACAAAGTGCTCCTTTATTCACCACCTCAGCCACTTGCAAGCAGACCTGAATCACATCCTCTGCCTCAGAAATGCCTGGATCCCTTCTGTTCCTGCCTCAGCACTGAATGAAATGAAATAAAGTGAAATAAAATGCTTCCTGAACAGTGAAAAAAAGAGTACATTTCAGCATTTATCCTGTACCTGTAAGCACATTTACCATTTAGCCACATTGGAATTTCCACCATAACTCCCTAAATCTCTCTGCTCTCCGTGAAGTTGTTTGGCCACATCAAGTCACAGTCATGGTCCCTTTTCAATAGCTGCACTCACTATTTTCCTTTTTATGAGATTTTAATGAGTCTGGCAATTATTTGTCCATTCACAAGAGTGATAGCTGATCTGAAGCAAAATAGGAAGGAAAGGACCAACCATATCAGGAAGATTTAAAAGCTTTTTTAGCTTCATGCCCGATGTATTAACTGAATAAAAAGCTAACTTTATTTTCATAATTAAAGATAAATTACCAAAACCTGCTACAGCAAGAAGGCAGAGGTGTAGAAAAGCATTATTTGTGCAATATGGGAAATTATTATTTTATAAATTATTATGATAAAATAAGTAATTATTATTTGTATAAATTATTATTTGTGCTGCCTCTGTGAAAAGGATACCATCTTCTAGGATTTGGGACAATTATTCTGAAACAAGTTGTCCTTCTAGCAAATTATAGGGATGCCAAGCATGGCCCCTTTTTCTATCCACTGAAAAAGTGACTGTACACCTTAAAAACACAATGTTAGTGCAGGTAAATAATTTTTATATTTAATTTCTCACTTTGGTTCTTTAGGAATTATAATCTGCCATCCTCCAGTGACTGATTTTGACCCTTGACCTTATGTTATACTATTTTCACAACAAAACTTTGTGTCTTCTTCACTGGTACTTGTGTCCAGGAATGTTTTCAGCTGACCTCCAGCTATGACTGAAGCTTTAGAAATATTTAACATGGAAATAAACCTTTCCCTTTACTTCTTTAAAGTAGTGTTTCACTAAAATGAAAATGTTATATTTTATTCCCAAAAAGTTTTTCTGCTTTTCACCACACCTTTTAGGGTAAATATTCATGGACTCATGGAATGGTTTGAGTTTGAAGTGGCTTTAAAATTATTCACAATAATGTCCCATGAGCAGGGACACCTACCCCTATCCTCGGGTGCTCCAAGCCCCAATGTCTAGCCTGGCCTTGGACACTTCCGGGGATCCAGGGGCAGCCACAGCTGCTCTGGGAACCTGTGCCAGGGCCTGCCCACCCTCCCAGGGAACAATTCCTGCCCAAAATCCCATCTAAACTGTCTCTGTCTAAAATTAGATATTATGAAAACTTCTCTGACCATCCATTTTGAGGGGAAAATTAATAAAGAAATATCAGCTAACTGATACTGTGAGCTAAATTTTTAATATCAGAGTCAGTTAATCATTTTTATAGAAACTTTTGGTAAAAACATCTAATAGAAAATTTAAGAAATTGGTGATGACAATAAATTTCACTACATGGAAACAAAGAGAAAACAATAAAATTTCAATATGAATTCTTTCTAATGTAGACTCCAGACATATATTACCATCCAGTGGTTGTCACATCAAAGCTATAAAATCAGCTTTGTGTAAATGAAATTTCTCTGCAGATCTAGGAAACTGCTTCTTGCCTTCCTATAATGGAAGGAATTTTCTGTGTGTTTGTCCAAGTTCTTTATAGTTCTGATTAACCATAGTCACCTATTTCATGTCACAGCACATAATAAGATATTCCTCCCTCAGACTTTCTGCACAACCTCCTCTGAATCTAATCAGTTTTAACATAATTAACTCCTAAAGAGATTTAATGCAGCAGCAAGTTATATAAAGGAGCAGTTGATTGTTAAAGATGACAGACAAGCCCTGATGCATGCACTTCCAAGCAGTGATTCTATATAAAAACCTGGTTAATTGGTTAATTACAATAAGATAGGGGTGTATCACCCATAGCTACCCATCACTCAAAAAAAAACTTTTAGCTGTGGCATCAACTTCAAATTACAATGAATCCCATTTGCAACCCTGTGCAATAAATTCAGAGTTGCAACTAAAACAGAAAAGGAGCATTTGGGCACTTCCAAAATATAAATAAATGATCCCAACTGAATGTTTGAAGAATAGGACTGCCTCAGAGAAAAAAAGTATTTTTTCCCCTTTGCTGGAACCCCGCAGAATCCATCTTTAACAAGCCCTCAGACTAAGTGCACACCATCTGAGCAATATTTGGAGTTCCTCTGAGTGTTTCCAACTTGAACCCAGTTAACTGCAGTTCACCTCTTGGAAAATAGCTGCTCTTTTGCCTCAGATGTCTTTGCCATGAATCACAGGTGGATACTCACAGCCACTATTTGTTTTGAAAGCAGAGAATGTTTCTCCACTGAGCTCTCTGTGAAGCAATTCAAATATTCCCTAACATGAGCTACATGTAAGTTAATTTGCTACTGCAATCCAGACCTAAATTACGAGGCCTTCAGAGCTGTAGGAAACCTTGTGCTCTTCAGGATTGGCCAAAAAAATCAGTTTAAACACATCAACAGGACTTACTTGATGTTTCCCTTTCTTTTTCTCATTAGGTGTTACAAAGTTAATGGGTCACTAACAAAGATTTGGATAGCTTGTACTTACCTTTGTAATTATAAGCTAAATAGGATTTCTACTGAATACCTTCAAATAAAAACAGGAGGGGAGAAAAGTCTCTGTAGAGGAGACAGGAGTGAGAAGTGTTACTGAATTATTAAACCAAGAAAAACCCCAAAACAAAAGAAAACAAAAAAACAACCCAAACCCCAAACATCCCCAAGAATCAGCTGGTTTTTACTCCTGGGGGCAATTAATCCTTTAGAAAAATTTTACTAAGGACAAATTTCATTTTGCGTTATTTGGAGTGTCAAGATCAAGATCAATTTCTGCAGGACATGCTGTAACTCATCCAACAGTTATGGGCTGAACAGACTGGCAAGAATTTTTTTTTTTTAATCAAAGGTCGTATTTTTTGGCCTTTCTGGTCTTAATATTTATGTTGTTTTAAAAAAAATTGTCTTTAGAAGGCCACAAGTGTTCAAAGTAAAATTTTGGAGGCAATTTTATGAAAACTCCTTTGTTCTGCTTTCTGCAGTAAATGCTTTCTCACAAAGCTCTTATAACCAAAAGGAAATTTGGATATGTTCTACAGTCCAGTTTACAATTTAGAAAGATTATTTGATTATTAAGAAACCAGAAGCTTCCACAACTGAACAGCTGGGGGGCATTTGGATCACTTATAGTCATTGCTTATTAATATGTGAAGAAGTTGGAGGTTTTGTGGTGATGTTTTTCTTGTTGGTTTCTTGGGTTTTTTTAATTATTTTTTTAAGACTTATGAAGGACAAGAAGTCTAAAACATGCAACTGCCCTAATCTTTCATCAGGTTTATTTGCATTTAAATTCCTTGCTTTTGCACTCCTGCCTATATACAGCCAAGCTTATTCACCTTCTTATCTCCATGTTTTTCAGGAAATTATTATGAAGAAATCTAAGAGGAGAAGTAGTTCTAGGCCATTTGGATTCTGTTCTCAGAAAAAAAAAAAGGTAGCAATGTGTGTTGCCCATTTCTCAGTAGCTTTTTCCTTGCGAGATGTTTGTATCTCTGTCACAGTATTCATTTTTTTTCCCCTCTGTCCTTCCAGAAATAAAAACAAATACACCTGGTATGGAAAAACTTGTGTATAAATACAGGAAAAAGGGATACCCCTTGGCAGTTCATGAGGGAGGTCAGACTGAGGCTAAATAAACAGGATACTTTTCTCTCCCACTCAAATAATGAATTCCTAAGTGTTTCATGCCTTAATCAAATTAAGGAATGAATTCTCTATTAGTCCCTGATCACCCTAATTCCAGAAAGTCTCATTTCTCCTGGGGTTCTCACCAGTTCATCCAGCTCATGCAGCACAAATCAAACCATCCTTCTTGGAAGTTCTTTTCAGTGTTTTTACTCATGGCATTTAGGTTGCAAAATCTGACTGTTTCCTCAATTACCAAACCAATGTGAATCACAGCTTTTAAAAAAAAATAAAAAATAATAAAAAAAGTAATCTTCCCATCATATTGGTTGAAGCAGGGAGGAAGAAACTTTTTATATGTGAGCTTTACCTTGACCCAGGGGTTTCTGGTTTTTGGCATTCCTGTTGTGTCCACCTTTCCACTGAGGGGCAGGAAATGAGGGAGAGAGCAGCTGCCTCCTCAAACATACTGACTCCAACCAAAATCTCCCTCTTGGGGATCTCAGTTCCCTTAAACCAGGCTGATTCAGGAGCAAATTTTGCACTGAGTCAAACTTTCCCCATCCAATTGGCTGCAAAGTCACAGCTGTGCTGCTGTTTCAGGTGTGTCCTGCAGTGCAGGCCACCTCTTATGATCCACACTCCTTGCACTTTTCTTATCCCTTATTCCTTACTCCTTATTCCTTATTCCTTACTCCTTATTCCTTATTTATTTAGTGTGCTCAGGGAAACAATGGAGTTCCAGTTCTGACAAGGCAAGGCACAACTTTAATTAGGAGTTCAGTCATATTCTCAGAACTACTCTGCACAAATTTTGGCCCCTATCTTTAGCCAAATGTATCAACATTTTTTGGTTTTAGAATCAAAAAATCATTAAGGTTGGAAAAGACCTCTAAGATCATTGAGTCCAACCTGCTTTGAGAAACAGGAGACTACAATTAAACAATAAAGTTGTACTAAATAACATCCCTGAAATTATTCACTGTCCTTGGACTCTTCGCCCCCCCCCCCCCCCCCCCCGAATTTATAACGTTCTTTTAATACTTACATGCAGAGAATGCTGCATTAAATGGTTTTATTTCCTTTTTACTGGATACTCAAAAGCCACATGTGCATGTATAAAGGATATAAATATTAGTAATACAAGGAAAGTCATACATAAGAAGGGGGAAAACAGATTTTAAGATTTTTTTGTTAAAAATTTTGCTCCATTTTCTCCTTTGACTGTGTTACATACACAGACATCCTGTACTCCAATTTTGGTTTGATGCATTCTAAACCTCGAGGTCCTGAGAGCCTGAAAACTGGAAACCCAAATGATTTACTGACATGATTTTAGTGTTCTTAGGTCAGTTCATCGTGTTCCTGGCTTTTCTCTGGCTTTTTCTGCGTAGATGTGCAGAGTTCAAATCTGTGACAAGCCCCATTTAATAACTTGCATCTGTCTGCCTTTGCTAGCCTAGAAAATGATTGCTCCAGTTTGGCTAATGACCTCTCTGTTCCAAACCTCTCCAAACATCCTCAGTATTTTGTTTATCACAATAAAGAGCAGCAGCACACTGAGCATGGTGTGCTGTTTTGAATTCTGGACTCCACATTTCTGTCATGATCTATGTGAGGGCTGGCAATTTGCAAAAAGTTGCTTAGAAAACTTAAAATCTCATTTTGGAGTCCAGCTAAATTAACCTCCTTGGTCAAAGCCTCACCTTTCATTAATCATTAGCTCTTTAAGCAGATTAAACTCTTGAAATGAGCAGCATGGGGGAAAGAATGACATTTGGAGATAGCAGGGGAAGATAGGAAGCATTGCTATCACATGCTTAATCATGGGGGATTTGGGAGAAAATATGGCAAGGAGATCACAGGCTGCACAATTGCAGGAAACAGAAATGCAAGGGGATCTTGCAGTGATTAGAACAAATGGGACTCATCCATCACTACATTTCCCCCCAAATTTAAGGGCTTACACATGCAGAGCCGAAATTACCTGGGGGTATCTCAGCTCCATTATCCTACTTAAGACATAAAAAAGATGTTTTAATAGCCACGACTTTGCTGTCTGTCTTGCTGGTCTGACAGAAAAAGTCCTGTGATCCAGGCAAAGCTTTCAGAGGAACCACTACCTGAAAATGTGGCTGCTCTTCCTTCAGTTCATCTGATTGCACTCTCAGGCTTTTTGGAGCATGTTTGTTTTATTTCTCTACTTTGCCTCCTAAATCAACAGCCTGGAAGCAGACACTATTTTCTTTTTATGACATCTTGTGTTTTCCATGTTTCAGAGACAGGCAAACAGCTCAGGGCTGCAGAGTGCTGACACACAGCAATTGCTCAACAGGCACACTTTTGATGTGGAGGGAATTGGCTTTTTAGGGCAGTGGGAGAAAGACAGTGCAAATACCACTGGTACTCAGTGGGATTTCTGCTGGTTGGACACCTCTTGGCCTCTGCTGACACCATCAAAGCTGCTGGGAGCCAGAGTCACCTCCCAGAGAAACACAGGCAGCTCCTGCCTCCCTTCACAGCAATTGCTGAGCTGGGCCTGAGCTCAGAAGTTCATTAAGGAAATGCTGGTCAGCCTCCTTATGCACATCAAACAGCTTTTGTGACTCTGGAAGGGCCTTTTATTTTGTGGGAAGATGCTGAGATTCCTGAAGAATTAAAGCCAAGGAACATAAACCTTATACACCCACCTAAATCAGCAAGGCTATCATGTGAAGCTTCTCAAGAGTAAATATTTCCCAAATGTTCCTGGGTTTGATGAGCTTTGTCAGTCCAAACTCCCTTGGCTTCAGCCACCACAAGCAGGCCCTGCTCCGTAGTTAACATTGGTTAAATAATTGTAGCTACAGAGAAGGCAAAAAATAATGTTGTGAAGAGAGAAATTTAAAATTCTAATGATGTTTGGGAGGAAAAAGGCAAACCCTCACATGCAGTAATCAAATAGAGGTCAGAGTTTAATAATTGCAGGACACTTGCAGATAGTGTCAGACACAGGCTTTCAAAAGTACATTAATTTGACTTTCCCTGTCTGACAGAGCACTCATGCCCTTCTCCCTCTACCAGCTGAGGAAACATCAAAGTGGGGGAAGCTCAAAATCTGCTGTAAGCTGAAACACATCAGCAAGTGATGTGACACTGAAATAGTTGCAAACATGGTGTCCCACCTTTTCCAGATATAGTTTTAAATGATAATTTGTTCTGCCAGCTCAATTTATGAAAGGAATAGGATAAACCAAGTGAGGGACTGTGATTTAATGCATTATTCTTACAGCATACTTTGGGAGAGGTGAAAAAAACAGAATCCTTCTGAATAATACTACCCCAGAGATCAGAATGAAAATGAATGAAATATGTATAAGTAAAAAAAAATTATAAATGCAGGTCAAATTGATTTGCATTTGGAAGGCTCACTAGTGATGCATACTTATCTTGAAGTACTGTACTGCTCTAATTTTAAAAACTATTTCTTCTTTTTCTGATTGTGAAACCTGTAGGATTCCTTGATGTTTAACTTGGCCCCCTGAGTGTTCACACCGGGCTGTTGACTCAAACTCTTAAAATATTTGGAATGGATTGTAAAAATAGGAATTAAAATTGTTCTTGGTAGGCCTCAGCTTCCTCCTGCACACTTCCACCGCTCCTCTGGCTTTGGCAGACCTGGAAGTTGTTAGCAGCAGGGAGGGATGTTCTGTGTTTAGAAGGCGATCCATTGTTTGCATGCAGGGTGAGGCCAGTCTGCAAAACTGCTCATTAAATGGGAAAGGAAACCTCCACCTGCCAGGCAAAGGCAAAGGGATGGTGCTGGATTGCACCAATAGCTTTCATTTTAAGTTGGTTTCCAGTTGCACAGCTCAGAAATGCACATTTCCCTCCTGTGATATGCAAGGTGAGTCTGTCAAATGTGTGTTCTTCTTGTGTGTTCTGAGAGCTGCAGGAACAGCTGAGCTCTGCATGAGCCTCCTGCAGGAACCCCAGAGCTGTGGGGCAGGAAACCCTAGGAACTGGAGCCGCAGCATTTCACTTCTGAAGGAGTGAAATCATCACAGGATGGAATCATGGTTTGGGCTGGAAGGAGCCTTACAGCTCAAACCATTCCACCCCTGCCATGATCAGACATCTTCCACTGTCCCAGGCAGCTCCAAGTCCCATTCAGCCTGGCCTTGGACACTGCCAGGGATTCAGAGGCAGTGCTGCTCTGGGCACAGAGATATGTTACAGCTGCTCTGGGCACCCTGTGCCAGGGCTCACTACCCTCGCAGCCCCCTCAGAGGTTTGCAGGGCCTTGCCTTGACTCTTAAGACTTAAAACTCATGAGGTGATGCTTCAACTAAAGAAAGACAAAACCAATCCTGGGAGCTGTTAGTTCCATCTTTCATTCCTCCACAAGTTCTAAGTAGTATCTGGCCTCCTGCCTTTAAAGACATCAAAATATCCCTAATATATCTTTTAAAAGGTTTCAGGATCAAAGGCAAGTCAAATCCAATGTGGTTTAGTGCTTGTGAAACTCTGGAACATCTTTAGGGTTCACAAAGCTTGTTTTAACTTGCAAAATATTTTCCCTTTAATTAAACCCCATATTTCCCAGCCAGGGTGATTCAGTTTTATATTCAGCTGAAGTGAGAGAGTGGTGTGTGTTCACATAATCTAAAACACACACAACAGAATGGGAACAGAAAACTGGATGCTAAAATTCTTCAGACATAAAACAGCAAATTGCTCATTAGCAAACAAAGTAAAATAGCATCCAAAAAGGCAGAACAAGACTTGACTACTCTTGCAAGAAAATTACAAAGCAGAAGTGTGATGTCATTAACTTGCTTTAATAAGCAGAGTTGCCTTTTAGGGTGCTGATGCTGAACCAGAGAAAATCCTCATAGAATTTTACAGACCCATATAGGTTCACACCAGCTGAAAGCCTCTCCTAAAAAACACTGGGTCAATTTCTGGAAGTTTTATTTTTGGGAGGAGGCAAATGAAGATATTTCGGAGGAGAAAAAAAAAAAAAAGAAGAAAGAAAATTGAGGGATCAACTGCCAAAGCTAAACAGGTAATGACACAATTACACAGAATTGCAGCAATGTGATAAATGAAGAAAAAGAGAAACCCTAGAATACTCCTACCCAGAGATGTGAGTAGCTGTGGCATCCTGTCCTGTGGTGCCCACCAAGAACTGAAATAGCAGCTGCTCGATGATATTCCAGCTGCTCTTGAAAATTCCCGCTTAGAGCATCATTCCATGGACCTCACACTTGACTCTGCTGACTTGATTGCCCTCCCTTTTTAGGAAGAACAGAAATAGGCTATGACAGGCTCTAATACCATTCAACGCTAACTCTAGGGATAGAAAAGATATTCTGGAGATGACAACTAAACTGATTTTGACAAGTGAGAAAAATGCACCTGCAGTGACAGATTACTCACTTGAAAAACAGCTTAAGAGAGGTAAAAATTCAAAGAGATGTCCAATCAAAAAGTATGAAAAGGAGAAACAATAGGGAAAGATTTGGAAGCATCCTATTCCTTTATATCTATACTGAGAAAGTATTTCAAATCTGGTTAGATAGATTTATATTCTGCAATAAGCTTCAGCTAAGAGAAAGACAAAAAGCTTTGGCCATTCTAGACCTGCTGCTACACATTTAAGCTGAAGCTGACCTTGAACCAGAGAAGGAAACAGAACCAGACAGAAATCTGCCATTCTGGGTAGAGATTTACCTTGGACACTGCCCTGGGAAGTGTCATCAAGACTTTCCTGTTGGGTACCTTGGAGATTTAAACCTTTTTGTTGGTTCACCATGCCTTTGACAGATTTTAGCATTTCTTGCAGACCACACTGTGTTCTTACCCTCACTCTGAAAACTGTGCTTCTTTTCTTTTCCCTGACTTTCAGAGTAACCATTATCCTTAAAGATATGCAAACTCCACCTGGACTGATGTTTGGGAACCTTTGCTTTGCTTCACCAGTGTCTGTGGGAATTCTCCAAGGTGCTCCTTGCTAAACAAAAGGAGGAACCTTAGAGTAAAGTGGTAATATCTCTACTACTGGACTGAAGCAGTTTCCTCACCGTCCTTCTGTCTATTGCCAAACCACTGAGCTGTTCCTGTTTATTTTAAAAACTTATTTAGAAATCTGAATCTGGATGGGGATAGAAAAGTAAAGTCAACATTAGGTAAGGGAAGAGCATTTCAGTTACTTAGCTTGCACTAGATTCACCCTTATTTGTTATTGCTAACTTAACTCTGGGCTGGAAAGAAGAGGAAAGCTATAATCAGTTGCTTTTAACTCAGGCTTAAAAATTGTGGCCAAAGTTTTTTAGTATTCTGGATTCCTTTGCCTAATTGCAATCCCACAGTGGCAACTGCACTTAGAGAAATCCAAAGAAGTTGTTTATAGGGCAAAACTTTCCTTCCATGGCAGTGAAAATTAAATCTTGAGATAGGCAGGTTTTTTAATTTTCTTTTGGTTGGGTTTTTTTGTTGCTTATTTAGTTGGTTGTGAGGTTTTTTTTGTTGTGTTTGTTTTTCAGTTCTTACTGTAACATATCTCATCTCTGAAGGCTTAGCTTCACTCTGCAGAGTTGTTATTTATGGTCAGTGCATAACATTTTGTCCCTTTTGAAAAGCTGACTTGGATTTGTCCAAATGCCCAGGAAATACTGTTCCCTAAATGTTTGTGTTTCTTGGGACAGTAAAGGCCACAGACCCAGTATAGGCAACGTGCATCTACATTTTCCTTTGACCTGCCATTCCAGTGGAGCTATTAAGTGGCAAAACTTGCTGGACACAGCATAATTCATAATCTTCCTCATCTATTTTGCTTCACTTTGCTGCTAAGAAAATTTACAGTGCAAAACCAATTCCTTTTTTTCCTTAAAGAAAGCCCCAAGTTCCTAATCAGCTGCACTGCTCAAGGATTATGTGGCAGCTCCAATTGTTTTCCTGCTGGGATCTGATGCTGGCTGGATGCCAAAGTGCTTCTCTCTGGTTGTTTAACCATTCTCTCACAAAGCTTGAGGCCTGATGGCATCAGGTGCAATTCAGGTACAAAGGTGAGGACAACACAAAGTGTTTTCCTGCCACCCCTTGCCTTGCCAAAGCCCCAAAGAGGATCCTGTTTTTTTCTCTCCCTAGAAATGTTCCTGTACTCCAATTTAGCCCAAATCTTACAGGGTGAGGAGCAGTGGGTGGAGGTTCAGTTGTGCCTCTCTGCTGGCTGGTACTTTTAGGAGAGGCTGACCAGGTGCTTCAACATTTCAAAAGTGAATAGAAGCAGTGTCATTGTGAAGATGCCTGAAATTTTGGAAGTCATTTTCTCAGGCACAGGAATTCTTCACTTCCCCTTCCTTAGCACAGCCTGAGAGGGAAGTCCAAGATGTAACTGGTAATCCAAGACACTACTCAAAGTCCAAACTTAACCAAAAATTTGAGTGAAGACTCAGCAGCCTCACAAAACCAGATTGCTGTGAAACACTTTAAATTTACTTTTTGAAGTTCTTGCTTACAGGTGAGCAACAAGACCCCCATGTCACAGGATAAAGGGGATATATTCTCCTGGAAAAAAGGTATTTTAGGGGCTGTGTTTGCACACACAGTTAAGGATGGATGCAATCCTGATAGGAAATAGTTCCTCCACGGAGCTGTTGGCTTTAACTCTGGTAAATATGGATCCCTAAGAAGAAGATTCTTTGCATGTGAGAACAACTGCTTGCAAATTTAGTTGAAAATGTAGCTCTAAATCCATAGATGCAAAAAACACAAAGACTGTGCTCGTGTCAAGAATCTGCTGAATCCTGTGCTATCCATCTGCCCATGTGTAATTTAATCTGGCACCATTTCCAGTGATGTCATGCCTGGAACACCCAGCCCTGTGGAGAGAGGCTCCCTGGGATGGAGCTGCTGCACGAGGTGGAGAGATCAGCAGCTGTGCTAATTCACTCCTGGAATGGTGTTCCTATCGAGTTGCAAAGGAGCAAAGGCAGTTTCTGCTCTTTAATCCATGCAGTTTTGGAGCAGGCACGTGTTCAAAAGACAGGTAGGTGAGCCAGGCAGTTCCACAGCCAGTTCTTCTGGCTGAATATTCCAGTTTTAAGGAGAAGTGTTCCATTATGTCATTCCAGCTCATGTCATTTCTAGGCAACTGGTTTGCAACTGTGGGATAAGGAGTGTCTGGCAAAATCTGTTCCGTGTAGATAAAGTTCTGCTGCATGAGGAGTCTTCCCCCAGCCCAGCTGAGAAAAACTGAGGTCAGGTTTAGCCCTGTGTGTAGCCAAGGAGACACAGCCACCACTCAAGTGATGATTTATTGGTTTCTCTCGAGTTTGTCCAGCAAAATTTCAAACCTACCAGCATTCTGCTGAGAAATCACAATGTAAGAGCACGAGATGTTCCAACGCTGCTGTCCAGAAAAACCTGGTGATCACAAGGTTGTGCCCCGAACTGAGACAAACTATCAGTTTTGAAAAATCAACCAATATAAGGCAGTCAGAATTTCTTGGAAAATTTAATGTGAATTTTAGAGTATCAGAATCAACATGTTTTATGTCATTATTCAAGCCCTGCTGTCATAATGGAGACCATGAGGAGATATGGAAGAATTAAATGCTTGAAGATTAAAATAAAATTCAAGAAGAATTTGGTGTCAGATTTAATTTATGCAACATTAAAGGAATTCCTGACAAGAGTTTTTTTTTCAATTTAAGCCATTAACATTAAACATAATAAAAAATATAATATGCTGTTATGAAATAATTTTTAAGACCTTTCCTAAAAGATCTCCTTTCAGGTAGACACCACAAGTGAAAATTATTTCAGGGCAGCAGTAAGGGGCTATGGAAATTAAGTTTTTTTCTTTTTAATGTAGCATAGATGAAGATACAGAGTGCTGCTTTCAGCAAGAAAAGAGCAAGAAGAAAGAGCAAGCCAATGCTTATGGCTGAGAAGTCTTCTGGAATGCTAACTTAGATAAGAGAAGTGACAGACATGCCCTTGATATTTATAATTTTCATCTTCTATGTGGCAGCTTTTGACTTTGTGACACTTGAATCTGTTACTGTGAAATGGATTCAGATGTTGCAAAAATGCACCAGATCTTCCAGAGCGTAAAAGTAATTGTCTCTAGCACAGAAAGCTGTTATTTTTGTTGCACAAAATAAATCAAAAGCTATGTTAGGCTAATAATAAATAAAGCGACAGTCGTAAACAATCTGCTCCCTTTGTTAGGTTTTCTGTCATGTTTTGCATGAGAAGTTCAAACAACAACAAAAAGTTCTGAAAGCTCCTCTCATGTAAATGACTTTTCTCAACAGTGGAAAAATGCACTAGAATGAATCCTCAATGATCTCCTGTACTGAAACCTAATTCCATAAAAAAGGGGAAAAATACTCAGATAAGACCCCCAAATATATTTGAGGCTTGTAAAAAAATCTTTCACTTTTTTCCCCACTGAGGGACTGACAATCTGTCCCATAAGCAAAGAAATTCCATAACAAAAGGGTTTGTTCAGAGAAGTTGGTTTACAGATTGAAAAAGTTCAGAGAAGTTCATTAAGTGAAGAGCAAATAGGTTAATGATGCAAGAAATGAGACTGTAAGGAAAGAGAATTTATGTTTGCTTCAGAGCTGCTCGATGAGGTGCAAAGCTCTGATTAAAGGGAGACTCTTTGATTACCAAGTGTTGAAAATTAGGAACCCCAGGACTCAGACATCAGACAACATCAGGAGTGTCATATCCTCAGGCTCCTGCTGCCAGCCTCATGTCACCTACTGGGGTCCCTTCCTTTGGTAGGACCTTCCACCCAGAGCCAGGTTTGACACCAGAAGCAAACCCAGCCCTTTTCCAGTCTGCAACTTCTTCACATTCCTCCTCTTTCAGTGATGCAGACAGGCAAGATTTAGATATTCCCCTTCCCAGAGCAGGAACCTCTACCTCTTATAAGCTTCTCCTCCTGACAGGTCACCCCAATTTCATGAACATCCTGCTTAGTTTGGTTTCTGAGATCCTCACTACATATCAATCTCTAATTTGAATGGCAAGCTGACATGATTTTTTCAGATTTTTGCTTACCCTGAACCAGTGATATCCATGTAGCTGCAATTTCATCTGTGACAAAACTAAACTAAGAATTTCTTTTGAGATTGTGAGGTACATGAGCTTGGAGATGGTGTCAGCAACACAAATATGTGGCTTTGATTTCCCTACAAAACCCTGTGTGTGCTGAACTTGCAGAGCTGATTCTTTTAGGATCTTAAACTGAATTCCTTTACCTTTTACATCATCAGAGGTGACTTTCCAAATGCCACTTCCAAGTTTCCAGCAGTGGCACCAGAAGCACTTAGGCTAATCCATGTGTTTCTAGGCCAATTCAGCATCTTGACACAAGCACTTCTGTCTGCCTGCTGAGAGTCCTTTTAAACCCTCCTGGATGTGACTTTGGGGTTTAGGGGTGAAGTGATTGTGGTGGTGCTGAGGGGAAGGTTGGATCAGAAAATCTTGAAGGTCTCTTTCAGCCTCACCTCTGTGTACAGTTTGCCAGCCCTGATTGCAGCTCTTGCAGGACAAATAAAGTTGTGACACATTGGTGGGGCTGGGAGGACTCAGTAGACAAAAATAATAGAGTGCTAAAAAATTCAATAGGCTACACTGGCCTAAATCCCACCCCCTGCTTCCATGCTTTTATCCTCACTTTTTTTGGTACAAACTCATTAGAAGAAGATTAATTTCGTATAGATTTAGTGGTGGCTGAAGGTGCAGTGGAGGTTACTGTCTATAAGGAGAAAAGAAACAAAAAGCTGAAGAGGAAAACTGATCACATTTCAAGCAGAGCACCTTTGCTTCCAGCAAGATCTCTGCTGTTTCTCAAAGTTTTGGAAAGGCATTCTGATGACAGCATGGATTGTTTTTCCTGTTGCACTTTCCTTCAGTCTGTCTACAAGCAGTTGCTGAAGTGGATTTAAATGTGCAAATGGTATTTTGAATAGAGTCTGGAAACTGTAACACATCAGAAACGACAAAGAAAAAACTCTTTAAACTGGGAAGGAATGCAAAACAGGACAAGCAACAGTGCCAGCCATGAGAGGAACTGAAAAGCTCCTTCTGGTGTTTGCTGTAGCAAAAATTTTCTTCTTTCTAGAACTTCAGGAGATATCTTATGCTCAGTAGGAATTGATTATCCAATAGGAATTGGAAACATGAACGTTTATTCATTGACAATGGCACACATGCAGAAACTTTGTGTCTAAGTTCCACTGTAATTACTGAAAGTCAAGATTATTTCTCTTTTCCCATTTGTCTGAATATTAAGGCTGCCATCTCCTATGTACAGACCTAATAGCTTTGTGGAAGACAAAAAGAATCAATTTTTTTTTGTCTTTCCACAGAGAAAGCAAACAAGTAATCCTCGTCCAAGTTCATTAAGACTTCCAAGGAGACACTATCATGCAGGCTTTGTGCTACATTTTTTAAAACTATTAAATTATCACAAGCCTTAGACAATTAGGCTGAAAATGAATTTCTCAGAGACAGCCGGGAACTCTGAGACTGGCACCTCTGTCTGCTTTAGTGAGAAGAGAAAAAGCTGAGAGTATCATCAAAGCAGCCTTCATGGGGCTCTGAGGTTTCTGTGACTGAGGCCCAGCTAAGCACTGACATTGCCCAATTTCCTCATGGAGGTATTTAACATCATAGACTAAAAATCAGAGCCTGGGAACAACAAAGGTTTGGAGAGACAACACTCAGTGTGCAAGGTCTGCCTGGAGAAATAAAATTCCAGCCAGAACCTCGCTCCCTGGATCCTCACAAAGAGAATCCAGAGGGGAGAAAGTGAGGAGCTATGTGATGAAAATTAGAACCATCAGCATATTCAGAAGGAAACAAAGGCATAAGCAGTTCCCTCAGTAGCCCTGTCCTCACTGCAGATATGGTGTTAGCAAATTCCCCCAGCCACAGAAAGCAATTATATTGTCTCAATGTAATTGTACTTCCTTGCTGCTGTTCCTTGCTGATAAAGCAACCATTACAAAAAAATTAATCAATGTTGATAATATTTACCATGAACAACTACACCAAGGACTCAGCTTGGACAGGGAGGCTGTCAAATGTTGTCCAATGGTGGCTCTGACTCCTCAAGAAGCTGCCCTGAAAATGCACCCAGAGCCCAACAGGCTGTTTTTGGTAACTGCTACAGTCAGGGTGTTCTTCATGTCCTTTCACACCTTTGCCTACCCATACAATGCATCCCCACCCCTCAAACCCAGGAGAAATAGCTGGACACCATTTTTATCAGTCCTGTATTTCCTTACAAGCCTGAAAATTCTTCTGCTCTGTCCTTACTTTCTGAACACTTGTCCTTTTATGAGCTTCAGCTATACCCAGCTTTGTTAATTTGACAAAGATGTAAGACAAGAAGTGTCCCTATAAAAGGGGAAGATCCAAATTAAAGTGGCCCTCTCACTCCTAAATATCTTAAAATGCTTGGCCCACGTGCTTATGAAACAGAATAGGAACAACCAAAAAAAGTTTTCAGGAGGCTGTCTTGAGTCAATTATACCACGAGTCACAGATCTGTTTCAAGGGTTCCCTCTCCCATTTGCAATTAATTACAAATGTTGGAAGCTTGGCAAAGAGCTTGGGCTGGAATTGCAGGTACCAACCATATCCCTCAGCAAATCTCCCCTGCATTTAAAGGAGAGAATGTATGAAAAGCAATTTGCCCCACTGTTACTTAGGAAAGAGAAAAACCCATTCAACCAAGACCCCAGAAAACCCCGAACCAAACCACAAGATTAATCAGATACATATCCCTGCTATCCTAAAAGGTCCTCACTCAGAAGTCCATGGAAGAATGCTGAAGAATGATGAGCCCATGACAGGTTTATGATGGCTGTGACATGCTGCTTGAGGGTTAGTGTGTATAAATAAATAAAAATATATTAGGAAGAAATTCCTCCCTCTGAGGGTGGGGAGGCCCTGGCACAGGGTGCCCAGAGAAGCTGTGGCAGCCCCTGGATCCCTGTCAGTGAACAAGAATAGGTTGGTTATAGGAGATTTTAAAGCACAGAAAAAGTAAAATGCAGTCATGTAGAAGCAGAATGTGCCAGGTCTGAGGCTGCACATATCACCTTGCTGATATGGCCAAGGTGAGGACAAACAGTTTTCAAAAATCACCAGAGAGCAATCCAAATTCAATCATTAAATACTAGAAAATGAAAGAACTTAACTCTGCTGCTTAAAATAAGTTCCAAATGATGCCATCTTGAAAAAAACAGCCCTATCTTTGAAGACTTCAATGTTAACAGTTTGATTTTCCAAACAGTAACTAATAAAACTGATTTTACTCCAACCTACTTCAAATGAAATACCCTAGAGTTCTTTTCTTTAGCATTCCATATATTAATTCTGTTCTGCTCTTTAGCACTTCAAGTAGTTTCCATAGGCACTGATTTGACATTAAGGATGTATAAACAAAAAAAAAAAAAAAAAAAAACCATAAGAAATGAACAAACCCACCCAAATGTGACAATTATTTGGATATTATACTGAAGGTGAACACTAATTAACATGCAGACAGATGAGGTGCTAATCAATAAACCAGACATCAACAAGGTACCTGTTAGCATTGCTAAAAAGAGTTGTACAATTTCCAAGGCTCAGCCTATGGAAGACAGTTTTCATAAAAGAATGGAAATGCTCTTGATAGGTGATTTGTATGGCTTACAAGTCCAAAATTCCTAAGAAAATCCCACAAAGAAGGCTTTGTTTCCAAAGGTCTCTGAAAGCTCAGTGTATCTTGAAACAATAAAGGACGTGCACCAGGACTTAATTTATTGCTTTGTTAAATGAATTGCTTCCATGCAACTTTCCTTCTATTAAGATGTAAATGCTGGAAATAGAAGGTGGAAGCTGAAAATATCACAGGAGAATTCATGCCTGAAGGAGGAATCTGAGCTGTGTCCCTACCACCTATGAGATATTAGCAGCAAGTTGTGAATAGATCTGATAAAATTACTATTGGTAGGATGATGCAGCTGTTGCAATGTAACTTTTGGCTTACACCAGGCTTATTCATAATCTATTTTTATGGTTTTCAAAATCCAGCAAAATAAAAAAGGACCACTGGCTAATTGTTACCATACTGTTTATCCAAAGAGCTATTTGCAGTGCACTCCAGAAGCAATTCCCTCTCCTGTCCTCCCCCTCTCCAGCCCTCGAGTGCTTCTAGTTATAGCATTTGATTTCTAAAATTAAACTTGGATCCACCTTAAAGCTCATAGTTTAGAGAATCTGGATAAATGAAATGGCATTTAAAGCATCCCCATGCCATCCCTTTCCTGTGCTATTCCTTTCTCATACTCTATCAGACTGTAACTTCTTCACTGCCTAAATGTTCAAGGCAGAATTTACTTTAATGCTTTTCTCTGTTTAAAATTTCAAATATTTACCTTTTTGTTGTTGGTGATGTACTCCATATACAAGAAAACACAAGTGCATTTCACATATGACTGTGGGTATTCAGTAGTGGTTTGATTTCAAAGCTCCCTTCCAATTCAAACCATCCTATAATCCTGTAAAGCAAATAATAATGCTAAAGGTGGAAAACGAACCCATAACTTTTATAATTACCCCATTGTAACATCAAAAATAATAAACAAATGTAATCCCTGTTTACACTACAAGGACTGAAGAGTCACAGGAGGTTCCAAGTGGATGAAATTTCTAAGATTTGTTGCATTGCCTCAAAGTAATTGCTCAACTGCCATTTATGCCTTTAAACATAAAGAATGAGTGTCTTTAATTCCACAAACAAATTCACTCTTTTCTAATTCATGTTTGATTGACGTACTAACTCACAGCCAGGTAAAATTACTGGCAAGGATGTTTTTACCTATTTTTTAATTCGTTCTCTTAGGCCACTAAGAGGCATCTGAGCTCAACAGGCAGCCTAAAAGCAAAGCATAACCCAGGTACTCTGAAGGAATTCTTCAGCTGGAGCCTGGGAGGGAGCTGAAATCTTTTTTGCAGTCTTAAAACTCTCATGAGAGAAACTCCCCAGAACCATGAAATTTCTTTTTATGTGAGAAACCACCTGAGTCTGGTCTCTCCTGACCTGAGGAACAGGTACATGCAAAGGTTCAGAACAGAAAAAAAGACAAATCCTGCTTCATTCCAAGGCAGCCCTGCAGGGAATTTGCAAGCAAACACTGTAGTAGTTTCACTGTTTCCAAATGATTATTCTAGTCTATTTTTGTCTTACTGAAATACTTAATTTCCTCTCCAGAGTCATCTGTAAAATTCATTTTTGATCTCCTTGATCCCCTTTTTGGGTAATTTGTGTATTCCAATGTCTGTGTCCTATTTAGTGACTTGTATAGTGTATTGTTTTGCAGTTGCATTAACACTCACAGTCTAAAAATACCAAGTCTGTTCACCAGCTTTCTTGAGCCTTTGCCCAAAAGCCTGTTTTTATATGACAGCAGGCAAACTTACCACAAGAAAAGCGGAAGAAAAGATTTCTTTGTCCCATTTTTTGTCTCAGCAAAGGTAGACCAAAAATTGGATGGGTGATCCTCTTAGAAATAGTAATTTAAGCCTTAAAAAGCATTATATAATTGAATGTGGTTGTCAAAATTAATTAGATTTAAATACACAGTGTGAATGTTTTCATAGCTTTGACCTTTTAGGAAGCATCAGAAAAATCTTTGTGGGATATATCCTGACTTTTCTGTTCTAGATGCTTCAGGTAATAAATGGATCTTTTGAATGTATTTCTTTCCAACAGACCAGGGTAAATGATCCCTTTTCCAATGAAACTTAGCACTTCACATAAATTAAACCTCTGAACTCATTTCCAATCAAAAATTTCTAGACCTGCTTCCTAATTAAAAAATTAAAAATACATTCTACAGGTATTATTTGGAATAAAATGTTTCCAATTGCAAGGTGCATTTTATTATTGTAGACTTTGCAATGATCTTGTCTTATGGTCATGAAAAAGCATAATGATTTATTTATCAATAAAAGCACTTTCTATATTTACTCAAAAAACTGTTTATGTAAAAAATATTTCTGAATTTCTCCAATGAATATGAAGAAAATGAACATTCTTTCTACTAATTGCTGAAAAAAGGACTCGGGTTCAATCCAAAACATTTCAAAAACCTAAACAAAATAAGATGGAATTCATCTGAGGAATTAATCTGAGGAAATCACAACCTGCCCATGGGCAGTGAGTGAAGAAAAGGAGATTCTATGTATCCAAAATACATTTTTCAATCCAGAGAACTGATCAACCAGGCATATTTTACCTCATCCTGCATTCTGATGGTCCACCTGCAGATGATTCCTCCTAAAAAGAAAGTGTTTATTTGGAAATAAGCACCTTTTATAAGCATTGCACCCTCCTCTCCTCCAGCACTTGCCACATATGTTCATAATAAAAAAGCAAGTCATGCATGCCAATTTTTTCATCCATTAAAAACATTTTTTGATTCATCCTACCTTTGCAGAAGGAAGCAGTGAGTTTAAAACCCCACTTCCTTGGTATTTTAGTTATATGATGAGTGACTTTGCCTGTTGACCACTGAATTATCTTACTTTCAATGAAACCTTTTGTTAAAATTAATATAAAAATAAAAAACTGTCCTACCTGCTGGGTTTGGAATATTTTTTGTCTTTTGATTTAGAAAGAAAAAAAAGCTATCAATGGGGATTTAAAGAAAACCACCAGAGGAGATCTGATTAGTCAGTGATAAATCTACTTAATGTTTGCCACTGAACAATTTCTGTTCTGACAAATTTAACAGCTGACAGTAAAGGGCTTTTTCATGGAATAAATTTGGTAAAATTAAATCCCCAAAGGCTTCAGGCAACCCCTGGTAAACATCTCACATCTTCTTGAGATCATATAGCTCTTGATTTAATGCAAAGCTAACCTGACTGTAGCTTTTTAAAGTACATAAAGGTATCTGTCTCTACCCCTAGCAGGCTACTTTATTCCAGCTGATTAAGAAAACAGCAGTTCAAATTACAATTTCTTTCACAGCTTCCTGTCACTATTCTAAGTGTAAAAGGCAAGTTTTATGGGCACACCAAAAACAGTAGCAAAGAATTTTTTTCCAAAGCCTGGGAAAAAGCCTCAAACGTTATGGTCACCCCAATGGGACTTTCAGGTTCCTTGTCAGACCTCTGTAGTGATCCTGGCATTACTGACCTAGATCAAAAGCACTTAGAACATCCCAAGATGTTCTAAATGGGATTAGCCTGCCTTGAAACAATTGAATGTATGAATTAAGAATATATGTATTATATATATTAAAAAAAAAGGTGTGTAGAAACATCCTGAAAGAATATAAATTAGGAAAAAGAATGTAAATACCAATATCTTGTCAGTTTTAAAGCATTTTTGGATTGTTAATGACATCCTGGTTATAGGCACTTCATTTAAAGTAAATCTGTTCTGTCCCAACTGTGAGAACACCAATCTGTCCTACCTCTATCTCTTTCATCTTTTTACTTTCAGGCTCAGAAAAATTTCAAAGCATTTTAAGAAAAAGTTGCACATCATTAAATGACCTCAACCTGAATTTGTAGAAAGGGGAAACTCTTCCCTACCTCTCCCCACTGTGAGTTCCAAACAGGAGTAATGAGGGTAGCAGGAATTAATTAGGAGTATGGAGCATGACATAACATTTTGATTGGGCTCCTTCACCAAGATGATTGGGCCATGACTCTCATATCATCTGAGGATGTGCTGTTTAAGGTTTCCATCCTTAAGCTGGGGTTAGGATAAAAAAAACAGTCTTTCCTTTTAACTGAGCAATCCTGGGAAATATTCTGAGATGCCATCTCATGGGTAACCTCCAGGGAGCAGGTTTAAGGACATAAGAAGCTTACATAACACACAAATGCTGAAGAACTATTCTTAAAAGAAAACAAAAAAGGATGCAATTTGGTTTTCCAGAAAAAAATGTGGCCTGAATTTAATGTAACTTCCCTCTGCATAATGAAAAAAATGCCAGCATATGCCTCTTGGGAATTTTCAAGAAAGCAAAACAGATTTTGAGTTATATATAAGAAAGCTATTATATTTAATCAATAATCAAAAATTACTGAGCAGAACAATTTAGCACCAGGCTTCCTCGATTTTAGCTGTTAAAACATAAATTTCAACCATAGAGACAAAACGCTTCATTGAGAGCATGGTATTTAATTTAAATTTTTCCTCCAAGTTCAGCTATCACTTCTGTGACATCCAATTTTCAGTATTGTGATTATGAAGAGAAGCTAATAAAAGGTGGGAGAAAATCTATTTAGCTGTACTAGAGATCAGTACAAAGTCCTTGCAGGGAATTTGATGCCACAGCCTATTTCTGTCTGAAGAATGGCTGAGAGTCGACTCTGTCAAGATTAAATCAGAGAACCAGGGGCCCTGAAGGGAATTTGGAGCTTGTTACAGACTTCTATTTGCTTTAGGAGGTTCCTCCAAGAGCTACATGGAAGTGTGCAACAACCCAGCCCTCCTGAAATCTGATTACTTTGTTTGCTGCAGGAGGAAGCTCTCGGGCAAGGAGCATCATCAGGAGGAATTTCAGGGCTCAAAAGTCAACAGGGTGAGAACTTGGATGGAATCTGCTGCTCCCAAAGTGTCACTGACAGGGGGTACCCAGCTCTAGAAGAGCAGGCTGCAGCAGGAGAGGTTGATTCTGTCAGCAATTGGGAACATTTGTGTAGAAGTGTCTGTACACTGTGCTACATTTCAGTGGCACTGCTCATGTACAAACATTTCTCATTAGGAATTAATCACTTCTGGGGTTTATAATCACTGTGGATTCAACATTTTGCTGGGGCCTGGGACACATATGGTGTCCTTATGTTTTTCCACCAGTGCTGAAAATGTGTAATTTCTTGTTATTAGTACTATTTGAATTACCAAATTGCTCATGAACTCCAGTTATGGATGTGGGCCCCAATGTACTTGGTGCTGTTAAATATGGAAAGGAGATCCAAAATGCTTTAAAATTTGGGAACAAGGCGATAGGCAGCAGCTGAATACAAGCCAGGAAGACTGGTCAGCACACCTGACAATGCCTTAATCAAAAACAGCCTGTTGGATTTAGCTGTCAGCATCAAAAAACTGAAATATTTCATTAATTGTAAAGATTGTTTTTTAACTTCATCAGTCTTTGGTGTTGGCAATACTGTTGCATGCAGAATGTAGACCTACATGGAATATACACAGTTTCACACTTGCCACCCAGTCTTTCCAAATAAGAAGGTGTTTAAAAAATCTCAAAGTAATCCAGGCAACAAAATAGCTAGGTAAGTGATCTCTGCTTCCCAGAAAATCTTAAGACTTACACATTTTACATTTAAGCAAAGAAATCTTGATGCAAAATATTATCTATTGTCATGTATCCATATCTAGATATCTGTCAACCTGAACTTCTCCTGGCATAGCTTGAGGCTGTTTCCTCTTGTTCCATTCACAGTGAAATAAATTTTAAAATTAACCTCAGAAATAAAAACCCCTCACTGGTTAAAAGCCTCTGTTTCCTTTGGATACTTCCATAGATTCAAGAAAAGCAAATGCACAGAAGGTTGTTGGTAATTTTGGTTAATTAAATCTCTGCAAAGTGTTTAGAGTGTCAGGTACTGTCCATACAGGACATTTGTTTCTGTAGCCTTTGTGGCAGTGTGACACAGCTGGCTGTGCTGGCTGAGACCAAAAATTCAGGTTTCCCTCTGGGCTTAAAATCTTCAAAAGCCTGTTCCTGATATGACATAACCCTGGATGTGATAACCTGGGGAGTCTGGAAGAACCAGTTTTGCTCACAGAGAAGCAGAGCAGCACTGAAGAGTGTGTAGACTCCCTGTGTGTTAAAACAAGGCTTAGAAAAACACTTGTGAATTAAAGTGAAATGCAATCCTGCTGCCTCCACATCAGCATGAACATGTGTTGTACAAGCATAACAGAAATTGCTAAATAAACTCTGAAGCTGCTTCACTGTTTAAAATGAATAGAATCCAGCAAAAGGAGTGTTTGGTAGAGCTCCCAAACAAAATCTGCCACTTGCCAGAAGGTGTCCCCCAGGGTTGGTTTGGTTTGGTTTGCTGGATCCAAATGCCACAAGGGCACTTGTCTGCTCAAGCTCAGAGCTTCTTTCCAAAATCTGTGTGTCTTAGTTGAGGGCATCAAACACCCTGCACCTCACCCAAGGCAGCAAACTGGGCTGGGCAACAAATTGGAAATGATCTTACTCTTTTGGAAAATTATCTTTGCAAAGATGCAATTGGAAATGGTGCTGCCAAGACTCAAAGGAATGACATTGATATTCATGAAAAGATCAGATAATTGAGAGAATAAATCAGAGACTATAATTCTCTAAATCAGAGACTATAAAGAGAAAAATTCCAGACTATATCCCAGTCACTGTGTGCAAATGGAGCAACAAACTTCCATGTTTACACCTTGGAGAGTATAACCCATAGTGAGAGGTGAACAGCGGAATACAGAAATATAGCAAATGGAGAAAAAAACACTGACTCCCTATAACTTCTGTGTACCTTGCAGAATTTTCATCATAGGTGGCACTTCCACTGCAGTAGCTCAAGGAACTAATTTTTAAAAGCCCCTCAGATTGTATTCTAAATATTTCCAGTGATGTATTTGTAGATATTTTCATGATATCCTTAGTCCCATCTAAACCAGATTATCTGACACATAGCATATGCTGTTAGGGGTTTGAGTCCTCACAATTCTGTATAATTTTCAAGATCTAGACTGTTCTCTGATTTAAGCTTCTAAAACAGATTTCTTCCTTTTAAATTCAGTTTTGTAACCCAGCCAGCATCATTAATACTTTGTGTATATATATGTATATGATATATAGACATTTTAACACACTAAAAATGGAAGATGGGGGAATTTGAATCAACAAAATTACCAACATTTCCACAGCCTTCTTCCCTTTCCTTCTGCCTTGAAATTCTTAAGCATACTAGCAAATTAATATTAAAGAATAAATTTCCCTGTTTACTTTACACAAAAAATACAGCATGTGGAGTGCTGAGCCAAAGGGCTTCAGCATAGACCAGGCTAAAAATCCTTTTGATTATCAGTTGAGATCGCTTAAATACTGAAATTTCTAAAAGTACTGTTCACCAATCTTTCCTAAAATCATCAGGATAACATTTAGAAGATATTCTATATATTTTTATTTTTGCTCTGTTATTAATATTGTTGCTCAGCCTTACCTCCAGGAGAGCTTGCAAGGTACATTGCAAGCACAAGTGGAGCCAAGGCCAGGGGTTGCCTTGCAGGGCTGCCCTGCAGCACAGCTGGCAGCCCCTTGCTCAGCCCTGTGATGTGGTTACTCCTTCCTCTCCTAAGCACCAGATTCCTGCTCCTGGAACGTGCCAAAACAAACAGCTGGGGTTTAAAAGGAATCCTTCTGTGAGAAAGCTTCATCAGATCTGAGCTGCTGGGGAGGAGGTGAGAGTCACCCAGGGGACACGCAGGAAACTATGGCAGGAATGATTTTTTTCTCTCCCTGTATATATTTTTGTAGTGAATTGGTATTTATTAGATGTTCGTGTTGTATGTAATGTGAGATGCTGCGGCAGGAAAGCCAATCAGAAAGGGACAAATCCTGAGAGAGGAGCAAGTGGTCCAAAATGTAGAAGAATTGCAAATTGGGAGAAAAACCACAGAAATGTTAAAGGACAGAAATGTAAATCCATTACAGCTGAGCTGAAGTGCCAAAATAGGACAAATGAGGCCAAAAATACCAGGAGAACCCATACTTTTATGTATTTTGGCAAGTCTGCCTCTCACCTGGCTCTAACTGGAAAATGTAAATGAATATGAATTTAATAATAAAACAGAGAAGCAAACATTGCAATAGAATGCCTCCACAAAAGGTTCATTTCATGCTTGGTATATAAAACACAGTTCAGGTGTATCAGAAATTATCCAGCTGTCACAAAATTTTGTCAATGATATTGATAGGGTAATCCATATTCAAAAATCCCCTGAAATGCTGCCTAACTGCTTAATCTCCAATTGTAAAATTTTAGATACCTGGCACCAGAGAGAGTAAAAAGAGACAAAGTATTTCCCCTCTTGATACTAAATATTTGAAATCATGCATGCAATGGCTTCCTGTCACTTCTAACATTATATGCTTTATATTGGATTAATTGATAATAATTGCATTATTGTGATTATCATAATTTATCAATACTGTGCAGCTGAAACATAGTTAAGGCAGAAGTAATTTCTGGTTTTTTCCCCTTTTGCTTCTTTTTAATACCCATGCTTTTTTTTTCCTTTTAATTCTTTTTTTCATGTTTTCAGGCCAGAGGTACTTTTATTTCTCTATGCAGGAGACAGAGGAGTCAGCTGGGTTGTGCCAAAAAGCTGGAAGACCTTAACTGGCTGGCAGCACAGGAAAACAGAAATATAAATCAGGTTTATCACTTGGAATTTTCATTATCATCACATAGAGTTTGATAGGCATATTACTGCTGCATAAGAGTGATAAATCTGAGGGGTTTTTCCTATGTTTCAAGCCAAGAAATTCTAAATTTCCTCTTCATGCATCTTTAATTCTTTCAGTCATTCTTTTTTCTTTAATTGGACATCATCCATTATTTTCCCAGACTTCTTATTACTACTCTGGTTCTAGCCTAATTTATTTGTTGCCATAGTTTTGTCTATAAATATTTTCCATATCTATTTTTTATTTATATTTTTTTTTCTGCCCGTTTCTATTTGTGTCCTCACTCCTTTCTTGTTCTTTCTGTTCTCTCTGCTCTGCTACCACCTCTAACATCTGTCTGCTTAAACAATTCCCCCCTCTGTCCTTTGGGCAGAGCCCTTAAACATCTGTACATTTCTCCATTTGGGGCAAGGCAGGGAATTCTCTTGGCTACCTAGAACACATCAACTTAGTAAAGATTTCCAGGAAAAGTTCCCCACAGAAGCTGTGTGTCTTCATCTGTTTATCTCCAAATTTGCTGAGCTGCCCTCCCTCCCCCTTTTTTTTTTTTTTTTTTTTTTGTAAAACTCTATATTTGAGTGAGCTACAAGCAATATCCTGAACAAAATAATGCTCCTGATGTCTGTTTCCTACCCAGCAGCTATGCAAACAATCCTTGCCCATTTGCAATTCAAGGACAATGTCTATAGATCAGATATTTAAATGAGTATTTAGGTATTTAAATACATTTCCCAGGTCCCTGAAAAGCCCAGACATGGAGGGATGTGTGTAGAAACTAGATAAAAGAGATGGAAGGGTTTAAAATAACTCATTTGTGGGGAGGAAGAGTTTCCTCCTGTGGCCAAGAGGACCAGATTCACCCAGCCATCCCTCTGGATGTGCTGTTCTGTTCCTTTTGGGCTCCTTGTCACCACTTCTGAGCCAGCAGCTGCTGGGTTCAGGCACTCCAAAGATCTGTGCTGCTCCACAGGTGCTGCATGTCCAGCTCTCCTGGTTCTTTTCTATCCTGCAGGGACAATGCTTGGAGTGCTTTTACTCAGCTAGGATCAGAATTACAGAATATCCTGGGTTGGGAAAGATATCACCAAGTCCAACTCCTGCCCCTGCACAGGACACCTCAAGAACCGCCTGTGGCCCTAAGAGCATTGTCCAAAACCCAGCAAGTTCAGTGATGATAATTCCAGCAGGTGCTCTTTAATTGCAGTCCTCAAATGGGGATGTTTTTCCCCCCACCCCAGCCTTTGGCAAGATACAAAAGACAACAATTATTTACATAAACTTGTCTCCATGGGCAATTTCCCTGCCAAGTACAGGAGACCATTAATGTCTCCTGAAGAGGTGGCTGTATGCTTTGATTTCTTATTTTTTCTAGGCATTTCACAAAGCTCTCCAAGTCATCTTTTCACCCAAATTATTTTGTCAGAGATATTTAGCCCAGTCACCCATTTGTTCTTGCAAATGCCATCTGTTCCACAAACCCAGCCCAGTGACCCTTTGCAGTCCTTGCTGCTGGGAATGTGTTGCCTCCTGCACCTGCATCAGCTCCTTGGACTGCAGTCAACTCAGCTGACACGAGCCCCAAAATTTGTGCATCAAAAACCTCAGGGAGAGAAACTAAACCTGAAAAGTTCCATAACGGTTAAGATGATTTTCAACAACTTCAGCTTTGTCAATCCCTAATCCTAACCTCCCTGCTCCCTGGCATGGGTTTTGCATGGAAATAACAAGACCCCTGCCCTTTCCCTTCAGTAGCCACACTGAAACCAGTCCATTGCTTCACAGTTCCTTCACAGCTGTGCTTGGCATCCTGTCACAAAAATCTTCTTCCAGATCTCAGACATATTGCAGAAGATGCAAGGGATAAAGGCAATATAAAATTGGAAGTTGGCCAATGAGGAAAAACCTATTTGTTTCACTGGCCTGATGAACATTCATTTATTTAAGACCAGGCTGAAATAGGTCCCTGAAGGATGATCTAATGAACCTTTAAAAGTGTCACCTTGCAGTCAGCTTGCTTTATTGTCAGTGAGTCAACGATGGGACACAGAGCAGATCCTTGACAGCCAGCACAAGGATTTGAACATCCATTTAAGAGAGGTTTAACTGGTGCTTGCCACCACTTCTACATGGGTGAGATGAGTTATTTCTTGCATTTTTATGAGGTTACATAACATCAAGTTCATGTGGTTTGCTTAATGCTGGTACAAAACACAGCTTAGGAGGATGCAGCAGAAAATCTGTTTCGCAGATGTTTGCTTTTCCTAGCTAGCCTGGGTTTTCTTACATGAGTGGAGGGTGATGGTGGTTTCAGAGATTCCTCTGCTGCTGATCATGCTTACTGCAAATTACAGGGTAATAATTCCACCAGAGCCGTCTTATCAAGGAGAAATTGTGATGAGAGGCTCCAAAATTAAAACTTTCTTCTGACTAGTTGTAGGTGAAGCTACTGGCTTCTCTTCTTTCTAAGGTCACCTAATACCACCCAACTTTCACAAAAAGAATTTTACCAGACTAATTGAAAAGAGGTTTCCATAGCACGTTTCCAAATGCCTTGGAACTCAAATTACATAATTCAAAATTTTCTGAGACATTCTTGTCAAAGATATATATTCTGCTGGCCCCTGATAATGTCCATATATGGCAAAGAGGTTTTTAAAAGTTTGTTTGTGCTTAAGAAAAATTTCTTAGACCTGCTGGTCCATATTGTGTCTGGGCACTAAACCACCACTGTTTCTGCTGAAACAGAAATTCACAATATCTAATCATATGGTATTTGTTCAACACAATTTGAAGTTTCTATGGGTAATTGTTTCAATGCCCTGATATTGCAGCAGTCCTGCTGCAAGGGAAACAAAATCCTGACTTCAGGAAACACCAGACTGCAAAGACAGATGGAAAGGCTCTGTGGGTGTCATGCAAATCAATTCCTAACAGATTAGCCCAAAGTCATTCCATCAGGTTAATATCCCACTGAAGTCAGGGAGCCTGGTTATATTTTAATGGTCAGATATTAAACTTCAGGAAGCCACCTACAGTTCTGTGCTATTGGCATTAGTCAAAACTTAATCCTTAGACTTTTTAGCAAAATGATGGGTCATATTTTCAAATTTTAGTATTAAACTTGTTGGAACTGGTTCTGAGAATTTGAATGGTAAAATTGTTCTCATTCAATCAAGAAATAGAAGCAGCAACAAGTGATTCACACCCAGCTGTAGACCTTCACATTTCAAGGGTTACAATTGACCAAAATATGTTTTCACTAAGTATATGACAAAGAATTTTTCAGTAATTAAGAGTATACAGACTGCAGAAACCTAGTTCTGCACAAACTGGCCTTTACAGTCAAAAGCAGGGCTGAAATATATTGTAAAATCATGAAGTATTTTTTTCTAATACTTCCAGTTCTCCTGTATCTAAATGCAGTCAGATATTACAGCAATGAGCCCCAATACATATTATATTATGTATACACCTGGTCAGAATATTTTCTTTTGGTTATTGACACCATTTTTAAACAGTGTTTTCATTGCTGAATTACTGGCAAGAACGAGTTCCAAACGCCGTGGAGCTCCTGAATGCTGAGCAGCACTTTGGCTGCCTATACCCATTTTTTAACATGCATCTCAAACCACCACCAGTTCAAACCATATTTAATGTGAATATTCTTACCACACTAACAAAAAAAAAAGGGAAATTGAGGGCCAAATTTTTCTCCTCAGAAAAAACAGCAGAATAGAAAGAAGCTTGATGTTTTCCTTCCTTAGCCTGATCTCTAAATGTAAGCTCTGTATGCGCTCATATCAGGCCAAAACAGGTTATTCCTGGTTTCTGCTTTTGCTGCAACTACACCCTTATCTCCACACCCACTCACTGGATGCAGGGAGAGATGGTAAAACATTAATAATTTTAGTTACATTTAGATTTTTCTTCTCCTGTGAAAGCTGTCAGTGTTTAGTGATAGCGCTCAGCACTCCAACATTTAAAACCACCTCTCTTTGTCCACAGCAATTACCAAGAATGAAGATAAAGCTGCAGGAGACGCTTTATTCCCCCAGAAGCAGCACCTTGTTAATTTGAGGTCAAACACCAAGTTAGAGGCATTGAATTAAAATTTAACCTCTGGTTCCAAACTGTCTCACGTGAGCATGCAGGCGAGTCACGCACATCACCGTGGGAGCGACTCGGAGACACTGAAACCATTGACCTGGAACCTGGGAATGATTTTGCTGGTAAAACATTGCCTTTCCTGGTTAAAAAACCCCAGAGGACAGCATTGGAGCGCAGGCAGGAGGGGAATGGGAATGTCATTTTCATATCTGTCAGATGAGGGGCTGCAACTCTCTCAGCTTTGGGCATAAAGCACAAAATGTGCAAAAAAAAACCTGAGCCAATAAGCCCAGTGCAAACATCACTGAGCTGTCAGGATTCCAGAGGTTGTGTTGTGGCCCAGCTAGAAATGAAAATGCCTTTCTGCTCTTTCAGCTCTGACACTTGCACCTTGAGGATCAGTGTTTTGTAATTTTGCTGTGACACCCAGAGCACAGATCTGGGCTGCAGATGCCATCCTGATGTTCCATATTTCTTTTTCAAGGCCAGATAATTCTGTATTTATGGGGAAACATTGTGTTTGTCAGACAGCAAGAGAATACCTGGCGTCTGTACACCTTATTCTTCTGTCTCTTCTCTTTCTGGTTGATTCATGACTCAGATAATTCAATTAATATATATTAATAATTCAACTTTTTTTTTTCAGTGAAAATGGGGAGTTCAACTCTATGTTTAATATTCCTGATAGTGACTCAAACGAATCAATTAAATGACTACATTTCATTACTAGTTAATTATATTACTACATTTAAATTTTTGCACATATTTGTTTCCTGGTTCCACCTGGGGAATTCCTGCAGATATTCCCTACGACAGCCATTCTCAAGAAACAAGCAACTCTGTCTGCATCACACATAAAAACATGAGTCTCGTACAATGTTTTTTATGATATTAGTATTTTAAACTAAAATATTATTAAGAACATGACATAATGATTTTGGGGGGAAAAATCCACTTGTTTGCATCAGCAGTGCAAATTTCATGATTTATGGCAGGAGCAGTCCATGAACTTGTTCTCTAAAAATTTGCTCCATCTTTGTCTCATTGATTTCTAAGTATAAAGTAATTGTATTATCTGCTGTAAGTATTAGCTATAATTTACCACATTTCTTTCTCTGTATTAAAATTTGTACACTTCATGTGAGTTTTGATATGGTTCATTTTCATACCTGGCCACAGGCCTATTCTGGGTCTCTCTATACCTAGGAAAGATCAGCTAAAAGAAAATATGACATCATATCCACTCTGTTGTGAGCAGAAAATCAAGTATGTGGGCTAATACAGTCATTTCTCAGTGGGGGAAAGGAAGAAAATGAACCTCACTCTACAAACTGTCAGAAAAGTGGCCTTATAAAGCAGAGGAATGGATTGCTGCAGCCTACCAATAACTCCCGTGGATCAGTCACATTGGCACTGAACACTGAAAATCAGTTTGGCAGAAATTAGGCTGAGAAAATTCTGAAGTTCCAGCCAGGCCTTGGTTCTGTAAATGCTCTTCCTGTTAGATATCAGTGCACTGAAGTGGTGGGACAAAGAGAATGATGGCAGAGGGAAGGATGATGAAGTGCCCTTGTGTATTAGGAGCTGTTTATCTGCTTGGCTTTCTTTAGAAATCAATCTCCAGAAAGACTTCCCTGCAAAATCTCTTTAAAGACATAAGATAGTGGTTCTCTTTCACTCCAGCCATGCTCCTGGGGGAATTCAGTTATTCCAGCAGCAGATCCTGGCCCTCAAAAGCATCAACAGCCTTTCAGCTTGGGAGCGATGACATGGCTCCAGCACAGATCTGATAAAGCCCTGGCTTCTAGGTTCTCTGGGGAAAATGAGTGCTCTGCTACTTTATTTCACTAATTAAATCCAAAATGTCCCTGTCCTGGCTGCTGGGTGGGCTGCCAAGATCCACTGCTCTTCTTTTGTGTGTCCCTGACCTGCCATTGATGTCAGCTGCCTCAATTAGCCTGCCAAAAAAATCATAGGGCAGGGGGGACCCTGCCAGACACGCAGCATCCTTCCACTCCTCTGTTTGCTGTTTGGAACAAGAGAAAAACAATCATTTAACTCTTTATGAGTTTCCATCCTTTGCTGCTTTCATAAGATCAGTTCATGTGTCAAGTCTCCCACTTTTTGTTCCTTTTTGTCCTTCTAGACATGAGTTTTTCACAAGGTGGAACACCAGATTGACAGAATTTCAAGCAAGAATAGCAGATTTTTTTTTTTCCAAAAAAGTCCTTAGAAATTATTTTTATTCCTCCAGCACCCACAGCACAACCAACCAAACAAATCCAATAGGCTGGGAAGGACCATGTTTGACATGAACAGAAGATAATATTGATACATTCTCTAAAGCCATTTTTCTTTTGCAGATAAATCACTCCAATCTCTACAGTGTCAGGAAAGGCTGAATTTGTGGAGAAAATCTCTACCTCTTAAACATACACAGTTATATAAAAATCTCTTCCTCTTCTAATGCAGATTTTGAATTAATTACCTGAGTTTTCAAAAAAAAAAAAAAAAAGAAAAAAAAAGGATCAAATTCAAAAGGTAATGAAGGTTTGGTTATATTGTGGAATTTATGTTTGGTAAATAAACCTGTTCACTAATACTTGGTCAGAGAACATGAAACTAAAAATGCCTTCCTTTGATGGCACTGATTTTTGAGAATGTATTATTCAAGTAACAAACACTCCTTTTTATGGAGATTCTATCCTAGTAAACACATCTGTAGCTTTTGATGAACAACCACAACAAAAAGAATAATGATAGAAAAAGGGAATAAAGAATTTTAATCCTTGAATTGCACAGATATCCTACATTTGGCAAGCAGTTTTAGGCTCCAGCCAAGTTTTGATGACTGAGAAAGGTCTCTGTGTGAGTTTCATTAGTGAGAGGACTTAGTCCTATAAATACCCAGAAAATAAAATGATGCATGCCTGCTAAAAGGGATTGGAATGGAAATCTCTGAAATATCTGAATTTCAGATAAATATTGGTAAGTTAATTTGCCATTTCTTTACTAAAAGCAGAAATTATTTGTTCTGTCCTTAGTCTTTTGATCAAGGAGGGTGCATCCAACATTCCTGAGCAAAATCCTTCCAACACACAGCAAGATTTCTCTGGAATTATTGAGATTATTTGCTGATATAAATAGTGAATATATTCCACTCTTGATGACCATTGCACCTTCCTCGGACAGAATTTCCTGACTCTTTGGGTGGGTGTCCCAGATCTGGCTGAGATAAAGATTTTTCTCCCTGGTAGCTGGTCTGTTTTGAATTTAGGATGAGAATGGTGTTGATAATGATGTTTTAGTCGCTGTCAGGGTTAAACCACAACACTTGTCACTTCTAAAGCTGTCACCACAGAACTTGTCACCTCCAAACTCCCTCTTCTCCCTTCCCCAGAGCTCTTCTCAGCAGCCCATGGCAAGGATCCCAAAGACCACACAGAAATGGGACATTTCTGGGGTTCTGCCAGGGTCCCAAATTTAGGATTTTTAACACACAAGACAAGCCAATGGTGCTTCTACTGGGCAGGGCTGCAGCAAATTTCACATGCCCAGCCCTCTTTGTCCCCAGCCACAGCTCAGCCAGCGCCCCTGAGCACAGATTTCAGTGTCTCAGGTGATTTTGTCTCATTGGTTTATTCCACTGACCTGTTATATTGCAGTGAAACCATTCTGAAATACTAAATTTGTGAATCAGAGTGAACAAACATTCTTTGGAGCATTTACAACCCAGTGCCATGCCATGGGTTTTTTTCTGAAACAAACCCAGCCAAAAGAAAAAATGAAAGAAAAAAAAAAAGAAAAAAACAGAATGCAGTAAGTTTTCCTTATTTCCTCTCCAATTTTTATAGTGTGGAATCTTTTAGAGGAGTAGCCAAAGGGAATAAATGGATTAAAGTCACAGCTTTCCATTGTTCCAGTTGTAACTGAAACAAAATGAAAAGTGATACAGAAAACATCCAAACTCTATCCAGAGCAACTCTTGTTGCACCAACAGAGCCGATGTTTATTTAAATATTGAAGGGTGGATAACAGAATAAAATTACCTAAAGCATTTTGTTGCATGCTGACACAATCTTAATTAACTTAATATCAACAAAACTCAAACATACATGAAGAGAAAAGCAGTTTAAGAGAGACTTTAAATAGAAGGAATAACAAACAGCATTTATGCAAAGAAGATGAAGCAAAAGTTTTTAAAGATTTTTATGTTTTTAACACCCTAAACAATGTTGGTTTATTTACAAATTCATTATAAATTCTAGGCATGGGGATTTTGTTGATACATTGAGGGAACTTAAAAGGAAAAAAGAGAAAAAATTGAAAGTGGGTGTGATTGTATCACCCATAAAGCTGTGCCATAAATGTACAATTCTAACATTCGTGGCATCATGAATCAGAGTTATATTGATATTGAATTAGGATGATGGAAAATAACAGGGGTGAATTAGCATGGGTAGAATGAATTAGGCAAGATGGTAACAAAATAATGGAAAAGCAGGAACATGGAAAATATGATGCTTCCAATAGTTAGGTAATGTATTGAAAAGCAGAGTAGATGAAAATTGTGTATATACATACATTACAAAATTCTCACTGTTGCTGCCAGGAATCTTAATTTTGCCCAGAGCCATGGATTATTAATAAAATAGCCCAATCTAAACACAAATAAATCCATTGTGTTCAGAAGATGAAAGAATTATAAATTGTTGTAAAATACCATTTCTCTGAATTGAGCAGCATCCAAGTCAACTTTATAAGCAACAGCTGTGAAAAAATTTGCATGGCAAAAAAAAGGGAAAAAAAAAAAGAATTCAGAAACAAAAGCAACCACACAGTTTGGGAATAGATGTTCTGGGCTGTTGCTCTCTTGGCTGCCAGAGCAAATATTTGGTGTCAACATGGACAAATAAATATTGTATGTCTGAGTCACCATTTCGAGCCCAGAACTGTTCAGTCAATGGCAATGTGTATTAATAGGATTGCAATTCTTTCCCAGCATTTTCAATGTATAAGCAACAGCCTTCAGGAAAAATAAACAATAGAGGCTGTCCATGTGTAAAATGTGAGGGGAAAAGTTTTGGGTTTACCATCAGTATTGCTAATTTTTACTATTTTGATGTGTACTTACTAAGATTTTTAAAGAGGTGCCTCTGTCTGAATTAAGGTACAAATGAAATCAATAGTGCGGATTTTATTTAATAGTAAATGTGAAAGAGAGAGAGAGAAATAGAAAATGAGGTGGTGAGGGGGGAGAGAAAGAGTGTGGCAGAAACAGAATAAGTAGAAAATATCACCATTCCATGGACCCCAAGTAGCTGCTTTTCTCTTTTTGTTGTTGCCATTGAATTGTAGTGGGCAAATGGCTTAAACACTTGTACAGATTCAACAATGATTTGATTCTTTTTTTCCTCCCCAAGCCTTCATTACATCACTTGGTGCTCTCTGGTACCAGGCTGATGAAGGAATAAAAGCCATTGCTAAACTCTCCAGAATGCTGAGAATGCTTTCACTTTCCATTTTATGGCCAGTCTGCATTTGTATTTGACAATTTTGGTTCAAGAAACCTGTCCATGTTGACTGGGCTAGCAATTATTTTCTGGTTAAATGAGTCCAGAATCAGTATGAACTCTATTGGGCTTCCTAAATCTGCAATCTGACAAATCTCTGCTTTTGGTGGTTTAATGATTTACAGACAGAAAGTACATTTCATCTAAGAAAATCACAAGAAACAGGATTTTCATGCACATGGCACAGCAAAACAAACAACTTCACCAACAAACCAAGACCAAAACACTCTAACAGGGATAGTCCATCTTTGTAAAACATTGGGGTTTCAGTCTTAAACAGAAAAAGCAACAATTTCTCTCAATGAAAATTATACTAGCACATTTTTTTTAATGTCAGGAGATAATTCTTTTATCCTCCAAGCAATTGCATGCTATCCTTTTTCCTGTATTCCTGCATAAGTTCATGAAAAAATTTACAGAGAAACCTGGACATCTGACACCAGATTAGTATCAACAAAGTTATGAATATAAAAGAGTTTGACAGAGGAAGCAAAGGGCAATTTCAGTAGCAGACAGCACTTCATTAGTTGCATGGGTGCCTACAGCATCTTTCCAAAACAAGGAAGAAGGAGCGCAAGTCTAAGTTTGAAGAAGCAAAACTGCTCTGTTTTATTTTTACTGTACAAAATGTTCAGTGTTTTCCTTACTCCTGTGGGACTCAGGACTGAGAAATCCATGCTCAACTGCCCACACTCCTTAAAGACTGAAACTTAGTGAAATGTAATCTATAAATACAGTGGGGTTTTTTCCAAAGTTTTCCCCCAGTCCTTTGCTGTTTAACAGTTGTGTTTTCCCAAGCGCTTTCTGAACACTGAACAGGAATTATCCTGAATTTCCCTTATGTATTTTGAAGCAAGGGAATGAGTCTCTCCATCTATTCCCAGGATTTTCACAACTTTCCCACACAGTTCCCTGCTCAGGACATCTTGAGCAGCTCAGCCCAGCCTCAGATCCCAGGGTAACAGAGCTGCACATTTGTTTGCCATTCATGGAAAGCATAAACAGCTGAAGCTTTAGGAAGTTGATACACAAGCACGAGAGCCTAACAATATTTGGTACATGTGGACATTTCTGAAACATCCAGCAGCTAATTCAGAGCTTTCTGGGGCTTGCCTAAGGCCTGTTACAGAAGCTTCACATTTTTACAAAATAATCTGTTCCTTTCCATGACCTCACACCCTGCTTGCTACAGGGATTTGAATCTGGGCTCATCCTCATTTGTGCAGGGGAAATTAAGATGAGGAATCAGGGGCTGCTTGTCTCGCTTTTGCAGAATCCTAACCTTGCCATGAGAAGTTCTCTCAGACACTCTTTTGCCAGGTCTCTACAGCCTTTAAGTTTGTTTGAATACAGATGGGATATAGGAACAGTTTCTAAGAAATCAGTGTCCCCAACTCGCTCTGTAGGGACAAAACCCCAGGGTTATTTGTTCTGGTTTTACATAATTCCCTTTGATCTGTATTAGTCACAGTTCCTCTAAATGTTTTTATCTTGCACATCAGTAATTTCCTCTAATTCCAGGTTTTTCTGAGGGCTCTCAAGTGTTACCTGTAATTTGTAGAAACAGGAGTGGAAAGCTGGGCAGCTCCTTCGCCATTGTCTGTGTGCTGGGTAGAGAGCCCAGACCCCTCATCCCAGCCTACACAAAGCACTGAAACTCCTCTATTTCTGTCATTTTTTCAGGATTAGGAGAG
The DNA here is from genome assembly GCA_039654755.1 of Calcarius lapponicus. Classification (NCBI taxonomy): domain Eukaryota; kingdom Metazoa; phylum Chordata; class Aves; order Passeriformes; family Fringillidae; genus Calcarius; species Calcarius lapponicus. The sequence goes on along the minus strand of CM077462.1, from coordinate 85,079,946 downwards.
GATGAGTGCAAGGACGTCCTTACAGGCCTGTCCTTCCACACTGAGGTTAGGGATGATGTGCAGACTTCGAGCAGCCACATCCTGAAACAACTCCTGGGGAAAAGCCCTCTCTGCCTTACAAGACTCATCTTCATTCCTCTTTCCAAAACAAGGTGAGAATGGCATTGTTTTATTATTGCTCACAGCCACAATGAATGCGACAACAATTTCCCCTTTTTGGAATGTCAGTGAAGAGGAAATAAACCTTTGTGGGGACAACACCACATTTAGGGGCTCTGGCAAGGTCTCAGAGGGACTGGAAGCATAAATATGTCAGATATTCACAGGCAACTCTCTTTTGAGAGGAGCTGGCTGTCCCTAACATGAACAGTTACAGATTCAATAACAATGCCTGTTGCATCCTTATGGGCAAAAAAACTTCTCCCGCTGTTTTTGCTCTAAATAAATTTCAATCAGATCTAAATATTCCTTCTTTATTCACCTACAACACTCTTTTTTAAAATCTAAAATCCAAGGCTCCAGTCATAAAATTGACACACTATTTGGTTTAAAGAACACAGGTGTGTGATTTTCCTTAGAATTTTTTTAAGTTGCTAAAGATTTTATGTAAACACACTGTAACCTCAGGTGAAAAAAAGCCTCATCATATATCAAAGCATCCCAGAAAAAAGATAAAATCACTGATATTTATGTTGAAACTGCAGATAGGCAAACATTAGTCCTTTCTGTACAGGGAATTTAACATATAGGCGCAAGAATGAACCTAACACTAAAATTTAAATTTAAACTCAGATTCCCTTTGTGTAAAAATTAAATTTTAGGAAATTAAATCCTGCTGCAGGTGGGAATGAGGTTTGTTGGCCACCACATAGGATGTAAAGTAGGTGCTGACATGTGACTCACAGACTCAAAGAGTGGCAACACTAAAACTCATTTTACATTTCTGAATATTCAGAACAGAAAGACATCATGCATTGAAGCCTTCAAAGTACCTTTATGATGAAAGAATGCACAGCTTCTTTAGAAAAGGGCTTTATGTGATTTAAGACCTGTTTTCTCTTTGATAGTCAATAAGACTGAACTGCTTTTGAAACATTTCCTCATTTCTTTTTAAGTGAAAGCAACTGGCTGGAGCCAACTCTTCACTTCTAAATAAGCAACTATAAGAAGATTCTTAAATGAATTTAGAATCCCAGAGGGAGGAAAAAGCAGAGAAGATCAGAGACAGGGGGGTACTCTGAAGCACTATCTTTTCCTCACTAAAAAAGCTGGACTGAAACTATAAATAACTATTTAACTGCAGTGAACTTTTGCATGAAATGATTTTAAAACTTTATATATGAAGCTGCACCCATTGCCAGAGTGTATAGAAAGAATTTTTTCCATTGTCTTCAGGTTTCACTTCATAGGCTCTGTGTGACCTCACATCTGTTTCCATACTGAGTTGCCATGGAGCTTCCTGGTGATGGAAATCTCAAACAGGCTGAGACAGAAAACATGCACGTGGATCAGTGTCCTGGAAAAAGTGACTGGATACCTTTTGACTTCCGCTGGATAGAGCAGAATTAAAATGAAATTCAGCAAAAAGGTACGTGCATGCTCGCCTGGTGCTGAAATTAAAGCAAGGAAAGGGGATATTTGCTGAATAAGAATATGGCACGTGAAATTATACTCTGATTTATGTCAGTGGAAAGTCTAGTCTGAAAGGAACATCTATTTGTTAAAGTAATTCAATAATAAGTGGCAGAACTTCACACTACAGTTTTATAGACCAAAGTCCCTCCTTTTTTCATTGTCTCTAATTGTATAAAAAAGAAATATTAATCATGACAGGAGAAAGTGCTCACAGTACCTAAGCAATGAAAATGTTAATTCTGAGATGGGCAACAGTGGGGCCTGAAATCAGAAGTATATCTTTGAAAAATAGAGAGGTATTTTTGTTGTAGCAACAAGGCAAAAGGATAGGGAATAAGGAATGAAAGTAATTTAATGTCTTATTTGCATCCAGGATTTTATCATCTATTCTGATATCCCTTATTAAATCCACAAACAGATGTAACCATTTTATCAGTTTCTGTGTAAGACCTTTGTTCTGAACAAAGTTCAGTCAAAAGATGCCTGGGAGAAAGTGCATTTCCATTTCAATTTCCATTTACCAGGGAGGACCAGGCCACTGAGATTTCCTCCTTCATTCCTCCTCCTGCTAGAGACTGGGAATGAAGGAAGCAAGACTTAACACCACCTCCTAGGATCCTGCAAACTGCTCTTAGCTGGATGCAAATTCTGCCTCAATTCTGGTTTAATTACAGCCCTAAATGCTGGCCTTGCTTCAAAGGAGCTCTCCAAAGAGCTGGGCTGAGTTCTGAGTGTCCGACCTCGCAGAGCATCCCCACAAAGGATGAAGGATTTATGGGTCTGGATCTCACCCAAACCAAATTTGGAAGGCACAACTCAAATTTGCTTTGAACCCTGCATTTCATGCAGACCTGTTGAAAATCCAGGTGAATCAAAACCAGTGCAAAGGCCTGTGTCTGTATCCTCTTGTGAACCTGCTCTAATTCATCATTTCAAATCCATATTAAATAAATTCACCTGGTTCCACAAGGGCAGGGACCTGGCCCTGTAAAAGCAGAGGCCTAACTTGGTCATTTTTGAAAGAAATTCAATAAATAAATAAAACTGCAATGCACCATCTTGTCTAACACCAAAACTGTGTTTAATCTCTATGTCTAAGGACAAGATTGTTTTCCTTTCCTTTTTTCTTTCTCTGTCAGGATTTTACTTTTATGCAGAATTGATGTTTGAATGAGAGCCAATTGAAAATGAGAAGTTATGTGGCATGAATATTGTAATCTTTGATGAATGAAAACTTCAGTGGATGCAAATCATTCTTTACAAGGTATTTGAAACAAAGAAAGAAAAATCACCTTGATTAGACATGGGCCTAAAAAGGGGAAGATTCACAGAATTTGTTAAAGTATTTTCCAGTAGGATGGTTCCTCCTTTATTTCTTTACCACAAAGTGTTACTGGGAATCACTTTCTTTAAATTTTTAAATTCAGGTTGTGGCCCTCTTTTCCTTCTCTTTCTTTTCTGTTTTCTCTGTCAGATGGAATTTCATCCTGCAAACCTTTATATTGCTTAAATATAGATTGGAGTGAGCTTTACTAAAGAAGAAGCAGATTGCTGAACTCTATTTTGGAGTAAGTTCTATTAGCACTTAATCCAGCTGCCAGGCACTACATCATGATGTCACCCAGAATATAATAAGAAAGACTAAAATGTGAATATTTTTACACTTTATGTTTTTAAGGCTGCAGCCTTGATGGCTTTAGCAGACATTGACTCATTATATTTATTACCTCTGATATTACTTTAGCTGCCTAGAGCTGATTAAAATTCAATATTTGGAACTGTATTTTCTAATATTAGGAAATGTGCTAAAGCCTCTCTTTCCATATCACACTCTCTAATTTATTGCTTGTTTCCAGCCTGTTTGATATTGACAAACACTATACAAATTTTGAATCCAGGGACCCAATCATACTCTGTTATGTTGTCCAAACAAGAAAAGTTTGGCCTAATGCTGTTCTTTTCATTTCCTGTGTAAAAATATTCGACTTAAAATATCTTAGCAGCAAATTTCTTTTGTGCCTGCAGCTCTTTGAAATATCTTGATAAAGCTGATGTCAAACTTGGTTTGTGCATGGTGCCATAGCTGGAACAGATCCCAGGGGATTATCAGGAAAGAAACTGCAGTGGGAGACATTTTAAAGAGTAAAAGATATTTAAGAGTTCACCTGCACAGTGAACACTACAAAACCCCAGGAAATGGCATCCACAGGTGCTGTGTTCCAAAACACCCCAAAGAGAGAGACACAGATTTCCGACAGGCATGGAGTAAGTGTTGGCACTTCTTGCAGAAGTTTTTTTTTTTGGACATTCCAGCCCAGCAGATGCCACATAAAAGTTCCTTAAGAAAACAGTTAGATAAGATCTATTATGATGTTAAATCTGAATACAAAAATAGGTTGCCTAAGGCAACAGGAGGCAGATAATAAAAGAGTGTGTGGGAGTGGCTGAAAATAGGTTTGTTGACTTAAAAAAATAATTTAGAAATCTATTTATTTTTATAATAATGCTAAAGGTGGAGGAAAAAACAAACAACACACCACATTGGAAGAATTGCTGTGTTCTCTAAAGTGAGGCAGGGAGTCATAGTTTTTATCAGTACAAAATAATCCAAAATTTTGATTAAAAACTAAAACCATTCCCCTAAAGTATAGCAATGAAAATGTATCAGCTTGTCTCAAAGTGCAGTGGATTTGTCAAGAAATCTTGCTTTTAAATATCTTATATTGCAAATTATTTGCTTTAATTTTGTTGGTGATTTTAGGGAATAGCTGTCATTTATGGCAAAGAAAATAAACTTAGTGTGTGAACAGTCTGATATTGAAAATTGAGGTTGCATTGTGGAAAGATCCATGCAGATGCTTTGCATTAATATTAACATCGGTATTCATTTAGTGAAAGCCAATACATGTGTAGAACTGAATAAATGACCCAGTATAGGCAAAAGATCACATTAAATTTGTGAGCTTTAGTGATGCTGATGATAATAATAAACCCTATTATTTTGATTTTTATTTTTTAAATTTCATTTTTTTGATATCTCAAACTTCTTTATGTGTTTATTCCTAATCTAGAAGAGAGGAAGGGGCAAATAAAAATGTTCTAGAAATATCCTGGATTCCCAGCAGATTAAACCTTTATCAGTGGCAGTGAGGAGACCACCCCAAGTGGGTTATGATGCAAACTGCTCAAGAAGAGGGATTTAGGACAAAATTTTGGCCTTGTTCAAGTAATTAAACTTCTTACCACCTCCTAAAATTGCACATTCTTTATGTTCAGTTCTTTAATCGCTTTGTGCTTGACCTCATGAGGAGACACCACATAAATCTGAGCCTCTGCATTGCTGATATCAGTAGGTTTGTGGGATCAGGATCCCTCTTGGAGCGATCTGTTCCTTCCACAGGGGGAATTATCTCCATGTGGGATATCTGAAGGAGACTTGAGGTTGAAAAGAACATCCTGGACAAACCATACTCACAAAGCTGTGCAGACACCTTCCTCTCATTTAGGAGATCTCAAATGTCCATTTAATCAATTGGGTTCTAATGACCCTGCTTGTCAGTCTAGAGGACTTGGGATGAAATTCCTCACTGGCTCAGAGAAGAATAATTAATAAACATTAATTCCCAGCTGGAGTTAAACCACTGCAGTGTGAAATAGCTGCAAGGTTTATGAAAGATGAGATACTAAACCAGAAATTGCAGCAAGAGTTACCCATGAGGAAAGGCACAACCAGCAACAAACTGGTCTGCTTCATGAGCTGGCACCAACTCCAAAGGATTTGTTCCTATTTATGTATTAATTGTGATGGGTAAATACTCTAATTTCTAGTTTAGAGAGGCCTGTTTAATCACAAAATCATATGGTTTGGGCTGGAAGGGACCTTAAGCTCAACCAGTGCCACCCCCTGGCATGGCAAGGACTCCTCCCATTGTCCCAGGCTGCTCCAAGCCCTGTCCAACCTGGCCTTGGGCACTTCCAGGGATCCAGGGGCAGCCACAGCTGCACTGGGAACCTGTGCTAGGGCCTGCCCACCCTCACAGGGAAGGATTCCTCCTTTTATCTGATCATAACACAGGTTGAAGCCTCAGGTTTGACTTACAGAAGTGTGCACTGGAGGATGTCTCTAAGGGCTTCTTCAAACCTTCCCAGCTTTGTTACTCAGGGAGAGATCAAACAGCAGCAGCAACACCCTTAAGCACTACTGAACTTCTGGATTTCCCATTGCTGCACCAAAATCAATGCACACCAATGGTGTAAAATCAAATTAATCTATTTCCCACTGAGTTAAAAAAAACCAAAAACCTGGGGGGGATACAACCCTAGCTGGGCATTTAGCAATGTATAATTACCTCTGAAGTGTTAATGAACTCCAATGGTTACATTACTGTGCAAACACAGGCCACTGAACTGCATCTTCATCTCTTGAAGGAGGCAAAACACAATTGCTTATTGTACTTTGGTGCTAGAAATAACCTCAGCTCTAACTGCTCCCTGCTTTTTGTGTCCCTTTTGCCCCTGAGAGCAATCCCACTGGTGGAATACTCCTCATCCTCCACACCAACATCCCTGGAGGACCTGCTCTGAACGAGGCAGTGGGAAATCCAGACAGCTCACCATGGTGGAGAGGTGACCTCCTCCTCCTAAAAGCAGACAGCCCCTTTTGCCAGCAAGGTTTCCACTAAAATGGAATCTCACTAAAATGGAATCCCACCAAACCCTGGATGTGTGCTTTCCTTGGCTGCAGCACGGGCAGCCCGCCCTGTGCTTGGGAAATTGTTTCAGGAGCAATTTTAGCTGCTGTGAATTGCACTGGAAATGTCTTCTATGGTCTGGCACTTCATGGGATGGGTCCACAGATGAATGACCCACCTTAAAATTCAAGTCAGTCCCTTTCTGCAATTATTCAGGAAAAGCTTCACTGTTTCCACAGAAATCAGGTGAATCAATGTCAGTTCTGACTTCTGTGTTTTGGATGTCGATTAGGGCCCCTAATGACATAAACTCCTTTTATGCTAGTATGTATATAAACAGTGTCCCTAATTTCCATTTTCTCCGAGAAATCTGGATATAAATTGTGCTAAATATAAATATATAAATATCCCCTTAAATAAATTCATTACTGGTGAACAGAGAACATATTTCAGTTTCCTACAAAAGAAAGGACAATGAATGTAATGTCAATGTACAATCATAGGTCATTCTTTCTCTTTACACAGTTTAGTGGGGGAAAAGATGGGCAAAGTGTAAATTCAAATACTTTTCTATAGCTATTGAAATAATTGTTAAAAATAAAAAAATGAACCTAATTAAGACAATCCATATTGCAACTTGTCAAATCACTGCATCCGCAGAAGAATTTAAAAAAAAAAGAAAAAAAAAAAAAGCCAGAGGAGAGCTGCTACATTTGAAGTTTGGTGGGAAAACAGCACTTTGGGTATTTTCAAGGGCCTTCTGAAGGCCCTTTGGATGATTTATGTTAAAGACAGACTGAAGTTAGGTGGGCTCAGGTTGCTGTGTAAAAACCTGTCAAGCAAAGCACAGTCTTCCATAACTCCTTAATGAGATAGCTTTTTTCCCTCCTCTAAAATAAAATACCGAAGCAGCAAACACAGTCAAACCAACCTACACACAAATAAATACAACAGAATAGTCCCTTCGCAGACATCTTCCACTGCTCCAATACTGTCCCTTGCTGTATCGAATCTCACATTGTAAGAAAACACCTCAGACCCAGAAGAGAATAAAGGCATTATCAGCATTTTTCCTGTCCAAACTGTCTTGTAATAAAGGAATTAATTTCTGTTCCAAAGTCACACACTCCCAGGAAACTCTCCTGGGATATGATCCCTTGCTTCAGCACATTCCATAAAGGGGAGGAATGACAGCAGGTGGATAATTCCTGGAAGCTGCCCTGCCAAAATGAAGCTCTCCACATTGTGTGAGCCACATGGGCACGAGGCTTTTTCCCCCAGTGAGAAATGCACACTCACTTCTGCAGATCAACTCATTTTCCCCGGAGCTAAACCCACGTCAGCGTCGCTCCTCTGCTCTTTTTCACCTGCTGGAGGTCACACTGAGCATCAGCAGCATTCCAGGCATGGACAGACAAACTGCTGTGTTTGAAAACCTTCAAACTGAACTCAGGGGGATGTGAGGGACAGAGAAATTGCTGGGTTTTCAAACCTTCAAACTGATCTCAGCCTTCTCCATCCCCTCCTGCTGTCAGACACCTCCAGCAAAACCTCAAAGTCTGAATGCTCCCTAGAAGCAGGCAGAGGATGTTTTGGGACCCTGTCCTGAGTGTCTGGAGCACTTGTGCCCCTCTCTAATCTGCTTTTTTGGTTATCCTGATTGCCACAAGCAAACCCAGCTGGCTCACATGGGGTGTTCCTTCCGCAGCCCTTTGCAAAGTTCCCTCACTGGGAGGCCACTTGTCAATCAAAATTTAATTCCAGCCTCATTCTCCCAGTGACTCAGAGCTACCCACCAGAGACTCAAGGAAGGTCAAACAAGATTTATCCTTTACAGCTTAACTGAAACTGTCTTTTCCTGCCAAAACCCTCTGTTATGTTTATATGGCCCAGATCTCCATCCTCAGTTGTTTATTTACAGATACCAGCAGTGCCACAGCCAATTACCTTTAAACATCCTATAGCAATGTTAGATAAATAGAAAGTAATTGTGTCTGTGAGTGTTTTTTCCCTACATTTTAAGTATTCATTAAATGCTTTTGAAAGCTTTTTGCTCAATCAGGCCCCAAGAAAAAGATGAGATTGCTTCCAATTTGAATAAGGAAATTACGTAGTCGATTTCGGAAAGAAGTAAGGACTACCTGACCTTTGGGCAATGTAATCAATATCCTGTTCTGAAAACAGCAACTCACTGTCCTGGAATAGAGGCCAAGTTAGGGCCTTCTGTCTCTTGATTCTAGGAATATTTTAGTGAAGAACTCATTGCTAGGTTTTTATCTGTGAGACTTTCTGATGTAGCTATGGGCTACTGATGTTTCTGGAATATTACTGAGAAAATACAATTTTTTAAATTGTGGGGCTTTTCCTAATGTCTCCCTTACTTTTGCTTTTAATTTCTAACAATAAAGTTTATTGACAGAAAAGCTTGAAGAAGATAACTTTGATACTGAAGAGTATTTATCAATTTAGAATGATGGATATTTACAATAATTCATAGTTGTCTGTCACAAATCTTAAAGATTTAATCAAAGCAATCATTTATAGTTTTATCTCTTATATACAAGGGGTAAAAGAGGAAAGAACCTTATAAAGACTTTATCCCTGCTGTCACTCAACCCAAAGAGTTTTCTGTTCCTGAAAGCAGGGAAAACAAATAAACCTGGATGAATATAAAATGTATACTTCTGTCTTATATATACACTTGATAAAGCAAGGACTTAGTGAAATATTTATATATTTTTTTTTTAGTATAGAACCTTGTTTGAAGGGGAAACTATTTGTTTTGAATGTCATTTGAACCTGGAGGCCACAGAGCATGGAAATACTACAGCAAATTAGTTAATGGTGCTGGCTCCTTGCCAGGAAATACTACTGTAAAATGAACAGGAAAAGGGCTGGATCCTGTACCTCTAGACTTCCTAGAATATTGTTTCTGAGGAATGCTAAAAGCAGATTTTCAATAAATTTCAGGAATGGCAAGAGTGGCCAGACTTCATACTTGTAATTCTGAATTTCCAGCTTTCACAAAGGAAACCTTTTAATTATTTCAATTCAGATCCTTATCTAAATATTAGTTTTAACAGTGAATTGTTTTTCCTCTTTTATATTATTTTTAGGTTTCTGTTCCTAAAGAAAGTACCTGAATGGAGGATGATTGTGGATCCCTTTTCAGGGAACACACTTTTGGTATTATTTGCATCTGATTTATTCTTCATAGAATTAAAAGAAATACATAAGAGAATCAGTATCTTTATCTCTAAACTGTAGGACTATGAGCAAACAAAACCCCCAAAGCTTTCTATCCATTGCCATCTCTTCTTGAACTCTTATGGGTCTAAATCCATTCTAATATGAAAAAGAAAGAACAAAATTACAGATTTGTTTTTGAGAGCAACATGTAAATCCATGTGTCTAAGAATAATGGCCTCCTAAAGTGCAATCTTTAAAGAAGACTTTAAATTTAAAAAAAATATTATTTTGGGGAGTTTCTCCATTTGTAGAAGTATTAAATGAAGGTAGTAAGTCAGCAACTTTCCTGTTACCTGAGCACGACCCTCCTCCTGTCCATTTACTGCTCTTCTTTTACTGTGCTCTTACATTCAAGTAACTTTGATCCTTTAATTTATTTTTTTTTCCTCCATTAATAATCTTTCTCTGACTGCAAAGACTTCGAACATCCCCCCTCATGGTGATTCTGCTTTACTTTAGCTTATGAACTCCTGCTCCATGTAACACAAAAGTCATTTGCTTTCCAAGAGTAAAAAGAGATTGATGAATTGTAGTGAGAATTGCCTTATGAAGCAAAGTGCATTCCAAACATTTTTCCCATGACAAAAATGCTGGATTTTTATGCATAGACTCTGTATACACAGTATATATACACAGAATAATCTTGAATAGATCTTTGAGGACATAAATTTCTCCCATGACCTGATGTCTCCCTGTGTTGAAAAATTCTATGGCAGTAAAAATCTTCAAAGGTATTGAGAGTTCCAGTAAGCTACATAATTCTAAATGGAGACATTGTATGCATAAAGGCATGTTATTTCTGATAAGAAGATATTAGGAATGATAGAATAGGAAACAATCCATCATCAAGACCCACTGAGCTCCTTCCTGAACTCTTATAACATACCTGATACAGTTTTACATATAGCCCTTAAGACAGAACTTGCAGTATTTTTCCTTCAAAAATTAATAAAAATCCCTTCCCAAAAGGGATTGTAGTCTCTCAATACTTTCCATCTAGCAGTAATAATTAATTTTTATATTTTTGCCCATTTTCCGTGTTTAAAGTTGATTGGAAAATTATCTGTTAAAAAAATATTCTCTCCACTTACTTCCTTGACTTACTACATCATTTATCTTGCTGATGCTCCTGTCTCTTTTTGTCAGTGTGACAAAAATCTGAAACTGAGCTGTTCCCTTGTAAAAAGTGAGTGGAGATCAGGATCCCAAATCAGGGAGAAGTTGAACCTTTATGGGAGATGGAAATCTTTGCCATCAGTCACTCCCTAACATAGTACTTGCAAAAAACTTGGACATTAAGATGGAAAGGAGGGGAGAAAAACCAAAAAACAACCCTAAAGCAAACAAAAAACCCTCCTGAAACAAAACACAAGCCAAAAACCAGATATGAAAAAAGCCAACTCTCTTAATATTTAATTATTAGGTACAAGGCCTGAAAGACCAATTCTAGATCCCACTGAAGCTGAGGAGGATGTCTGCTATCAACAGCAGACCATTATTTTTCTAGCTCTGGTTAACCAGAAATATTAGAAAATAAAATTACATCAGATTTATTTAAGGAAAATTGTGTTGAGGTTTTTGTTTTTAGGATTCTACCCTTCCTTTATCACTTTCCCTCTTCTTTTTGATGTCCTTGTTGATGACTTTCTCATGTAGAAACTCAAGTATTTCCAACCAAATAAACAACTTCAGCAAGAATTCCTTGAAGGGAATATTTGTATATACAATATAATAAAATATATAACACAAACCACAGAGATAATGCAGCAAATGCAGACCTTCTCCAATGGGGTGTCAATGCTGGGCATGGGACATTGCTGCAAGGAATTTCAGGATGAAGAATGATAGGAGAAAGAAGGGAAAAACCCAAGAAAGTTCTCTCCTTGCTCCTGCCCTTGAGATTGCCACAGCCACCTCCTTCCAGCAATAGTTCCTTCAGCAACTCAGTTCTCAGTGCCTCAGGACATTGAACAACCTCTCTGATTCATGCGTTTGAACATATATTTATATTGTTTCTATGATTTTTATTTTTATTAATTATATTTATATATTTATATGAACTGGGAAACTCATGTTTTGCAGAGAAGGGAATGAGCAATGGAGCAGAGTGACATGTGGAAAAGCAGATGGAGAACCAGTGACATCTGCCAGGATAATTGTATTTGAAAATATCCCAGATCCCACTGTGACAGAACTGACTGGCAACATAGATATTTCAGGGAACTACACTCTGTGGTATTTTTGCTGGGTTGTACCTTGAATATGGCAGGTTGTTTGCACATTTCAAGATTTTGTTTTCACAGCCCTGGCTAGGAACACATGAAGAAGCTGAGAATAGGCAGGACATAAAATATTTGGCCACAGAAATTCTGTATATGAGTATTACTTATTTTCCTTTTCATATATGTGCAGTCAGCTCCAGTGGGTCAGTTTATATTTTGGCTCCAAATGCCAAGTTTAACTTGGCTCTACAACCAAGGATTTTGGTTTACCAGAGGTTAATAGCAGCTTTTCATTAAAGTTGTCCATATAAAGACACTTGAATGAAAAGTTTAGGATGTTTGACATAGTTTTCTGATATTTCTTTTAGTTGCAAAATAGAGACCATTAATATTAATGCTCAAATGTTTGAGAAAACAAGAATGTAAAATACCAGACATGGTCCAGGTGTTCACATAAATTTCAGACTGAGTTTCCTTTCCTTGCATCTTTTCTAAGAGGAAGAATTCATAAATCTCTGCATGACACATCTGCAGAAGGCTGCTCACCCAAAAAGAGTGAAGCTTACAGAACAGGCAATTTTAGGAGGTGACCTAGAAAGCAATTTTTATAAAGAGTTTATCACTTCAGACCAAGCCCTAAGTGCCATTCTGGCTCACCACTGTCTAGATGCTCTCACTTGCGCAGGATCTGCATCTGCACAGTCAAATCAGAAATAAAAATGAACTAATGCATGGGACTGATGAGATTAATGAAAAGAACATGTGGCAAATGCTATTACAACCCCTCTTTCCCATCAGTGACAAATCACAGCCAGCTGGGGATGTTTCTGAGGACTGGAGTAAAGGAAAGAAATTCTTGAAGCCATTGGGAAACAATAATTTTTGCATGCTCTTTGCCCACCTGAACACTTTCACCTTTCTTTCCCAACTTAATTAAAGACAGAAGAATATGGATTATATCAGATATCCAGGATTTAGTCTGATTCTTTCTAGTAGTAATCTTGTGGTGTTATCAAATAAACGTGCAAAGGTATTTTTGGTGGGAGGATATTAAACGTTCTTTAAAAAACAGTTATCAGCTCAAGGAGCTCATGATATTAGAAGTAAAAGTTCAGCCAAAAGATAAGGATCACTGATGCCTGTGGATCACTGACGTTAACACAAACTCTCTAATTGTCTCTGCTTTCCAAAAAAAAAAGTCAGCTCCATATTATTTCCTGCTGTTTTCAAAGTCGGTGTTTGGCATCACTTGACAGAGAGCCCTTAATCATATTAAGAAAATGTTAATTAGAAATTTCTTTTTGATATTTATGATGCTAGAACTGAGCAAAGAGACAAAGATAATCCTTTAATAATCCTTTCCCCTTTCCTTTCCTTCCTCTCTGCTTTTTCATATTTTCTTGCATAACTTTCTTTCTGGTTTGAAAGAAAGCAAATTCTTATCAAGAGACCAAGTTCTTCCAGCTGAAATCCTTGCTGGAATTAAAATTCTATATTAATAACACTGAGAAACCACAGCCATACAGTGCTGTCCAATTTTTCTCACTTTAAGTCCTAAAAAAACTGACCACCATTTTAACCCATGTGTGAAGATCTGTCTTAAATTGCATCTTGGAAGATATTTTGATTTTAGAAATTTTATGCTTCTACATCAAACAGAAAAGAGATGTTCAGGTGGCTCAGCCACATTTTCTCAGGTGTTACTACACTAATTGTCCTATAATGAAAGCAGTGGATAAATTATAAATAATTACAACAAACATTATTATAACTAAAAAAATTAAAATTATTAAAATATTTTATTTAAAATTATAATTAATTTAAAAAAATAGAAAAAGAAATAGAAATTGGAAGAGGAATGTACTGAGCTTGTGCAGTAAGCCAGAAATTATGAGAATTGTAGAAGTTACCAAATTAATTTTTGGGTACTTGGAAAGGAGGAAATTTGGGTCCAAATCACTAAACCTCAGTAGATCATGAGGAGGGGAATTTGCATGAGAGGACAATCCCCTGTTCTGACCCAGGGATGGTGACAACAGTGACCATGCCATGAGGACTGACGTCAGGGAAGGGACACAAGTGACCCAACAGCGTCCACTCAGGAATATGGGACAGAGTGGGAACTCTGGAAAGGGGGAAGTGCCATAGTGAATTCAAAGGCCTTTCAAAAGGAAAACCTGAAAAACAAGATTATACAAGTGCCTGCGTGCAACATAAAAAGCCTGAACTAAAGTCCACTGAAAGCAACTTTGGTCTTCCAATTAACTCCAGCAGGCATCTCATGGATCCTATTTGTGATCATTAGGAATGAAAAACAAGAGTCTTATGATTGGTCTCTAATTACCCCAAATATTTATTTAATGAACTCCTGGCTGAAGGGGAGTGGGGGAAGCTCTGCCACTGACCTGCAAGAGGCCAGGAGCCCTGCCAGGACTACAAAAACCAGAATTAATTGAGGGACATTCTGCTCTTACCTTCAGCATAGGTAGCAAATCTGAATTTAATGATCACAAAAGCTGAGGCAATGACTGAGGGAATAATCCAAACTATCCTTTTAAATATCCAGTTAGATATAGATATCCATTTTTTATTAATTTGGAAGAGTCAAAGTAAGCAACCTTAGGAAAATGGTCTTTATTCAGCTCTTGAGGCCACCAGAATGTTTTGCCAAACTTGTTAGCAGTTTATGAACTAAAGACAGCGCAGAGAGATTTTTCTGCTCACAGCCTGAAAGCCATCAGGAAAGATCAATACTTTTGGAAATCAGCTTTTGTTTTGCCAATTACTACTGAAACTGATACAAATTTGGCCACATCTCTCATGCTGCTTGCACAAGGCAAACAAATAGAAATAAATACGTAAAACTTTTTTCTGCCACCTCTCCCACAGACAAATCTCGAGGTACAAGGGCTTGGTTTGGGTGTTGTAGTTCTGTGTCTGGTCACAAACTTTGGCCTTGGACAATCAAAACAAACACCTGCACCCCACTACAGCCACTTTGCTATCTGAGGGTGTTTAAAGACAAAAAATGCCTGGATTTATTCATGTAGGCACTTGAACCCATTCATTGCAAGGTGGAGAGGCAGAAAACTTCATTATCAGAGCAGACTATGAGTCCCTCCCCAACTGTTTCCTCACTGATAGGAGAACAGACCTGAACTGGAACTTTTAAAGTATTTTTAAGTGAACAAAACTACTACTTTTCCTTACAAAGTAAATCTTAACCTTAATTCCCTCTCAGATCCCTGATCAGCTGGAAAAATTAAAAAAAAAAAAAAAAAAAAAAAGAAGAAGAAAGAAAAAAAAGAGGCTAAATTCATTCTTCATATTTTTTAAAAACAAAACTCTAAGTTTATAAAGCATTCTTGTGAAGACCCTCATAGAAAGTAGATTAGGAGCACAAGAAAAATTGAGAGTGGAACTTTGGGGAGTCAAACACTGCTTGAACATTTGAGGCAAATAATATAATATGCTTTAGTTCCCTTAAAATAGAAAAAAATTCCTCTCACTTCACCCAAAATTCTCTCACTTCACCCTCCACTTTTAAATGGGGAGGAATATTTTTGTGTAAGATACTCCACATTAAACAGACTTCTCACATCAGTGGTGCTCTCCTGGTATTCAGAAAGGTTTAATATAATTCAAAATAATTGCTTTTAATCTCAGATAACTTTAGATTAACCTGAAAAAGCGCACCATTGTTTAATGTGACTGTAAAATTTGCCCAGATATTTTTGCCAGTTTCCTCTTGCTTTTCTGAAAATGCTGTCTGCATCAGGCATACATGAGATTTTGGAGACTGCCACAAAATTCATATAATGAAAAAATAGTAGAGGCAGTTATTTATGAAGTAAAATGTGCCTGGGCATATGCATTGATTTGAGGAATTCCTCAGTAAGCCACCTTTGCCAAATAATTCATTTTTCAATTTAGATTGTTTAAGGTCACGGACTATTTCTTACTACAATTTAGCAGTAAATTATTAAAGTATATTCATATCTTCTCAAAAACATGAAGCATCATTATGGCTTTACCCTTGTCTCTGCTTTATACCTCAATTAATCTTCTGATGTTGGCTTCTGTCTTATTTCATCTGCTACATTTTTAAAATTTACAACACATGGAATGAAACTGTTCTACCCTGCCTCTTCAATTTGCAGGTTGAGAGGGAAGTCCTTGTGCTTAACAAATATTTCGTATTTTCTTGTTTGCAAAATCTCTTTGTGCCATATTCACTCAAAGCCAATGATATATGACATAAACTTGTTTCACAGGCAGAACTTTTCTTGTTCCACGCTGCTGGGAGTTGCCAGTGAGGAAGTTTCCTGGAAGGCAGTGCCCATTTGGGATCCCCTTTCAGGGAATGCACACTCAGGGGACACACACAGCTCATGACCTCATGCCATACACAGATAAATTCTGATCATTCTGTCTTCATTTTGAAATAAATAAATGAATGTCCTACAGTTACAGCATCCCAATCTGCCCTTTGTCATGCTTCCAGGCAGAGGAATACTTTCTTTTATTTTTTCAGATAATGCAATCAACGCCAAGCAAAAATTCCTTGTGAGGCAAAGCAGTTATATTGAGACCATGGGAAGGTCAGGCCATTTTCCCTGCTTAGGAAGATCCTTGTACTGTGAATTTCAGTGTAATCTCTGCATTCCATCACATCACTGATGGCAAGTATTTGGGGTATACACACAGCAGAGGCACAGGAGGAGATAACCAGCTCCTCATATCTGCAAATTCCTCAGCCATGGCCTTGTTCCAGTTCTTTGTTATCTTGAAAGAATCCTGACTTGCCTATTGCTGTGGTGCCAAAGGTCATTTTTGTAGATCAAGCTGGTTTCCTTTGTGCTGGGATATCCTGCAGAGTGCTGTTTGTTAATTGATAATTATACTTCCTTTCAAATTTGTCAGGCACTGATACTTAGGTCTTACAGAGACATTGGGGTTAAAAAGAAATTAAACCAAGCAAAAATGCCTTCAATCAGCTATATTTAGATAAAATCTAAGTGTCTGAAGACTTGAAGAGGCCTTAGGCTCAGTACATTTGTTAAAAGAGGCTTAAGTTGTGTACATTCACAGTAAGATTTAGGATTGTAAATATAGTTTTAGATGGCCTGTAGGCACTTTTTAATATTTCCTGCTGTGTCTCATTTAATTAATTGATTAACTGATGAAAATTGCTACTGGAACTCCCTCATTGTTCAACTTTAACCAATATTTATTCACTTAAAGAGTCTTCTCTCAAGTCCTGTTGACTTCAGGACTAACCTGACTTCATAATTTCTCACAATGTTGAATAGAGAGGACTTAGAGAATAGTCACAGAAATATCACTGCAATGATAGAATGAAGAGGAGACATCTCTAGAAATGAGGTTCCTCTTGGTCTGGCTGTGGGAAATGGCAGGAATCGAAGCAGGTATTGTACCCACCTATAAATATCTGTATCTAGGGAATGGAGCTGTCTCTTGGTCTTCTAATGCATATGCTCTGGAACATTCTGATTTTCAGAGAGGAAAACTGAAGAGAGGAGTTGGTTTAGCTTTTAAAATGCTTCTTTTTAAAAAGCATTCCTCAGAATTCCTCAAAAAGCCCAAGAACAGAGGAGACTGAAAAGAATTCCTTGTTATCCAAAAACCACTATCAACAAATACATTCTTGGCACATTCCTAGTGATAGTCTTGTTAAAAACCAAACTCTACATTATTTGATTCAAATTAAGATTCACCACCTTGTGCTGCTTCTGAGGCAGACATGAGAAAGCTGAGGAAAATAGCATGTTTTGAATCTCTGAACTTCAAGTGACACTTCAGTATTGGACCATTATCTAGAAAAACGCCGTACCTCATGGAGGATGGAACAGCTCTCAAATATTCCCTGTTTGTTATGGCTCTCCTATACCGCAAAAAAATTGTGATTATAGGGTGAACATTGCTTATTTAGAATAGCATCTCTTTACCTTATGATGATGTGGATGTTTAGAAAGACAAAAAAAATGACAGAATGTTCAACAAGGTCAGAGAGGAATTACAGAATTTTTCTGGTAAACTGAAGGAGGGGAATGGTTCATTTCTGATATTAAGGATGAGAAGCATCAAGGTGCCACTGACTGAGCATCCTGAGCTGTGAACAATGGAGCTCACACTGCCTCAAAAAGATGTGTTCTTCCAGCAGAGGTTAACAACTTATTTTTTTATTATAAAACCTGAAGGATTAAAAGATTTGCATCACACAATGGAGAAGAAAGAACTCCTGAGGCCTTTTGGAAACAATGTTCTTAAAATGTACATTTGTTCATAAATATTTTCTTTCTAGGAGTGGAAAAAACCTTCCTGGCACCTATGAAAATATCATGACATTGTGAATGAAATAAACTGTTTGGAAAATTGTGACATCTGCAAGATCATTCCTCTGCCATTTCAAATTCAATTTTTCCTTCGTTTCACTTCATACTTCACTAACAGCAAATTTAACTCTGCTGTAATTTTTTTTTTCTGTCTAAAATTTTCTTTTCCCTGTGGGATGCTCTCTTCCCTATCAATGCATCCCTGCAGCACTCAGAGCATTATTTCCCTCTGCCTCTTGTGCGTGCTTTACCCTTCCCAGTGTCAAAGCCTTGACAAAGAGCACTGAGCTGGGAACATTTTGGAGCTGCTGTTTAATTGTAGCAGCCCTGCCAGTTCAGGATGCCAACAATAACATACAGTAGATGCTGTGTGTGGCTTTCCCCTCACTCTTGGGATAGTTTTTCTCTGACAGGCTGGATAATGAAGTGGGATGCAGTAGAGGGCAACTTCTGCTAGACATGTGTACGTGTTAGAAGCCATGAGGCTGAACACTCAAACAGCTTTTAAAGAAAAAAAATAATAAAAATTGTGCTGCTAAAATGCTCCCAGTGTCATTTTTAATTACAACAGCTTTGACAATATGTGGTGGTTCATCCTTTTAACAAAGCACATAAGTTTCAGCTTTGAAAAACTCTGCTAAAGTCACTGACTTCGGGGCCCACTTGTCATGTACTGATTCTAGGATTATGTAGCTTTAACACAGATCAAAATTTTGGTTTCCCCTCTTGTTCAACAAGGTCATAGAGAAACTACAGGATTCTGGTAAACAGAAGGAGAGGAATGGTTTGTTTCTGATAATAAGGATGGCAAACATCAAGGTGCCACTGACTGGGCATCCTGAGCTGTGAACAACAGAGCTCACACTGCCTCAAAAAGATGCGCTCTTTCAGCAGAGGTTGACAACTTAGTTTTATTATTTAAAAAGCTGAAGGATTAAAAGATGTGCATCATTTTGGTGGAAGTGTTTGCATTTAAGAAAGGCACTTGAAACTTTGGCCCTCATAAATGTAGAGCTGAGCAGAACTTCCCCACCTTCCAAACCATGTGACTGAGGGGCCTTTCACACCACCAGCCTGAGGAGCAAACATGAGGAATAAATACCCAGCTGCTGATAAAACCTCCCATCTTATCTATTCACCCTCTGTTCAACCTCTGAGCCACCTTGCAAAGGTGATATTCAATATATGTACCTATAGTCCATGAAAGGCATAAAAACCTGATTTTAGAAAGATTTAACTGGCAAAAGAAACCATTCACAATGAGGTTTTGTTGTTGTTTTGGCACAACAAATACAGCACTTGATGTACACACAGCAGGCCTTTCCTTTCCCTGGTGACTTTATTTAGTCCCCTGTGCTCCTTTCCATGTTTCCAAAGATATTGGCCTTTAACTTGCCCTCTGCTCATACAATGCTGAGCAAATAAACAGAAGCTGCAAAAGACAATTTCCTTCATCAGGATATCTCCATCCAGCTGCCTGTTGAATTTCAACAGCTCCCGAGGCAGCAAAGATGTCACAAAGTTCATGACAATGACAAACCTATTGAAGACAAGCTTAGAACTGATGGCCCAGACTGAATGCAACGACAGAAATAAATTTTGGCAATATTTATTAGTATAATTCCAAACAGCTACAGCTGCAATCACGGTAGGACTTCACTGCGTTTGAGATAAGGATTATCTCATGCTCAAGGACAAGTTTAAACTCTCTTTGAGGAGCATTTTTAATGCAGAGAACAGACTATCATCAAAATAATCTATGCTCAACAAAGAGGATGACTTTCCAAAGGCAAAAATCTGTGGCTGCCCTCATAGAAGGCAGAAAATGCGTTAATAAAATAAGAAAAGCACAACTTTCCAAATACCTTGCAACTGGTGAACTTAGATAGAGACAAATAAATGCTTTCAGTAAAGCAGGCCACAAAATATTTTTCATTAAACTGCTTTTCCCTTTCCTGCCACTTTTAAAATACTTTTGGCATCCAAACACATGGAACCACTACTTGAAACTGCTAAAGTACAAGGCTCAATAGCGTGCTCTGGAGAATTTTTCACCAATTCCTCCTATCTGCCTGCCAAATTTTTAGATAAAAATTCTTATCATTTAGCCCTCTGTTTATGTGTTTATTTTGGGTTCCCCCTCCTTGAAGCTGGGAAAAGCAACGGCACATGCCACATTTAATTCTACAAATCCGGTCCCTCTTTTTGCCATTCCCCAGTGCCTCAGAAAGAAATGTTTCAAAATATACTCTGTCCTTTATAATTAAATTAATATGGGAAAACTTTATATAAATATGAATGGTTTTTGTCCTGCCTTGGCATATAACTTCAATCAAATTTTGCTAGGACTGACACATTTTTCTCCAGGTCCATGGGTAAAAACAGGCTCAGTCTTTCTCAAACCATCAGAGTGACCCATGGCCATGTTGATTCTGGATTTATCAGTGTTGTCAGAGGAACAGTTCAGCACTTCAGTCTGCTTTTGCTGAGATATTTACAACTATCACACCAAACCTCTCTGTTCCAAGCATGTGAGATCTTTTTTTCCCTTGCAATAACAGCAACAGCACTAAAAATGACATTTTGAAGGAGTTCAGCGCCATTAATAAAACTTACGAAGGAGATCTTATACAAAATCTGTTACATAAAAGGCAAAATTATTACCCTCCCTCCAAAATCCCTTATGGGGTAGCAGAGACTTAAAAATAACTTTTCTTAATGAAGAAGGAAACCCATCCTTTAGCCATTCTGCTGACCATTTATCCTGAAATGAAACCTGTATTTTCCTCACATCCTTTCCAGTCCAAAAAACCTGGAGCTTTTTGGTGCAACGAAACCAGAGCTCCCCCATTGAATCCTACAGGACCTCAATACCCATGTAAAGATTTAAACCTTTATTCTATATTTCTGTTGAAGATGTTGAAAGCTATAATGGCATTTTAGTAAAGATTTTACTCAAGAGGATTTGTAAAACTGGGAGCGATGATTTACAGTTGTGTGCGTTTGAGCTTTTTTTTCAGTCTCAAAATGTCCTCAACAAAACCATACTTGTTAGAAAAACAAAAGACAAAAACGAGGCATGTAGCTAAAATTATCTGAAAAGTTTTGAAATGAAAAGCTATGAAATGCAATTTTCTTCCTTGCTGTGTTCCCAGAGCAAGAAAGTATTTGTCACAGCCTAACAAAACTCCAGCATTCCTGAGAAACATGACAGCCAAGAGGAATCTGTGGAGACATGTTACATGTTTCCAGAGCTCATAAATGGGTTAAACCCTCAAAATTCCAAATTCCTTGAAACCAGGCCAAGGCAAAAAAAAAAAAAAAAAAAAAAAAAAAGAAAAAAAAGAAAAAAAAAAAAGAAAAAAAAGAAGAGGGGCAGAGGAGGAAGAAGAAAGCTTTCCCAACTGTTTGACACTTTCCAACACGCTACTGCATGTTGGTTATTTGCATAGCAGTGCCCTGCACTCACCAAAGGTATTGCTCCATAAAAGTAATGAAAATAAAATAAATTGTTAACCCTGGGTGTTATGGGCACATAAAAACTAATTACATCTCATTCCATTTTGTGAAATTGCCACATGTTCAGATTCTGGGATTTGACACTTGGCATGTTAAGAGCCTTTATGTTTTGCTTTATTCTTCTGGATAGAAGGGAATAACCAGAATTAATTCTGCTAATGCATGACACGGTGACTTGTGACTGCTTATGGAAATTGCATGACACTTCTGTTGGAAAAACCCATTTTCAGATCCTTAAACTTTACTGTCAGATGTAGGCTGGTATTTTTTATGCCACTCCAGGGCTGATTTATTGTTTTACATTCCAGCCATTTCTGAGAACAAGAGAGGAGAAAATGTGCTGTTTCACCCACATAAATTGCAACAATAATAACAATAATAATAATGATGATTGAGAAAAAAAGAAAACAAAGCAGCTGAAAAGACCTGGCACTATTGAAAAGCAATTTCACAATGATACCACTGAAGGCCAGATGTGCCTGTCCTGATCTCTCCCAGTAAGAAGCAGATCCAGATTTAACTAAGTTTAAAGAATTACAAATACGGCTCAACATGACCAGCATCAGATTCCTGCACAAGAAAAGAGACTTTTCCTCTCAGCAAAAGAGCACTTCAGACTCTGTGAACATCCCATCTGTCCTGCCTATGAAAAGCTTGGAATTGCATAAAACTGAGATCTTTGGTTTGTTGTGAACTGGAGGTGGACAAGGATGGGACACGAATACCAAACAAGAATGTAGAATGCTCAGGTGGCTGGAAGGGTGACCACATGCAAATGAAACAGGAGAAAAAAGAGGATTATGAGTCAGGAAGAACAGGCACTATCTAAGCAAGCAGACTGAGGCAAGGAGGAGAAAATTAAGTTTGAAGGAGTGAGTTGAGGGGTGAAAAAGGTGGGATAAATGAGTCAGGAAAAGAGAAAGGTCAATTGGAGACTGTGGAAGACAGGTCACGTGTAGGAGCAGCAAGTCCCATACTTGAATGTCACATTTCCTTCCCAGAACTTACAAGGCATCCTAAATTATAGATGTATTTATATTTTATATTTATATATAAAAATTGCTGCTCATCCAGCCAGGATAGTGTCCCCCAGTGGCCCTGGTCCCTGCAGAGCAGACATCTCCCTGCTCAAGGCTCCCTCCTCTGCCTCCAGAGTCAGCAGCAGAGCTCAGAGCTCTGGATTCTGCAGCTCCATGCTGCTCCCAGAGGTTTCCTTTCCTGCCATCAGATGCCCATGGACCACAACCACTTCCACATCACTTCTGGAGGGCCTCCCTCACTTGTTTTGTGGCTTTTTTCTCTCCCTCGTGCACACACATGCACACACACACACACAGAGGGTAAAATTAGATCTGACAAGGCATGCAGATGAAAGCTGGGAAATGCTGCAATTATCGTTTCCCATGTAATCTTAATTCAGGCTTTTGTGCACGGATTTTAGGGTACAGTTCCTAAAAGTGCTGTGTCATTTTCAACAAAGAATGGGCCCTCTCTGGGAAAAAATGAGAGTCATGACATGATGGCAGTGTTACCTACAGGGATGAAAAGGCAAATGAGGCAAAACCTTAGGAAAACTGGTTAGAAATGCTAAGATCAGTAAAGAAAAGTTCAATTCCCTTGAAACCTGATAGCTTTCTTGGTTTTATGCAGTTCTGACTTAAAATAACTTCAAAATATTGTTCATTTGACAAAAGACAATGACAACTTCTTTGCCCTTTCTATTCAGGTAGACATTATTCAAAGAGAATGCAAGATATGTTGGGAAGCCCTCTCCTACAAAAATAATTAATTAAAAAAATCAAAATGATTAAATCCAAACACATCAAATGCTGAAACTCTATTCCATTTTTACCCCATGTTCTGAGCAGAAACTTTGGAGAAAATAAAGATAAAATCTTGTGAAGCATTTTGATTTCAACAGTTTCTCCAAGTTCGGGTCTCATGACTTGTGCTGCTGAATCCTGGCTTGGGGAAAGGGATGAGACAATAACATGCTCCAGACATTCAGAGTGGTGCTGGACAACTCCCTGAAGCTGAACTTTTCCTAGGTCAGCTGCTGATGGGCTGGTCTGCATTTTGTTTGTCTAGACTGGCGTTCCTGGATGCGACCCACAAAACAACTGCACTCTCATGGTGACAGCTGAAGGTGGTAAGGACTTGACTGGGAGTGTTCCACATCTGTCAAAATATTTGGGGGAAAAAAATAATTTAAAAATCCAGATCCTGCCTGGCTTAAATTTGGCAGCAAAAAGCACTGGCTAGTCAATCTCTGTGTCTGTCCTGTGGTTTGCAATTTTCACTGTGGGAATGACTAGAACACTGCGCTGTGAAAATGAAATGTTTGTGAAGTGGTTCTTCTCCACTGACATATCCCTTAATAAATCTCAGGAGAAAATGGATAGCATTGTTTTCAGATGTGGCTTTGACCAGCAGGCAGTAAAAGGGCCACACAATGAGCAGAAGGAAGAATTATTGGAGAGTTGCTAATTAAACCAAGTGGAGCCATCCCAATCTGTCTGGTCTGGGCACAGAATGGTGCAGAAATCTTGTGAGGGGAAGAGAGGAAAACAACTCCCCTAGAGCCCATGCACAAGAGGTAGAAACTAGATTCATGTGGGAAATTCCAGCTTCTAGGTTTCCTGCTTTTCAGGCTTCGACTTTACATTTCTACATCCTTTTCCTATTAGTTGCCAACAGCATCGTTTTAGGGGAAGGGGCTCCCAACTGCTCATATTTAATGCTGGAATTGCAGCACATCATCTTCTATGGGCAGATGCAAACACTTCAGCACATCAACTTCCTTTCAACAATGTTGTAGAAGATTTCTGGCCCCAATTACCCCAATTTCTGGCACCTGGGTGTAAAATACACTACAAGTGTCTTTTGAAGGTTGCTTTTTTTATGTGGGTACTGTATTGATTTTGTTTGTGTGTCCTGCATTAAAAGCAGGGCCAATTGTGAAAGAAGGCCTTGGTAACTGATTTTTTAAAAAAACAAGTAGAAGCAGTTACAACTCTTCCAGAAATTATCAGAGCAAATATTCTCCTAACACAACTGCTTCAAGGCTACCTTCTTGATTCAAGACACCTATTCCAAGATAACATTTTGGACCATTCAGGAACTCCACAGTCCCTGCCTAGTTTCAGCCAAAAACTGAAGTACTTTGTTAAACTACCTTCTCAGCTTTGCTAGACTCCATTTTCCTACTTTAACGTCCAAGAACAAAGCAATGAACGTGAAGAATTCTACCACACCTGTTTTCTGGAGAGATTAATGTATCCCAAATCAATCAATCAGTCAATTGAGCATAATTTAATTTCTCTGTAGAACACAACTCCTGCTATCAGATAGCAGCACATTTTCCTCCTAGACCTGGCAAACCAGCAGTCCTGCAGATTTTCCCTGGCATTTTGTTGTCTGCAAGTTGGTATGAAAACAGAAACAACTTTCATTAGCTGCAGTGGCTGTTGGAAACCTCATGTCATTGAAGGGCCAGACAAAAATGAACAATGCTCAGTGACCTAAATTCCTCACATATTAACACAAAACATATTTCTGTTATAAGCCAATATTCTTCGAAGTTGTTGGAAAAGGCTGGAAATCCAAAGGAACAGAGAAGGGAACAAAAGCTGATTTTACATAAAGACACCTATGACATTCCTTCTCTCATTTTTTTCCCCTCCACCAATGCACCAGAATTATTCTAGGGATAATTTCAGGATACTCATTACTTCAGTTGCATTACAAAACACATGGTGTCACTTACAAGTCTGGATTCTCTTCACCAACATTATTTTCAAAGCTACTCAGTGTGTGGAGATACTGAAGCCCCAGGGATCTCCCAGTCTATGTCCAAAAAATGTGCAGCAAAACAAGATGTTCCTTAAAAATGTGTTTTACAAATAGCCTGCAAGGAGCATTGTGAAGAGACAGCCTGTTTAATAAAAACTTGGTTGAATAATAGATGTTTCTGAACTAAGGTTTCTCAGAGTCCATGAATTAATTCTTCTATTCCTTATTTGATAGAAATAAAAATAGCTGTTATGTAAGCGCAAAGTATTTATTTTGTACTTCCATTCATTCCATTAAAAATATGGCAAATGCAACTGATGTTGAAAGTGGCAGAGAAAATTTGGGTATATCCGTGCAATTAGATTCAAGCTCTTTGGTATAAACTGAGTAGAGGGATATGTGAAATAGAAACAAGAGAGGAAATTAAAGTTTCAAAGCAATTTAGAAGCGTGGGTGAATTAGTAAAGGAAAGGGCAACATTGACATTGTAAAACAAGTCAAAGGAAGATCAATATTTTAAAGACAGTATTAAAGTGGCCAGTATTAGGGTTGGAAGTGGAAGAGGTTTGTCAGGAAGGAGCATTTGCTCAGTTGTTTTAAGCAAGTCAGTTTGCACCTAAATAATCCAAACACTGTGTCCTCAATCCACCAAGAGTGTGTTTTTAATACCAGGATAAGAATCAGCTGTACCTAGTGACGTTCCCTATTTGTGCTGTTTTAGAGATAATATCCTGTCTAAATTTTCCAATATGCAGATTTCAGGAAGGAATTGTTTATGTTTCTGATTCCATTCTCACTGAAGGCACCAGCACTTTTCCATCTTTAGCATGGGGAAGATTCAGACATACATGCGGCTGTTGAGAAGATTAAATTAAGTCATATTTTTGTGTTGAATTTCTGCTGCAAATTAGCACTTAGATTTTGTTAACAATTGCTGCAGATAGTACATTTAATTGTCAGCAAATTAGCATTGCTTCAAATTTCCTAATTAAGCCGGTTTTTTCAGAATGCTTGTAAAAGCATGTTACAGTCAAGGGTTACTGATTGAGCTGAAGGAAAATTTACTTCCAAAAAGTGTTTCTATTCAACTGTTATTTGTTACAGCTACAGCAGAAAACATCTGAATTAGCAGGAATTTTAGATCTTGTTTCAAAAGAAAATATTATGAGAAGTAATCTTTTTCTATTCCTCTGTAAATGTTTTCAATTCTGTAACATGTAGAAACAGAATATCCAATACAAGAAAACCTTACTATTCTGGAAAAGGAATGACTCCTGAAGAGTAATGTTTTCATAGGAAATATCTGTTTTTGCCAGAAGGAAAAGTATTTTTATAGGTCTTATTCTGGTCAATTAAACAATGAAAAAAATATATCAGAAAACCATTTGGTTTATAAGAATTTGGGCCATTTATCTGCTCAATTTAGCAAGACAAAAAATAAGTAGAAACTTCATAGCTCTAAATCCAACAGGATTTAGAGGATTTATTGGATTCCTGCGGAGAAGTTTTGCCCATCTTATCTAACTGGAGGAAAGAAGGAAAGAGACAATCTACAACAGCCTATGACAGGGCAAGAGGCAATGGCTTCAAACTGCCAGAGAGGAGGTTTAGATGGGATTTTGGGAAGAAATTCTTCCCTGTGAGGGTGGAGAGGCCCTGGCACAGGGTGCCCAGAGAAGATGTTACCTCAATTTTAGGGATTTCAAATGCAAAGCTGACTTGTGAGCCCTGTTGTAATCATGCTGCCTTCGGGACAGATGGGGCAGGTCCCCTCTCTGGCACACTCAGCTCAGCAGAGCCTCTGATCTTTTCAATATTTGTTTCTTCTCCCTTTGACACATTCATCTGCTGCTGGAGGAGCCAGACATTCCCTCCCCCTCCTTTGGCTGATGTCTTTAGCTCTGTCAGCTGAATTATGAAATTATACAGAGCTGTCAGCTGGATTCATGGGATAAATGCACACCCTGTGAGTTATGGACATCCAGCATTGTTCCACAGAAATGTCCTTCCCTCCAACATGTTATGAATGCATCCCTCTGACCAAACAAATGTTTCATACAGGCCTGAAAAAAATTTGGGTTTAGGCTGTCACGTGCTGTGAATTGTTTCATCTTTCTGATATTGAGCATTTGGAAAAAAATACCAAAAATTTTATATAAATTTTAAGATTCCAGAAAGAAACAGACCAATTCCATCAAAGCATCTTTGCTATTGCTGCATTCTGTAGTATATAAAACCCTCCTGCAGCTGCAGGAAAGGAGATAGGACAAGTCATGTTCTTGAAAAGCATCTCAGGTGACATTATGTCATAAAATGTCAGTCATCAATTTTTCCCAGAAATAACATAAATACAGGCCTTGCTTTTCTAAAGTGCTTTACAGAGATGGGCAGGAGTCCACATCTTTACTTTAATAATTCATTTTTATCACTAGGAAAAGTCAGCTGTCCAACATCAGAAGTCCAACAAAAAAATTCTAGGAATATAGTAAAAAAGTTGTTCTCCTCCACTGAAAGATAATCAACTGAAAATAACTGGAATATCTAAATAAAAATAGTCCTATTTTCAGAATGTTTCAGGGGTCTAAATCGCACAGATCTGAAATTTCTTAATATCAAAGCTTGAACTTTAGCTATAATTCTATTTATAGGCAGATATTTTTGTAGTAGGTGAAAGCAGTGTGGGACTTCTGTCCTTCTAACATTCTTTGTACAAAGATCCTGTGTCAAATCTGTATTTTACTGCAGAAACATCAGTTTTACTCTAAGTGGTAAAACACTGCAGGAAGGACAGGAAAAATTCGATCAGAACACTCGGGAAAAACAACTTATCACTGGGTTTATTCTTAAAATTAACCCACCATGGAAGGTCTACCTGATACAATTCCAAGGCCTGCACTCAGAGATGGAAGGTGACATTCAAGTTCTCTCTTACCTATCTTGGCAGATATGATGAGAACACTGTGGATTTTTGCTGAGAGTGAAAACATCTTGGTTTATTTTCCCCCCCTCCACATTCCCATTGTCACGAAAGGCACAGAGATGATTAGGAAAAAGAGCCTGTGAAAGTGGCCAACGGCTCACATTTACCAAACACAGACCTAGGTTAAAGATAAGATCAAGATTAGAGTCTTAGCAGTCTGACAGGGAGCTCTGGAATTTACCATTTGCAGTGTTTTGGTCACATTGATGCACGATTAGATCTGTTCTACAGCTCAGCAGTCTCCAGGATTATAAATTAAAAATCCCAGTGCTTGTGGTTGCTGGAAGGGCTCCCAGGGGATGGCAGAGTTTGGCCTCTCAGCCTCTTGTCTGGTCTGTGTTTGCAGATAGAGAAACCCAGACTCTGCAGTCTAGACCAGCCCTTTGGAGGCACGTTCCAGAGGGGAAAAATTCCTCTTGCATTCTGTGGAAGATCCTATCCAGTAAAAATATCTCTCTGTCCTCCTCTGAGCTGAGCAGCACTAAAGCACCAGACTCCAGGAGAAACCAAGCTCTCATTGCATCAAACATGATTTGTGACCACAGCAACTAAATAGGTCCAGGCAAGGAAATTTGCCTTTGAAAAGCTCTAGAGACACTCTATTTTCATTTAATTATGCAAGATTCATGCACCTCTAGAACACTTTGGCTCATCACATCAATAGATTGGTGCTAGGATCCTGCCAGAAGGTTTTTGGTTCTTGAAAGCCCTGAGCTGAGGAGAAGGGTGAGCCGAACAACATTTGCTTGCAGTGGTGTGCATTTGTTTCATCAGAAGACACTGTAGTGCAAGATAACTGGGGGAAATACAGCTAAACATGCAGAAATTCAAGGATGCTCTCTGACATCAATTTTCCTCACATCCAGCAGTTCTCTGTGTGCTTACGTAAACCTGGGGCACATCCAGATCAAACACATTCTTGCCTATTTTGCCTTTTTCCCCCCAGATTGTTCCACTGGAACTTGCCCAATCCAATCCATGCTGGCTGACTTTGTAGTTTCCCCTCATGGTATTTCGTTTATAAAGACAGACTTACAAAAAAGATCAGGGTCTACCTGTCATTTTTCTCCAATAGCTGCTTCCCTACCTTTCATTTCAACAGTAAATTAATAAATATGTTTGCAGGGGAAAAAAGTTCATCGTGTTCCCTGACTGAAGTGAGACACTATTGTAAAAATTTATAAAATCAAGAAGCAATATGAAAATTCACTTGAATGCAGTCAAATTTACTTTGTTCTTAACATCTACCATAGGACCAGTGTTAAAATAATAATTGATATTTGGATTGCCAGTTCAATCCATGATGCAGAGACTTTGCATGAAAGAAGACCTCTCATATTCCCATTTTGAGAGTTGAGCTTGGAAGTATATTTCTGCATTTTCCCTTGGCAGAGCTGAATTCAGAGTATGAGTTTGACTATGGCTATTCCAGACAGTAAACAAGTCAGTAGAAACACATTTACTATTGTGTTTAGAGACAGAAGAACTGGACTTGGTTTTCAGTTCAGGTTTGAATTTGAATATTTACTTTATCTATTTCTAAATATTATACTAATTATTCCATAGTTCTGAAGAGAAAATAGTGGGGAAGACTTATTGGGGCTTCCAGAATGGGAAAAAGAAATGGAAGTGTGCCCCACTGATCTGATAAACATTAGTGGAAAAATTGGAATATTCTGACTTAGAAACTCTTCTAACTTCTGTTCTCATCAGGCTGACAAGCTTGAAACCATGAGTTTGTTAATAAAAAAAACACCAATATGCTTTATCTCCACATATTTGGCATTTTTTTGGTCTCAATATTGTCTCTGCAGCTCAGAGAGAATACAAAGCAAGGAGGAACTAATGGATTGGAGTTATGATTTCCTTGCATAATTAAAGGTAAGAAACCAAAGAAATATAACTGTGTCAGCAAATATTTCACAAATATAAAACATTATTCTTATCTGCACCAAACCCTTAAGCTATTGGATCAAATGAAGACTGTGACAGTCCACTGGAAATTCTCCTAGTGCTAGTCAGTTGTCTAGACCTAGATCAGTGAAAAAAAGGACATAACCTTGTCAACTGGACTAAGGTTTTTATTATTATTACATTTATTATTTGTTGAGAGTTTCATAGTAACCAAGCTAATGTTAAAATGAAGAGTTCACAATGCACAATGGAGTGTTCATTGCATAAATGCAAGCAAACCAACACATGGAGTGTTTTGTTTCTAACTAACCACAGGGTGATGTAGCAGAAGAGTTTGACATCTTATCTGCTTATGGACCTAGAATCAGCAACAGCTATCATATTTATTAGCTTTTGCTGAAGAACTACAAAACTGTTGACAGGCCTGAATTGCTGCTTTTTCTATGATTAAAAAATCAGTGCAAGAGCAGCACAGCAGGCCTGAAGGTCCTCACTTAAAAGCACCTCCAGAAATAAAGAAACAACAAATAATACTCATGAAGGGAGGAAAACCGATGAAATATCTCACATAAAATATTTGTATTACTGCAGCTGGTGTTAAATTAAGATGAAGGAAGTAAAGTCACCATTTTTCTTTTAAAAATTGATTGTAACCAATTAAATAATGAACATTAACAGGATTCATTGACCCCTGTAGGCCTTTGGTGCTGATCCCACCCCTCCTGCCTTAAACTTTCCCTTTCCCTACTCTTTTTTCCAAAGAGAGGGAAGCTCACTGGAAATTATCCAGGTGAGACGTTAAACAACAGATTTGTAACAATATGGCTCACAGTCTGTTCTCATTTACTTTCTGCCTTGGCTTTAATCCCATTGAAATCCCAAGAATTTCTTTCAGTTATACCCTGAAAATTAAAACCAGAGTGAGACCTGTGGATTTTGCAGACCAAACCACACTTGCAGTTAGAATTTTCTGTGTATGGGCACTGAAAGTCATAAACCTCTTACAACAGAGAAGATTTTCAGCAGTTTTGATCATCTTTTAATACCACATGTCCAGCTTCAACTAGCCCAGGTATCTCAGAGCTCCATCCAGCCTGGCCTTTGACACTTCCAGGGATCCAGGGGCAGCCACAGCTCCTCTGGGAAACCTGTGCCAGGGCCTGCCCACCCTCACAGGGAGGAGTTAACAAAATTACAGTCAAACAAGTTAAGAACCCTAAATATATGGATCACACTCACCTCCAACAGTGGAGGTGTTAAAAAATCATTAATGCTCTTAGGTGATAAAGCACCATGAGGATGAAGTGCTATGGGCTTGTTCTCCTGCAGTGTGAGGTGTTCTAAACATTCCAGAAGACACCTTCTTTCTGGTAATACAGGGAGGCGAATGATGTGTAATTGAGAGTTTTACATTAAAGTTCCATTTCTGGCTCCAGGATGATTCAGCAGATGAGGTGCAAGTTTTACACAGCCCAGGTGATGTCACTGCCCCACGTGTGAGGCTCTGGAAGGAGACCCTGGCAATGTAGGTAATGATGTTGCTGTACTCAAAGCCAAATATGGTTCAAGCAGTTGCACAACAGATCTCCCAACTACAAGCCAAATGCACTTGCCAAAAAGCCTTCCTAAAACTTCACATATAATATGTGAACTGTGATATTTGGGTATAAAAGAACTGAATCAGCCTTTATGGCTCTGGAGGGGATGCAGCAACACAACAAACGTTCAGGTGACTTACACAGCAACACTCCATAAATTAATCTTTGTGCTGGCAGGACCCAAATAAAGGCTCCATGGTGTTATTTTTATTCTTATGGGTATGTGTGGAATGTCTGAGAGGAAGAGTCTTCATCATCCCCATATTTCACAAGGAAAATATGTAAATTAGGAGCAGTGAAAAGCAAACTCCACCCCCTCAGAGAGAAGAGACTTTCTGGTGAGGATTGCTCTTCCAAGGCAGGGAAATTTATGGTGCTTGTCTCAAGTGCAGATATTAAATACTTGATTGGAAAGCTTCCTTGCTGAGTTAGTGTTCCTACCCAGATAGCTGCTGTCTGCCTGGTTTCCAAAGCTGTGATAGAAGAGTGAACACAACTGATGCTGTGCCAAGAGATAGGAAAGAATTATCCTGTGCTTTCAATACTTTCCTTTCTGATGGAGCAAGAAACTGCTGCGCCATAGATACCCACAGCTATATATTAGAGAATATTATTTTTTAATTACTCAAAAACACCCCCCAAAAACTCTAAAACACTCTTCTTACATCCTTGTATTCCAAC
This sequence comes from Calcarius lapponicus, assembly GCA_039654755.1. NCBI lineage: Eukaryota > Metazoa > Chordata > Aves > Passeriformes > Fringillidae > Calcarius > Calcarius lapponicus. The sequence continues at coordinate 85,047,309 of CM077462.1, read as the reverse complement.
TTAAATTTGAATTTGATTTGCAACAAGTTTTCCTTTGTATTTTTTATTTATTTCATGCAAATTAAAGTTATGGTAAGCCCTGAAATGCAACCAATCCATTAAAGTTCTGTTTCATTTCTTCATTTTTGAATGTGTCTTAAATATGAAGTGAATTTTCAAAATTTGAGGCCAACCATTCAAAACCAAATCTCTCTCTCAAAAGCAAGAGACAAGCTACTTAATCCAGATCTCATTCAAATCTTTGCTTATCCACACAAGGTAAGAGCTTTTCTTTCTAGTCAGATCAGAAATACTGCAGCAATTGAGAATATGATTCTATCTCACTATTTCAAATCTCCAGCACAAAGAAGAAAAATAAAAACTCACCAAACTTAAATATTTTGATAATTACTTACTTTCGAGGTGAACATAAAAAATTAGGAAATATTGAAATATTTTTCTCTGAATACTTCAAATATGTTAATTTTCTTATCTTTGACCATATTAAACAAAACTCTGTGTCCGTCCCAAGAGTTAAAAATTTGGGTGTTTAAAAAAACCTTGGATTTTTTTGTACACCATTCAATCTTTCAAATATATATTTTGTTCCATCTGAAAACAGGAAGAAATTTCAAAGTATGGATATGTCTTGCAAAATGAAATGAAAATAGTTCTTGGCAGGTTTGCCAGAACTGGGCTTGTTTGCTTTGAAAGCAAAATTCAATGAATTGCATGTGCCATGCTGCTGCTATCACAGCCAAGGGTGATCTCTGCTTAAACAAACATCTCTCATTGTTCAATTTCTGCTGAAATATTTGACTTATTCCCTGACAGGACACTTCAAGAGGTTTCATCTGGACAAGAAAAAAAAAAGTGAGAAGAGATATTCCAGTTGCAGCAAATAGAGGAGAAATAAGATTGTACTGAACAGTATAAAAAGTATCAATTCTCAGAATCAAAGTTTTAGCCATTTCCAGTACAATCTCCTTAATGCTATCTTAAAAAGCAGCTTTTTGAAAACTTCCACCTAACATTGCCTCATTAATTTTAGACAGTCACTTAGACGGACTATAAAGTACATTTGTACAACATTCAGCACATTTTTTTATCCCTGTTTTGATGACAAAGTAACACAAAGGCAGATGTTCCCAACACAGAAAGTCTCAACCTGAGGAATATTTAATATCTGGGGTAAAAGCACCTTTGTACTTGTAAACTATCAAAAGCACAATAGACAGATGATGATGTAGAAAAAATGAGTGAGGAAGGGAGGTGTTATGACAGCTGCTCCTCACAGAACAAATATCTGTTCTTCTTACAGGAAAAATGAATTGTATTTTCTCCTGTCTATGGTTCTGGGAGTTTGTGGCCTAAACACTGTGTTACATTTTAAATGTGCTCATAGAGAATTCCTGGGCAGAGCAGCAGCCTAAAAGTTGTATTTTTATTGCTTATGTACTAGAGTGGGACAAATAGACCCAAAATCTGCCTGTTAAGAGGAATTCTGAGAGGATACTTGCTCTTAGCTATGCAACATAACAAAAACCCACCATCAGCTCTGTGGTTTTGCATGGTTATCTCTGAAATACCTAAATGTCTGCTGCTATAGACCCAGCCTGGCTAAGCTGACCCAAGGCTGGATAAATTTACAGATCCTGAATTACCTAAATGTTGTGCCAGACTTTGCATAATACAAGACATAAATCAGTTCCCTTGGATTCATTAACTATTGCTGTACATGAAAAACATTTCAGTTTGCCTTTTGTTGCCTGCCTAAAATCAGAATTGTCTTTGTAGTGTTAGGTAGAGGGGAAGGAGAACTGTGCTTAATATTTTCTAGAGTAACCACTTTTATTCTTTTATCACTTTGAAATTCAGTCAACACATTATAGGATTGTTTTCCATCCCTCATTTTCAGAAGTGTCCATTTTTCTGAAATACAAATTTCTGGAAGTAAAACCTCTTGCCAGAGGCAATTCTATCCCAGAGCTGCTATTGAAGATGTTCAACCACAAAGAAGTGACAGCACAGGCTGTGATTTTCCCTGTCTATACCAGGAAGTCAATCAGATGCTCAGAATTCAGCTTGAGCATTGCAGAATTCTGGAAATTCTAGCCAGGTGTTTCTGTAGCTGCCTGCACACTTGGTTGGCTTGGAAAGAGAGGTGCTTTAAGGCAACGGGATGGGAAATGAAGCCAGATTTTCCCACAGGATTTTCCGTTCATTATGTATTCTTGTAAGTTCAAATATATATAAAGACATCAATTGAAATTTTACAGGAACAGGCAGCTTGTAGGAAGTCAATTCTATATTGTCAAAGTGACATTAACATTTTAAGGAAATGCTTTCAAGTCTTAGTGGATTGAAATAAATCCCAAATGAGACAAATGCCTGAGAAAGTAGTGCTTGATATCTTTTTGTAGCCTAAACCCTGAGCAAAGATAAATTTTGGCTTGCACTGGATATGCAATTTGAATGTGGTATCATGCATTTCTGACTGCCTTCCCCCATCCACTGTCATCAGCAAGCTGCTTAGCTTTCTTGTCAGTAATTTTGATAGTTGTGCTTGCCTTTACATTTTCAAGTTTACTTTTGGAGTGTTCCCTGGAGGGTGCCTTAACTGAACCAAGATTTGAATTCTATGGAAAAAAAAGAAATTCAAACATAAAGAACTACTGTTTTCTTATTACTGAGCTGAGATGCCTGCTCATGTCACCCAGATCTTGGTTAGCTTTCAGGTACACAGTTGTAAACCTGAAGCATTCCATTAAATCAAAATAACTCTTTCTTTTTTCGTGTTATTTCCCAGGATTGGTTTTTTTTAATGAAGGGGGACAGGAGACCAAGTTGTTTGGGGGTTTTTGCCTCTCTGTAATTCAGTTACCCCACTGAAAAGGCAAAAAGTATCTGCTTTAAGACATGACAAAGTGTTCTAGAAAGAATTCTGCCAGTACATCTCCATGCCAGCTATGGCTGAAGGACAAGAGACACTGGAGTCTTAAGCAGAGTTCGAGTTTAAATATAAACTTTGGATTGCATCTGGCCAGTGGTGCCAGATTTTAAACTCCAGAATTGCTGAGGCAGCAGCTGAGTATCAGTGAGCCATTGGTCTGGGCTGATGTTCAAAAGGAATATAATCCGAGATATGGATTAGGGAACCAGCAAATTCATATGGTTTATACCACTACAGGATATGTATTTATTCATTTTCATCATGCTGCAACACCCCCCTTGCTCCCCATGCAAATCCACACATTTTCCAGAGTAAGCACTTTATCCTGATGCTTGGGGAGAGTTTCGTCCCCTGAGGTTTCACTGCAGTTTACCACCAGACAAATACTTCACCAGCATGGCAATGTCAAAAATGACACAGAAACTCAGGCAAAGACTCCTCTCAATTCACTTTTCCCATAAAAATGGTCACAAACAGCACACAATCAGAAGACTGTTTCCAGCCCAGAGCCTCATTTCACTATGTCTCTCAAAGATTATATATTTATATGTTTGTCACCAGTTACCACTTGTGTCTCTTCAGAATACCCTCTCCCCTCAGTCTGTTATCCACTACCAACGGCTCACTAACAGCATTAACAACTCCGCCAGTTTTTTATCCAGTTAGTCTGACAGAATTCAAAGAGGTTCATTGTTTTATATCTCTCCAACAGAAACAATGCTGCTTTCTTTTATTTGTAGCTGCCCACCTTGATGAAAAAGCTTACACAGTTTTTTTGAGGTGTAATCTGCCAGAAAACATCACTTCATAAAACTGACTGAATCAACAGGTAAGGAGTCCTTGAAAAGGTATTGATGGATTCAAGCAACTAAAATGGTATTTAATTTAATTACTCACAACTTCTATTCTGACAGGAAAACAAATTACTGCCTTAGCAACATAGACACTCTAAGTTTTCATAGCTCCGTATATTCTATGTGGATTATCAGCACTTCTGTACTACTCAAAACTTATTACAATATTCACTTGTTAGTCTAAAGAACCATCTGAGAGCTCCCCCATTTGCAATCTCATTGTACTGTTTTTTTTTTTTTTTAAGGGATGATTGGCGCTTTTGGCCAGAATTTGATCAAATTCAATCTGATTGTATTTCACACAAATCCCCCAATAAACTTATTCTCAAATCTAGACACAGTATATCTCAAATGACAGCAAAATCAGCCATCATCTTCCTGAGCAGCTGCTGAACCTGGCCTGGCCACTTCACTGTGGTTTCAAGGAAGATCTGATACTCAGGGGTACAAAGAGGCGTTTAATAAAGACCAAATATCAATGAAACCCTTCCCTGTGTTCTCAGCCTAAAACAAGCATTTCTATGTCTTGAAACCATGGAAGAGGATTCCCTGGGCCTGAGATGGGCAAGCACAGGCCTAAATTTGATATTTTCTTAAACCGGGCAAGCCTTTACATTATCTGGCATGTGCCTGAAGCAAAAGACACATTTATGTATTTCACAGAATCCTGGATGAAATTAATTTACTAGAATGGCAGATTATTTCAATGTTTTGACCACACATCACATTGCTGGATAGTGTAAACTTGTTTGTTTATTCAGGCAAGAAATAACTGTACTTTGAAAAGCCAACAATATTTGGATACATTAACTTTTTTTTTTCATGAGATTTCTAGAGAGATAAAAGGAGAAAAGAGGGAAATCAGAAGAATGTTGCTACAGAATTAAAGATGCTGGATTGGTTGCATTTTACTATAAACTATAATCCAAACAATTTTCTTTGGAGCTACAGAAGGAAATTAACGATGAAAAAAATAAGTATGAGAAAATGCTGAGGCTGTTGTGCATGGCAGAGAGAAGGGAACAAATTTGTTTGGATATTTTATGATTCATTCGTAGTTTCTGTTTTCATTTTTTGTTTTACAGTTCAGTTAAAACCAAATAATTTTCACAGCATTCCAAAGATGTTTTAAATCCAGGAATAAATACACATAGCAAGGGAAGCTGGAGACATTTTTGCTCTCCATGTACTTAAAATATGTTTCACAATGAGAGTGGCAATCAAGTGTCACTACATTGTTATGCATGATGTTATCTCAGATGGGAAAATGAAATCACATAAAATGTTCTTGATTTTGCAGAAAACCAGTAAGTGACCAAATTTAATAAACACCACTTAAAGACAGTGGAAAACATCTGCAGAGAATTTTCTCCTTTGGACTTATACTTGCAAAAATTGATAAATACTCACATTATCCAAGAGCATTAAAATAACATTAAAGTTGTTTGTCCATGTTTAAGTTCTGAAATGGAGAGGAACCTTACAATACTTTTGTGCTTTGTAGGTGTCACCCTTTTCTTTGAACACTGCCTCTTTCAAAAGTCTATTAATTTGATTTATGCCACTTTTTGGCCAGTGGAACAGGAAAAAAGAAATTAAATTTCAAAAAAGCTCATTTCTAATCTATGAAATGACTGCAAAATTCTGAGTCAGTAGCTTCAACAGGAGCCATGGGAAAAGAAATAAATTAAAATCATTCCTTCACCTCATGGAACTAAGAAAATATTTATTGTAAAGAACTTGCCATGGATTGTCAAGTCATTATGAGCTGAAGAGTCCACTTATCTGTAGAAAAAAAGCTTAAAACCTACAAAGCACTTCAGTTTTGGAAACTGATTCTTCTTAAATGGAATTAAATGTTTAATCATCCATCAATAAATAAGCCTTCTGTGACAGAAAACAAATGACATCTTCTCAATCACACAAGGGTGTGGGCAGAATGATCAGCTGGGGATCTTTTGTACTCCAGGAGATTTTCTTGAAATGTGAAGCAGGAGCTGAGACTGCTGCAAACTTTCAGGATTCATTCAACTGCCAGGAACAGTGGTAATCAAGAAAGATTGCTGTGTTCTTCCAGCACATTTCAAGAAACTCAAAAAAAAAAAATCCCCCAAAATTTCAATTTCAAAATAATGCAACCTGATGATTTGCATATATTTAAAATTGCTAATAATATTAAGTAAAAATAATAATTCCGAATTAATTTGCATCAGTTTGGCTCCAATTTACCTGTCAAATACATTGTCTGAGCTATGGACCAGTAACTTTTCCTTTAAAAATCTGCCTTTGACAGCTGAAGTACCTCCTCCAAAGTCTGGACTCATGTGAATGTAGCCCAATTTTTCTCCCTGTTCTGGAAATAGGCAATGAATTTCACCAGCTGGCAGAGAGCTCTGAAATTACGTTTTTTGTGGCATTCATTGGTAAAGATTCAAACTGGGGAGCTGAAGAAGCCAAGCCTGGTTAGGCTGACAAACTACTATTTGCTTCTGATATTTTTTTTTTTTAAAAACACAGATAAATGCTAAAAAAAACCCAAATAACATTGCTGCTCCTCTTCCTTTACAGAAGAAGCCTCTGAGAGGTTACCAAAAGTGAGAAAAATCAGGAATTGCTTGTCTGCTTGAACACCACACATAAGGCTGAATTAAAAGGCTACAACAATGATATAAAAAGACGTTTTCCTCATCAAAACTTGTTTTGCATTCTCTTGAGGGGAAAAAGGGAAAAAAAGCTGCTTAATAAATATCTTAATTGTAACATAGCTTTCTGTTTTTTATGATTTTAGGAGGCAAGTAATTATTTACTTGTTTTTTTCTTAGCTGCAAAGCTGCTATCAACTGTATAATCACCAATAAAGAAAGTTTTCATAGAGATTAACTCAAATTAAGAATATTAATTTTTTTTTACCTTTATGCTTTGCTTTGTTTTGACTCTATTTGCTGAAAACTAATTTTTACATCACTCCTCCATTTCACACCAAGTTACATTTAACAAGGAAAAAACCCCTCTGTGCAATTAAGGATCCTATTTGTAAAAACCTTACCCAGTCTGCATTACAGCTGCATTTCTGTTTATTAATAGGAAAAAAATAGCTGAGTTTGTGACTTTTTTGGGGGCATGGGGATGTTCTTTGCTTGCTTGTTTTGGGGTTCAGGCTGTTGTGGGTTTTATTTTAACCTGGCCACTTCAACACACAGGTGCTCAGAAGAAAAATTGGTTTTTAGTTGACTTTACCTTAAGATTTACTGCTTTCATGTTGCTCATACCACGTATTTTTAGGGGAAATATTCTCTGAATGATCAGACACTTGAAGGTACCTCTTCTTTTAAAATATTCCAATTGGAAAAGAGCTTTTAATACTTGATCTGAATGGAATTTTGTACAAGCAGATCTCAAAAGCTCACCCTGGAAACCCTGTGAGGTGAATTACAGGTAAATAAATGGGATTACAGTTTGTGGATCCCCAAAGGTTTTACAGGAATCAAGAATAATTATTGGAGTAAGTGCCCCATGTTTCTATACTGGCTAAACTTCTGGTTTGTTTATTTTTACCACAGCTGGAATAAGATCTTTAAATGTTGATATCTGAAGTGCTTTATTTTGACTTGTAAAAGAAGTACAAATCAAACATGGCATTTCTTTCAAATCACATTTCAGTCAGATTCGTGTTTTTCACCCTTCTGAACCAATCCTTGAAAACAGAAGGTTATAAGTATTTCACATTTTCACTGTGCCAACTGAAACAAACCCAAATCTGAGCCATTAGCAACTTGTGAGAGACCATCCAGAGAGATTTCACATGGCTCCTGTCTGCAGGAAAATATTTTCTTTTCTTTCTATTTCATGTCTGATCACCAGGCAGTGGCAGACATCCCAAACAAATGTCCACAATTAACAATTCCCCAATTTCTGGTTGGAGGTTCTTGGTGCATTTACACCAATGTGCAGTTATTGCTTCAGGAGTGAATTTCAGATCAAAATCCAACACTTTTTGTTGAAGAGTTGCTCGGGTAATCTAGCTGGTACATCTGGGGAAAACCTATGCTTTTTCCAGAATATCTTCCTTGTTACCAGGTCTAAAGGCTTTCTTTTAGACCGTTTTCCATTGAGTTGGATCCATCCCTGGCAGACACAACACCCTGGTGTGTCTCTTAGGCAGAGCTTAACTTCATCTGCCAAGCTAATTTGGGCTTTGCAACCAGCTTGGCTTTGTTTTGCCTCCTCAGTGGAGGGAAACAATAAAATATAGGGAATGCCAAGAAATTTGAGTCAGTCAGGTGTTGTTTTTTTTTGCAGGGAATCTGATTCATCACAGCCACTTGAAAAGCAGCTGAGCTAATGAGTTCAAAATTAGTTTCAGCAGCTTGGGAACAAATACTCTTAAGGCACCAAAGTATCAGTGGTGTTGCTCAGAACCCTGAAGTAAGAATTTGGTATTGTGGGCCTGGTTGGCATCTCATTGGTGAAATTTAAGCTTGGGGGTTGAGGAGTTGGGGTTTTCCTGGTTTTGGGTAAGATATGAGACTATAACAACCTCATAAAAAACAGAAATTACTGTAATTTGCAGAAATATTCTCCTGCCAAGTTCCCCCCTCCCCTTTTATTTACACCTTTTTCTGCTTCCTCATTTTTAGTCATTACATAAAAATATACATAAACCAGACCTTTTATACTCAAGACCTTAAGGGAAATTTCATTTGCAATTCTTTCTGTGCCTTGACAAAGTCCCACCAGTGAATATACATTTAAGAAGTCCCCAACAATTGAGGAACACACCTTTAGAAACATTACTTCATGTGTTTTATCCCACTTTATCTTATCCCCACACTATCCTGGCTTCAGTTTCCTCTTTTGCTCCCCTCTGTGGTGAATGGGCTCTGGAAAATGCTGGGTGTGGAGACACTTCCTTGCTCACTGGGGAAGAGAGGAGTTTTCCCATCCCAAGGAGTGCTGCTTGTTATTGTTCCTCACACCCTTCTGAATCATAGAAAGCAACCCCTGCGTCTCAATATCAAACTTTTCAACACAGGACAAGTGAAAAAAAGGACCTATAAGTCATGCCCTCTACCAAAAGCACCATTTTCCAGGCACATGGATAAACCCCACCCTGGATATCTGAACATAAATCTCTGATTTCTGTGGGAAATAGTCAGGCATGCTATGTACAGCAGATATACAAAGCACAACTTTTGCCCCTCAGTGAGGTCAGTTAATTGTGAAACCTTCCAATTGCCTCTTCATGTTTTCAATTAAAACTTTACACATTCATCCCCTTGCTTTGGAGGGACTGAGCTATGGCAGATTGAATGAAAAATGAATACAGAACTCATTCCATGAAACAGCCAAATGAGCCACCCACCATAAAAATAGGAGGGTATGTTGTACATTTTCATGTGGACAAGGGGGACTCCACCTATTTCCATTTGGGATTTAATCACCAGCATCTTACACTCATTTCAAAGATGGAAAATAAATTAGGTCACATGAAACTCCACAGGAGTTGCTGTTAAAATGGTTTCATGTTTTGTCTGCACATCATGGAGTTGTCACAAACAAACTGGAGGGGAATGCCAATGAAGTATTCATCTGTGTTAAGCTAATCTTTTTACAATACTATAATCCAGTTTTGAGAGTGAAAGTAGTGGTGATTTGAGCTGCACAGTAGACACGTGCTCTGGGCAAGTTTCATATTGTAGTCTTCCTATTTCTAGGAAGCAAGCCCCAGGCTTTCCTGCATTTGAACAGGATTTTCCGTCTAAAAATTATTTCCTCTACCTAAAATAGTTTTAACACATGGTGGAGGGTGTACAGAGAGGAAAGAAAACAACATTGATGCAACCATTCCCCTTTCTCTTTCCTCCTGCTATTGCTGTAATACCTGCAGGGTAGGGAGGGAATGGAAACCACTTTAAAAGGGGGTTTTTCCTCAATGTCTTTCTAAGAAAACTTTTCATACCTGTTCAGGAAGGGAAACAATGATGTGAATACATTTTCTCTGAATTTTACCTCTGAGAATGCAAAAAAAAAAAAAACCAGCCCTTGAAGAGTTTCTTAGAAACTTGTTTTTTTAAGTGGGTAAATATTTGTCCTCAATTCCAGGGCAAATATCTTTCTACAATATTTGAGCTATAGCACAGTTGCAATGAGAAAAAAAACATTACCCAAAGCCAGAATTTATATAATTGAGAATACAGCAGATTCTACATTTTTTAAATCGTGAATATTTTACTGATAGAAATTTAAGTAAATTCTAGACAGGCATTTTGTAGTTTGCATTTAGTTCCTTATATCTTAGCCCTTAGTCTGTATAGCTCACCAATATTTTTCTGCAAAATACACTTGATTTTAGACAGAGAAATCTTCTATGAGAAATTCAATGCACTTAGTTTTTTAAACATGAATTCACCCACCCCCAGCTATTATAATGAAAACTCAAGAGTAAATACTTTGCTGTATGAAAGAACTTGGATTTAAAAGCTGAAAGTGTGATAAGGCCTCAGAGAACTGATGGCAAGTTGTTATCAGGAACTGAGCAAAAAGTAGTGAACGCTGGGATGATAATTTGCATCCTAAACACACATTAAAGCACAGAATTACAGAATCACAATGGAAGAGACCTCTGAGATCAAGTCTAAGCTGTGTCTGATCCCCACCACTCCCTTTTCTCAATGTGAATGACTGAGAACTGAACCCAAGCCTGTAAGATTTCCTTCTTACTTCTCCTAATTTAATTGGGATTATTTTGGATACATAGCTACCAAAATGCTGTTACATACAGACTGTGGTAGAACAGAATCCAAGCAGTAAAGGGGAAAATTATAATTAGACACAACACAGTTGCAGAGGTCCGAAAATAAATACAAACCCAAGTGTGATCTTATTCAAGCCTAGCAGTTTTGCTGTTATTGTAAACCAGAGTCGTTGTTTAGGATAAACAGCTACTGATTTATACTGGGAAAATTTTAATATTTGGAAAAATGGTGTCTAGTTGTGCTATACAAAGCTGTCCCACCTGAGAGCTTACCATCCCCTCAAGTCCCCATTTAAAAATTACAAGTTATCTGCCTCTTTCCATTCTGTCCACATTTTTCCCATTTCTCCATCCTTAACATCCACTGAAGCTGTGCAGGATGAATGCTTTGATCACTCACTCAACTGGTTTGATCAACCAAAAGCATTTTGGAGAGCAAACATGCACAAAGTAAGTGAAACCCGCCCTTTGACCTTTAGCACATACTGCTATTCCTCATTTTTATTTTCCCAGCCTTCCAGAGCTCCTTCTGCTGTGACCAAAGCAGTGCTCCAGACCTGGGACTTCCTCTTATTATTCCAGAGGATGTGCCAGGACAAAGCCGGACATGGAAACTTCTGCTTTCAGCAGGGGGAGAAGGGGGAAGGGATGTTCTCTTTTTCTAAGGTGAGAAGTGGGTTTCAAACAAACTTTACATAGGAAAAATTATTCGTCCCTGATACTATTCCAGGCAGAGAGAGCACAGTTAAAACTGCAGCTCTGACAAACTGTCTGTCAAATGCTGATAAAAATATCAGTTTTCTTCTTCTAAATCAAAACAAGAGATGTGATAGCAGCCTTTAGACTGAATGATTTCATTTAAGATCAGGGCAACAAAGGCTACCAAGAGAAAAAGCAGAATTGGTATATAGTTTCATTTTTAATTGCTGAAAGTTGCATTACTGTGAATGCTGTGATGTAATTTTTGACAGGTTTCATGGAAGAATTATTTTCTCTCTGCTGCGGATATTCTCACATCCTTCAGCATCGAATATTCTAGCAGCAGCTGACACAGTGCTTGTCCTTATTTGCTTTTTGCAGTATTTCACACCTGTAGACAAGTTGATAAAAACTACCAGCAAAGCCCCTATACCTCAGTGCAATGGGCAGGAATCACCAGATCATTCAAAGAGAAACGTTTATCACCAAAATCCTGCCCCACCAGTGAGGAGGAAGGAGCCTGAACATTTCTGACTTGTCCCTGACATTAACTGCCAGAAAAGGAGCAGCAAGCTGCAGGTAAAGGGTTGACACAGGTATAAAACCACCCCAAGTTTTACCAACCCAGGCTAAAGAGAGCATGTGAGCCTGTCAGGTATCCAGGGAATAATCTGCTGGAGAGATCTGGCTTCCTGATACCACCCCAGAGGCTTTCAAACAGGCAAGAACATGAAAATATCGGGGCCACTCCTCACCCACAGTTAAATAACAGAGGGCATAGAAATGTACCTGAGATTTCTGCCAGCTAATAACTGACATATCATCCCAGATTGTGTTTCCCTGAGGGCATTGGCACTTCATTTGTCAAAGGCAGTCCCAATTTATAACCAGGATTTTCAAGGTCCAATCTTTTCCATACTTAAATCCTAGAAAAGAAGAGTCTTCCTATTTTATCTTCCCATGCAGGTAAGCTCTCCCAAAGGAACAAACTAAAAGTGGAGATAACATGCAAGACTTTGGACTCTTAACCATGTGTCGTATCATTTTAGATGTTAAAAGGTTTGGGAAAAGATGTATTTTGAGTTAGATGTGGTTAAAGAAACAGAAAAAAATACCTGGCCCTGAGAAATTCACTCTCATTACTCAGGACCCAATAAAGAGATGAGACAGACCTGGAGAGGGTTCATGACAGTAAGGAAACATAAATGTGAAAATTTGAAAGAGAAAAGACACAGATCACCACCTAATAAAAGGATATCTCTGTATTGTTAAATATAAGTGATGACAGTGAAGTGAAAGATATTGCACAGTTTCTCCTCAAAAACAAATGTAAAAAAGAAATAAATAATAAAATAAATAATAAGAAAGCAAACAATGAGATCTTCAGGAAAGTGACCAGAAAGCTAAGAGCCCCTTCAGGTAAAATGGCTGAAGGAATATGAGCCAATGACAAAGTTCCATTTCATTGCATGGAAAGGTTGGGACTGTGAAAGAAATCATACGATAAGAGTAGATCACATCATGTGTTTAAGAATAAAAATAAGGAAAATATTACAGCTAAATAGGGGAGAAATAGCCACAGTCTGAACATACAGCTGACAGTTCGCAGAATTTCAGCACCCTTGACAGGAGCACCCATCAAATGCTGGTTATTTAGTTTTGGTTGTAAAGGTAAATAAATATTGGGGTGGGATGTTGGCATGGCAGTCCTGGATAGGATCTGATAGGAAATGTACTCAGAATGTTCAGAAACCCTAATTTTCCAGTGCCAGGATGTCCCTGTTGGAACTCAGAAAAGGGAGGAAAGGGAAGCCTGGAAGCAATAAAACAAGGATCACTCTTAGTTAAATGAATTTATGTGGAAGTAATTTGTGACAGCAGTGACTTAGAGCTTTACATGAACCCACAGGATGTGACAGATCATATGTGGGCCACACTCATACGTGTTTGTGTGCTGAAAAAATGAATATAAATTGTCCTTGTTTGGCTGTTCAGCACCTCCTCACTGCTTCTGCACAATTGTTGCCTCTCCCAGATTATGCCAAGCACATCACAAGGACAAGGGGATGTGCAACGCTTGGCTGTTACTCAGGGTTGAAAATATGTAAGTTCAGACCTAATTTTGCTTCCTCCACAGCTGCAAGGATGATTTTTTCCATTTGCCTTCTGCCTTCCAGGCAAAGGTTTGAATCTTCTCACCACACTGTAAACACCCAGCTTACAAAACAGGACCATGACTAAAATAATGACAACAGCTCTCAGCAATGAGAAGTACAGAAAAGTCTGCATCTGGAAGGACAGGATGAAAACATTCCTCATGCACAAAAACCATAAAGTTTAGCTCAGCCAGGATGAGAGATTTTAGCTATCAAGTGTGATTGCCTTTTTTATTTCAGTGCTTTAATTTCAAAGAGGGGATTAAAGTGATTTTGTCCTGCATCTCTTAGCACATTGATTGCTACCTGAGTACCTGCTGTGTTTAGAAAACAGAGTTTAAGTTTATTTTTTAATGTTTTAATAAATCTAAACTTAGAACAAAATCAAATGTCACCTTTGTTTCTTGAAAAAACTTTAAAATCTCAAATTTTCAGAAACAATGGTCTTCATACAGATTTTAAGTCAGTTAAGGACTAATTTTTCTTTCACAGCACATAAATACTTGCACTTAAAATCTCAAAAAAAAAAACAACAGGTTATTAAGCAACAACTACCTTCACACCTTTTTTACCACAAGCCAGAGCTTCTCCTCACTGACACCTTTGAAACCATTCCACACCAATGAGTTAAAGTTCATCTCAGACAAGGATCAGGGCCTGCTTCTGCCAGCTTGGGGCCTTTATAAAAGCAGTGGGAAGGTTTTGTATGTCCAGAGCTGAAGTATGAGTCATGGCAGCTTTTTCATCAACCAGTCAGGGCAAAAAAGCCCTTCCTTTTCTGAGTGAAAACCTGTGGCCTGCTGGGAAAAGACTCCAACATTTCTGAGGACAAGAATCCCCAAAAGTTGTTTACAGCAAGTGATGCAATATTTTTGCTCAGCTTTTCAAAATAACCTCTAGATGCT